>JBBGZY010000603.1:2210000-2810000 GCA_037952925.1 Lithobates clamitans | reverse complement strand
TGATGAGACAAAAATTTTACTCTTTGGAAGGTGTGCATCCCCTTACATCTGGCATAAACTAATACAGCATTTCATAACAAGAACATCATACCAACAGTCAGACGTGGTGGTGGTAGTGTGATGGTCTGGGGCTGCTTTTCAGCTTCAGGACCTGGACGACTTACCATAATTGATGGAACCATGAATTCTGAGCTCTATCAGAAAATCCTAAAGGAGAATGTCCGGCTATTAGTTCGTGACCTCAAGCGCACTTGGGTTGTGCAGCAGGACAATGATCTGAAACACAACAGCAAGTCCACCTCCAAATCATTCAAACAAAGCAAAATGTAGGTTTTGGAGTGGTCTAGTCAAAGCCCGGACTTAAATGCCATTGAGATGCTGTATCATGACAGGCCGTTCATGCTGGAAACCCCTTCAATGTGGCTGAATTAAAACAATTCTGCAAAGAGTGGGACAAAATTGCTCCACGGCAATGTGAATGACTCATTTGGGCTGATTTATGAAGTATTTGCACCATGAGTCGCGGCACACGCCGATGCGCAAATTACATTTTCGTATTTACGAAACATATGCGCCGGTAACACAGCGCAATTCCCCATTTAGAGGCGATCAGTACGCCACTATAGACATGGCGCACGGCATCTTTAACTGGAATTTAAAAAAAGCTGGAAGTGCCAATATTATGGGGGTGATGTGGGGTGATGTGATGAAGTATGGTACTAACTGCCCAAGTCACAAATATGCCCAAAATAGAATAAGAAAGTAAATTTCTCCGAACAAGCCTGCAGTGCCGGCAAATACATTTCGAACTGCGGGAGGTCAATTTATGCACTGCGCATGCTCAAACGGCATTTGCGCTTGTTCAAATGCGTTGGTTCAGTGCGCTGGCAAAATCTTAGTAAATGTCAAGCAACGAAAATGCATCTGCATAGATTGAATGGGCGCACCTCTACACTTTTTTTTTTTTGTTTAACGCTGGTTCACTTCGCGGCTATAATGAAATGTCGGTCCGGCAATACACATAAAAGTTCATTGATAAAAACAGCATTCAGGAAAAAAAACAAAATTAAGAAAAAAAAATGCATGGGGTTCCCCCAAAATTCAATACCAGGCCCTTCAGGTCTGGTATGGATATTAAGGGGAACCACACGCAAAAAAAAATGGCGTGGGGGTGCCCCTCAAAATCCATACCAGGCCCTTCAGGTCTGGTATGGATTTTAAGGGGAACCCCGTGCCAAAAGAGGGGGGACGAGAGAGCGCCCCCCCTCCTGAACCGTACCAGGCTACATGCCCTCAACATTGGGAGGGTGCTTTGGGGTAGCGCCCCCCCCAAAGCACCTTGTCCCCATGTTGATGAGGACAAGGGCCTCATCCCCACAACCCTTGCCCGGTGGTTGTGGGGGTCTGCGGGCGGGGGGCTTATCGGAATCTGGAAGCTCCCTTTTAACAAGGGGACCCCCAGATCCCGGCCACCCCCCCTGTGTGAAAGTACCCCTACCATTTTACAAAAAAGTGTCAGAAATGTTAAAAATGACAAGAGACAGTTTTTGACAATTCCTTTATTTAAAGTCTTCTTCTTTCCATCTTCTTCGGGTCTTCTTCCTTCACAGGCCGCTCCGCATCAATGATGGTAGGCTCCCGCTGTGTGGCGCTTCTCGTCTTCTGACACTTCTTAAATAACAGAGGGCGGGGCCACCCGGTGACCCCACCCCCTCTGAAGCACGGTTCTGTTATATAAGTGTCAGAAGAAGAGAAGCGTCACACAGCGGGAGCCTCCCATGGATGCGGAGCGGCCCGAGAACTAAGCCGGGAAGAAGACGCCGCGGAAGAAGATGCCGGACGAGAACACCGGAGCAAGAAGCCGAGGATCAGAGGAAGAAGCCGAGGAAGAAGAAGATGGAGGAAGGAACCGAAGGATGAAGGAAGGAAGAAGACCAGAAGATGGAAAGAAGAGACTTTAAATAAAGGAATTGTCAAAAACTGTCTCTTGTCATTTTTAAAATTTTTGACACTTTTTTTGTGAAATGGTAGGGGTACTTTTGCACCCCATTACCATTTCACACAGGGGGGGCTGGGATCTGGGGGTCCCCTTAATTTTGGCGCGGGGTTCCCCTTAAAATCCATGCCAGACCTGAAGGGCCAGGTATGAATTTTGAGGGGGACCCCCACGCTTTTTTTTTCTTTGGCATGGGGTTCCCCTTAAAATCCATACCAGACCTGAAGGGCCTGGTATGGATTTTGAGGGGGAACCCCACACATTTTTTTTTCTTAATTTTGTTTTTTTTCTTAATGCTGTTTTTATCAGTGAACTTTTATGTGTATTGGCGGAGCGACATTTCATTATAGCCGCGAGTAGTTTTAAATAACTTTTATTCCTTAAGGGCCAGTTCACACCACATGCTGTCCAGTGCGTTTTTTTTCTGCATCAAAAACACATGTAAAGTAGGTTATATGGTTTTCAACGGCATAGTTCACACCAGTGCTTGCAGTTCCAGTGCGTTTCCAGTTCCTGAAAAAAAGTAGAACATGCTGCATTTTTTATGCACTGGACTGTACTGGAACACTGTAAAATGCATCAAAAATGCACTGGAACACACCTAAATGCACCAAAAGCGCACTGCAACACACTTGTCCTTATTTAAGGTTAAGAAAAAAGAGGGGGGAAAAAGCACTGGACTGCATCAAAAATGCACAAAAAATGCACTGGAACGCATCAAGAACGTGCATGCAGAAAAGCACCTGGAACGCATCCAGACTGCGTTTCTATGGTGTGATCTGGCCCTTAGGGGTAATTGTTTATTTTTTCTCCTCACGCTGACAGCATGAGGATAAAAATAAAAGCTGATCACCGGCTTAGGTGCAAGGGACATTGGTCCCGAAGAGGCAATTCTGCCTCATCTGTGCTCACCAGTACCACCTGCCAGTGACACCTATCAATGCCCACCAGTGGTCCCAAGCAGTGCTGCCTATCAGTGTAACCAATCAGTGCCCATCAGTGCCACCTCATCAGTGTACATCGATGAAGGAGAAAAATTACCTGTTTGCAAAATTTAATATCAAAATATACAAAAATATACAAAATTATTTTTAAAAATCTGTCTTTTCTTTTTTATGAACAAAAGAAAAAAAACACAGAGGTGATCAAATACCACCAAAAGAATGCTCTATTTGTGGGAACAAAAAACAAACAAAAAAAAAACAAAAAAAAAACATTTGGCTAAGTATGGCCGCGCAACTGTCATTCAAAGTGCATCAGCGCTGAAAATTGGTCTGGACAGCAGGGGGGTGTAAGTGCCCAGTAAGCAAGTGGTTAATTTCCATGCCAAATATGGATTTCTGTAAAAAAGATGTGTGCCCGTTGTGTATACGGCATGTGCGCATGGGCGTAAGCAAGTCGCACACATATGAACGGTACTCATTGTAAATCATGGGGTAGAACTTGTGATGCAACTTTTCAATCCCTAGTGGCATGACAAGTTGCAATAGTGGAAAACAAGCCGAAAAAGCACATTGTAAATCATGCAACTTTGGGGTTGAAATAGTGGAAAGAGTGCAATAGGCTAAAGCGGTAATAGGAAGATGCACTGTAAGAATTACTTCTAATTGTAGAAAACCAAACAGGTTCTTGCACTAAATCTAATTTATGGAAGATCTAACTGATTGGCCAGTATATGGTGACCTTTAAAGATATGAAAACTTGAATTTCTGGTGTTTAAGCCTCATACACACGATGGGACTTTGTACAAACTTTCCCGTGGATTTTTGTACAAAGGGCGTTGGCCTTAGGGTTCTTTCACACGAACGTGTCCGTGTACAGAGCCTGCTCTGCTCAGCAGGGGATCGCTCCGTGGATGCCCGCTGAGCAGGCAGATGACAGGTCTGTCTCTGCACACTGTGCAGGGACGGACCTGTCAGAGTGCCGCTCTCCTCTGTGGGGGATCGGATAATGACGGACATAGAGTCCGTCATCACCCGATCCGATCCGCAGACGGATGGAAAAATAGGTTTTTTCCTCCGTTACACTTTTTCGGATTGGAGTGGGTCGGACGTCAGCGGACATGTCACCACTGACATCCGACCCTCCATAGAGGTCTATGGAGTGTCCGTTCAGGTCCGCAGGTCCGAGGCCTTAGGCCCCTTTTACACTGGGGCTGTGCGGGTGGCAGCGGTAAAACGGCGCTATTTTTAGCGCCGCTTTACCAGCGGTATTCGGCTGCTAGCGGTTTAACCCCGAAAAGGGGTTATATAATAATATTATATAAATCCGCCCCCAAAACGCCACCGCAGCGGCGTTTTGCCGGCGGTATAGCCGCGCTGTCCCTATTGATTGCGTCCAGGAGCGATTTAGCGCAGCTATCCGCACATAACCGCGGGTAATCGCAGTGCAGTGTCAGCTGCAGATAGCAGCGCCGAGCTGGCTCGCTCATCGGGAAGGCTACTTTCAACCGAGGCGTGTGGGCGCTGGTGGTACAGCGGCGCTAAATATAGCGCCACTTTACCGTTGTTTTAGCGGCGCTAGCGGGGTGGTTTTAGCCCCCAGCTAGCGGCCGAAACAGAGCTAAAACCGCCTGCAAAGCGCCGCTTTGCAGACGGGTTTGGAGCGCTCCCTCATTGTTTTCAATGGAAAGGTACGCTTTAGGAGCGGTAAATACACCACTCCTACAGCGCTCCAAAGATGTGGCTTTCAGGACTTTTTTGACCGCCCTGCAAGCGCACTGCTTCAGTGTGAAAGCCTTCGGGGCTTTCACATTGGATTGCATTGAGCAGCTCTTTCAGGGTGCTTTGCAGGCATTATTTTTAGCACTTTAGCGCCTGCAAAGCGCCTCACTGTGAAAGGAGCCGAAAGGAAAAAAAAATTTTTCCTTTCCCAATGAGTGACAAGCATGGGGATCCGACTTGGATCCCCACCAATACCAGAAGAACCGGACACCGGGAGAAAGGCCGTAGAGCGCGGAAGAGACTCCCGAGGTCGGAAAAAGACACCCGGAGCTGCCTAATAAATTACTTTAAAAACCTGTCTAGCGTGTTTTTTTCTTGACACTTTTTTCACCCCAGGTGAATGGGTAGGGGTACCATGTACCCCATACTCACGTAGGGTGGGAGGCCGGGATCTGGGGGCCCCCTTATTAAAGGGGGTTTCTGGATTCTGATAAGCCCCCCACCCGCAGACCCCGACAAACAACGGCCAGGACAAGGTGCTTTGGGGTGGGGGGGCCACAGCTCGCTCGTCCCCACCCCCTTTCCTCACCGGCCGGGCTGCATGCTCGGATAAGGGTCTGGTATAGATTTTGGGGGACTCCCACACCGTTTTTTCAGCGTAGGGGGTTCCCCTTAAAATCCATACCAGACCAAACGGCCTGGTATACCCCTGGAGGGGTAACCCATGCCGGTTTTTCTCGCGCTGCTTTAATAGGAAGATGTGTTTTTCCTATTGCAGCGAGCACGAGATGTACCTCGCCGAGAACCAGTGAGATGGGATTGCGCTGGAAACATTCTCGCGGGCAGGTACTGCTGTGCATGCACCGGTTCACACCCTCAATTCAGGATTTATCCGGCGTACCAATTAAGGTATGAACTGGCGCAGCACATTCATCTTAGTAAATGAAACCCATTGTCAGTTATCACAAACGCTTGATTGAGGTTGTTGCCGCCAACTGTGGCACAACCAGTTATTAGGTTTAGGGGCAATTACTTTTTCACATAAAGCCAGGCAGGTTTGGACAGCTTTTTTGCCTTAATAAATGAAACCATCATTTAAAAACGGCATTTTGTATTTACTCGGATTATCTTTGTGTAATAACAAAATTTGTTTGATGATCTGAGTCATTTAACTGTGACAAATATGCAAAAAAATAAAAAATCAGAACGGGGCAAATACTTTTTTACACAACTGTGTATATATCAGTATCAGATTTCAGCCCAGTTATTGTGGCGTGTATAACTATATATAATCATTCTCTTTTTTTAAACATTTTTTAGGTTCCTTCTTTACCTCTCTCTATCTTGTTGAGCAGGGCTGGTGCAGGGATTTTTGTCTACTTGTGAATTTTTACCACCCCCCAAGCAGACTTAAGCCTTCTGGATATATTCTTGACTGTCACTTTCCGCCTATGCTGTGTGTTCTTGGGGTGTTAGTGCCCTGTCTGCCTGGTGTAGAGCTCTCTAGTCCCAGTCGGGGGGAACATTCAGTGTCCGGTGTCACAATCTCTGGCACCACTAGCTGCCCCCATGTGCCACAGTAAGCCTGCTGCAGTTGCCCTGGTTCTCTACCTCATGCCGCTCACTGCTCTTGGGCCTGCACTGCAGACAAACATAATAAAGACAGGCTGGGCTCAGCTGAGGATGGAGCAGAGTCCCAGCAGGGAATGTGAGGAGTGGAGTCCCAGCAGGGGAGCTCTCTGATCCCCCAGGGTCCCCCCACACAGCTGGCGCTCAGACCAGGGCTGGGGCAAAGGCCAGCACCCAGGGCAAAGATGCCAAACAATCAAGACTACTCCTCTAACAATCAGAGTCCCCCTTTACATCAGAGTTCCCCTTTACATCAGAAATGGCACGTTAAATCAGGATCCCCCCTACATCAAGGACCCCTCTACATCAGGAGCCCCCCTTCACCATCAGAGCCCCCCCTTTACCATCAGAGTCCCCCTGTAACATCAGAGTCCCCCTGTAACATCACAGCCCCCTTATAACATTAGAGCCCCCACTTACAGAATGGCCCCCCTTACCATCAGAGCCCCCACTTACAGAAAGAGCCCCCCTTTAACATCAGAGCCCCCACTTACAGAAAGAACCCTCCTTTACCATCAGAGCCCCCACTTAAAGAAAGAACCCCCATTACTATCAGAGCCCCCCTTTATCATCAGAGCCCCCACTTACAGAAAGAGCCCCCTTTATCATCAGAGCCCCCACTTACAGAGAGAGCCCCCTTTACCATCCCACTTACAGAAAGAGACCCCCTTTACATCATAGTCCCCACTTACAGAAAGAAACCCCCTTTACCATCAAAACCCTTACAGAAAGAGTCCCTCTTTACCATCAGAGCCCCCACTTACAGAAAGAGCCCCCCTTTACCATCAGAGCCCCCACTTACAGAAAGAGCCCCCCTTACAGAAAGACCCCCCACTTACAGAAAGAGCCCCTCTTTAACATCAGAGCCCCCACTTACAGAAAGAGCCCCCTTTACCATCAAAGCCCTGACTTACAGAAAGAGCTCCTCTTTACCATCAAAGCCCTCACTTACAGAAAGAGCCTCCTTTACCACCAAAGCCCCACTTCCAGAAAGAGCCCCCCTTTATCATCAGAGCCTCCACTTACAGAAAGAGCCTGTAAGATATCGGGGTGATTCAGCTCAAGTAGTGAATGTCATTGGAACAAACACGTGTCAGTCCAGACTGCATTTTCAAGGGCATGGCAGCCCACTTTTTTTTTTAAGGGAAGCAAAAAGTTTAAATCAAACAGAAATTTCCCTTGCAGGGGTGTTCCACCATGATTGCATTATGGTTATTCAGCCTCCAGGCTTACGTACTGATGACACAGCTGCTTCAGGCCTCATCCCTAGGCCATAGATCAGTTCCTCAAACCTGTATGCTTGGGTCAAGCTTTCTTCTAGCTTACCCAGGGTTTAAACTGCCACCTGCAGTCTCTCTAAAGAACGTGGGTGTCTTCCCAACACTCACACAAAGACTCGTGTCAGTAGGGCAGAGTCCTCCTGACTCCTCAGCGAGACTTCCTGTCTCCTTGGGTGGAGCTGTCTCCAAGTGTGAGCCCTGAGCCCTATCCGTAGGATGTTTATGAACCCAGCCCACAGGTGTGCCTCTGTTTACAAGAACCAGGGTGAAAGTGCCACACCGTCAAATGGGGTCGCCTCTCCACAGAGCCCCACTTACAGAAAGGGCCCCCCTTTACAATCAGAGCCCCCACTTACAAAAAGAGTTCCTCTTTACCATCAAAGCCCCTACTTATAGAAAGAGCCCCCTTTACCATTAAAGCCCCCACTTACAGAAAGAGCCCCTCTTTAACCATCAAAGCCCCCACTTACAGAAAGAGCCCCCTTTACCATCAGAGCCCCCACTTATAGAAAGATCCCCCCTTTTCTATCAAAGCCCGAACTTACAGAAAGAGTCCCTCTGTACCATCAGAGCCCCCACTTCCAGAAAGAACCCCCCTTTACCATCAGAGACCCCACTTACAGAAAGAGCCCCCTTTACCATCAGAGCCTCCACTTACAGAAACAGCCCCTCTTTACCATCAGAGGCCCCATTTACAGAGAAAGACCATCTTTACCATCAAAGCCCCCACTTGCGGAAAGAGCCCCCTTTACCAACAGAGCCCCCACTTACAGAAAGAGCCCCCCTTTACCATCAAATCCCTTGCTTACAAAAAGAGTCCCTCTTTACCATCAGAGCCCCCACTTACAGAAAGACCCCCCTTTTCCATCAGAGCCCCCATTTACAGAAAAGCCCCTCTTTACTATCAAAGCCCCCACTTACAGAAAGAGCCCCACCTTTCCATCCATGTTCCTCTTTACCATCAAAACCCCCACTTACAAAAAGAGCCCACCTTTACTATCAGAGCCCCCACTTACTGAAATAGCCCCCCTTTACCATAAAGCCCCCACTTACAGAAAGAGCCCCCCTTTACCATCAAAACCCCTGCTTACAGAAAAAGCCAATCTCTTTATCATCAGAGCAGCCACTTACAGAAAGTGACCCCTTTACCATCAGAGCCCCCACTTACAGAAAATGCCCCACTTTTACATCAAAGTCCCCACTTACAGAAATAGCTCCTCTTTTCTATCAAAGCCCCTCTTTACCATCAAAGCCCCCACTTACAAAAAGAGCCCCCCTTTGCTATCAGAGCCCCCACTTACAGAAATGGCCCCCCTTTACCATAAAAGCCCCCACTTACAGAAAGAGCTACCCTGTACCATCAAAGCCCCCACTTACAGAAAGAACCCCCCTTTACTATCAAAGGCCCACTTACAGAAAGAGCCCTCTTACAGAAAAAGCCCCCCTCGCCCATCAGAGCCCCCACTTACAGAAAGATCCCCCCTTCACCATCAAAGTCCCCACTTACATAAGGAGCCCTTCTTTACCACCAGAGCTCCCACTTACAGAAAGAGCCCCCCTTTACTATAAGAGCCCCCACTTACAGAAAGAGACCCCCTTTACCAGCAGAGCACTCACTTTCAGAAAAGAGAAAGAGACCCACTTTACCATAAAATCCCCCACTTACAGAAATAGCCCCCCTTTAGCATCCGAGCCCCCACTTACAGAAAGAGCCCCCTTTAGCATCAGAGCCCCGACTTATAAAAAGAGCCCCTCTTTACCTTCAAAGTTCCCACTTACAGGAAGAGCCCCTCTTTGCCATCAGAGCCTAAACTTACAGTAAGAGCCCCCTTTTTCCATCAGAGACCCCACTTACCGAAAGAGCCTCTCTTCACCATCAGAGCCCCCACTTACAGAATGAGTCCCCCTTTACCATCAGAGCCTCAGCTTACAGAAAGTGTCCCTTTTATCACTGAAGCCCCACTTACAGAAAGAGCCCCCTTTACCATCAGAGCCCTCACTTACAGAAAGAGCCCCCTTGGCCATCAGAGCCCCCTTACAGAAAGAGCCCCTCTTTACTATCAAAGCCCCCACTTACAGAAAGAGTCCCTCTGTACCATTAGAGCCCCCACTTACAGAAAGAGCCCCTATTTACCATCAAAGCCCCCACTTACATAAAGAGCCCCTCTTTACCATTAGAGCCCCCACTCACAGAAAGTGCTCTCCAGCTGTGCTGGAACTGTACATGGTGGAGAGATTGTGTGGGAAGAAAGTGTAGCTGTAGCAGTGGGAGCACAGAGATCACGGACCATTTAGATGAGAACTAGCACAGGTGCCCCACTAGTTTCAGGCCCCGCTCAGTGAGATACCCGAACAGCACTGGATACTGAGGCTGAGGGAGCAGAGGAGCCCCCACTTGTGGAGTTGTAAAGGGGGGAGAGCAAAATACTGCAGATGAGCAGGGGAGAGGAATGGGGGAATGGAAGAGACAAATGGTGCACAGGTAAGGGACATGGAGCACTTTGTTGTTTCTACTCTTGTTTCTACTAGGTGAATTTTTCTCCCCATCTCCAAGCCTGGCGCCCTAAGGCGGCTGCCTGTGCTGCCTTTTGGTGGCGCC
Organism: Lithobates clamitans; assembly: GCA_037952925.1. Lineage (NCBI taxonomy): Eukaryota > Metazoa > Chordata > Amphibia > Anura > Ranidae > Lithobates > Lithobates clamitans. The sequence goes on along the minus strand of JBBGZY010000603.1, from coordinate 2,799,833 downwards.
GGCTCTGTTGAGAGTAGTTATAGCTCATAAAATTCTTGTGTGCTCTGATTTGTTGTGTAATGTCTAGTGTTAGACGGAAAGCTTCTTATACACTTCGTCCCAAACAATAAGGATCACACACCACAAATGGATATGGTCTTTTACATTGAATGCTTAGTTGCCAAAATTTAAAACGGGAACACACTGCCACCACACTCTTGTACAACAACAGAGCTTGTCACCCTACATAATGCTTTTGATAATTATGAAATACTATAGATCCAATTAGAATTTATTTACTAAACTAAAATATACTGTTTCTGGAATCATACCGTTTTCTGCAACACATCTAGGGATTAAAAGTAAAGAAATTTTAAACCAAAGGTTAATAATTAAAAAAAAAAAAAAACATACAAAACCAGGGACTATTCTTGGGACACAAAGTTTTAGGGGGAATAGTCCTTTAAACCCTGGGCTTTCTATGAAATTCTGGAACAACTGGTATCTATGAGTCCATGATGCTGTACAAAGTTTTAGGGGGAAAAGTCCTTTAAACCCTGGGCTTTCTATGAAATTCTGGAACAACTGGCATCTATGAGTCCATGATGCTGCACAAAGTTTTAGGGGGAAAAGTCCTTTAAACCCTGGGCTTTCTATGAAATTCTGGAACAACTGGTATCTATGAGTCCATGATGCTGCACAAAGTTTTAGGGGGAAAAGTCCTTTAAACCCTGGGCTTTCTATGAAATTCTGGAACAACTGGCATCTATGAGTCCATGATGCTGCACAAAGTTTTAGGGGGAAAAGTCCTTTAAACCCTGGGCTTTCTATGAAATTATGAAACAACTAGCATCTATGAGTCCATGTTGCTACACCTAGATAAAAAATTGTGTTCCATGCATTCCATTACAGACCTGTAGCACTCAGCGGGATACCAAGACTAGTGCCTTGTGTATCTGGGATCAGAAACACCAGATACAGAGCAAATAACAACAGGTTCAAAGACTACACACAAAATGGGCTTGTTGTTTACAATTTTTAAAAGGGGGCATTGGAACCCACTGCACTCAATCAGAATTAAACTTTTCACTGTGGAGAGTACAGACCAGTGAAAGATATTTTATTAGTTGTTCTATGCCAGCTATTTCCGAACCAAGGTTTTGTGGCACCCTGGGGGTCCGTCTCGGGTGCCTTGGCAGAATTCTCAAAAATTGCCCAAAAATTGTGCACAAGCCAGCAGGTGATTCAAGCTTGCCTTTTTGTTACACAAAGCCACAGGTTTCCATTGTGCACCATTACATCCTTGGGCACCGTGCCATCCAGCTATTGGCATCCTAACAACCAATGTTATCTGAATGAGGAAGTGAAGAGAAATGCAGGAATATCAGTCAGTACCAGTGTGGAAAGATGTATATACTTTGTAGGAATAACGTTTAGGCTCAGTTCACACCTAAACCGGCTGCGGATCGCACAGCAATGCTGTCCGTCCCTGTTCTCCGTTTCAGGGACGAATCAGGGCAGAATCTTTGCCTGAATTTGGCCCTGAAATGGAGGCAAAGACGCAGCCGTCCCAGAGACATGTGAACCGGCTCCATAGAGAGCCAGTCATATTCTCCTGCTATGCAAATTGGATACAGGGAAACCCGCATCCAGTTCGCATAGGTGTGAACCCAGCCTTAATGTTGGTGTCCTATGTTTATTACATTTTAGAATGGGGTGCCTTAAAGGGGTTGTAAACCTTTGTGTTTTTTCACCTTAATGCATTCTATGCATTAAGGTGAAAAAACACCAGGCAGACCCCCCCCCCCCGTTACCTGAGCCCTGGAACTTGACCCAGCGGGGACACGCTGTCTCTCTGTCCGGGGTTCTCGGCTCTTGATTGGATAGATTGGTAGCAGCGCAGCCATTGGCCCCCGCTGCTGTCATTCAAATCCAATGACGCGGGCGCCAGGGGCAGGGCCGAGTCATACATTCGGCTGCTATGGATGCCGAGTACTGGACATGGGAGCGCACCCTCAAGGTAACCCTCTCGGGAGAGTGGTTCTCCTAGGGGGTTATCTGATGTGGGGAGGAGCCACGAGAGCCGGCGGGGGACCCCAGAAGATGAGGTTCGGGGCCACTCTGTGCAAAATGAGCTGCACAGTGGAGGAAAGTATGATATGTTTGTTATTTAAAAAACAAACGAACAATTACTTTAAAGTGGATGTAAACCCCATTCATGAAATTTGACCTGGGTACATATATCTGTAGTGTTTACTCATCTATCTCTAAAGCCCCAAGTCCCTTGTCTTTCTGCTGCTCTGTTACTCTGTTATCAGCATGATAACTTCTGACAATCTCTCTGAGTAGATAAAATTAGCTGGAAATTTGTGTCGGTGAGGGATCTTAGAGACAGATAAGCAGGGTGCTTGTCTATTCAAAGCACAGCTCTGCATATTTCTTTGTTCCTCTGCCTATGTAGAGTGGGGTGTGTGTCTTTCTTCCAATCAGCTTACACACAGTGTATGCCCAGACTCCACACCCACTGCCGAAACAAGAAGAAACATTTCTAACACAATGTGCACTTTCTAAAGAGTCCAGAAAGCTGAAGACAGCAAACATACACGTAAAACTTATGTAGGGAGATTTGTTTAATTTATGTGTATCATCTGAGGCTGTTCACTTCACTGGCTAAATGTGAGGGTTTACATCTACTTTTCATCTAAGATTGTGCATAATTTTTGAGGATGCCTTGACTGAGAAAAGGTTACTATGTTACTGCATTCTCTCCTATTTTTCCACCTGCACCTTCTAGTTCAGATTCTAACTCCAGGTAAGTATTGGTAGTCATGCTTTAACTGGAAGGATTTGCCCCCTTAATGACAAGGCCAATTTTTTGCGATAGAGCACTGCATTGGTATAACTGACAATTGCGAGGTCGTGCGACGTTGTACCCAAACAAAATTGACGTCCTTTTTTCCCACAAATAGAGATTTCTTTTGGTGGTATTTGATCACCTCTGCGTTTATTTTTTGTGCTATAAACAAAAAAGAGTGACAATTTTAAAAAGCAATATTTTTTACTTTTTGCTATAATAAATATCCAAAAAATAAATTAAAAAAAAAAGATTGCTTAATCAGTTTAGGCCAATATGTATTCTTCTACATATTTTTGGTTAAAGAAAATCGCAATAAGCATATATTGATTGGTTTGCGCAAAAGTTATAGCATCTACAAAATAGGGAATATATTTATGGCATTTTTATTATAATTTTTAAGTTTTTTACTAGTAATGGTGGTGATCAGCAATTTTTAGCGGGACTGCGACATTGCGTTGGACAGATCGGACACTTTTGACACTTTTTTGGAACGGTGATCAGAGCTAAAAATAGCCACTGATTACTGTATAAATGTCACGGTCAGGGAAGGGGTTAACACTAGGGGATGATTAGGGGGTTAAGTGTTCCCTAGGTAGGTGTTTCTAACTGTCAGGGCAGTGTACTGACAGGGAGTAGAGAGAGATCGCTGTTCCTGATCACTAGGAACATCAGTTCTCTCTCTACTTCCCTGACAGAATGGGGACCTGTCTGTTTACATTGACAGATCCTGGTTCTGGCTCTCTGAGGAGTGATCGTGGGTCGCCGGCGGACGTCCCGGCTGCCGGCCACGCGCTCTGGCTTTAGAGTCGCGCACGCCCCCTAGAGCTCTTAAAGCTGCCAACGTACACCTACGGCGATTCACGCAGCCGTGCCAACCTGCCGCAGTATAATGACGGCGGTTGGTCGGCAAGCGGTTAACAGCTCAGATTTAGTGACTAAGAATCCCGTTTCATTCTTTTATATTTTATTATATGGAATCTAGCCCTCTAAAATTCTGTTTTCCCCTACAAAGAACATGCATGAAAGCTGATAAACAGTAAATGCACAGACACAGTCATCTTCCAATTCTTTCTGTCCTAATATTATTCAATATTCCATTTTTGTTCTCAGACATAAAAAATCATTTACAGACCAATCAACCCTCTTTTATTCTGTTTCTGTAAATTCATTTGAAACTCTAAAACCGTCAACTGTTAAGCAAATATTTTGGGGGAATGCCTAGCTTTTACTTTTTCTGTAACACATCCATTTTTAGAGATGCATTTCATTCCAATGACACTCATTGAGGCAAAGAAAATTCATGTGTTTAAACTCACTTTGAATGGTTTCTATGAAAACTCTCTGTTTTCTGTATACACCCAATGGTTTAGTTCAATGAGTTTAATTATGAAAAAGAAATAATGTTGGGTATAATGTATATAAGTATGAATTGAAATGTGCTATTTTGGAAAGAAAAATATTGGCTTCTTTTAAAGCTGTCGGGCTCAGCGTGCGTTTGCAGTCTTGAAAGAAATTCTATTCATGTATTGGCTTGGCTGTGCATGGATTGGTTCCAATGGGAATGTAACATACTCAGTGAAGCTGCATTGGTTTCAAAGTGTATTTATATGCTCAGTGAAAGCATACAATTTAAGGAAATTAGTGGCCTTGTGTACTGATAAAGAAATATCAATTTCACTGCACATTCATGAGGAAATAACCAGTTTTGGAAAGGCAAAATTGTTTTGCTTATAAATTTAGTTATGAGTAACAAAAATATTCTGGCATTGTCCTGGCAAAATAAGGAAAGAAAATATACTGTTAAGGGGACTGAAGCAAATATCACCGGGCAGTAGAAAAGGACCGTTCACACCTAGGTATTCCTGGTATACTTACTTCCATGTTTTCAGCAAATTTGTCCCTAGAAATGTCCTAGCATTTAAAACTGACCAACTGCAAAATGTCCTGTTGTTCTGCTTGGCAATGTCATTCTTTACTAGGGATAAGGTAAAAATCATAAAAAAAGCACTTATGTTATTTTCAGATACACAGTTTCAAATTGGTTCCAAAGGCTCAAGGTTTTTTACCTTCATGCATTCTATTCATGAAGGTAAAAACCTCCTGTGTTCAGCAGCCCCTCCAGCCACCCAAATAGTTACCTGAGCCCCATCGCGAGTCAGAGATGTGCACCAGTGTCTTGGGTCTCCAGGGACTCTCCCTTCTCATTGGCTGAGACAGCAGTGGGAGACATTGGCTCCTGCTGCTGTCAATCACAGCCAGTAAGCCAGTGAGAAGAGAGAGGAAGCGGGTTCGAACCGTGTCTACTCAGGAGCCCCCACAGCAAGCTGTTTGCTCTGGGGGCAGGAGGGTGGAGCCAGGAATGACGGTGGGGTGCCCGAAAAGAGGAGGATCATGCAAAACCATTGGACGATCCTCTCTGTGCAAAACCAGACACAATCAGTTTGCTGAATCTATCACAAACAGAAACAGGTGGTGATAGAAAGCAAACAATCCCATAGGTTGTCTTTGAATCCAAGAAGTCACTTAAAGTTTCTAAATAGCCAAATCTTTTTTTTTTTGCCATATATAGAGTAGGGAAGGGCTAAAACATCTGATAGGTTGAGGGGGGGGGGGTTCTGTCTATGTGGAGAGATTTTCCTGTATTTTCTATCCCAGGGATGCTATAAGTAATGAGGGGCTATCCCCTTATCCCCTCTTAGACAGTTGCCTATTGAAAGATTTCCTCCCAACTTCTCACCTTTTGTTCTGGTGACAAAATAAATATTTGGACTCCCATCATTTTCTGTGACAGTGGACCCCAGGTTAAATAGAATGGGTGAATCTCCCCAGAAAGGACAGAGAGAGCAAAGAAAAAAATCACATACAGTACACTTTGCTTCACCTAGGGCCAATGCCTATGGATAATTACCGATCTGAGGTTCATGCCATTTTGCTGTAATATGTAGACATTTGTAGAAAAATGTGTTTAATTTTGTTTCGCATATATTTGTTATGTTACTATATTTGTTTTGTTATTTGTTTCGGAATTAGTTTAGTTTAGTTTAATTTCATTTAGTTTATTCATTTTCTAACAAATTCCAAATTTTCAAAACGATTCTAATTCAGATCGTTTGAAAAATTATTGACCGATTCTAATTCTATGTGAAGAATAGCTGTCAGTGAACTTCCCCACTGACAGCTGAAATGTAAACAAAAGAATGCTGTCAAGGAAAAATGCAGAAAAAAACAGTGTGGTGCCCCCCCCCCATCCATACCAGGCCAAAATGTAAAAAAAAAAAATGGCATGCCCCCCCAAATATCATACCAGACCCTTATCCAAGCATGCAGCCCAGCAGGCCAGGAAAGGATGGGGATGAGCGAGCGCCCCCCCTCCTGAACCAGGCCACATGCCCTCAATATGAGAGGGGGCTTTGAGGCAGGGGGGCTGGCTGGTGGTTGTGGGGGTCTGTGGATGGGAGGCTTATTGAAATCTCTTTAACAATGGGGGGCCACCAGATCCCGCCCCCCCATATGAATAAATATGGGGTACATAGTACCCCTACTTATTCACCAAAAAAAATTAAAAAGTAAAAAAAAACACAAGTGCTTGACACGTCGTTTATTAAAAAAAATAGAAAATAAAAACGTCCCCTGGTGTAGATCCATCGTGGTTGCGGGCATCAATCACGATGCCAGCTGCCACCGCTGACCCAAAAAAAAGTAGGAAAAAAAACCTCCGGTCCCAACAAAGGCTCCCGTCATCTGTTAGCTCCGCCGACTGACAGTTCTTAAAAAGCTAAGCAGCCACCTGGTGGCCCTGCCCCTTGTGACATTATCGACCCAGCATGCCCCAGTCCATGATGTCACAAGGGGGCAGGGGTCACCAGATGATATCATCAGGTGTCCCCGCCCCTTAGTTATTTAAAAAACTGTAAGAGGGCTCGCTCACCCCCCCTTTGCTGGCCTGCCAGGCTGCATGCTCAGATAAGAGTCTGGTGTGGATTCTGGGGGGGACCCCACACCGTTTTTTTTTTTTTAATTTTGGTGTAGGCCTGGTATGGATTGGGGGGACCTCATGCTGTTCTTTTTATGCATTTTTCATTGCTGGCATTCTTTTGTTTACATTCATCTGCCAGAGGGGAAGCCCGCTTACAGCTGATGAGTCATCGGTTGTTAAGAATGCGACGGCAACCAACTATTCGTCACACAGAATTTGAATCGCTCAATCATTATTCGACCAATCCAAATTTGAATAGTTCCAGAAGTTTGGAATTTGTTAGAAAACAAATATATGAAATGAAATTACATGAATTTTAACAAAATGTGTTACTATTTCATTCAGGAATTCGGATACATCTGAATCTCCGAATAACCAAAATTTTGTCCGAGTTTATATTCGGACCGGAATGAATTGCATATGTCTAGTAATATGTGCATTTGCCATTTCTTGTAAAAAAAAATATGTGCATTTGCCATAACACCTATCTGTTATCTTAGTATGCCCTCTGACCCAGAATGCAACTGCCCCACCATTTGCAGCAGTTGTGAAATGACTGGGTACCCCCCCTAAATAAATCTCACATTGAAGGAGCAAGCTATTATTTTGTATGTTGCATGGGGAGGCAGAAGGGTAACTTAAAAAAGTGGCCATTGTAGATGTTTTAGATTTAGTGACAGCACTAATTATGGGAGGCACTGCTGCTTCATTGCTCTAAGGAACAGCTAGAAAAAAAACACCAGTGTCATTACACAATACAGAGACTCACAACCGTCATCAGTATTTTTGCTAAATTTCTTAAAAGAGAAATTGAAAAACTCAGGCTGCATTTTTTCTTGTTACTTGGCAATAAAGCCAATAATTGTAGATATTTTTTACTCCTATAGCATTTTCTGCAAAAGTAGATTTGACACAGTTTAAACACGTGCCAATTTCAAACCAGAGAGGCTGAAGACCTGTATTTGGCAAAGCTTGACAGCAGAGCTGACACTTGTTAATCATTTCTAACCAAAACGTTACATCACTTGCACTGCCCTTGGCCTTAAGCTATTTATGGCAAAGGCACAGTGTTTTTGGGGCTTTGTAAATCCTACCCAGACTATCCTACTGAACAAAGCTGTGCCCTTTGAGGTAAGTCAAAAACACAAGTTCTTGACAAGTCATTTATTAAAAAATAGAAAACAAAAAAAAGTTCCCTGGTGTAGATCCATCATAATTGCGAGCATCAATCACGATGCCCGCTGCCACCGCTGACCCAAAAAAAGAAGGAAAAAAACCTCTGGTCCCAACAAAGACTTCCGCCATCTGGTAGCTCCGCCAACTAATGTACACACGGTCTGATTTTCCAACGGAAAATGTGTGATAGGATCTTGTTGTCAGAAATTCCGACCCTGTGTAGGCTCCATCACACATTTTCCATCGACAATAAAATCCGTTGTCGGAAATTCCGATCGTGTGTACACAAATCCGACGCACAAAGTGCCACGCATGCTCAGAATAAATAAAGAGATGAAAGCTATTGGCTACTGCCCCGTTTATAGTCCCGACGTACGTGTTTTACGTCACCACGTTCAGAACGATCGGATTTTCCGACAACTTTGTATGACCGTGTGTATGCAAGACAAGTTTGAGCCAACATCCGTCGGAAAAAATCCTAGGATTTTGTTGTTGGAATGTCCGATCAATGTCCGACCGTGTGTACGGGGCATTACAGTTCTTAAAAAGCTAAGCGAGGGGCCACTCGACTAGCTCAGACTATCCTTCTCGACTAGCTCAGACTATCCTTCTAAACAATGCTGTGCCCTTTGAGGTGAGTCCTGCTTAAACTTTAATATAATTCAGTAGCCGCCTGCTTCATATAGATGAATTTCTCTCTGATGAAGCAAATTAAAATGTAATATGATAAACTGCACATATCTATTTTATCTACTAAATGAAGATTAAACTCATTATATTTTCTTTATTAAGACCTGCAAAAAAGGCTTTCCTCTCTTAACACTTTCACACTTATAACAGATTTTAAAAAATCTGATAAAATGCTGTTTATTACAAATCTTTAACAAAGAATTAGTCTGCTTGAGGAAACTGTCAATATGTATTTAGTAATTGGGATCTGAATATACTGTATTTTTTCTGAAGGGGAACAAAATGGGTAAAATTGAAATACAATGCTGCATTGGTTGCTATTTTGAAAGGCAAAAAAAAAAACTGTATTGAAGGTGTACTTTGAGTTAATATGAATCCCTAAATCTCGAATCATATAGGCTTGAAGTAGAGGTTATACTTCTGCATGGACGTCAAACCCCTGCCAGTAATGTACAGCTATACATTTTCTGTTTTTACAATAGAACTTATGCATATTTTTTAGTTGATTTTATTTTTTTCAAAATATTACTACTACTACTATCTCTAATAATATTAATAATGCTAATAATAATAATAAAAACTAATTGATTTTTATCATATTTCATAAAATCATATTTAATTACAGGTATGTACTCAATTTAAACTATAGTATGTAGTTCTAAAATGTTTGGTTATGTCTGTGCAGTTGGAGAAGGCTCAAGAAAATAGCAAGGTAAATAAATATGCAACACAATCCTTCAGGGGAATTCACTGTTCTACACACCTTCTAACTAACTGAATGTGATTTTTCTAATCAGAGCCAGCATTATCTCTTTTTTTAACGTCTTGGGCCTAAAGAAGCAGATGTAACTCACGATGATGACCTGCGTTCCGTGGGAGAAAGAACCAGGTGGCTAATTGTCTGTAAAGCAAATATGCTGATAATTAGCGAGAGAGCACAATGCCACAGAAGCCTAACCACCAACCTTTATTTAAGTTAAGGAAATGGGTAGGCAAATGATGCAGCTGCATCTTCCCCTGACAAGTTAATAAGGGTACCATACTTCATTTAACAGTTGTACTAGCCAAAGCATGCCCTTAGGACCTGACATCAATGACTCTTGAATTGTAAAGTTAAACTGTATAAAATGAGTATAACAGTAGCAAATAAGGCTTTATTGTAAGGGGGCATCGTGGATATCATAGCCCTCCCACATGTATAAATACAGAAAGGTGAATGTTACATAATACTTTCCAGGATAATTACTGCATACACCTACATACTTTTATTTAGTTGTCACTTTTTTAACAGCATGAATAAACTACTTTTGATTCTGAGATTCCAGATGGAAATTTCCAGGGCCAACAGGCTCAATGGCACAATTTAAACCTGGATTTAGCTGTAAGGGTCCTGTCACATGGGCGGCCCGCCTGGCAGACTCCGATTTGCTCAGCAGGGGATCGATCCACTGATCCCCGCTGAGCAGATGATAGGTCCGTCTCCGCTCACTGTGCTGAGACGGACCTGTCAGGACCCCGCTATGGGGAGATCGGATGATGATCTGCCAGACTGATGAAAAATAGGGTCACCATCCATCTGGATTTCACAGACAGGATTGGATCGGATAGCAGCGGGTGTCAGCAGACATGTCACCGCTGACATCCGCCACTCCGTAGGAGTGAATGGAGGCTCCGATCAGGTCAGCCTGAAAGACTGACCAGCGGACCTGATCATAAAGCCCATGTAAAAAGGACCTTAGGCTATCACAGACCTGTCTATAAACTGATATATCAGAAGAGTTGCTAGCTTTGTAAAAGACCTGTGGCATCTTTGGGCACCCTGTGAGTGGTGGGCGTGGCCAAATTGTGTTAATAATGGGAGGGGCCTAAAGGAGCATGCGTAAAAAATTTACCTCCTTATACTCATAAAATATGTTTTAGCTTCTGTGTCACAAGCAATAGTCTCACAGACATGTACTGTATAAACCTCAGCACCATCATTAAAAATTAAATGCTTCAATTACATAACCTTTTTTTGCAGGCTGAAACTAGACAGAGCGTTAACACTTTGTCTAAGTCTACCTTAAAAAAGAACTCGATTTTAAAAAGTTGAGGGCTGCTCAGCAACAAAACTTTGAAGACAAATAAAACTTTGGCAGAAATATGTAACGCACTTAATAGTGTATATAGCGCAGAAATCTGTAAGGAGCAAAGTGCAGGGAGAAGTAGCGTGTAATGCGAAAAGTACAGGGGTCAGGGGAGTATCTAACACACAAGGTGCTCTGGTCAGTGTCTGGTTTAGGAGTACATAGAACGCAGAGTGGATGGGTCAGCAGTACATAAAGCACAGAGTGCAGTGGTCAGGAGTATGTAAAGCACAGAATGCTGGGGTAAGATTTGTCTAAAGTACACAATGTAATGGCCAGGTGCACAGGAGTGCAGGAGTACAGAATATGTAATGCATGAGTGCATGAGTATGTAATGCAGTGTAGGGGGCTCTGAAGTACAAAACAGAGAGGGTGCATAGGGATGTGTAACCTACAGAGTGCAGGGGTCAACACAGTGCAAAATTATCAACAAGGAACACTCTCCTCCACTTTCCCCTCTCAGACACCCCCCGCAAACAAATTCAGCACTAATCTGCAAGCTTACACCCCAGGCACACATTTCCTTTGAAAGTCAAATTCTCCCCAAACAAAAATGCAACCCCCTTTCAGTACGAATCCCCTCCTGCTGAATTCCCCCCTACCAGCAACCACCCCCCATATCCTCCCTCCCAGCACAAATGCAGCAAACATTTTCTACCTCCACTCAAATCATCACTCCCAGAACAAATCCCCCATCCAAAATCCCCCCTCCCAGCACAGGTCCCCCCCAAACCCCATTCAAAGCACAACCCCCTCCCCCAAAATTCCTCTCCTAGCACACATCCTCTTCCTCTTCCCATAATCCTCCTACTCTACACACAACCCCCCCAAAAAAAGATCCCCCTTCTCAGCACAAATCCTCTCGTCCCCAGCACAAATCCTATACCCTCCTTCAAAACCCCCTCCTATCACAAACCATCCTTCCACTCCCAGCACAGATTTGTTCCCTCACCCCTCAAAATCACCCTTCTCAGCACAGATCTTCTCCCAGGATTCATTCCAGCAAAAACCCAGTCCCTCTCAGCACAAATCTTTGCTACCCCTCCTCCAGGTCATTGTGTCCCCAATACAATTCCCACCTCTCTCCCTGAACTTACAGACTTCAGATGCAGTTTAGCAGACATTTGTTCTTCTATCCAGGTTCCTCCTTTGTCTTGTGTCATTTTACACATCAGAGCCAAGGAGGAGCACAGGGGAAGCTTCCCTCGGCTCTGAAGTCTATCGGTCTGACAAGCAACCAGCAGGGAAAAAAGCCAGCTGCTGTAGTGGCAGATGATCACAGTGGTGGGCCCCAGAGCACCCCACAGGAGATGTGGGAAATGTGCCCTGAGTAACCATCCCTAGCCATGCCACTGTGCAACATCCAGATATTTGGCACCAAAATTAAACTTTAGGATTATGTGGGAATTGTTGTACAGTTTTACAACATGTGTGGACAGATGCTGACATGGTACAAAGTGATTTTTAAACTGCTTACAGTCTAAACCATAATTGATTAGATGGAAGAATCATTTATACCCTGCAAAAAAAAAACAGTCATAGTGAAATTGGCCCTAAATTACCACAGCCATGGCCGTGTTCAATGGATCTAAAGCAGTGTTTCTCAACCCTTTTCCAGTCAAGGTGTCATTGAAAAGCATTTTCAGTCTTGGGGAACCCCAGTCTATGACTTGGTTCACATTAATGCTTGTCATGGAACGCATGCGTAATCACGCACGTTCCTGACATGTAGGCCAACAACCTGCTCTTTAGCAGACTTGCACTGGTGCAATTAATTCTTAGCAGGAAGAAATTCAATCATTCTTAATGGCACCCCCACCCATTGGAAAATGCAGCGTGATTTAACAAAAGGGTGTGGGGACTTTCTCTGAGATCCTGTGGATAGGGGAGCCCATTGAGAGGAATGGGTTGCCCAACATGTAACACGTAGCCACACAGATGTGAACCAAGGGCTGGTTAACATCTGTGGTTGGAGGGGGTGGTAAAACCACACAGTTGAGTCATTTTTACCACCCCTGACTGCTCCCCCTTTAGCTGCAGATGCAGGAGCTGTGGTTGTACACATGCCGCGGCCGCAGATGGAAGTAGAAGATGAAAGTTTTCCCTTTGAAAGAAGACATGGGAAGTGAAAAAACACATCACGGTAGAGCTTAGTGATGTCATCACGCCACCAGGAAGGGGCAACCTCAATACTGGAACTTAGGAATACTGTGATCATCTATCTTAAAGGAACCATGTACCTGCATATGTAATCCATTAATTTTTATGGTGGTGCACTACTGTGGATTAGTGCACTAACATTGTGAGTGCATTTTATGAAGGTTTTAATATTTAGTGTTTTAAACCAGAAGCCTTAGTATTATGTGATAAAACACTATGTGCAGTTTCTATTCCGTTTGAGTTACTGAGACAAGGAGAGTTTGCTTGTACTACCAAAAACATATAGATAGCTCTGGAGAGATCAATCTGAATAAGGAGTTGTTGATTTGGAGTTACCATTATTGACCCCTTAATGGGGAAGGCAAATATAGAAGTTGATAGTTGCCTGGAGTCTCATATAGAGGTTGGTAGGTGCCTGGGGATCTTATACAGAGGTAAGTAAGTGTCGTTTTTTTTTTTTAATGCAGGTCAGTAGGTGTCTGGAGTCTTATAAAGAGGTTGGTAGGTGTCAGGGGGTCTTCTATAGAGGTTGGTAGGTGTCAGGGGTCTTATATAGAAGTTGTTAGTGTCAGGAGGTCTTATATAGAGGTCATTGTGCCAGAGGGTCTTATATAGAGATTGGTAGGTTTTGAGGGGTCATATATATAGGTCAGTAGGTGTCAGGATGTCTCATATGGAGGTAGGTAGCTGTCAGGGGGTCTTATATAGAGGTTGGCAGGTGTCGGGGGGTCTTATATAGAGGTCAGTAGGTGTCTGTGGTCTTATATAGAGGTCTGTAGGTAAAGCAGAAAAAGGATCTGTGCTAATTAAATAGTGGTATGAGGGTATAATCCATATCCTCACACAGTGAACAGAGGGTATGCTGCAAAAAGTGAAATTGTAAAATAAATTGAAATAAGGCGAATAAAAAATAATATACCAGTGAAAAAAATATGATATCAATGCAATGATAAATAAATAAATTGATAATGATGTGAAATCAATAAATGAATAAATGATGACGCTTAAATAAATAAATATTAACACCTAAATAGAGTTCAAAATGTTAAACTCTGTAAGGAACAAATCACGTGACTGAGTGAACAAAAGTCCATGTGTGATAATAGTGATCATACAAAATCAATTGTGGATCGCAACGTGCATTTAAAAATAAAATGACAAAAGTCCATGCAAATTAACTGGTGACTCTTCTATGGTAATACAATGCTGGACCTCCCAGAAAAAGTAACAAGTGAAAAATGCCTCCACCACAGTAAACACTTACGGGAACACGGTGGTCTCTTATTACAGGGGACCACACTGAGCAGATGGCTGTTACCCCAGCCCGGGATCTCTGTGGCACACACTGAACCCCTCAGCCTCATTAGAGATGGTCCGCAGGTAGGTCAAATCGAGCTTGTTGTAAAATCCCCATAAAACAACAAAGGCTCACATAGTGTAAAACCCTTCACATTTATTCAAATGATAAAGACAAATGGACACTTACAGTTATGCAGATAAAAACAGTCATAAAAATCGAGCCGGCCGACCTCGAATACAGTCCGTGGCTTCCGGGACCAAGCGTATAGCGGTGACGTCAGTACCTCTCTTCTCCTCCCTACGCGTTTCTTCATCAATAGGACGTCATCACGGGGCAGGTCTGTAGGTGTCTGGGGGTCTTATATAGAAGTTGCTAGGTGTCAGGGATCTTATGTAGAGGTTGGTAGGTATCTGGAGTCTTATATAGTAGTTAGTAGGTGTCTGGGGTCTTATATAGAGGTCAGTAGGTTTCTGGAGTCTTATATAGAGGTCTGTAGGTTTCAGGAGGTCTTATATAGAAGTTGGTAGGTGTCAGGGATCTTATATATAGGTCGGTAAGTGTCTGGAGTTCGGCGACAGTTTTTAAAGCATTCAAAAACACTGCTCTTGGTGTAGAGGAGGAGTCTTTCAGACCTCAGATCTCTCCAGAAAGAGTATCTGTCACATGCCTATTGCTGTCACAAGGATGTTTACATTCCATGTGACAGCAATAAAAGTGATAAAAAAAATGTAAGCAACAGTGTAAAAATAAAAAAAAAAATTACAAAATTACTAGTTAAAAAAAAAATTTAAGTGCCCCTGTCCTCCTGTGCCCGCACGCAAAGGCGAAATTGTGTGTCGGCCCCGAATGCACGCAAACAGCAATTGTCCCACACATATGAGGTATCGCTGCAAATGTCAGATCATGGACAGTAATTCTAGCACCAGACCTCCTCTGTAAATCGAAAGTGGTAACCTCTAAAGGCTTTTAAAGTGTCACCTATAGATAGTAAAATTTACGTTGTTTGTCGCCATTGCATAGGCATGCAGAATTTTAAAGCAGCTGGGATGAGACAAATTTAGATGGGGGGGGCGCTGCGATTTTAGTCTTGCCTAGGGGAGCACAAAACCAAAATACACCACTGCCTACACCCACCCACCATCCCAAGCAGGATCCTTCACAAGGTATGGTAAGTGTCCCTTTTGCAGCTGCTGGAGCAAGAACAAAAATGTCCATAAGTCACCCCCATACCAAGTATCTTAATGCCAGCTTAGCATACCTGCTGGCTTTTCAGCATCTCCCATTCCAACTTGTAGAATCAGCACCCTTCTGCAATCTTATTGCCTGTGTTACACTAAGGTACCCAATATTTTTCTCAAAAGGCCATCTCTGTCTTCTTCCAGCATGTGGATTGTAATGTATCAGTGTCACTGGACCATGTTGTCAGCAGTAGGGTACACATAACCAGGGACACATCATTCAGTAAGCATGTTACCTCTTCTTTATGGCACACTGGATTAACTGACAGCTGAGAAGTATACAGGACAGGGCCAACTACTGGAGCTGTTGGTGCTGCCAAGTGACTTTTCTAAAGGAGACAGTCACATGTACCCCCTCCTCCTCACTGGCCTCATCTTTCGACTCCACCAAACCTGCTGTTCCCCCCACCCCCCAGTACCTCAGAGCTGATGCAACATCCCAGCCTAAACACTGCCATGCTGTGTTGCAGCTCATATGCATGGACGATAGGAGCCACACTGGGCTAGAGCTGCTGACAGATTTCCAGGCACAGACTGAAAGGTGGCTAGCCCCACAACATCTTCATCTATGCAAATTTGCTTTTTACTAACTTACTGGCTGCCCCTGATCTCAGAAAAAATGCCCGCCACATGTTTGTAACCTGGTGGTGAAGCTGATCAACATGAAAGACTGGCTTACAAGAGGTCCTTCACAAAGCCGAAAGGGTTTGTGGCAACTTTAGGCAGCCATGGCTTGACTGGTCAAAATACAGTGCCAACATGAGCTTCCTGCCAACTGCCTTAACTGTGACATGCCTATGCAATGGAACTTAATATTGGCCAGGCTGTAGAGGCTGCACCAGCAACAAATGTCATCAATGAGTACCTTATGCGTGTAAGGTAAGGGGACAGGCTCTGGGTAACTGTGGTTCTAGACATGTGCAGTTCGTTTCTTTCCGAATAAATATTCGGACAAATTTTTCTTTATTGGGATATTACACACAAATCACAAATATCACAAATTACAGTACAAACAAAGTTTACCGAATGCTCCGAATACTAAAACGAAATTCGACCAAATTTTCAAAATTCTAATTACAATTCAAATTTTACAGGGGGCGTGTACAAGATGGCCATCTGAGTGGTCGCATATACCGGAGCCCTGCTGGCACAGGTTTAAAACCCTGTGTTCCAGTGGGCACTGTGAGCGGAGCAGCAGAGGAGAATATACCCAGGTGAGACACCGCTCACCCTAGGCAGCCGTGGGTGAAGGGAGGAGGATCCGATTCTTGCAGAAGGAGGAGATGAGTTCCCTGTCCCCCCGCCCGCTCTTGTGGAGAGCCACGCCACGAGGCAATCTACAACACTGTCCCATCTGGGCACTGTGTGCGGAGCAGCAGAGGAGACAACACCCCGTTGGGATGTCACTCATCCAGGGCAGCCATGGTTAAGGGGAAGAAGCTCCAATTCCCACAGTCAGAGAAGGTGAGAACTCCGCCCCCCATCCCGCACGTGTGGAGCGCCGTGCTGGGAGGAAATCCGGTATGGCGTCACAGACAGAGCCTCCAGAGCCACAGGAGTCAGATGTCTCCCCTCATCCCAGCTTCGTTGTAGACATAATGTAAGCGATAGCTGTGTGTCAGGCCACCCTCACAGCTAAAATAGAAGCTTGATATGGGGGTGATGAGACAGGATGTGGACAAGCTCAGATCCCATGTTTCTGAGACAGAGCAGCGAATCAGCCGCACAGAAGATACGATCGCTGAGCACTCAACAGCGCTCCGCAACCTACAAACAAAGATGAAGGCACTGGAGTACAAGGCGGATGATGCGGAGAACCGCAACAGGAGGAACAATCTCTGTATAGTGGGCTTGGCTGGAGGAGCAGAGGGCGCCAACCCAGCTGTGTTTGTAGAGGAGTTACTGCGCAGCCTGCTGCCTAATGCACAATTCTCCCCCTACTTTACGGTAAAGAGCATACCGCGTCCCCCCCAAACCGAGTATCCCGGGGGCCCCACCACGCACCTTCATCCTGCGGCTTTTGAACTTCAGAGACAGAGATAAGGTACTTTGTGTAATTCGCAGAAATTTTCAAAAAAGACATACGGTAAAACTAATTTCCAAAAACAAATTCCGATACAAACGATACTAACGAATCAACTGAATTTAATGAAAATAAACAGCTAGATTAACGCATCCAAAGGAAACAAAACAACACAATTTTTTTTGTCATGCACATAGCTATGGGGCTCTTTTCACAGCATCAATAGCTCATCATTCAATACCTGTATAGTACTTTGGAACCTTTTGCAAAGGTAACCAAAATGGTGAGCTACAATGACAAGCAACTGACAAGCAACCAGCAGGGAAAAAAGCCAGCTGCTGTAGTGGCAGATGATCACAGTGGTGGGCCCCAGAGCACCCCACAGGAGATGTGGGAAATGTGCCCTGAGTAACCATCCCTAGCCACGCCACTGTGCAACATCCAGATATTTGGCACCAAAATTAAACTTTAGGATTATGTGGGAATTATTGTACAGTTTTACAACATGTGTGGACAGATGCTGACATGGTACAAAGTGATTTTTAAACTGCTTACAGTCTAAACCATAATTGATTAGATGGAAGAATCATTTATACCCTGCAAAAAAAAAACAGTCATAGTGAAATTGGCCCTAAATTACCACAGCCATGGCCGTGTTCAATGGATCTAAAGCAGTGTTTCTCAACCCTTTTCCAGTCAAGGTGTCATTGAAAAGCATTTTCAGTCTTGGGGAACCCCAGTCTATGACTTGGTTCACATTAATGCTTGTCATGGAACGCATGCGTAATCACGCACGTTCCTGACATGCAGGCCAACACCCTGCTCTTTAGCAGACTTGCACTGGTGCAATTAATTCTTAGCAGGAAGAAATTCAATCATTCTTAATGGCACCCCCACCCATTGGAAAATGCAGCGTGATTTAACAAAAGGGTGTGGGGACTTTCTCTGAGATCCTGTGGATAGGGGAGCCCATTGAGAGGAATGGGTTGCCCAACATGTAACACGTAGCCACACAGATGTGAACCAAGGGCTGGTTAACATCTGTGGTTGGAGGGGGTGGTAAAACCACACAGTTGAGTCATTTTTACCACCCCTGACTGCTCCCCCTTTAGCTGCAGATGCAAGAGCTGTGGTTGTACACATGCCGCGGCCGCAGATGGAAGTAGAAGATGAAAGTTTTCCCTTTGAAAGAAGACACGGGAAGTGAAAAAACACATCACGGTAGAGCTTAGTGATGTCATCACGCCACCAGGAAGGAGCAACCTCAATACTGGAACTTAGGAATACTGTGATCGTCTATCTTAAAGGAACCATGTACCTGCATATGTAATCCATTAATTTTTATGGTGGTGCACTACTGTGGATTAGTGCACTAACTATGTGAGTGCATTTTATGAAGGTTTTAATATTTAGTGTTTTAAACCAGAAGCCTTAGTATTATGTGATAAAACACTATGTGCAGTTTCTATTCCGTTTTAGTTACTGAGACAAGGAGAGTTTGCTTGTACTACCAAAAACATATAGATAGCTCTGGAGAGATCAATCTGAATAAGGAGTTGTTGATTTGGAGTTACCATTATTGACCCCTTAATGGGGAAGGTAAATATAGAAGTTGATAGTTGTCTGGAGTCTCATATAGAGGTTGGTAGGTGCCAGGGGATCTTATACAGAGGTAAGTAAGTGTCGTTTTTTTTTTTTAATGGCGGTCGGTAGGTGTCTGGAGTCTTATAAAGAGGTTGGTAGGTGTCAGGGGGTCTTCTATAGAGGTTGGTAGGTGTCAGGGGTCTTATATAGAAGTTGTTAGTGTCAGGAGGTCTTATATAGAGGTCATTGTGCCAGAGGGTCTTATATAGAGATTGGTAGGTTTTGAGGGGTCATTTATATAGGTCAGTAGGTGTCAGGATGTCTCATATGGAGGTAGGTAGCTGTCAGGGGGTCTTATATAGAGGTTGGCAGGTGTCGGGGGGTCTTATATAGAGGTCAGTAGGTGTCTGTGGTCTTATATAGAGGTCTGTAGGTAAAGCAGAAAAAGGAGCTGTGCTAATTAAATAGTGGTATGAGGGTATAACCCATATCCTCACACAGTGAACAGAGGGTATGCTGCAAAAAGTGAAATTGTAAAATAAATTGAAATAAGGTGAATAATAAATAATATACCAGTGAAAAAAATATGATATCAATGCAATGATAAATAAATAAATTGATAATGATGTGAAATCAATAAATGAATAAATGATGACGCTTAAATAAATAAATATTAACACCTAAATAGAGTTCAAAATGTTAAACTCTGTAAGGAACAAATCACGTGACTGAGTGAACAAAAGTCCATGTGTGATAATAGTGATCATACAAAATCAATTGTGGATCGCAACGTGCATTTAAAAATAAAATGACAAAAGTCCATGCAAATTAACTGGTGACTCTTCTATGGTAATACAACGCTGGACCTCCCAGAAAAAGTAACAAGTGAAAAATGCCTCCACCACAGTAAACACTTACGGGAACACGGTGGTCTCTTATTACAGGGGACCACACTGAGCAGATGGCTGTTACCCCAGCCCGGGATCTCTGTGGCACACACTGAACCCCTCAGCCTCATTAGAGATGGTCCGCAGGTAGGTCAAATCGAGCTTGTTGTAAAATCCCCATAAAACAACAAAGGCTCACATAGTGTAAAACCCTTCACATTTATTCAAATGATAAAGACAAATGGACACTTACAGTTATGCAGATAAAAACAGTCATAAAAATCGAGCCGGCCGACCTCGAATACAGCCCGTGGCTTCCGGGACCAAGCGTATAGCGGTGACGTCAGTACCTCTCTTCTCCTCCCTACGCGTTTCTTCATCAATAGGACGTCATCACGGGGCAGGTCTGTAGGTGTCTGGGGGTCTTATATAGAAGTCGCTAGGTGTCAGGGATCTTATGTAGAGGTTGGTAGGTATCTAGAGTCTTATATAGTAGTTAGTAGGTGTCTGGGGTCTTATATAGAGGTCAGTAGGTTTCTGGAGTCTTATATAGAGGTCTGTAGGTTTCAGGAGGTCTTTAATAGAAGTTGGTAGGCGTCAGGGATCTTATATATAGGTCGGTAAGTGTCTGGAGTTCGGCGCCAGTTTTTAAAGCATTCAAAAACACTGCTCTTGGTGTAGAGGAGGAGTCTTTCAGACCTCAGATCTCTCCAGAAAGAGTATCTGTCACATGCCTATTGCTGTCACAAGGATGTTTACATTCCTTGTGACAACAATAAAAGTGATAAAAAAAATGTAAGCAACAGTGTAAAAATAAAAAAAAAATTACAAAATTACTAGTCAAAAAAAAAATGTAAGTGCCCCTGTCCTCCTGTGCCCGCACGCAAAGGCGAAATCGTGTGTCGGCCCCGAATGCACGCAAACAGCAATTGTCCCACACATATGAGGTATCGCTGCAAATGTCAGATCATGGACAGTAATTCTAGCACCAGACCTCCTCTGTAAATCGAAAGTGGTAACCTCTAAAGGCTTTTAAAGTGTCACCTATAGATAGTAAAATTTACGTTGTTTGTCGCCATTGCATGGGCATGCAGAATTTTAAAGCAGCTGGGATGAGACAAATTTAGATGGGGGGGGCGCTGCAATTTTAGTCTTGCCTAGGGGAGCACAAAACCAAAATACACCACTGCCTACACCCACCCACCATCTCAAGCAGGATCCTTCACAAGGTATGGTAAGTGTCCCTTTTGCAGCTGCTGGAGCAAGAACAAAAATGTCCATAAGTCACCCCCATACCAAGTATCTTAATGCCAGCTTAGCATACCTGCTGGCTTTTCAGCATCTCCCATTCCAACTTGTAGAATCAGCACCCTTCTGCAATCTTATTGCCTGTGTTACACTAAGGTACCCAATATTTTGCTCAAAAGGCCATCTCTGTCTTCTTCCAGCATGTGGATTGTAATGTATCAGTGTCACTGGACCATGTTGTCAGCAGTAGGGTACACATAACCAGGGACACATCATTCAGTAAGCATGTTACCTCTTCTTTATGGCCACTGGATTAACTGACAGCTGAGAAGTATACAGGACAGGGCCAACTACTGGAGCTGTTGGTGCTGCCAAGTGACTTTTCTAAAGGAGACAGTCACATGTACCCCCTCCTCCTCACTGGCCTCATCTTTCGACTCCACCAAACCTGCTGTTCCCCCCACCCCCAGTACCTCAGAGCTGATGCAACATCCCAGCCTAAACACTGCCATGCTGTGTTGCAGCTCATATGCATGGATGATAGGAGCCACACTGGGCTAGAGCTGCTGACAGATTTCCAGGCACAGACTGAAAGGTGGCTAGCCCCACAACATCTTCATCTATGCAAATTTGCTTTTTACTAACTTACTGGCTGCCCCTGATCTCAGAAAAAATGCCCGCCACATGTTTGTAACCTGGTGGTGAAGCTGATCAACATGAAAGACTGGCTTACAAGAGGTCCTTCACAAAGCCGAAAGGGTTTGTGGCAACTTTAGGCAGCCATGGCTTGACTGGTCAAAATAAAGTGCCAACATGAGCTTCCTGCCAACTGCCTTAACTGTGACATGCCTATGCAATGGAACTTAATATTGGCCAGGCTGTAGAGGCTGCACCAGCAGCAAATGTCATCAATGAGTACCTTATGCGTGTAAGGTAAGGGGACAGGCTCTGGGTAACTGTGGTTCTAGACATGTGCAGTTCGTTTCTTTCCGAATAAATATTCGGACAAATTTTTCTTTATTGGGATATTACACACAAATCACAAATATCACAAATTACAGTACAAACAAAGTTTACCGAATGCTCCGAATACTAAAACAAAATTCGACCAAATTTTCAAAATTCTAATTACAATTCAAATTTTACAGGGGGCGTGTACAAGATGGCCATCTGAGTGGTCGCATATACCGGAGCCCTGCTGGCACAGGTTTAAAACCCTGTGTTCCAGTGGGCACTGTGAGCGGAGCAGCAGAGGAGAATATACCCAGGTGAGACACCGCTCACCCTAGGCAGCCGTGGGTGAAGGGAGGAGGATCCGATTCTTGCAGAAGGAGGAGATGAGTTCCCTGTCCCCCCGCCCGCTCTTGTGGAGAGCCACGCCACGAGGCAATCTACAACACTGTCCCATCTGGGCACTGTGTGCGGAGCAGCAGAGGAGACAACACCCCGTTGGGACGTCACTCATCCAGGGCAGCCATGGTTAAGGGGAAGAAGCTCCAATTCCCACAGTCAGAGAAGGTGAGAACTCCGCCCCCCATCCCGCACGTGTGGAGCGCCGTGCTGGGAGGAAATCCGGTATGGCGTCACAGACAGAGCCTCCAGAGCCACAGGAGTCAGATGTCTCCCCTCATCCCAGCTTCGTTGTAGACATAATGTAAGCGATAGCTGTGTGTCAGGCCACCCTCACAGCTAAAATAGAAGCTTGATATGGGGGTGATGAGACAGGATGTGGACAAGCTCAGATCCCATGTTTCTGAGACAGAGCAGCGAATCAGCCGCACAGAAGATACGATCGCTGAGCACTCATCAGCGCTCCGCAACCTACAAACAAAGATGAAGGCACTGGAGTACAAGGATGATAATGCGGAGAACCGCAACAGGAGGAACAATCTCTGTATAGTGGGCTTGGCTGGAGGAGCAGAGGGCGCCAACCCAGCTGTGTTTGTAGAGGAGTTACTGCGCAGCCTGCTGCCTAATGCACAATTCTCCCCCTACTTTACGGTAAAGAGCATACCGCGTCCCCCCCAAACCGAGTATCCCGGGGGCCCCACCACGCACCTTCATCCTGCGGCTTTTGAACTTCAGAGACAGAGATAAGGTACTTTGTGTAATTCGCAGAAATTTTCAAAAAAGACATAGGTAAAACTAATTTCCAAAAACAAATTCCGATACAAACGATACTAACGAATCAACTGAATTTAATGAAAATAAACAGCTAGATTAACGCATCCAAAGGAAACAAAGCAACACAATTTTTTTTGTCATGCACATGGCTATGGGGCTCTTTTCACAGCATCAATAGCTCATCATTCAATACCTGTATAGCACTTTGGAACCTTTTGCAAAGGTAACCAAAATGGTGAGCTACAATGAGGCAAGAATTAAGATTAAAGTGCCTTCTTGTGTTCCTCCTGCATAACACACTCCATGGCTTGATAGACAGTAGAGGCACAGCAGCAGGAGGAGGATATGTCCTTGCGGCTGTCTTAGGACCAGTAAGATCCTTGGCCTACTGATTCCATCTCTGTGAGGCAGAAGAGGATAATGAGAAGGAGATGGATTGGAGCGCTGGAGGTGAAGAACATTTCACCCCTCCCAGACCCCAGGAGATGTACTTAGGTGGGGTGATTGTTGAAGAAAGTATTGTCCTCTATGACACTGAAGACTCCAGGGCCCTCTTCTACAGGCAATTTGTGACAAATGGGATCATTTATGATCAAATTCCTGTTCAATGCCCACTGGAATAAAAACCTATATACTAGTATTATTATTATTATTATTATTATTATTATTATTATTATTGTTATCATTTAGGCAGAATTTTTGCATAGCCAACATAGCCCATTGCCTGATGTGACACACAACCTGTTGTTAACACAATCTAATGTACAATAAAATTTTCCAGACTGCTCCCCTGCCTAGCAATGCCATTTGTCTGTGCACCTAATACCGAAGTGCAAATGGAGTAGGGAAAAAAGTGTACGCAATTCTTTTAGTCATTAGCTTTAGGTGTACTAATACATACGGGCAGCATAGTGGCTAAGTGGTTAGCATTCCCATCTGGCAGCACTAGGGTCATCGGTTCAAATCCCAACTATGGTACTACCTGCCTGGAGTTTGCATGTTCTCCTTGTTCCTGTGTGGGTTTCCTCCCACACTCCAAAGACTGGCTGGTAGGTTAATTGGCCCTAAGATGAATGTGGGTTAGAGACCTTAGATTATAGTTCCTTGAGGGCAGGGACTGAGGGGAATGTATAATATACTGTATATGTAAAGTGCTGTGTAAATTAACTATGCTATATAACTACCTGTAATAAATAAATCTTAAAATAAATAGTGGAAAATGTCTCATTTAACCCCTCCACCTCCAGGGAAGCTATGACATCCAATCCTGCTAGTGTGATACTAAAGCTAGCCAGTCTACCGAGGTAGGAGGAGTCAGTACAAGACAGTTGTTCCCGAAGGCAAGAAGAAAAAAATTGACCCTAATGGGAGCAAAGGCTATTCCACCACATCCTGAAAATTGGATCAAAAAAGCTCCAGTTCATACAGATGTCCTAGACTTACCAACTTCCATTACCTGCAGACAATAGGAGTCAGGCCCCCATCTAGTCTATGTAGAAGCAAACACCACAATAATCACAAAAAGTCAATGCAGGGACCTGAAAAGGTTTTGTCAAGGTGTATGCATTTTCCACAATGTGTTTTGCCAACAGAATGGAACAAGCCAAGTATTGATTGCTTTTAAAGAGACCAGGCATTAAAATAACGCCTGTTATATATAATTGTTAATTGCTGCTTTTATTGCAATCAAATTATTATTTTGCAAGTCTTATACAGTTTTCTAGTTTTACTGCTATAATCAATATAATTAAGACCAGTGTAATATATATGAAAACACCTGCCTTCAATAAACTATGCTATTAGAATAATCTGCTTTCTTGCACCTGAGCTTCTCCCCACCATTCACATATATGCCCATTGTTGTACTAATTTTATATCGTTCCAATACATAAACCTATAATATTAAACATGGCAAAAATTTGTGCTGGATTGCAGTTTTTCTACAGCAATTAGGTAGCACAGTCATCATAAACCGTATTGTAAACATGTAAACGTTATTCACATTCAAATAAGCAAATATAAAAGACAGCACTCTCTAGGTAATAGGCATTATTTGAGTACAATAAAAAAATAATGAGTAACAAATCCTTGAAGGCTGACGTAGTTTGTACACAAAAAGCTTTATACTCTTGTAAAAATTGAAAGGATTTTTATAATTTAGGAGAAAGAAGACCAGTTTTTGTCTGTGTTTATATATAAGGTTAAGAGTGCAAAATAAAAATTAATCATACCATATCAGTAAATACAACACAGTAACTTCAGCAGTTTATTCTTGGCCTTTGCCGCTGACTGGTCATTTTAGGATGTACTGATGTAGTTAAACTATATAAACTTAATATCTTAAACTGCTGTAAGGTACTTAAGTAGAATTACAGAAGTCTCTGGAGTAGTGAATTATGACTTGGTGCAATTAATAGTTCGTTATCACTTTTGAGACAGCAATAGTCAACTAAAAAAAAGGCTTACTTCTAAACATTCCACTATTTATGCATTAAGGTTGCATTTTATAACATTAACTAAAAAGTCACATTTTATTGAAACAATACATAGTGGTGTAAATATTCATCAGAATTAGGTTGAATGTTGCAGTCAAGGATTTTGACTTGTTTTAAAATTCCTCCTTGGTAATATTTTAGTTGTTAGATGCACTAATAAGTGCCCTGCATTGTCCTCATGGAAGCTCTGTAGCTATGCTTCTATATAACTGTTTAATGTACATGAATACCTTGAATATGTCCTGCACGCATTAACAGAATACATTAAAAGGACAAAAAAACAAATAATAAGCAGCACACACATAGTAACAGCATGTAAGCTATGAAATGTTATCATTGGCAAGCATGGCCCCCTTCCTAAACAATTCCTGTATGGAACGCAGTTCCAATTGGTTATCTAATCCCTTGAGTTGTGGAGCTGCCACTGTTATACTATTGTAGGGATCTGCTGCCCTCTACTGTTAGCTGCTAATATCACAGTGTTAGGTATAATTTTGTATTAGTACATCCTGTCTCTGGGGGGCTGGATTTAAAAAACCCAGAAGAAGGAAGTGGAAGAGAGAGAGAGAGAGAGAGAGAGAGAGAGAGAGAGAGAGAGAGAGAGAGAGAGAAGCTGACATCACATGTCCACATAGAGCTGCATTACTGCAAGGCTGTATTTTATCCAGGCCAGAAGCAGGCACTAAAAGGTAATTGTTCCTGTGTTCTGGCTTTTTAAAGTGGTTATAAAGCCTTCACATTTTTTACTTAAATGTTTTACCTTAATGCAAGGAATACATTAATTAGACATCAGTATCCCCCCCCCCCTTTACTTACCTGAGCCTAGGGTTGCCACCTCATCCCTTTAAACCCGAACACATATGAATAACACAGGTCTGAGGCTAATCTAATGCAGATAATGCACTAAGTGAGTTTAATTACCACCTTAACCAGCCACAGAACCTGTGTAAACAATAATGCCCTGTACACACGGTCAGATTTTCTGATGAAAAAAGTGCAATTGGATTGTGTTGTCGGAAATTCCGATCGTGTGTGGGCTCAATCGGACTTTTTCCGTCTGAATTTCCTGAAACACAAAGTTTGAGAGCAGGATATAAAATTTTCCGACAACAAAATCCGATCATTTAAATTCCGATCGTGTGTACACAAATCCGGCGCACAAAGTGCCACGCATGCTCAGAATAAATTAAGAGACGAAAGTTATTGACTACTGCCCCGTTTATAGTCCCGGCGTACGTGTTTTACGTCACCGCGTTCAGAACGATCGGATTTTCCAACAACTTTGTGCGACCGTGTGTACACAGGATATTTATCACTTCTCCCAGCATTCTGTTCTCTTCCTCCAGCCGGCTGGAACTTGTAGTCCACAACAATCTGTCCCCAGTGTAAATTTGGCTCTTTGGACTACATGTCTTAAGATTGTTTGCTTGTCTGTCAGGTCTCGCTCTGTATTCAGGATAGGACCCTATAGAGACTAAGCTGAGTGCTGGAGGGAACAGCCTCACTGTGGCTAATGGTGTAGAGTGCCCCCCCCCGATGACACAGGAAGTTTAGCCAGCACCTGGCTACACATATATAAAGCTTGTATTATTTCCATACTGTTGTGCATCTATATACATATGGCTATTGTTATATTCTGGTTGTAGTAGTTCCTCTGTTCCCAATTACTTTGATTAGATTACTGGTTAATATCACAGGAGAGGCCCTGTCCTGAGTGGAGGCACTGCCAACTTTATCATCAATAAAATATACTGAGGTGCGCTAATCCTTTAAAATATCAAGTGTCATAAATGATATACAGCTTATACTTCAAAAGCAGTGTAACATAATAAAAAATAGTGAACATTGATTCAATCAAAAATAAGTGCACTGTTCCTTTATAAAGGATAAATACATGGTCCCAATACACTAATTGTGCAAGGTCCTTACCAGAAAGATGAAAGGATAAGTTCACCTTTGTAACATGTTACATATTCCACCTGTATTTAGAGTTACAACTCCTGCCACCTCTCCCCCCAATCCCCCCTCCCTGTGACAGTGGGCAGGGGTTCTTCTCCGTGCACCTGCTGTCACTTTTGAAAACAGCATGGCTGTGCAGGGCTCTGCTCACACATCTGTGTCATTAATCCACAGATTTCTGTGAATAAATAAATTACAAGTACTGTATCTCAGATTCTGTCCCCTGACAATGTCCTCCTGTGATGAAATGCATAGGGTGGAGCTTAACTGTGACATCATCAAGTCGCCCAGCTTGTATGCATTGACAGGCTTGTCTCTCACATTGTAAGTATCATTTTATTAATAAAAAAGGGGGGTTGGGACTTTATATGAGGCAATGAGTGGGCAGGTTCATCTGTCTCCATTCCTGTTATGTTAGAAAAAAAAGAGGAAGTTGGTTGGGACTTTATATGAAGCACAGCTAAAAGTATTGAATGAGCAATCGCATGTTAATGGGTTTGAAACAATGTCTAAATAGAATAATGAAATAACATGATAAGTAAAAAGTAATATCTTCACAATTTATTGTCCATAATGACAACATAATTCACAGTATAATAATAGTAATTTCATAAAACGTCATTGTAATTCATCATTAACATATTTGAGTTAATGGTGACAATAAAATTCATAATTATCGATCTCAGAATCATGTGATTGCAATGATGTAGCATAAGGCTGGGGCTCTACGCGTTTCATGGAGATATCCACTCATCAGGAGCAGTAGCAAAATGTATCGATCTATTAGGAAAGAAATCTCAGCGTGAGCAGATGTTTGGAACAGAGGGGGAGTAAGGGGGGAGGCAGAGGAGGAAGTGGAAATATTTTCCAGACACTCTTACCTACAAAAAGTCAGATATGTAAAAAGGTGGTGTTGGATGGCTGGGGTACCCCGGATAGCAAACTTCTCCAGTGAACTGAGGACACAGATCCACTGCCACACTGAGGCAAAAGGAGTGCAAAGGCAAAGATAATGTGATCCCCAATTAGAAGTTGCACCTGGTGCAGGTTGTATAATAGTGCCAATAGATTCCTGTAAATGGGAACATGGTAAAAGTAAATATGTGTAAATAGAGCTGCACAAGGTGCATTGAGGAAGTTAAATCAAGAGGGGTAGATGATGGTATCAAGAGCTGGGTGGGGGGTGAAAACATTAGAAGATAGAGCTCACAACAAGTCAAAGAGCTGAGAATAGTGTTCAGCCAATTAAACCAAATAGTGAACCTAGGAACGACAAGTTATTACCTTCAAATGAGACAAGCGTATGGACCACCCCGTGTCTTGGGGTATGAGGTGAAAATGGTATGTGTCAATAGATTCTTGTGAATAGGAACATGGTAAAAGTAAATATGTGTAAATAGAGCTGCACAAGGTGCATTTAGGAATCCAAATCAAAGCATTATTCTTGGTTATTATGTCATTTCATTATTCTATGTATAAATTGCTTCGAATACATTAACATGTGATTGCTCATTCAGTACTTTTAGCTGTGCTTCATATAAAGTCCCAATCAACTTCCTCTTTTTATTTTAATCAATAAATGTGAATTGGTTTAGTGGTATTACACAATTTGGTCTCCCTTTTGTTCCATCTTCATGGTTTTTGGCCCTGTGGCTGTGTCTGAGCTGTGTGAGGATGTCAGTGAAATGTCATTCATTACAACCATGGAGTACAGCCGAGACATTTATACTGCAGACCTTTTACAAACATGGAGGTTAATCTTTCTGGTAAGAAGCTTGCAAAAATGGTTTATTGGGATCACGGAAGTGATCACTGGAGTGAAGTGTGATTTTTCACATAACATTAAAATTTATGAAGTGGTGTTATAACCACTCAATTTTATATTTATTCATCCTTTTTAAAGGGACAGTGCACTTATTTTTGATTGAATCAATGTTCACTATTTTTTGTAATATTAAAAGTATTTGTAAATGATTACATTTTAAAGAGATAACGCACTTCATTTTATTATAGTTAGTTTTTTTTTTGGATTCAGACTATTGGAGTGCTGCTTCTAATTCACTTACACTAAGTACAATAATGTAGTTATTGTTTTTTAACTTTATTGTCAAACCCATTCTTCCACTTAGCAAAGGTCTTGGATCTCTTATTTACCTACAGGTTTAGCGCCATATCCTGTTTGGGGAGTATCATTTCTCATAACCTCTCTAGAAGAAGGCTATACTATATTTTGTTTACAAATGTCATGATTTAAGCTTGTTTTCTTTTTCTCTCTCTTCCTGCTCTTTAGGATAGAATCATACCTGTGCGTGTGGTTACTGCTGCAGGACCACACCTGTTCCCACAACCACCTACAGAGAAAAACTCAGGAGATGCGTAGGGGTACCATTAATCCTAACAGCACCCACACACACGCTGAAAATCACAGCACGGTTACCTGCACTGGGAACTGCACTGCGGTTTGCGGTTTCCCTGTGGTTGCCTTTTCTGTAAAGGTACAGGGACCTTTCCCTGCATTGTCAGTGGATACAGCAGCCCATTCAAATGAATGGGCTGCTGTGCACAAGCAAAAGCAGCCATGGGGAAACCACATATATGTCACTTGTTATTTTGTAAACACCGATTGTCATTAGTATCTTTATTCTCACATACTCCTATCAAAAATGTTGTCAAAGTTACTATGAAAATTATGTCATACAATTAAAGTGTTACTAAACCCAGGACTCTGCATTCACTATACCTGGTCTCCCACAGTACACAGAACATGGAAATGCAATAATTTTGGTAAATATAAACTGCTTAATACCTTTTCTCATGAGCAGTTAGAGCAGTCTTGTGACTTCTATCAGTGTCGTGTTAAAGCTTGTGGGAGGAGTTTTTATGTTCTCTTGATTGTCCTATAAGGCTGCAGGACCCCTAACCCTCTGTCTGGACAGTACTGATTGGCCCTGCACTTTCCCAAGAAATGAAAAATCTCTCTAGCAATACACACCAAACTAAGCATGTGCAGCTTGCCCCCAAGGTTCTGTTCTATCAGCAGATAGATTGGAGACTGTGGAAGAGGGGGAGGATCAGATAAGATGGGATCAAATAGCCTTTTTACACAATGCAGAGGATTAACCCCTTAGGTCCACAGTGAGTATAACAAGCATGCTTTATTGCATATATAGACTGATTTTACTACTGTGGGTTAAGTAACACTTTACATTCCTTTAAGTGATGAAAACTTCAATAAATATATATGGAAAAAATGTGTACGGTAAAAAGAAAACAGGAAACAGTTTGTAACTCTCTGTGAATTTCTTGAATAATAAATACCGCTGTGTATGACTCAATGGGTGCAATCCAGGTACAATCTCACCTCCTACTGGACTGGAAACAAAATGTTTAAAGGTAAATCAAAAAGCAATCTCTCTTTAATGGAATTGGACTAAAACTTACTTCCTTGAGCTCCATATTGTAGGATATCCAAATAGGTGTGTAATGCTCAGAAAAGATAAAATAGGCTTCTCACAGTGTCTACAAAATCTCACTCAGTATTCGACCTACAATATCTCACTGAGAATTGGACATGTACCAATCTATCTCCAATCCCCAAATTATATCTTTTGTCTTCACCTATTCTTATTATATATAACTAATGATTATGTTGGTTAAGAGAGTATGGGTTTGATCATTCCCACATTCTAGAACTGCCTACATTGCGTAATTAAAGAAATTCAAAATTTAAGCATATAGAGTCCAGGAAATTCTTCTCTCAGCCAGCCTTGTCTGTGTGCCACCCACCTGCACCATAAAGCCCAAAATTAAAACTGGTTTGTACTACTTAGACAGGTACACAGAGTGGGGAAAATAATTATTTGATCAGCTACAGATTTTGTAAGTTTGCCCACTTAGAAAGAAATGAAGGGTCTATAATTTTGATCATAGATGTATTTTAAATGATAGAGGGTCATGACCCCGTTCATTGGCCGCTCAATGCAGCAAAGTCAGTCTGTACCTTTAGCAGAGAAACAGCCCCAAAGCATAATGTTTCCACCTCCATGCTTGACTGTAGGGATGGTGTTCTTAGGGACATAGTCAGCATTTTTCTTCCTCCAAACACGGAGAGTCCCCCTTCTCAAGAAGGCACATGTACAGTCATGCAAATGAACATCTAAATGATTCACAGAAGGATTGGGAGAAAGTGCTGTGGTCAGATGAGACCAAAATTGAGCTCTTTGGCATTAACTCGACTCGCTGTGTTTTGGGGAATGTATTGTAAAATCTTGGATGAGAACCTTCTTCCCTCAGCCAGAACACTGAAGATGGGTCATAGATGGGTCTTCCAACATGACAATGACCCAAAACATACCACCAACATACCATATGATGTGTGAAGTCCTAGCCATGCCCCACTATGTCTGGCTTCGGCCGTTGCCATAACAACGGTGCTAAATCAGCTAAAAGTAGTGGAATCTGTATGTGCGTTATAATTAATCAAAATTAGTCGATTAATAGATTTTTTAAAAATCGGTTAATCGAACACGAAAATTTTAATCAGTAACAGCCCTAATTTTTACATATCACTGTACAATTTGCCATGAACCTAAAGAGGAGCTCCAGGCTCACCCCCATAAAAGTAAAAGTCAGCTGATGACTTTTAATATAAGAACATTTACAGTACCTGTCCAGGGATCCAATGATGTTCTCACGCAGGCCTATTCTTCACTCAGTTTGATAGGCAGGTACCAGCATTGTAAATAAGGGAAACAGGCAGTGAAGCCTTGTGGCTTTACAGACAGTTTTCTACTGTGCATGCACATGCTCGGCGCTTTGTGAATAGCCCCGTAGTTTTCTGGGACCTGTTATGTGTAACAGAAGGCTGCGAGGAAGAAGGGGGGGCGAACTCCTGGCTCAGATCGCTGCAGCACATCTGACCGAAAGTGGAAGTGGGTGCATGTCAAAACCAGGTACCTGCTCCCCCCAGAAAAAAGTGTCAAATGTGTCAGTGGAGGGGGGAGGATGCAAACCAGCGGGAACCTTTTGGGTGCAGTTCCACTTTAACTAATACAATATATTGATAGTAAAGAAATAAGGTCTCCAACCAAGCCATAAAAACTAAAAGGCACTGTAATGTTACAATGCCTTGAAAAAGTATTTATACTTCTTGACATTTTTCGGATTTTGTCATGTAACAGCCAAAAACAAACATTTATTTTATTGGGATTTTATGTGATAGACCAGCACAAAGTGGCACATAATTGTGAAGTTGAAGGAAAGTGATAAATGCTTTTCAATACTTTGAAGAACCGCCTTCACTGCAATTACAGCTGCAAGTCTTTTGGGGATGTCTCTACCAGCTTTGCACATCTAGACAGTGAAATATTTGCCCATTCTTCTTTGCAAAATAGCTCAAGCTCTGTCAGATTGGATGGAGAACATATGTGAATGGCAATTTTCAAGTCTTGCCACAGATTCCCAATTGGATTTATGTCTGAACTTTGACTGGGCTATTCTTACACATGAATATTCTTTGATCTAAACCATTCCATTGTAGCTCTGGCTGTAAGGCTAGGGTTATTGTTGTGATGGAAGGTGAACCTCTGCCCCATTCTCAAGTCTTTTGCAGACTCTTATGCCCCGTACACACAGTCAGAATTTCCGACAGAAAAAGTCTGATGGGAGCTTCTCATCGTATATTCCGACCGTGTGTATGCCCCATCTGACTTTTTTTGTCGAAAATTCAGATGGACTTAGATAGAGAGCATGCTCTATATTTTTCTGACGGAACAAATTCCTATTGTGAAAACCGATAGTCTGTATTCTGTTCCAACGTAACAAAAATGATGCATGCTCTGAAGCAAGTACGAGACATCGTACGTATTGGCCCGTCGTACGTGTTGTATGTCACTGCGTTCTTGACGGTCAGAATTTAGTGTGACCGTGTGTATGCAAGAGAGCTTGAGCAGAATTCCGTTGCCATTCTGTCGGAAAAACCTTCAGAGTTTAATCCAACGGCAAAACCAGTCGCGCGTACAGGGCAAAACAGGTTTTCTTCTATCATTATTATTATACAGGATTTATATAGCGCCAACAGTTTGTGCAGCGCTTCCAAGATTGCCCTGTATAAGGCTCCATCCATCTTCCCATTAACTCTGACCAGCTTCCCTGTCCTTGCTGAAGAAAAGCATCAGAGATGTTGAAAGCTTGGGATATTTTTTTATAACCTAACCCTGATTTAGACTTCTCCCCAACTTTATCCCTGACCTGTCTGGTGTGTTTCTTGGCCTTCATGATGCTGTTTTTGTTCACCAAGGTTCTCCAACAAACCTCTGAGGGCTTCACAGAACAGCTGTGTTTATACAGAGATTAAATTACACACAGGTGGACTCTATTTACTAATTAGGTGACATCTGAAGGCAAATGGTTCCACTAGATTTTAGTTAGGGGTATCAGAGTAAAAAGGGGCTAAATACAAATGCAGGCCACACTTTTCAGATATTTGTAAAAAATTTGGAAAACCCTTTATCATTTTCCTTCCACTTCACAATTATGTGCCACTTTGTGTTGGTCTATCACATAAAATTCCAATAAAACACATTTACGTTTTTGGTTGTAACATGACAAATGTGGAAAATTTCAAGGGGGTATGAATACTTTTTCAAGGCACTGTACATACATTACCAGCAACATTCTCTATCAGAATCCTCTGGTAGAGGGTTTGTGGACATAACCTGTAATGCCAATGTTTGGTGGTGGTGAGCAAACCAGGGAAAGTTTGGTTTGCAGGGGGTTGAGTGAACCCAGCACAGAGGCCACTAACCTCGAATATAGGGATGAACCCTATTTAGGTCTTTGGGAATAAAGTGTTTCTAAGGTAATTCTCTTTAATTATAATAATAAACACGTTATACTTACTTGCTCTGTGCAATGGTATTGCATAGGGCGGCCCCGAACCTCCTATTCTAGGGTCCCTGTCAGAGCTCTCTGCTCCTCCTCTTCTGAGTCTACCTCCATTGCAAGCCACTTAAGAGTGGAAAGGGCATGGAGAAACCAGCAGGTACTTCTTCATAAAGGATAAAGACTGGCCCCACTTTTTTTTCCTATGGTATACTGCTAATGGCGGTGGAGAAGGAGAGTCCATCCTGAGCTGGAGATTTTCCTGAGATGACATAGAGCGATGTTTGACCATTTATATTCGAATGATCTACTCCATCTAGTAAGAGGCTCCTTTAATTGTGACACATGGTGGTGGATACATGTCTTTTCCAGCAGAAGGACAAGTACGGGGACACTGTTAGTGGCACAACAGCTGTTTCATACACATTTCCACTTTTATAAATCTTTATTTTGGTTGTGTATTTTGTTTATATGGACTTTTTCACTGAACTTTTTCATTTTAATCTGCACTTATCCATTTTGGAATAAAGTTGATTATTTATGCATAATAACCACTTTATATAATACTAAAAAAGTATTCTGTTGTTCTACATTCTATGAACTTTTTTTAATATACTAGTAATATTACAAAAAATACAGGTGTACCAATACAGCGTTTCTAAAATAAACTTTGCTCTTATTGTTAAAATGTAAACTTCTAATATACTGACATTGCAGAGCATTGCAAAACTGCTAATAAATCTGCTGCCTTAATTCCACTAATTACGGTATATACATTACTGGTAGCTTTGTAAAATATGTCATAATGAGCTTGACATACTTGGGTGGTCACTTCACAGCATTTCAGTAACTTGATAACATTAGCTTTTAACCTATTTTATCAAGTCTGATAGTTGTGCAGTTGTTAGTGGTCACTTGGCTGCAAATAATATTAACCTTTTAAGTGTCAGAAAGTGAGATGGACGCTTTCATTGGTGTCACTCACAACAACTACGTCCCCACAGGGGAATTTCTGAAGGGAATTGTACAGACAGGATTCTCTGCAGACTTCTGCTGCATCTCATTATGGCCTCATTAACATGGGGAAACAACCCCAGGCCTTAAGAATATTTTGTGTTGACTGTAGTATTTTGGCACAAATATATCTCTGAATCAGCACCAGTGTAAATCATGTCTGAAATATGCCCATTGTCATTTGTGTCAATGTCAAGGCATTTCTTCGACTTCTGGATGTTTTCTCAAAGTTTTAAAATTTTCTACAGAAAACAGTAGTAAATGCAAGTGTTGGACAATAACTCTGGACATTAAACTACAAAATAAATCACAACTTAGTTACATATTCTGCTCCAAAAATTCAAATGCAATACATTAATAAAAATACTGAAAGATCCTCTACCCCTATTTCTATATTCATAGAAAACCCTTACTGACCCTTTTCAGGATCTCTTGAGAGCCTTAAAATTATTGCAGCTTGTAAATGGACTTGTAAAACAATAAGCAGTGATGAGGTTGTTCATTTAGGCTGGGTTCACACTATTGCAAATTGGATGTGGGTTTCCCCTGCTGTGAGCCGCTGCGTTCTCCAATGTGAACCCAGCCTTAAGCCTGGTACACACGATCAAATTGTTGGCCAACAAAGTGTCAGACTTTTGTCCGAAGGGCGTATGCCAGAAACTTGTCTTGCATACTAACGGTACACAATTTTCGGCCAACAAGCACGAACGTAGTGACATACTACGAGGAATTTCAGCTATTGAGCGCTACTCTTTGGGCACCTTCTGTTAATGTCGTGTTTGGTGAGCATTGATTCCGGCATGCATGTTTGTACTTTCAAAATCTGACAACATACCTTTGTCTGCCGAAAATTTACTAGCCTGCCATCCAACATTTGTTGGCGGAAAGTTGGACAACAATTGTCTGATGGAGCGTACTAACAGTCGGATTTTAGGCCAACAATCTGTCATCACGCAATTCCCTGCCGAAAATCGGATCGTGTGTACGAGGCTTAAATCTAGCCCTGCACTTTTCTGGTATCCTCACTAGGACATGGAGAGAAAAAAAAAATATTAAAAACACCCAAACAGAGGGTCTATTCTTTCCACACTTTAAAGTTTTGGGCTCCAAAGCATGTCTAGTGAAAGAACAGTTTCCAGAAATATGTTAAATTCACCTTTGGGGAAAAAATAATAAATGCACATATTTTTGCTGAAAAATTAGCATTCATTATTTTTATTTTACTTTTTTCCCCTAAGAGCGTGTGAAGCATTGCACCTGCAATCAGCAGATCACCAGTGCAATGTCAGGCTCCTACGGACACTTCTTCCAACTTTTTTTTTTTTTTAAGCCCATGGCGTGCAAACACACCCAAAAACTTCACCCGGTGCCAAAAAAATGTGCACACACAAAGAGTGAAACACAAAAAAGTGCAACGGGTACACAAACCCTCTATCAGAGGGCCTTGCCCTGAATCCCCCCGGGCGTTAGGCTCCAGACGGGGACAAGGGTACTTACACTTGGTCCATCTGGCCGAAACCAGATGGACCCCATTCTCTGGAGGGCCTGCCGAAACAGATCCACCCAAGTACTAGGTGGGGCTCCCCCGAAGGGAGACCCCATGAGAGAGAGCGAACCAAGCCAAAAGGCCATGTCCACCCCTTCCCAAGACTTTCAGGGCAGGCCCGAGGACCTGCAACCCTACTCATCACAGTGCAACAAGCTGTGTACAACACAAAAATACAAAAAGTGACAAACACAGGCAATAAATAAAATAAAGTGGGGAAGGAATAAGTGGAGAGGAGAGTGAAAAAGGTGGCCATTGTGTGAAACAATGGCCAGGCCCTCTGGCCAGGAATAAAAAATTCCACTGGTCCCAGCCAAAAGGCCCGGCCCAAGAGTCAGGTGCTAAAAAAACGTGTTCTATGGTGCAGTGACCGTGGTGCCAAACATCAACAGTGACCCTCACTCACTGTGACCTTATGGCGCCCCTGGACTGCCACTCCAGGGGCACATACTCCAAAGGCTTTCAGGACCAACCCTGACCAACGACCCAGACCACAGCAGCCCCCACTCCAGGCAGAAAGGCATGAAGTTCAGGGAGCTTGGTGAGAGCCCTTTACCATCAGGCCCCATCATCGCTCCCATCACTCCTTCCTAAT
Organism: Lithobates clamitans; assembly: GCA_037952925.1. Taxonomy (NCBI): domain Eukaryota; kingdom Metazoa; phylum Chordata; class Amphibia; order Anura; family Ranidae; genus Lithobates; species Lithobates clamitans. The sequence goes on along the minus strand of JBBGZY010000603.1, from coordinate 2,761,974 downwards.
TACATTTGGGGAATACTAACCGCTCCCCCCCCTGCTATAGAGGAGCCGGTGCTCTCTCCCTAAAAACTGTCCATAGCTAGAGCCACCACAATCGAGGCCAGAAGGCCAGGGACCCGGCCCGATGGTCAGACCCATATGCAGCACCCATCCTCACCAGGTGCACCCTTCCGGACGGCTCAGGCTCAACCATCGGCCAGCCCCCAGTATCTGTGGGGCAGCTTGGCATAGTCCCTGCTGAAACCCCCTTTCCAGGCACTATAACACCATTGAATTTGCTGGCTCTCCCCTACGAGAGTAGCACAGCTCCTCCTCTGGAAACTGATAAGAACAGATACTACACTTCACTTCTTCCAACTTTCTCACTCAAACCTCTGTACAGGCTTTCTGTTAGAAAATTGGAGGAAGTGTCAATGAACTACAAGGGTGCTCATCAGTGCCCTTGCAGTTCATTGAGAACTACAAGCCATCTGACGCAGTTGCAGATAGGATTGTTGTTCATTCACAGATCTTTGAAATATAACAGAGCCTGTGGGGGGAGAAGAAACCTCACCCCCTGTCACAGGGGAGGTTTTGGAGCATTTTACATGTTACATCCTAAATGCCGGTGTAATGTGTGACATGCTCCAAAAGTTAACTTAGCCTTTAAGGATGAGTTAATTTGGGTGCTAGTCTTCAGAGATATGCAGACACACTTTTCCTTTTTGTTACATTAACTTCTATGGTAATTCACAGAATATTGTCCATCAATTTTACACTTATATGCAAACTGCCAAAACTAGCAGAGATGTTGCAATTGGTAAAAAAACATAAAATCACTGTGAGGTTGCAAATAGTTAAAAAGAGCCAAAACAGTTCAGACCATTAGAATCACATGGACATTTCAAGAATTATAATTTCATAGTTATAACTCCATGACTCTTATTTTTTATAGCTGCACAACCACAACTGGACAATTCTCTTTTGCGAATGACTTCAATGCAGAAATTAGTTATGGATGTATGGAAATGTCAGAACATATGCATTATAGCATATACTGTGGTTCAAAACTCAGTGTGGACAGTGTGGAAGTGTATTGACATATAGAATATAAAAACAGGCCTAATCAATAGGGATCATACAGTGCCCTGAAAAAAAGTATTCATACCCCTTGAAATTTTCCATATTTTGTCATGTTACAACCAAAAATGTAAATGTATTTTATTGGAATTTTATGTGATAGACCAACACAAAGTGGCACATAATTGTGAAGTGGAAGGAAAATGAAAAATGGTTTTCAAAATTTTGTACAAATACATTTCTGAAAAGTGTGGTGTGCATTTGTATTCAACCCCCTTTACTCTGATACCCCTAACTAAAATCTAGTGGAACCATTTGCCTTCAGAAGTCACCTAATTAGTAAATAGAGTCCACCTGTGTGTAATTTATTCTCAGTATAAATACAGCTGTTCTGTGAAGGCCTCAGAGGTTTGTTAGAGAACCTTGGTGAACAAATAGCATGATGAAGGCCAAGGAACACATCAGACAGGTCAGGGATAACGTTGTGGAGACATTTTTTTTTTTTTTATTATATCAAAAGGTAATCACAATATACAAAAATTTTCCCTGACCACTCAGGGCGAATACAAAATGAATTTACCTTTACAATTTCCAACCCTCTTCTCCCCAACCCCACTCCCCCCCCAACTCCCACCCCACCTCATCCAATACATCTACCTCTAAAAATGCATCACCTCAATATATCTCCTCGTCAGTTTAAACCTTTTCCATTTTCCCCATCTATTTATGAATCCCTCCCGATTTTTTTCCCCACTATATCTCAAATCTTCCATATTGTATATCTCCTCTATTTTATTCAGCCAGTCCCCTACTTTGGGGCTATCGAGCTTCTAGCTGCGTTCATCATATAAGGTATCATTGAGTCTCTATATTGCTTTATAGGGATATCTACTCCATGGAACAAGCACGTCCATGGTTCTTCGGGTAATCCTATGTTGGTAATCTCTTTAATATATTTCAAGATTTTCCTCCAATATGTCTTAATCTTGGGGCAACTCCACCAAATATGGGCCATAGTTCCCACTTCTTTACAGCCTCGCCAACATTCCGATGTTTGCCCTATTTGATATCTCCCTATTTTTTCTGGTGTTATATACCACCTAGTTAGATATTTATAGTTCATTTCCACCATTTTTACGTCTACGGAGGTACCATGTACCAAAATGTTCTCATATCCTGCCTCTCACCACGTGCACCCAATTCCCTTTTCCATTTTTTTATATATGGCGGGATTTCCAGCCCCCTTTGCTTTCAACAGGAACTTGTATATCCTGGATATACTCCCCCGAGTTTTATCCGTTATACATAACCTCTCAAAAAACGATGTGTTCCTCTCCATCTCTTATTGGCTGCGGTAGGTTTGTTATAAAATGCTTAATCTAGAAATATCGGCATTCATTAACCTCCATCAATTCTTTTTTGTGCTTAATTTCTCTGAGTGCGCATATTTTCCCCTTGTGCATTATATCCCGTAATTGTGCTTTATCATTCTTTATCCAGTTACCACCCACAGACCTTTTACCAGGTGCAAAGTAATTATTATCTTTTAACGTGATTAAAGGTGATTGTATTTCCATGTCCTTTGTTTGTGTATCAGGTCTCATATTCTGAATACATTACGTGTCAATATATGTGTATTTTCTCCTAATGCACGAAATTGCGGTAATAACCATATATTTTTTCCCTAAATGTGTATTAGTCATCGAATTGTCAAGTGTTACCCACCTCTTCTCACTATTTACCTTTGCCCATTCCACCATACGTGATAATAGTATTGCACCGTAGTATTTTTTGAGATCCGGTACATTTAGTCCCCCTTGGTACTTGTCCTTCCCTAGTATTGCAAATGCTATTTTTGGTTTCTTATTTTGCCAGATACATTTAGTAATTAATGCTTTTAATACTTTAAAATATGCCGGGCAAAGCTTTGGGAAGCATCCGAAACTTGTATGTAATTTTAGGCAGTAATATTATCTTTAAAGCATTGATACATCCCATCCATGACAGGGGTCTTGCTGCTATTTTTTTTTATTTCCATTTTTATTTCCACTAATAAAGGGATATAATTTGCCTGGTAGATTTTCCCCAAGGATGCTGTTAATTTTATCCCTAAGTGCCGGTTCACACAGGGGCGACTTGTCAGGCGACCTAGCCGCCTGACAAGTCGCCTCCCATTCTGTACAATGGAACGCAAGTCGCTCCAACTTAGAAAAAGGTTCCTGTACTACTTTGGGGGCGACTTGAGGCGACTTGCATTGACTTCTATACAGAAGTCGTTTTGCAAGTCGCCGTGGAAGTCGTGTGCAGGTCGCCTCAGTGAGGCGACCTGCAAGTCGTGCCGCCCCTGTGTGAACCAGGGCTTAGTACTTTAGTTCATTTTTCCACCATGGTAATGGGAAATCCTGCTTTAAACACTGCTCGTCTTGTTGTTTTATATTTATGTTTAATATTTCTGATTTCATCAAAATAATTTTAAAATTAGAGAGTTCTCCATATTGTTTTATTGTTTTTAAAAGGTTAGGCATTGAAGTTCGGGGGTATGATACATAGAACAATATGTCATCTGTGTAAGCAGCAAACTTATTTTCCTCTTCATCAACCTTAAAACCCCCTATACCCGGATTTTTACGTATTGTTGTTAAAAGGGGTTCCAATGATAACACAAACAAAAGTGTTGACAGGGGACACCCCTGTCTTGTCCAAATATATAAAGGGGTCAGACGCAGTTCCGTTGATTTTTACCATAGCTGTGGGGTGTTTATATAGTGTTTGAATCCACTGCATCATCCTTGGGCCTATTCCCATGCTTTCCAAAAGTATTCATTATTAATCCCCAGTCTACTCTGTCAAATGCCTTTTCGGCATCTATTGACAGAAGTAGACTGGGGATCGTACCCTCTTTTATTTTTTGAAGCAAGAGTAACGTTCTTACCCCGTTATCTCTCCCTTCTCTTCCCGGGACAAAACCTACTTGATTAACATGCGCTAAGTCGGTCATTAAGTCTTTCATCCTCAATGCTAAGATTTTCACAAATAGTTTTGTGTCGACGTTTAGCAGCGATATTGGTCTATAATTTGAGCATTTAATGCTATCTTTCCCTTCTTTTGGAATAATTGTTATTGATGCTAAGAGGGCTTCTCCACTCAACTCATACAGATCTCTCAGACCGTTCATGTATAGACATAATTTTGGTTTTAAGATTTCTTTAAATTTTTTAAGGTAGTAGGTCGTAAACCCATCGGGGCCTGGGCTTTTACCAGGTGCCAATTCTTTTAAAGCTCTATTTATCTCCTCCTCTGTTATAGGTATCTCCAAGGTAGCTGCACTGTTCTCAGTTAGTCGGGGTATATTTGCTTTTTTTAAATATTCTATTATCCTCTCCTTTTTCCCTATTTCCTGCTGTCCCTGCTGGTTTACTGAATATAAAGACCCATAGTAATTTTGAAAAACTTTAGCTATTTCTTTTGTTGGATTTCTCCTTTTTTATTTTGTATTTTTTTCTATATAATTTACTGATTTCTTATTTTTTAGTATCCTTGCTAAGTGCTTACTATTTTTATTTCCCCACAGATATTGTTCCTTTGAAATTTTATTAAATGTCTTTCTCGTCTCTTGTTCTATTAGGTCTTTTAATTCATCTCTTTTTATTACAAATGCCTGATACAAAGCCTGATCTTGACCTCTACATTTCTTATGCCCTTGTTCTAATATAAATATTTCTTTTATTAATCTTTCCATACTTTTAATTCTTTCCTTCTTTTTCCTAGTTCCCAGCGAGATCAGGATCCCCCTGATATAGGCTTTATGCACCTCCCACAAGATGGTGTCTGATATCTCCTGCGTGTCATTTAGACTAAAATATTTTTCTTTTTTTTTTTTCTTTTTTTTTTTTCCACCTCAGCAAACTTAATCCAGAGACAGCTTTCAGCTTTGTACTCATATTTGTCTCTAACTTAGTTACATCATTGTGGCTTTTCAATAATCCAAGTTTATATAATCCTATTATTGCCAAGTTATAACACATAAAACACATATCAAATGCATCTAGCCCATCTGGCTAAAATCTTCTTGTTGCTATTATACGTGGCTATAAGATATTGCTTTTCTATCTAGTATACCCTTTCCCCCCACCCCCCAATACCCCGACATTATTAAGCACACCTAGTTTTCAGGGCACATCCAAGATCTGGCTACAGTTCTATACATTGTTCCCTCATGGCTTTGAAACTTTAAGCTACACCCGATTCAACATCTCTCTCTTGTTAGAAAGACGAGTGCTCTCAACACTAAGGTAGCACTGTTAGAGGACATGGCATTGCTTGTACCCACCGGTTCCATAGTCTCTCAAACCTGTTATAGTTGCCTAGTCTAGTATAGAATGTCCTTTCATTCCACACTGTTGAGTTGACAGCTCCGACCCAAGCTTCCGGGGTCGGAGGTGTTCTTGATTGCCAGGATTGTGCTATTAGTTTTCTGGCTTGAAACAGACATCTTACTACCGCTATAGATGTGCTCCAATCGCTCGACCCAGTGTTAACATATCCCAACACGCAAGTCTTGGGGTCGAATTCTAAGTTGGTACTGAATATGGTATTTATTTTCTTTAAAATCTCAGACCAGTACCTAACTAGTCTTGGACACCTCCAGACCATGTGGATTAAATCGCCAGTTCCTCTGCATCTAGGGCACTTGTCGTTGATTCTACGACCAAACATAAACAGCTTTTTTGGTGTATAGTAAGTTCTGTGCAGCAACATCAGGTGGGAAGCTTTTTGTGCTGGGGAGACCGACACTTCTGATCCTAACTCCAAAATCCTTTTCCACTGCTCGTCCGTTATCTCCCCCACATCAGCCGCCCATCTGTCCCTACCCCCAAGGAGACCTACCTGTGCATTTCTTCTCTTTGTTAGTTGGTTATATGCCTCTGTGATTAAGCCCTTAGTGGACTCTGATTTAATTATTGTTTGTAGTAGTGGCATCCTACACCAATTAGGGGATTGTCTGTTAAACTGCTTGTTAAGGGCATGCCTAATCTGTAGGTAAGTATAGAAAACTTGACTTGGTAACCCGTACTCCTGGCTCAGGTCCTCAAAGGATTTCAGGATAGCCCCCTCATATAATTGTGCCAGCCGGCACATACTTTCCATACTTTTAATTCTTTCCTTCTTTTTCCTAGTTCCCAGCGAGATCAGGATCCCCCTGATATAGGCTTTATGCACCTCCCACAAGATGGTGTCTGATATCTCCTGCGTGTCATTTAGACTAAAATATTTTTCAATTTCTTTTTTTATTAGATCTCCCCCTTGTTTATCTTGTAACAAATCCTCATTTAACCTCCAGGAATAGGGTTGTCTCTGAGCTCCTGGTACTTTCATTTTCATGGTTATTGGTGCACGATCTGATACGGTGGTTATTTCTATATCTGAAGTAGTTACCAGATCCAACAACCTACGTTCTACCATTATATAATCTATCCTAGAGTACGTCCCGTGCACAGGGGAATAGAATATATTGTCCTGCATTTTAGGATGTTGTATTCGCCATACGTCTAACAATTGACATTTATATAATTTCTGTTTTATCACTTTTAATTGGACTCTCCTAGTCCCTTGTGCACGAGACGTACTATCTCAGTCAGGATCCATACAGAAATTTAAGTCGCCGGCCATTATCATTTTCCCTTTTTTAAAACACATTAATTTTCCCAGGACTTCCTTTAAATAATTTGTTGGATTCTTATTAGGGCAATATATATTTGCTAAAGTGCATTGCATTTCCTGTAGTCTCCCCCTTAGGAAGAGGTATCTTCCTTCCGGATCTGTCAGCCTGTCCTCCAATAAAAACCTAACCCCCCTACCTATTCCAATTGCCACTCCCTTTGCCCTTTTTGTCATCGAGTCCCCATAATACCAAGTTGGAATTTGTTTTGAGCATAACTTCACGTTTGTTTCTTGAGATATGTGTGTCTCTTGGAGGAAGACCACCCCCGCCTTATAGTGCCCAATCTCCTTTAAAATGTTGTGCCTTTTTGTTGGTGTGTTTAATCCCCGTACATTATATGATATATAATTAATTGATGTCATATCTTAAATCTTATTATAGTGGTCTTTATCCCCATGGGTTTGATCTTGCCGCAGGAGAATCAAGGTTTTTTTTTCTTAGATAACTTCTATTCTCTTTTGTGAGCCCCTCTCCATTTCCTTACTGCGAGTCTCCTATCTTAGGGTGTAGCTCCGACTACGGCCACCCTTATCCGACCCTCCTCCCCCCCAACCCCATTGGGGGGGCGGAACCAACCGCACCGAGACAGCCTGGATTTTCCAAGCATCCAGCCTTATTTAGCACCTTCACATTAGTTCCTCCATTCCCACCGCCTCCCCCAATCCACCCTTTGCAGGTCCCTCCACCCTTCCGCCCATTCAGGATCTCTTCCCATAGAGTTGCTGCATCGTCTTTTTTTTTATTGGTTCTTCTTGGGACTCTCTGCGATTTCTGCCATCCCTCATCTTTGTCCCCCAGAGTGCTTCCCATATCCGACTATCCAGGTATTACCAGAATTTGAATATCTAGTTTATTACAAAACTCCTGTAAGTCCTCTGGGAACTTTAGTCTTGTTGATCTTCCATCTTTCTGGGCTATTAGGGATGATGGGAAGCCTCAGCTATATTTAATATCTCCAGCTCTCATTTGTTCCAAGAGGGGTTTTAAGAGTTTTCTTCTGGCCAATGTTTCTGCGGATAGATCTGCAAAAATTTGAAGCTCCACCACCTCATTCTTCAGTGATGGAGTGCCTCTCAATCTAGTCCATATCCCTGCTTTGTCCTCATACTGTTGAAATCTTACTATAATATCTCGCGGGATTTCCGCACTTAGGTTTGGGGGTTTCCTAATCTGGTGCACTCGATCTATCTTCAAGTCATTTTCCTCTCTCCTGTCTAATAGGTGGTTAAATATTTTATTTATTATTTTTTTTAACTCTATACCTCTTTCTTCTGGGAGTGCTCTGATTCCTAAATTCTTCCGTCGGCTTTGGTTCTCTTGGTTTTCCAGTTTGTATAACATTTCTCTTTGACCAGTTTGCAGGGTTTTGACTTGTATTTTTATTACTTGTTCTTGTTTGTAGTTTTTTTCCTGTCTCCTTCAACGGCTGACCAATTCTCTGTAATGGTATCTTCTCTAGATTTATCAGGAAGTTCTCCTTTCTTTTTCCTGGGATCTTTTTTCTTTTCTTTAGTACCCTGTTGTAATTTTGCTAGTTACTGGCTTTTTGGGCACCCCTCTTTTGTTAAATATTTCTGGATCGTACTCGTATTTAAATTCTCTTTCAGCGTTTTAGGCTCAGTCCCTTTTGCAGCTCTACCTCTCATCTTGGATCTCCTATTGGCAGTTGTTTTTCTCCCCAGGGTGTTTTTCCTTCTTTAGAATGTTTTCACTCCTTTATATGCTCTTTGTAAACTGTTTGTTTCCACTTGTGCTATTTGTATTTTTCTTTACTGCGATCAAAGGTTCTTAGTACGCTTCCCAGGGAGTGGCAGCTAAGCAATTTCCCTGCGACACAGGAGTTCATTCCCAGTGAACCTGCTCATAGGGGGCCATAAAAAAAAACCCCGGAGAGGGTAGGAGATTGTGGAAGAGGGTAGGAGAGGCGGCCAGGGGAAGCACTTTCCAAGCAGTCCAGGAGTTATCTGGATATCTTTAAAGAGCATCTAGAACTGTATCTGTCCATTTACTCTTACCTCCAGTTATTTCTGGTTTACATAAAGTTCATATACCATTCAAAACAATTCTTTTATATTGCTACCAAGTGTTAAACAGTTTGCCCCTCCATTTTAGTGGTTATCTTTCGACTCTAATTTTTGCCCCCAGTCACTGAGAGGGGTCTGGTTTGCTATGCACAAGGTTTTACACAGCGCATTCTACAGATACAGCGTTTTTTATAAAGCGTTTTTTTAGAGCTTGCTGCAGACCCTCCCCTGGGGTAGCGAGCTGTTACAGTACCGGCCACTTCAAGGTAAATAGCAGAAAATGGGTGCAACTCCCAATCCCATCAAGGGAAACAGTATGTATAAAAATGCACTGGTATTTGCTACATTTGATATGCACAGTTAAATCACTGGATTTTTAGAGCTACTGCAAGTCCTCATCCAGAGGCAGTATACATAATGCAAATACCGGCTTCTTTACAACACAGGAGGTAGCATGTGGGGGCAAGAGCAACACATGCTGAATAGTTCAGAAAGGTCCACTGTGATTTTATATATAACAATGTCTTATCCACACATTTCCTCTCCCTCTCCAGTCTCTTACAAAAATTCTTATACAATTATGTATCATTCGCAGTTTTCTCTATAAATTTTGACTGTGTCTCGATGCGACTTTTCACTGTCCAACACATGTGTTCTACTCTGGGTTTGTTGTATGCTTCCTTCTCATGCCTCTCCAGTATTACTCGGAACCCAGTGACCAGGAGCAACAGACATTCAACAGATTTATCTTAGCACTTGTGGGATAAGCAGTTAATCTTGAGCCTTTTATCATACACAGCTATCCAGTTCTCTGGTGGGCTGCAACCAGTACAGGTTCACACAGGTTCACACAGGGTCGCACAGTCTATGAGGTATATTTACTTCATTTAAATGTCTACCTTCATTCTTCCTGTTTCACATTCTGGCACTTCCATTTTTATTCCTTGTTCATTGCTTACCTCACCTCCTGTTTGCTTTTACCTGTGTGCCTGTGTCCGCCCTGGGTATTATGGAGTGGAAGGAGGTGGTTCCGGACCGGCAGAGACGGGATTCCAGCAGCTCCCCTGTTTCACTTTCCTATTTTGGGCTCCTATCGCTCCTGCTAACACACGGTGCCTCCGTGCACTTCGTCCGGCTCCCGCAATCGTACCACGTAATTGCGCTATCCTGAGGCCGTCATTAAGGGAGCTTACTGCGGCTTCCCTCACCGCTCATCTCCTGCTGGTCCCTCCGGAGGTGTCTTATGTGCACTCGCCCGGCGACATTGCCAGGCTCCTCCCCCAACTCAGCGTCATGTCACCAGCATCAGCGCGACGTTGTGGGGACATTTAAAGCAGGGTTAGGTTATAAAAAAAATATCCCAAGCTTTGAACTTCTCACAGAGCACTGTTCAATCCATCATCCGAAATTGGAAAGAGTATGGCACAACTGCAAATCTCCCAAGACATGGCTGTCCACGTAAACTGACAGGCCGAGCAAGAAGAGCATTAATCAGAGAAACAGCCAAGAGGCCCATGGTAACTCTGGAGGAGCTGCAGAGATCCACATCTCAGGTGGGTGAATCTGTTCACAGGACAACTATTAGTCATGCACTCCAGAAATCTGGCCTTTATGGAAGAGTTGCAAGAAGAAAGCCATTGTTGAAAGAAAGCCATAAGAAGTACCATTTGCAGCTTGCGAGAAGCCATGTGGGGGACACAGCAAACATGTGGAAGAAGGTGCTCTGGTTAGACGAGACCAAAATGTAATTTTTTGGCCTAAAAGCAAAACACCAAGTGTGGCAGAAAACTAACACTGTACATCACTCTGAACATACCATGCCCACACAACCTATTTTTTACCTAAACCAACACATCTACTGTACATTAACATCAACTCTTTAACACAGAACATTTTCTTGTTTTAGAAGGACCTTAACACCTGGTTAAGCACATTATGACAATGTGGAAATACACTTATAGGAGTTGACTTGTGGCAAATGTGTGGCCAATATCTTACAGGAAAAATCTCTTTCCTATCACTTTGTAGTTAAAGTGGTTCTAAAGTCAAAAAGTTTTTTTCCTTAATGCATTAATGCATTTCATTACTGTCCCCCCCAATACATATGTGACTCATCCACCAATCCAAAACTTCTGCAGCACTGCTGCTTCCTCTTTCGGGTCTCACAGAAGACTAGAAGACACTGAGAGCAATAGGAGACATAGGCTTCTGCTGCTGTCAGTGAAATCCTGTAAGGAGGGAGTGGGGAGAGTGGACGAGCCTTGCTGTGTCTGTCTATGGGGTTCTCCTGACACTCAGGCTCTCTCACTTCTCTGAGACCTCCAGATTCCCTCAGCAGTCCCCTGGACTCACCTAGCTGTTCAGCTCTCCCATTCCTCCAGACTCTCTCAGTCTCCCAGAATCGCTTAGCCTCCTCAACTCTCTCAGCCATGGAATCTCTCCTCCAGTATGAAGTGCTGTCTCTTGAGTAGAGCACCTTGGTCTCCTAACAGGAACATACACCTTTCTAAAATAAGGGGGCCCTGAACTATGCCCAAGCATATCATTATAACAGTTGTGCACAGCTGCAGGATGCAAGACCTTCACGCAGGGTTGGAAATTTCTTCCCTCCTTAAGCACTTTGAAATCTCCAAACTACGTAGTCCAATCCAAGAATATCTAAATACAAAGAGAGTTGTATAAACAGTTTTTTCACTCATAATCAATACTTTAGAGTCCCCCACTCTGCAGATGTGCGAACCCTGTGTCCTTTTTACAACCATTTTCACAGTGGTAGAACCTCCCACCACCCACTGGAACACAAACTGGAGGTTATTAAAACTCCACAACATCAAGCTAAGATAGTAACAGCACAAAGTCTAAAGACAAAGAACCCAGACATTTCAGGAATGTAAAAAGTGCCAGGCACCCAGGGCCAATGCCTCGCAACTCCTGCTGGATGCCCTGGATCCCAATACTACCTGCATTTTTTTTAAATGTAGCCACATCTTGTCATACACTTTACAATGTGCTGTATGTTACATAAATATGACTTCTGCATTCTGCATTTTACATACCCTGATCTCTGCACTCTGTACACTGGGCTACACATTGACATACATTAAAACCCCAGCACACTGTATGTGGGACTGTGACTAGCATATTCTTGACCCTTGTGTTCTGTTTATTACATGCTCCTCGCCCTGATACTATGTGTGTTATGCACTCCTGACCCTTGCAGTTTGTACAATACTTATTCATAACCCAAGTACTCTGTACATTACACCGTACATACTCCTGACCGCTACACTTTAATTGCTATATTGTAATTACATTCTCCAGATCAAAGTATTCATTGTCTCAATTGCTGGTTGATAAGCAGCCCCTGACAATTTTGAAAAAGTTTGAGTGTAAGCTGTCTGTCGGTTACATCTGTCAGACTTTTGCTTGTGGTGCAGTAATTAAAGCATATTTTGTGGGTACTGAAGAACTGGGGCTTATGTGTGCAATGTATACAGTGAGTAGGCTCAGATTTTATTTACAATGTGTCTATACACTTATAAGTCTCTCCTGCTTTTAGCACAAATAGGCCACACTCATCATTTGCAGTGGCATGCTAAATGCGCCAAAAGTGCTTAAGGCCTTTCACAATCCTAAATAAAATACCCCCGCTTCTATGAAATACTCTAATCACTTCACTTTTTATCTTTCTTCACATTGGTGATCTCTTCTGGACTCTTTTAGCCACTGCCTGCCTACATATACTCACTTTAATGTTGACTGTTTAATATTGCTTTGGACCTCCTTCCTGATGGTGAGCATGCCTGCACAACGTGTGTCAGCACAGTTGTCCATTATTTCAACCAGGGGCTGATGTGACAGGGCTATGCAGGAGCACAACTGGGAGAGCTGAAAAACCTTCAGATATTCATTATAATGAAATCTGTAAGTTTCAACAGATTTAAGAACTTTCCCATATGAAAAAATATGTAAAACTAAGGGTGATAGTCAGTCCAAAAGACACAGGTGGTGATAAATGCGCACCAGAGATCCTCCAAACGTGCGTCACACTCCCCTTAGGGGTTCACATTCACTAGAGAGTTAAAAACATCAAGCGTTGGAATGTTTTTAAATGACCGTCATCCTCCTATGTGGATAGTGTCAGCGCTGCAAATCATCTCCACTGTGTACTCGGATAAAGGGAAGAAAGCTCCAAATAGCGTAATTCCGTTTTAAATCCTTTGTTTACGATTTCCACTGATACACTTTAATAAATGATTACATTTTAAATGTATTAAAGTGTATCAGTGGTGAAGAGGTGAGTTTTTTTGTCATCTTGGACACCTCATCGCTGTATACGGTAATACAGCATGACAATGCATTGAGCAAAAGGGAGGATTTGCCCCATCACCAGAAAATTTTCTTGCGATATGCCCTTGAATTTTGTCTCTTCCATAATTATTTTTGGTTCAACAATAATTTCTTCTCACAAAAGAAAGGTGTAGCTATGGGTGTGAAATTCGCTAATTTATTTATGGGGGAGAGGGAGGACAAGTACATCTTTGGTAAGAAAAGAGACAAGTTGCTCTTTTACAGGAGATACATCAACGACTTAATGTTTATATGGGAAGTACCAGAATTTTCTTTAATTAGTTATCACGGCTATCTGAATAGTAGTAATGACAGATTGGAAATCAAGGTTTATTTCAAGCCAACCGATCGTAATAGTTTTTTACCTCACCAAAGTGGTCATCACCCTTTATGGCTGAGGAATATTTCCAAGGGCCAAATAATGCAGGTAAAATTAAATTGTTCAACTGTGGATGACTATCTTGCCCAGTCTGAAATATTAAAAGACAGATTTATAGAGAAGGGCTATAGTCCACAACAGTTAGAGGCAATTGTCGAGGAGATAAAGGCCATCCTGCGAGAGGACTGTTTGAAAGATGTGACACTAGCGAGGACTAATACGAGTCACGAATAGTGTTTCATCTCGTTGTTTCATTCTCAGTATAGGGAAATTGAGTATATTTTTAAGGTTCATAAATAAAACCTTTAAAAATGTATTGCCCCGACACCTAAATTTATCTACTGTAAGGAATCTAGGTTTGGTGACACGGTAGTAAAAAAGGTGTTGGACCCTTCTACTAGGCCAGCCTCTTTTTGGGACAGAAATTTTTTTTGCATGCCGCAAATGCAGGGCATGCAGAGAGGTCTCTGAATCTATGAGGGGTCTAGATAGATTTATATCAACTTCCAACTATAAAGAATTTGTTATCAAGGAGTTCATCACCTGCAACATAACCCATGTAGTGTATGTCATGAAGTGCCCTTGCGGGCTGATGTATGTAGGCCGCACGAAGAGACCGTTGAAGGTCCGCATTGCGGAGCGCATACAGAATATAAAATGGTGTCACTACATTTGAAATATTTCAGGACCCCTCTGGCCTGAAATATTTGGGTATCGATCGTATAAAGCCCGTGTGGAGAGGCTCGAATATGGTCAGGGAACTCTCCAAGTGTGAAAACCATTGGATTTATTTGATCGCCACGCTCACCCCAAAAGGGTTAAATGTTGAATTAGACATAAATTGTTTCATTAGTGACTTTTGAGGCCTGTGCATTCAGTGCATATATATACATTTTTTATTTATTGTTCTAATTATATATACATTTTATGTATTTTATACCATATATATTTTTTAGCTATATTTTTTTTCTAAATGTTATTATAAATTGATTTGATTTTTAACTGTGTACTAATTGCGTTTTAAATAATACACTATGAATAGGGAGATATAATAGTATGATAAATACAATATGAATTTAATCGGCTTAATGCACTACTATGATGTAAGGATATATGCTGTTTTATTTATGTGTTATGTACATTTTCTATGGTACTTTGGCTGTATTATGAATTTAGGTCTTAATAAAAACAATGTACTGTGTTTTGCAGAGGTACGGTAGTATTCTGCGATGCAGGCTGGCGCAGACTGATTGCAGTGCTATGTATACCAGTTCCGTGCACTTTAAGAGATTGGGACGGCCATGCACTAGGATTGTTAGTCTGCCTTGCAGCCTGTAGACATAAATATCGGAGCGCCGCACCGTAAGGCCACGCCCTCAGATGAAGTTGTGATGACGAAACACGTCAGGGCATGACATTTTGCATTCCACAGCTAGGAAGAGACAAACGAAGTAAGCGGCGGACGCCGGCTTCTCAGTATTGGTGTCTCTTATGTTAATCCTGTGCTGTGAATAAAGCTACAGTGTGTAGCATTGGATACTCCTGGATTTTTATTAAAGTGTATCAGTGGAAATCGTAATAAAGGTTTTAAAACAGAATTACGCTATTTGGAGCTTTCTTCCCTTTATCCGAGTACACGGTGGAGATGATTTGCAGCGCTGACACTATCCACATAGGAGGATGATGGTCATTTAACCACTTGCCGACCAGCGCACGCCGATGTACGTCAGCAGAATGGCGCTGGTAGGCAAAAGGGCATACAGGTACATCCCCTTTAAGAAGCAGTGTCGCGGGGACGCGCCACGGTCTCCGTGACGGTTAGCGCAGGTCCCGCGGACTCGATGTCCGCCGGGTGCCCACGATCGTGTCACGGAGAGGAAGAACGGGGAGATGCTTTTGTAAACAAAGCATTTTCAGCGTTCTGCCTAGTGACAGGACAGTGATCATATCTCTCTCTCATCGAGAGCTGTGATCACTGTCCTGTGTGTTGAAGTCCAGCCCCCTAACAGTTAGAATCACTCCCTAGGACACACTTAACCCCTTCACTGCTCCCTAGTGGTTAACTCCTTTACTGCCAGTGTCATTTACACAGTAATCAATGCATTTTTATAGCATCGATCACTGTATAAATGACAATGGTCCCAAAATAGTGTCAAAAATGTCTGATGTGTCCGCCATAATGTCGCAGTCCCGAAAAAAAAATCGCAGATCGCTGCCATTACTAATAAAAAAAGTTAAAAATAAAAATTCCATAAAACTATCCCCTATTTTGTAGACGCTATAAAATTTGCGCAAACCAATCAATATACGCTTATTGCGATTTTTTTTACCAAAAATATGTAGAAGAATACATATCGGTCTAAACTGAGGAAAAAAATGTTTTTATATATATTTTTGGGGGATATTTATTATAGCAAAGTGTAAAAAATATTGCGTTTTTTTTCAAAAATTACGCTTTTTTTGTTTATAGCGCAAAAAATAAAAACCGCAGAGGCGATCAAATACCACCAAAAGAAAGCTCTATTTGTGGGAAAAAAAGGACGTCAATTTTGTTTGGGTACAACATAACATGACCACACAATTGTCAGTTAAAGCAAAGCAGTGCCGAATCGCAAAAAGTGCTCTGGTCAGGAAGGGGGTAAAATCCTCCGGGGCTGAAGTGGTTTAAAAACATTCCATCGCTTGATGTTTTTAACTCTCTGGTGAGTGTGAACCCCTAAGGGGAGTGTGATGCACGTTTTGAGGATCTCTGGTGTGAGGTGTACTCCAAAAAACTCCACATTTATGTCACCACCTGTGTCTTTTGGACTGACTATCACCCTTAGTTTTACATCTTTTCTCATTTGGGAATACCTTATGAAAGCGGTTCATAATAAATAATGACAGTAGCGCTGCTATGGAATATATAGGTACATATTCAGGTGCCTGTGGACTTTTACTATTTTTTATTTACACAATTTACTATCTTTTGGAAATATTGGAAATATTTATATGTTTTAAAGTTTAAGGTTCCATAAGCGCAGAGGTAGTGGATATAGGCCTGTTTTCACTTTTTTTTAATATAGATTTAAGAACTATTTTGAAAATACATTGACATGTTAAAATTTATATAACATTGGGTTTAGATCTATTGTAGGAATTATAAGGCAAGAGTGCTAGCCACCTAGACAACAAGCCACCCTTTCCTATTCTTATATTTATGTTTTTCCATTACAGAGAGAACAAAGCATAGTTGTTTGGGCCTTACTATTTCTGTCTCATTAGAAATTCTATAGACTTAAAGTATATATAAACCCAAGAGCAAAAAAGTATTATATTTCAGTTTAACAGTCCCTAAGTGTAGTGATTACATTAATTTTCATTTTTTAGACTAAAAACTTTTTTGGCAAACACAGAATATATCTGATGATCTTGCCAGAAATGCAGTACCAATGTCACTTCCTTTGATATGAACTGGAAGCAAAACAATATAATCTTTCTGAAAGGTATAGACACCCTTCCAGATAGGCTGCTAGGTTTGCTTAGACAAATTTAGTTCTTTGGCTCTCCTGTAATCATCAAAGCAGGGTGTGATTCTTTTGGGCCGCTCTGGGCTCTGCAGGCTGCACATTTGATTGTTTTCCCCTGTTTTTCTTGAGACCTCTAGAACATAACGAGTGGAAGAATCAAATAAGCAGCCTGAATATTAATGCTGCTCCAGCCAATCCCTAGGGAGTTGTGCCCAGATGGTGGTTGGGGAGTGCATAAATAGCTTGGAGCCCAGAGAGCAGGGTTCTTTTCCCAGCCAAAAAGGGCTGCCAGCCCTTCCTCACCATCCTGTTAAAGATCCTGCCTATCTAATGGAGGTCCCAGCTGCGCTTAGCTGGGGGGGGTCTATCCTGCTACAAGTCTTTTGGGAGCCAATAAGAGGGGTGCCACTGAGGATTTTTGTCTGGGAGCTCTACAGAGAAGTCCGCCTGTTTGAGTCTGAGGAAGACATCCAAGCCCTGAGGACACTGAGTGCAGACCTAAGGCTAGGTTCACACTATGCGGGGTGGTTGCAGGTGCGGGAATCACAGCTGTTCCTGCACCCATAACCAAAACATGCTGCTCTTCAGAGATGTGCAGGGCTGCCATTCGTTCTTAAAGTTACCCCCATGCATCTCAAGCCGCAGCATGTTTGGTAAATTGCATGGTGCTTTTGCCTGTGGCCACATTTTTAAAAAGGTGTAAGCACCTTTTTTTGTGGGAAATGCAGGCACATCAGCCCATTCAAATGCATGCAGGGGCAGTTCCAGGCCAAATTTTTTTGGGGGTGCTGTGCAGGTACTGGCAGAAAAATAGAGGGTGCTGATGTTGTGCAAATTTGTGTGTGTGGGCATGGCCAAAATGTGGGTGTGGCTAAACGGGGTGTGGCCAAATCTGAGTGATTCCTCCTGATCTATAGCTTGAAGTGTCCCGCCTTTCCCTCTTTGTATAGGCTAAAAAGAGCCTGGAGGTACACTGAAGAGATTGTGAAGTAAAATCAGCTCCATTGAGGCCAACAATTATAGCCCCCAGCATATGTCAGGGCCAGCAATAAAATCAAGTCAGTGGGGTAGTTAAGTATAATAAAAAGTCAACAGCCACAAAGAAGCCAGAGAACCAACTAAAAACTCAGTCACACATTAAAAATTGTCCCATACCCAAAAAAACTACAAAATATGCTAAAGCTAATTACCACGATGTACGCCAAAATAATTAAAAGAAAGCAGTAAAAGCATAAAAAGTATCAATTAATATATATATATGAAATATGTGATAAAAATGATAAGTGTAATCTGTGCATGCATATAAAGTGCAATGTGCAACACAAGTGACCCCTACTAGAATATCACATCAATAAAGTTCATTAGAATTGTCTGCAAGCAGAGTGAATCCTCTGCAAGCTATTAGCAGCTACTTCCGTGCACCATCACCCACTGGGTGAGAACTCAGCCTGCTTACCAGAGGTTAAGACCTTAGATAGCAGGCCCAACGATGCATGGTCATGTCCAATGGGCAATCAGAATACCACCAATCGGACCTCAGATAGTTAATCTTCCTCCAGCATTACCTGCATCAAGGATTGTTCCCGCAATAACTCACAGTAGCCAGGTCCACAATTGTACACATAAAAATACAAAGAGCTGCCAAACAATTTCTAATACTGTTCAGCCAGCCTAATGATCCAGGCATCAATGGCAGAGAGCAAAGTCGGGACCTCACTGATCTCCACTGCAGTTGAAGACCTACCGCCTCCTCCATCTTCAAATGTATATGAGCCATTACATTGTTTGGTGGCATATATATCAGGTTAGAAAAAAATAAACTTTATGGTAACATGAGAGAGAGTTTTCAGAGGGAAAGCTCACTTTTCTTATAGTGAGATATAATGTGACACCACACCAGCAATGTTAGGGCCCATTTTTACTAGCGGTTAGGCAATTGCATGCATTGCACGGCAGTTAAAGCTTTAAATCAGCCTTTTCACAACCTGTCAAACAGGCTTAGATCACTTTTTAAAGGAACAGTGGTGTCTGTTCCACTTGTAACACATCTCTTAGCTGCATTTGGCGGTGGTACTATTAGGGCTTATTTGCGCGTGAGATTGGGGTTGGTAAAAACCTGTGGTTGAGTCACACGTTTACCTTCCCCAATCCCTACCCCCTTTAGCTGCAGAGGCAGCAGCCAAAGATGTACACATTAAGAAAAAAAGACTGCCCTGATAAAAAAAACCTTAAAAAATCTTAAAAATAAGCTGCAACACAAAGTGGAATACACAAAAATACAAATAGAAAAACAAATATGGTTGTGCTCTATACCTTTAACCTTATAAACGTGATAAGTGATCAAATATGATCAATTAAAAAGTCCCACAAATAAATTAAAAAGAAAAAGAGAGAGAAGTGGGACTCTAAATGAAGCACACAGCAGCACAACCCAGGTGAAGTGACCAAATTTTTTTTTGTTTGGTATAATCCATGGTATGTAAAAAACATTTTGGGCATCCAACCTCTAAAATGCTGTGGGTATCAAGCCTCTATATAATAAACCATGGATTGATTATACATAAAATACACATAAATTACACAATAAGTCATGATCCATTGTCACACAGAGAGCAAAGATAGCAATCAATATGCATGTGTACATTTGTTACTGTGATTAGACCCAAAAAGAGCCATGAAAATTAGGACAAATAATTAAAATAACCAATGACCGGGATGGAGGCGAGCATCCCTTTGGTGCTAGCCTCATTTAAAGTCCCCAAATTTTCCTTTTTTGAATACATAACCCGGGATGGAAGCACACAGCAGCAGTCACACAATTACTTCCTATATTTATGTGGGCCATTGGTATCAGTGGTCCCACAATCAACCCTCCATACTGTTGTTTGGTTGATGTGTCCTGCTGAGTCTGCATCTGCGATCCCTGGACAGTGTTTTTGATATCGCTGATCTGTCTGCATTTGCTCGTCTCCGTTAGCTGCGGTGTTTCATGTGGGTCTCCTACCCCTCTCCCCACCCTTGGGTGTCGGGGAGGGGGCGGATGCATGGTCCATCCCTCTCTGCGTCACATCACATCCGCCGGTCACATGGCGTCCTTGTGGCGCTATGTTTCCGGCGGTGTGTCGCTGTTCGGTGGACACACTGGGGAGATGGATTGGCGCTAATCGCCTGACGGCTGAGCCTCCCAGGTGAAAGTGCTCCACTCTCAGGTGTTGTCTGATGACTTGACGTGGGGGGCTGGGCCATGATGGAACACCTATATAGGCATCTCCAAGGCTGGCCTTCACACACTTCACTTTCCTTCCTGTTCAGCATCACACTCACATACATGGAATTGTCCACTCTGTGCACACCAGGTATCATTTCTTTTTCCCTAATTTTTCTTTTTCATCAGTCTTTATTGTTCATGTTCTTTTTTGGCCTAATTTTTCTCCACTCCTTCCTATCCCACTCTCTCTCCTTATTTCCACGTTGTCACCACATCACTCTTTTCACATTTTCTCACACTTACACATCAACACATATCACTATGATTTGTTTCATATAGGTTTCCCACATGGGGGTCCGCATCCTACACTCATTGCACCCACCAGCAATGGTTTTGCCTATGGCCGTTGTTCCCATTCCCACAGATCACCCTGGTGTCGGGCGGCTTTGCAGATCTCTGCAATTCTGGATGCTGTTTCACTGGATCGCTGATGCAGACGTAAGTTTGCATCCTTTAATTCATTCTATACAAGTAAAATATTTGTATACAAAACCTTTATTCATTTCCTGCTTATTTACTGAAAATATATATACATATTTTTTTTAAATAAAAATATTTTTTAGAACCATTCCATGACATATGCTACTGATGAGCGGTTGCTATA
Organism: Lithobates clamitans; assembly: GCA_037952925.1. NCBI lineage: Eukaryota > Metazoa > Chordata > Amphibia > Anura > Ranidae > Lithobates > Lithobates clamitans. The sequence continues at coordinate 2,741,062 of JBBGZY010000603.1, read as the reverse complement.
CTGCGAAACGCGTAGAGCTTTGATTATTACCAATTTTCCCATATCATGGAATAACAAGATTTCAATAATTCCACTTACCTCCATAAGTATCTGTCATGGCATTAAATCTGTTTTATTATTTTAATTATTTGTCCTAATTTTCATGGCTCTTTTTGGGTCTAATCACAGTAACAAATGTACACATGCATATTGATTGTTATCTTTGCTCTCTGTGTGACAATGGATCATGACTTATTGTGTAATGTATGTGTGTTTTATGTATAATCAATCCATGGTTTATTATTATTATTTATTTATTATATAGAGGCTTGATGCCCATGGCATGCCCACGGCATTTTGAAGGTTGGATGGCCAAAATGTTTTTTACATACCATGGATTATACCAAATAAATGAATTTTGGTCACTTGACCTGCGTTGTGCTGCTGTGTGCTTCATTTAAAGTCCCACTTCTCTCTCTTTTTCTTTTTAACCAATGACCGGGATGGAGGTGAGCATCCCTTTGGTGCTAGCCTCATTTAAAGTCCCAAAATTTTCCTTTTTTGAATCCCACAAATAAATGGTATAACTCCATAAGTGTTCAGTGACGCTAAGTAGAGATTCCAATGATAGTCAGTCAAACTTCCAATCGACCAATCTCTAACAAATAATGAGGATAACGGCTTGGGATCAGTTCCAAAAAAAACAATGTGACTTTGCTTGCAGACCCACCACCATAAGAAATGTGCGCTTACCAGCTGCACAGACACGTAATGCCTGTGGCTAACACCCAGCCAGGGCCTTTTCCTCAGTGTAGTTCCGAAATCGGTCCAGTCACCGCATCTGTGGGGGGATCTTCTGGTCCAGATTTCAACAGACCAAATCCTCCGCTGGAAGCTAGTATGCAACTTAATGCATAGGGATGCAAATGTGGCAGAACAAAGGACTGGGGGGAGATTTTTTTCTATGCACACCACGCTTCCTATCTGCAGAGGAGCCGTGGGACATTTCCACCACTGGGAACCAGTCAATGCAGAGAGGTGTCACAGTGCAGATCCTGCAGGCAGTTCTGTTTTCTGATGAGGAGGGCTATTGGTATCACCCCACCTGAAATATGGACAAGGCATTGGCTCATGAGGCAGGCTTAATGCCCCTGTGGCTGCCTTCTCCCTCCTGCCCTGCTTCTCTTGTTCTGTGGCCCGCCGCCTTCATCCACAATCAGTGACTGAAGGTCGGCAAGCCCAAGACCAGTCTACCAGTCACCTGGATGTGATCGACTAGTAGGTCATGGGATGGATTTAGTGTGCTATGAGTATAGTGGGTGTGGGTAATGCATGGAGTGTGCAGCGAGTATAGGTCTATGGCAAATACATGGAGTGTGCAGCAAGCATAGGGGGTTTGTTGCGAATGCATGGAGTGTGTGGTGAGTATAGGGGGTGTGTGGGGAATGCATGGAGTGTGCAGCGAGTATAGGGGGTGTTTGGGGGATGCATGGAGTGTGCTGTGAGTATAGGGGGTGTATGGAGTGTGTTGTGAGTATAGGAGGTGCATGGGGTGTGCTGTAAGTATAGGGGGTATATGGAGTGTGCTGTGAGTATAGGGGGTGTATGGAGTGTGTTGTGAGTATATGGGGTGTGCTGTGAGTATAGGGGGTGTATGGAGTGTGCTGTGAGTATAGGGGGTATACTGTGAGTATAGGGGGTGTATGGAGTGTGCTGTGAGTAAATAGGGTGTGCTGTGAGTATAGAGGGTGTATGATGTGTGCTGTGAGTATAGGGGATGTATGGAGTGTGCTGTGAGTATAGGGGATGTATGGAGTGTGCTGTGAGTATAGGGGGTGTATGAGGTGTGCTGTGAGTATAGGGGGTGTATGAAGTGTACTGTGAGTACAGGGGGTGTATGGGGTTTGTTGTGAGTTTAGGGGATGTACTGTGAGTATAGGGGGTGTATGGGGTGTACTGTGAGTATAGGGGGTGTATGGAGTGTGTTGTGAGTATAGGGGGTGTACTGTGAGTATAGGGGGTGTATGGGGTGTTCTGTGAGTATAGGGGGTGTATGGACTGTACTGTGTTTCTAGGGGGTGTACTGTGAGTATAGGGGGTGTATGGGGTGTGTTGTGAGTATAGGGAGTGCATGGGGTGTACTGTGAGTATAAGGGGTGTATGGAGTGTACTGTAAGTATAGGGGGTGTATGGAGTGTACTGTGAGTATAGGAGAGTGTATGGAGTGTACTGTGAGTATAGGAGGTGTACTGTGAGTATAGGAGGTGTACTGTGAGTATAGGGGGTGTATGGGGTTTGTTGTGAGTTTAGGGGATGTACTGTGAGTATAGGGGGTGTATGGGGTGTACTGTGAGTATAGGGGGTGTATGGAGTGTGTTGTGAGTATAGGGGGTGTACTGTGAGTATAGGGGGTGTATGGGGTGTTCTGTGAGTATAGGGGGTGTATGGAATGTACTGTGTTTCTAGGGGGTGTACTGTGAGTATAGGGGGTGTATTGGGTGTACTGTGAGTATAAGGGGTGTATGAAGTGTACTGTCAGTATAGGGGGTGTATGGAGTGTACTGTGAGTATAGGAGAGTGTATGGAGTGTACTGTGAGTATAGAAGGTGTACTGTGAGTATAGGAGGTGTACTGTGAGTATAGGGGTTGTATGGGGTGTGTTGTGAGTATAGAGGGTATATGGGGTGTACTGTGAGTATAGGGGGTGTATGGCGCGTGCTGTGATTATAGCGGGTGTATGGGTTGTACTGTGAGTATAGGGGGTGTATGTGGTGTACTGTAAGTATAGGGGGTGTAAGGGGTGTATTGTGAGTATAGGGGTGTACTGTGAGTATAGGGGGTGTATGGAGTGTACTGTGAGTATAGGGGGTGTATGGAGTGTCCTGGGAGTATAGGGGGTGTACTGTGAGTATAGGGGGTGTATGGGGTGTGCTGTGAGTATAGGGGGTGTGCTGTGAGTATAGGGGGTGTACTGTGAGTATAGGGGGTGTATGGAATGTACTGTGATTCTAGGGGGTGTACTGTAAGTATAGGGGGTGTATGGGGTGTACTGTGAGTATAAGGGGTGTATGGAGTGTACTGTGAGTATAGGGGGTGTATGGAGTGTACTGTGAGTATAGGAGAGTGTATAGTGTGCTGTCAGTATAGGAGGTGTACTGTGAATATAGGAGGTGTACTGTGAGTATAGGGGTTGTATGGGGTGTGTTGTGAGTATAGGGGGTGTATGGGGTGTACTGTGAGTATAGGGGGTGTATGGCGTGTGCTGTGAGTATAGCGGGTGTATGGGTTGTACTGTGAGTATAGGGGGTGTATGGGGTGTACTGTAAGTATAGGGGGTGTAAGGGGTGTATTGTGAGCATAGGGGTGTACTGTGAGCATAGGGGTGTACTGTGAGTATAGGGGGTTATGGAGTGTACTGTGAGTATAGGGGGTGTATGGAGTGTGCTGTGAGTATAGGGGGTGTATGGAGTGTGCTGTGAGTATAGGGGGTGTATGGAGTGTGCTGTGAGTATAGGGGGTGTATGGGGTGTACTGTGAGTATAGGGGTGTATGGAGTGTACTGTGAGTATAGGGGGTGTATGGAGTGCACTGTAAGTATAGGGGATGTATGGGGTGTACTGTGAGTATAGGGGGTGTATGGGGTGTACTGTGAGTATAGGGTGTGTATGGAGTGTGCTGTGAGTATAGGGGGTGTATGGCGTGTGCTGTGAGTATAGGGTGTGTATGGGGTGTACTGTGAGTATAGGGGGTATATGGAGTGTGCTGTGAGTATAGGGGGTGTATGGTGTACTGTGAGTATAGGGGGTGTATGGAGTGTGCTGTGAGTATAGGGGGTGTATGGGAAATGCATGGAGTGTGTTTATATTAGATCATTTTCTGCTGGTTTAAAAACAATTTGAAGTGTCATCTTTTTTTTTAAGTGGGGGGGAGGGGCTTGCAATAGCTGGTCTTGCCTAGGGTACAGAATAGTCTAGCACTGGCTCTGTTTGGATACTGTAAAGCAGGCACTCCTGATCTGGGAGGGCAGTTCAGTTTAAATGCAGTGCCAGTGGCAGTGCCCAAGGCAAATCAGAGTGCCAAGATCACAGGGCAGGATTCTTCCTGCCATAGATCAAATGACAGAAGACTGCAGAGTGGAGTCCCCCCCCCCCAGGCACAGCAGCAGCTCCTCTATGAAAAGAACAGCCAGCAACCATCCTCCTAATCCTTCCTCCTCCTGAACCACAGCCAGTCTAACACAACAGGAAACCTCCGTTCTTCACCCACCCCCTGCTCTTGTCAGATGACTAGCACTGCAGAGCCAGTCAGCTCTCTGTGTACAGCAGCTCTGCTCCCTCCCCAGCGGCCTACCAAGTAAGGAGACAGCCAGCAGCTCAGCTGTTACCATACCTAATAAAAAGAAATGGGGTGATGGTGCTACCCTAAGTGGCACTAAGTGGTGATAAGGAAGTAGTGTAAGATAATTAGACTATACTCCTTATACCTGACGTAAATGAATATATATATAAAAATAACAATGTGCGTAGTCCCACAAAAATGTGATAAGAAAGTAGACGTATAGAAAATATTTTAAACCTTACACAAAAGAAGAAAAATTAATTAGTGGACCAATGAATATGTAGAAAAATGCCTATTAAGTGAATATGTTTTTGGAGTGTGTCTGAAGGTTAGGACGCAACTCAGAAAAATGATGTGCGTACCCACCCTCACCCATCCACTCCAAAAAATACACTTATAACCATAAATAAAACAATCCGTTATCCATACCGTGATAAGTGGATGTATAATAAAGTGCAAAATTATCCACACCAATCAGTGTGAGCGCTAAGTAATTAAGCGCACCTTAGAAAACATGCAACTAAAGTCCACAGCTAGTACATGATATATAATGTTCAGTGAATAGTCCAAGTCCCTGACCAGACATGAATATATAAATAGAAAGTATATATATATAAAAATAAGGATAAGTAAAATTAAAGTCAGGAACAAAAAATGTGATCCCAGATATCCAGAAATCAAGTGACTTTGGTGCACAGCAGGTATGGTGACTGTGGTTCTCCCCCAGTGGGTCCCCACTCACCAAAGGTAGTAACCCCTGCAGGGGTAGTCAGCATAGAGTGGGTACTGTAAATGGATCTCCAACTTGATAAGCTGTACTACGTCATCTGTACCTCCGTCAGCCTTTTCACCTGTTCAATGGAACTCCGGAGTGTGCTCCGATCAGGGCTTCCTGAATCCCTCCACAGCAGCAAGCGACACGATCCTCACAGAAAGAAACAGGTGGCTCCCATAGTGTAGTAGTAAAAGGATTTTATTTTAAAAAAATATATAAAAGACACAATCGCTAACTAGCGATGATAGGCAAGAGTGAGGAACCGCATAAGATAGGCATGCAGGAAGCCGGTCCGCGGCGTGCGTACCATCTGCGCTCCAGGCTCTGATACTTCCGGGGGTGACGTAAGAGCCTGGCTCCTCCTTACGCGTTTCGTCACTGGACATTCTCAAAGGCGGTGCCATCACTCCATGCTCCACGTCTCATATAGATGAGCGGGCCCAGCGGCACCTCCCTACCCTTTGCAAACAGCAAATGGGCGGTTTAGAACAGCTTAGGATATGGACGGGCAGAGGATCAGACCTCCATATAATTGGACTAAAGTCGTTCATCTATATGCAATAACAGACACAGATAGATACAAAGCATACAGACATAATACCCATAAGCATGTATACATAAACAAATTATGGTAACAAACCATATGGGTGAGTCTGCTGAAGATTTAAATTGGTTATAAGTAGAATAAATAAACAGGAAATATAGATAAAATAAATTTAAATTAGATTAAAAGGGAGAGAAGGTGGCCAAGTGGTCAACTTAGGTAATGCATCCAGCCACGGTATGTATTATAAAATGGGGCATTAAGCTATTACATATGAGCCATAAATGCATAACAAACTGCCCAACGTGGATGACTCGGATCTTATACACATTAGGTGACTATACAGTGTGAATGAATGACCCATATATATTAATAGAAGGGCCAAAACTGACTGTGAACTGCATCCCACCCAATAGTGAAATGAGGCTGAAGCAGTGCTAGGTGTCAGTTGTGTGTATCCATAGGTGGTGGTGGTGTACTTTTCAATTCTGTGATATATATGAGATTTCCACAATAAGTGGAAATGTGTACTTTGTACAGATGAGATGGGGATATGAAACAGGTCTCAGCTTCACCATTATCAATACAAGGGCAAGGTGTCGCTCCAGATAAAAAATTTAAAAAAATATATAATACAAAAATACTAGTATTTATAAATAAAAAAATGTTTTTTCGGTAGTTACCATTCAGTGAGACTACCCCCATATGGTAAGTTGTATAACCAAAGGAACATTAAACTAAAAACATGATATAAAGGCTAAACCATGTGTGATAACACAGGCATAGTTATAAGAAAATTATTTAGGAAGCTTTCTACAATAAACACATTAAAGTTCTAGAGTAACAAGTGTGAATCATGTACCTACATCCTACACTGATCATAATAGTGCCAGGCACCTTCCTACACCTTGCAGCTTGGGTATGAGTATGAGTCATCAACCCCATGAGTTCTAGTGCCCAGGGGGGAACTGTGAATAGGGGAAAGGAAAAGGGTGCCCCCGGTTGATTTGTGGAAAGGGTATAATTCTATAGAGTAGGAGAGGGGGAAGAGTGCTTACAGTTAAGTAATGGGAAGGGTATAGTTCCATGGGGTAATTGAACACTAATACCTATATGCATAAACATGCCCCAGGTTGGCTAAATATAGCAGCATCTAATGAGCCAGAATTGTATGCCCACCATGCGTAGGTACACAGACAGTAGGGAGCTAATATGAAGGTTAATGGATGTCATAGCAATTGCTACAAGTAAGTATCCAAAAACTAAAGTAGAAATACAAGTAGCCAATAAACCATATATCAATGCCTAGAGTCAATTCTGATTATTGAGCCCAACTGTATATGTCATTAACTTCCTAGTATTTATTGAATATTCAAGGGTTTGCTATAAAGCAATTCAGATCAATGTCTAGGTTCAGTCCTTTAGGGGCAAGGGATCCCAGCTGATATATCCAGCTGGTTTCGTTCCTGGAAATTAAGGGTTCCCTATTACCCCCCTCCAGTGTTCTTGTACTGAATCAATCCAAAAAAAGATGAGCCCACTTGGATCTCTGGGGTGGACCTCATCAAAATGTCTTGACAGGTTGTGATTGGGAAAGCCTTTTCTTATATTTTTGATGTGCTCCCGTATGCAGACAAAGAGGGGGCGGGTAGTTCTGCCCACATACTGAAGGTGGCAGGGGCATTCAATAATATATGTAATGTGTGTGCTCCGGCAAGTGATTAATTGCTTGATATGGTATTCCTTATGGTCAGTAAGCGATTTGAATGAGGTTTTCTTTCTTGGTTGTTTTTTACTGACCTTATGGGGTAGACATCTTTGACATCTGTAAAACCCCTTAAGTTCAGGGAGAATTTTAATCGGTTTGGGGGGGTCTATAGCATTACGTACTAGATGGTTCCTCAGGGTGGGTGCCTTTCTGTATATAAATTTGGGTTTTGTGGGCAGGATTTTAGATAGGACACGATCCTCTTTCAATATCGGCCAATATTTTTTCACAATCCGTTCAAAATCTTTGAACTGGCTATTAAATCTGGTGATGAAGGCTATATCGGTTAGTTCATTCTTCTTGTTGTTCTTTTTGTGGAGTAACAGGTTTCTATCCATTGCAATGATTTCTGTTTTGAGTTTCAGGAGGCTATCAAGTGCTTAGCCCTTATCATGGAACCTATTGATTAAGATGTCGGACTGTGCATTGAAGTCTTCAAGTGTATCACAGTTGCGGCGTATCCGCATTAGTTTGCCCTTGGGATTATTACACTTCCAACGTGGATGGTGGCAACTCGAGGTTGGGATGTACCCGTTCTGATTGTTTGGCTTAAACAATGTATGGGTAGATAGAGTATCCCCTACATTAAAGATCTCCAGATTTGGGGAGTCTATCTTCTGATGGCTCCACTTTCCTGTGAACGTGACTCCATAGCTGTTTGTGTTTAAATCTTCGAGGAATTTGTTAAAGCTATCTGGTGTTCCATCCCAAAGTATGATCAAATCATCTATGTATCTTCTGTACATCTTGATTTGAGGGATATTCTTACTGTAAATATACTTGTCCTCCCACATATTATTGAATAGGTTCGCTACGCTTGGAGCGTAGCGAGCTCCCATCCCGACACCCTTTGTTTGTACAAAGTACTCTTTGTTGTACCAGAAATAATTACATTCCATGGCGAGTTTTAGGCCCTCTAGAATGTAATTAATTTGTTGTTGCTTCATCCCTGTGTTGACATGTAATGCTTTCTCCACTTCTAAGAGGCCATCTTTTTGTTCGATACTCATATACAGTGAGTTAACATCTATTGTGGCAAGCAACCAGTGTTCTGCACCTTTTATCACCTCAGCTGTTATACCTAGTTGCTTCTGGGCTCACTCTCTCTGCTCCACACTGCTTCATTCTCCCCCTTCTTTCTTCTTTTGTGCGCCAAATGCAAAGGCACCATGTGTCACAGGGGCTTTTAAAAGGTAGCACCTCTGCACAACATTCTGAATCAATCCGCCCCCCTCTCAGCCAGGACTAACTAAACATCAGCGGCTTATGGGGCTGTATCCTTCCTATACAAAAAAGAGTCCCCACCAAATAGCAGACAGGATTTACAGGAGGTACTATATTATTAAAAAAAAAAGTGTCCACATTGTATGCCAATACCTTAGTGGAATTTTTGGGGGTGCTATGAGGGTGCTTGAAGATTTTTTGGGGGGCTCCAGCACACCCAAGCACCCACCTGGTGCCGCCCCTGAATGCATGGGCTGTCATGCATGTGCAAACGTGGACACGTGGAAACGTGAACCTAGGGTGAAGGAGAAAGGATCTCAGTGACAAATGTTGTTGTTAACCCCCGCCAAACAGTTGAGGCTTGCCTGGCCTGGGACATTCCAAATGGTATACCAGTGCTGCCCACTTCATGTCCTAACACTTGGAGGACTATGTTAAGAAGCTATTGTTAAGGGGATAGTGTTCTCACACCTTTGTTCAGCGTTCTGTAGTATTCTGTTGAGATTTAATATCTCTCAGATATGATTTGGGTTAAATGAAAGTTCTTTGACCATGAGTGAAAGCTTTAACACAATAACAAAAATGTATTGGTATATAGTAAAGTAGGCCTAGACTAATACACAGCAATCTATCCAATTGTACAGGAAAAGGGTTAAAACATTAATCTACAAACAGTAGGACAGAAAAGACATAAGATAAACATATTGGAACTAAATATGTTTATCTTATGTCTTTTCTGTCCTACTATTTGTAGATTAATGTTTTAAGGAATATACCTTTTCCCGTACAATTAGATAGATTGCTGTGTATTAGTCTAGGCCTACTTTACTGTATACCAATACATTTTTGTTATTGTGTCCTATAGGTCCCTAACCCCCATCCAAGTTGATTTGCAATAAACTGTTAAAAAAGGCAAGCCCTAGAATGTTTCTTGAGTCAAACGAGTGGAAGTTGCTGGCTGCTGATATACAGAGAGGAAAGACTCGGGGACACAGGGGTAGCTCTACAAAGGGAACAAAGCCTGAAAAATAGTAAACTGATACAGCCACTACATCTAAGGATAGGTAAGCTGCAAAATATAACAGTTTTGTTTTTGGGTTTACAGTGCCTTGAAAAAGTATTGATACCCATTGAAAATGTCCACATTTTGTCATGTTACAACCAAAAACGTAAATGTATTTTATTGAGATTTTATGCGACCAACACAACAACACAAAGTGGCACATAATTGTGAAGTGGAAGGAAAATGATAAATGGTTTTCAAAATTTCGAACAAATAAATATATGAAAAGTGTGGCATGCATTTGTATTCAGCTACCTTTCGTTGCAATTACAGCTGAAAGTCCTTTTGGGTAAGTCTCTACCAGCTTTGCATATCTAGCGAATGACATTTTTGCCCATTCTTCTTTGCAAAATAGCTCAAGCTCTGTCAGATTGGATGGAGAGCATCTGTGAACAGGAATTTTCAAGTCTTGCCACAGATTCTCAATTGGATTTAGATCTGGACTTTGACTGGGCCAGTCTAACACATGAATATGCTTTGATCTAAATGACTCCATGGTAGCTCTGACTGTATGTTTAGGGTCATTCTCCTGCTGGAAGGAGAGCCTCCGCCCCAGTCTCAAGTCTTTTGCAGACTCTAACAGGTTTTCTTCTAAGATTGCTGTGTATTTGGCTACATCCATCTTCCTATAAACTCTGACCAGCTTCCCTGTCCCTGCTAAAGAAAAGCATCCCCACAACATGATGTTGCCACCACCATGTTTCACAGTGGGGATGGTGTGTTCAGGGTCATTTGCAGTGTTAGTTTTACGCCACACATAGCGTTTTGCTTTTAGGCTAAAACATTCAATTTTGGTCTCATCTGACCAGAGCACCTTTCTTCCACATGTTTGCTGTGTCCCCCGCATGGCTTCTCGCAAGCTGCAAATGGGACTTCTTATGGTTTTCTTTCAAAAATGGCTTTCTTCTTGCCACTCTTCCATAAAGGCCAGATTTGTGGAGTGCCCGATTAATAGTTGTCCCGTGGACAGATTCTCCCACTTGAGCTGTGGATCTCTGCATCTCCTTTTAGAGTTACCATGGGACTCTTAGATGCTTCTCTGAATAATGCTCTCCTTGCTTGGCCTGTCAGTTTAGGTGGACGGACATTTCTTGGTAGGTTTGCAGTTGTGCCATACTCTCTATTTTTGGATGATGGATTGCACAGTCCATCAGAGATGTTCAAAGCTTGGGATTTTTTTTATAACCTAACCCTGCTTTAAACTTCTCCACAACTTTATCTCTGACCTGTCTGGTGTGTTCCTTGGCCTTCATGATGCTGTTTGTTCCCAGAACAGCTATATTTATACTGAGATATAAATATAGTATATATACTATATAATATACATATAGTATAAATTACATACTGGTGGACTCTATTTACTAATTAGTTGACTTCTGAAGGCAATTGGTTCCACTAGATTTTAGTTAGGGGTATCAGAGTAAAGGGGGCTGAATACAAATGCACGCAACACTTTTAAGATATTTATTTGTAAAAAAATTTGAAAACCATTTATCATTTTCCTTCCACTTCACAATTATGTGCCACTACTTTGTGTTGGTCTATCACATAAAATCCCAATAAAATACATTTACATTTTTGGTTGTAACTTGACAAAATGTGGAAAATTTCAATGGGTATGAATACGTTTTAAAGGCACTGTATATACTTGTATGCTTTAAAGGAAACCTGGATTCTACCTCCTAAAAAAATGTTAGTTTCCTTGATAAATGAATAAATGATAAATGAATTCAATGCTTTCTGAGTCTTTGCCCCAGAAAAAGTATACAACCAATAAAGTCACAGAATGATCTGCACACTCCACACCCCAGAGGTCCTTAGCGGTTAGCATATGAATTTTAAATAGGAAAATACTACTTTTGAGGATAATGAGTACAAGCAATCTTTATAATACAGAATGATTTCCAGCTTGTGTAAAAATCTTTGCGCATGTATGCATATGTTCTAGCAAGGAGTCATAGCAGGAAGAGACCTTAACCCTATGTTTACACCTATGCATTTTTAGTGTGTTTTGCAGTTTGCAGAAAAACACTACAGTCCATTTAACATGGTTTCCTATGGTTCTAGTTTACACCTATGCGTTTTGAGGCTGGTGCATTTCTGGAAAGGATCAGGGACTTTTTTCCCACGATTTGCGGCTGATAGACTTCAATGGAGCTGCACCAGAAATGCTAGTGGTGCATGTTTGATGTGTTTTGCGAATCTTATTTTACCACTGTATATAGCTGGTTGCTAAGCAGGGGGCCGGGAAGCCAGCCGCTGCGTCCTTAGCAACTGATGAGTCATCATCTGTCAGCGGGGTTCCCCACTGAAAGCTGAATGTAAAAGAAAAATTTGCCGGCAAAAAGAATTTGCTAAAAAAACGGCGTGGAGTTCCCCCCTGGGTCCATACCAGGCCCCTCAGGTCTAGTATGGATTTGAAGGGGACCGCGACACCAAAATTTAAGAAAAATTATGGCGTGGGGTTCCCCCCAAAATCCATACCAGACCCTTATCTGAGCATGCCCGGCAGGTCAGGAAAGGGAGGGGACGATGGAGTCCCCCCTCTTGAATCATACCAGACCACATGCCTTCAACACTGGAGGAAAGGGTGCTTTGGGGTGGGAGCTCTGCGCCCCCCACCCCAAAGCACCTTGCCCCCATGTTGATGAGGTCAAGGGCCTCTTCCCGACAACCCTAGCCGGTGGTTGTCGGGGTCTGTGGGCAGGGGGCTTATCGGAATCTGGAAGCCCCCTTAAACAAGGGGACCCCCAGATGCCGGCCCACCACCCTATGTGGGTAAATTGTAGCGCTAATATGAAAACAACATAAAACACACTGTGAAGTAGTGTATAAATGTCTATCAAAATATATGACTGTACATCCCAAAAGTAAAGAGTGTACTCCAAATGTTTCTAAATAAAGTCCGTGCCAAAGTGATGAGATGCAGTGAATCAGAGGGGGAATTCCATCAACAATCTGGATATCCAATATGGGACCATCAAAACATTGGGTAGATATAGATACACTTACCGGAACCGGTGGACTCTAGTGCCAGCAGCATAGAGTCTATCGAGCAGTATGCCACCACGGGCAGATGGAAAGATGGTCACAGGAAGGATGGATGGTTTCTGAATCGTCACAGGCCACACAGCTGGATCTCCAAGGGGAAACAGGAAAGATCTCAAAATGCAGACGTCATCTCACAGCAGGGAGATATGTGGAAAAAATAAAATGCCTCCACAAATCAGGGTTGTTTATTTACTAAAAAACCGCAATGCATAAAAGTGATCACAGAGTAAAATCAAAGTGGCAATGTGGAGGCATTTTATTTTTTCCACATATCTCCCTGCTGTGAGATGACGTCTGCATTTTACCGGTTCCGGTAAGCGTACCTACATCTACCCAATGTTTTGATGGTCCCATATTGGATATCCAGATTGTTGATGGAATTCCCCCTCTGATTCACTGCATCTCATCACTTTGGCACAGACTTTATTTAGAAACATTTGGAGTACACTCTTTTCTTTTGGGATGTACAGTCATATATTTTGATAGACATTTATATACTACTTCACAGTTTGTTTTATGTTGTTTTCATATTAGCGCTACAATTTACCCACCTTTATATTTTCATGCTTGTCACATTGTTTGTAGCAGCTTCCTTCTGAATTTTTAGGTATAGCGCATTTACTATTTCCCATTACATCACCCTATGTGAATGGTTACCGGGTACATCGTACCCCTACCCATTCACCTAAAAAGCAGTGAAAATTTACAAAAAACAAGAGCCAGTTTTTGACAATTCCTTTATTAGAAAAATAGCTCTGAGCCGCCGTCTCTCCCGGTGTTATCTCTCACGGTGTCGTCTCTCCCAGTGCCCTTGTCTTCTTGCGCCATTGTTTTCTCCCCGAGCTGTCCCGGTGTCGTCATCATCTTCTTCTTCCTCTTTGCATTGCTGCCTTCTTCTTCTTCCTCACCACTGCCGGTTACCCACTAAAAAAACAAAAAAGAAGCTGGTCTTGCGCAAAGCTGTCTTCCTCCGTTGTTATGTTCCCCGCTGTCCGGTGCCTGGCCATCCAATGACATCACTCAGAGAGCCCACCCCTTGTGAGGTCACAGAAGAAGACGATGACGATGACATTGGGAGATGGTAGCTTGGGGAGAAAACGGTGGCGGAAGAAGACGAGGGCACTGGGAGAGACGACACCAGGAGAGACTACACCAGGAGAGACGACACCGGGAGAGACGGCAGCTAAGAGCTATTTTTCTAATGAAAGAATTGTCAAAAACTGGCTCTTGTTTTTTGTAACTTTTCACAGCTTTTTAGGTGAATGGGTAGGGGTATGATGTACCCCTACCCATTCACATAGGGTGGTGTGCCTGGATCTGGGGGTCCCCTTGTTTAAGGGGGCTTTCAGATTAATAATAAGCCCCCTGCCCACAGACCCCGACAACCACCGGCTAGGGTTGTCAAGAAGAGGCCCTTGTCCTCGTCAACATGTGGGCAAGGTGCTTTGGGGTGGGGGGCGCACCCATCCCCCCATGTTGAGGGCATGCGGTCTGGTATGGTTCAGGAGGGGGCACTCGCTCATCTCCTCCCTTACCTGACCTGCCGGGAGGCATGCTCGGAAAAGGGTCTGGAGTGGATTGAGGGGGGCCACGCCATTTTTTTTTTTCATTTTGGCGTCGAGATCCCCTCCGAATCCATACTAGACCCAAGGGGCCTGGTATGGACCTGGGGGGAAACCCCACACCGTTTTTTTGCAAAAATTTTTTGCCGGCAAATATTTTTTTGTTCACATTCAGCTTTCAGTGGGGAACTCCGCTGACAGCTGATGAGTCATCGGTTGTTAGGGACATGGCAAATGGCTTTCCGACCCCCTCCTTAGCAACCAGCTATATACAGTGTGTTTTACAGTGCATTTAAAGAGAGAGAAAAAATATGCAAAACGCATGAAAACTGGGCAAGCGTCTGGCTGCATGTCACTTTCAGTTAGACTTTTACCTATCTTTAATCAGTCATAGATGTAACTGTCCCAATGGTAAGTCAATTATCTTTTGCCAATGTCACCTTACAATAATAAGCCAATTGTTTTTAGTTATGCAACATGGATAACCACTTAACCAAATGATGTAAAAAGAAAAAACTTTTTTCTTCCAGGTTGTAAAAAAAGAGTGAATACAAGTATTGTTTTGCAACTTTTCCATCTGTCTGCGGATCGGATCGGGTGACGACGGACTCTACGGTCCGTCGTCATCCGATCCCCCATAGGGGAGAGCGGCACTCTGACAGGTCCATCGCTGCACAGTGTGCAACGACAGACCTGTCATCTGCCTGCTCAGCGGGGATCCATGGAGCGATCCACCGCTGAGCAGAGCGGGCTCCGTACACGGACACGTCCGTATGAAGGAGCCCTTATGCTCACGAATATCCTGGTTCACACTGACGCAAACCATGTTGTATTGCTACTAATCCAAAATAACAAACAATTGTTTGCCTGATTTAAAAGTATTGCATTTAATTAAACATGTATAAAATGATGGACAGATTTCATGCAGAGTGTACAGATCATGTATGATTTTTTTCATTTCCTATTCAAATATGCAAATATGCCTTCTCTCTAAAGGGAAAAAAAGGCTGCTCCTGCAATTTGCATAAATGTTCCTTATGTTTTATATTTTGGAATGTCTCCTTCTGAGAGTAAACAACATACCAGAGCAAAACTGCATTTATATGCAAACACTCCCTGAGTTATTACACCTATTACATTTTATTAGTAGTAAAACCAAAAAGGACACAAGGAACTGGTAAATGTGAAACTGTTATTACGGCAGCATAAATAATAGTAATAATAACGTGGAAATGGAAATCTATGCGTTTCATATCAATATTATCCTAATAAACTGTTAGCTGCCTACCTTTAAAACAGGGCAGCAAATGTGGTGCAGCTTTGTCTCCATCCAATATTTATGCTCAAAAACATTTGGTTTACAGAAAAAAATAGTGATAAAAAATGACTGTCTCAAATACTGGGCATTGACTAGTCCCTTGCTGCTCTTTAGAGAATGTTTCAGTAAAATATAGTGCATCTTGCTGTTTTATTTCATTGTTTGTAGTCCTGGCAAAATCCTATTGTCCAGCTGCCCAGGGTAAATGAACAGCAAGGAGCGAAAAAAGCTCAATGACTGTTCAAACTAGGTCAGGACTCAGCAATATTGTTCATTTTATGGCTGTTAAAATGTTTCGTTTACCTAGGAATCATGTCTGAAGAAATGAGGGTCGCTCCGGACTTGTATAGGTAAGGGTACATGTTGAAGTTAATTACTTTACAGTAGAAGGCTTCTGGAATTGCAGCAAGCATGTTGCAATATTAAACTGAAATTAAATTTTTACTGAGTGAAAACAATCCCTTTCAGATCATTCAAGTACAGTATACATCTTTATTGAACATCCTTCCCTATTTATGTTCAGTAGATAGTGAGGTGCATTACATTCTTTTTTGGTGCCAAGAGTTTTCAGCAGCAAAAACAAGTGCTCTCTAACCTCTGATCTGTCCATATCAGAATGCCATAACTCTTAACCATCTCCTTACTTAAAACCAAAGGCTTCAAACTATTGTCTCCCCCACCCCCTCCACCCCCCAAAATACTTTTCTGAGCTTGATCTCAATCCAGCATTTTGCCTGAGAGCAGCGGCTCTCTCCTCTGTCTCATTCCTCACTGAGAGCAGTGGGAGCCATTGGCTCCTGCTGCTGTCAATCAAATACAATGATAAGAGAGCAGGGGGGGGCTGAGCTGCATTGTGTGTCAATGGACACACAGAGCGTGGTTCAGGATCAAGCCCATACTTGTGCTATAATAGGAAGCAGCTTCTTATGGTGGTACACAGAGAAGAGGAGGAGCCTGGGACGCTGGCGGGGGAGCTAAGAAGAGGAGGATCAAGGTTGCTCTGTGCAAAACCATTGCACAGAGCAGGTAAGTATGACATGTTTGTTATTTTAAAAAAAAAAAACCTTTACAATCACTTTAAGCTGTGCTCAGGTCAGCCATCCTTGCGCAAGCAATGTTTGTTCACATGTCACCGAGCCCTGTATTTCGTGACTTCTTGTTCCTGAATATTCCAATGTGCACTCTTCACACCTGTTCCTTTAAATCCTGCACACTGATCTGTGACCTTTCTTTGGAAGTTCCGCTGTGCACTCTGCTTACCTGTCCCTGGAAATCCTGGAAATTGAGCCACAACGTGTTCCTGGAAATCCTTTACTTCGTACAGCCTCCAGAACCCTTGAGACCCCTGTATGTTGTGCTGTACACAATCCCACATAGTCTGTGTGTGGTACTGATCCACCACTCAGCAATCTGGTGGAAAGAACCATGCTGGAGCTTCATGTTCCCCTTGCTTTGGCAGAGGGTAAGGGCTGGAGGCAGTCAACCCATGTTCACTATCAGGAGCTCTGTTCCTTAGAATCTGTTGTTCGGTAAACCCAGCCATTGTTGGGGTTGGCCATATCTGGCTGTGGTCAGCAAGTCCATGACAGTTTGCTTAGGTCATATTTACACCACGAACCCTGTGGATGCACCCCTACCTGATAAGAATCCACTCTGGACAATGGCCAGAAGATTTGACTCCCAAGAATCCAATCAAGTATAGATAGTGACCCATCTGCAGAACCTGTCTGTCAGCCTTGATCAATTGCATCACCATCTCCAAGCTGCATCTATGTCTGAGTCTTCCAGCTCCTCTCTATGGCCCTTCCATGGTGCCAGCTAGAGCCACTTCCCACATGCCACCGGTGATCCATATTCCTGCAGTGGGTTTTTGAACCAATGTGACATTGGGATCGATTCACTAAGAGTTAAATAATGGCAAATAAAATATGGTAAAATAACGCATGCGTTAAATCAGTTGTGAAAGTTCAATTCACTAAGAATTTAGTGTTAAATAACGAATGCAGTATTTTTTCGATTGTTTGATAAATATTGCATTTTCTCATGCGGTAATTTAATGTATGTGGTTAAGGGTTGTTTAAGATCATTTCCTTATAACATTTTATGTTATAACAAGTTTGTTATTTTTCAAAAAACTATTTTTTAATCCAACATTTTACACTAATCTGTATTTGGAAATATTGAAATTTGAAATGCCTTCTCAAATGTATGTCTCCTGATACTTGGTAATCCAAGCTGTAACTTTTTCAAGTGGATCTGCTGCTTGAAAATAGCTGTTAAGCTGTGTTGCGCTCCTTTACTAAATCCATCATGCCATACGTTCATAAAAATGTGGATTTTTTTTGTAAATGTTGTCAGGGCTGGGCTCAACCCTTCATTCTCTGAGCTGGCCGTTCAGCTGTCGGCTAATTGCCAACTCCTATCTCTCCAAAGTGACTCACCTGTTGATAATATCCTACTCGTCAGTCCTGCCTGCTTAAGCCATCCATTCCAGATGATCTCTGCCTTCGCCTTGGTCACATCTCTAGAGACGCTCTCCTGTGTTCCTGTTAAAGACTTGCTTGGCTGACATTCCTTCTGGCTCCAGATCCTGCTTGCTGTTCTACTACTCTGTTCTCTGGCTCCATGACATTTTGACTTGTCTGACTTTCCATTTTGGTTCCTGAACTCTGACTATGTTTTGACTATGTTTACCCTGTTTACCTTTTCAGTCTGATTCATGGATTCTGACAAATGTATGGCCTACTAGAGCTGTTGAAAGTGCTCTTTACTAGATCTTTCTATGTTTTTGGCCCAATTCTGTGCTGCTGCCTATGTTTATTTTGTGAAATGTAAAGAAAACTTAAAAAAGAACTTTAAAAGTTCTTGATGCTAAATGCATTTAATTTGCACTGCACATCATGCCTTTTTGATTTAATGAAAAAATAAAAATACTTGTGTACTTGGGATGTATAATGCCACATTTTTGTGTGTCCACTGCTTGTGGAATAGTGTCAACTTTCTTTGGGTCCTCTGTAGGTGGAATTAGACCCCTCTCTGAGAGTAATATTGCACCCCTTTCTGTGGGGGGAATAGTACCCCTTCCTGTGGGTGTTCTGTGGGTGGAATTAGGCCCCATTTCTGTGGGTCTTCTGTGGATTGAATCAGGCTCTCGGTGGGTGGAATGTCTCTTTCTGAGGGTTTGAATAGGCCCCTCTTTATGGTACCCCACTAGTTACCGCCACCAAAAAGGTGGTGTTAAATATTGCGCTTTATTTTAGTTCCTGTTTCATTTGTGAATTGGACTTAACAGATTACCGCACGATTTTTTGCAATATTTACTGAAATTTTTTTTTTTCATTATTTACCGCAAAATCATTATTTTTAAATGAATTGGACTTTATTTACCGCATGCGATAATATATGCAAATGAGTAACACGATACCCTTACCACGTGCGGTAAAGCTTAGTGAATTTACCCCATACTGTACACTTTTAGCTTCAACCCCCTTTTTTTTCATCTGGTCACTTCACTTTTATCAGATGATGCTTTGACTTGGGCTTCACACCTGTTGAGCATGAATATATTGCCTCAGATATTAGTCAGTTCCTATCCACCTTCCAACACAGTTTTGATGAGCCAGGTTGAACATCCTCTGCTGCTATCATACTTCATTTACACCAAGACCCCATTACTGTGAGCCATAATGCAGTGAATTTTCACCCTCTTTCCTCAGAGATGGTATGGAATAACCAGGCCCTCTTGGCTACCTTCTAACAGAGCCTAAACAACAGGATCAAGGATTAATCTGCAGGTAGAATGTTGTCATCTGGCTTGGATGATCTCATATCCCTCAGTACCCACATACAGATCTGCTTCTGGGAATAGGCCTCTAAGCATTCCTGACAACCTAGACTCCCTCCATCTTGGTGTTTGTATCTTCCCAAACTCCAGAATCGGATGCACTTCCAGGGCCTACCACTTCCTAGAAAGTGATAAAGCTGATCTGCTACCTACAGACATGTGGATTGCTTCTATCTTGCTATGACCGTGAAGCTGGATTGTTACCTGTGTTCCCCTTTACGAATGGTCTATTCTCACCCAACTTTTGCATGGGTCTGGCAGCCTTAGGCACCCGATTCCACCTGTGGTCTGATATAGGGCCAGTCTGGCCATCAGCTACTTTATTTAAGCACTGTTCAGATTAACCATCCTTGCCCAAGCACCATTTGTTTTCATGTTGCTAAACACATGTCACATGTCCATGACAAAGCCCAACAAACCCTTTGTATTTATTACAGTACTGTAGCCAGATGCCTTTTATTTTGCTAAGTGCTGCAGCAAGGGTTAAAAGTCGCAGCCAGACTGCAGCTCTTTATATACACACCCCTAAAACACTGCTCCATCCAACAACGCTGCTCATTACTAAACAACAGCAGATTGATGTCAACCAGCCACATAGGAATGAATGGGATTTCTAATAAAGAATACATTTCATGCAGTAATATTTGCGTTTTACTGCAGAAAAACAGATACATATGAATAGGTTCTCAGCCTTAAACACGTAGCCTGACCCCAGCACTTAGAGCTGAACTCTGAGATAAGCAAATATTGACTGAATAAAGAGACATGTGTATTCTTACTTGAATCATAGTGCGCTTTTGTGTATTTGTGTGGCTGCCAAACCAGCTGCTGACAAGGCACATGCTTGTAATCACACTGGAAGAAATAGCATTAAAGGTCCATTTCATTTCTAGTCCATTGACATTGTTTTCAATCAAGATGAAGGGGGCATTTATGGACCCCCAAAATGCATTGGCTATTCTTTGGATTGCCCAATGACATATATTAGAATAAAGTTGTATCTGGACTTTTTAGCAGTGGTGTGGCTCTTTAATTTAAATTTTTGTAAAAGTCAACTGCTGCTCATTGTGCAGGGTGACTGGCTTTGTACCCACCCCCTGTAGCTTTCTGCAGGTAGCCTGTAGTGGTGGGACCCTTGGTCAATATAACAATAAGAGTTCTGGTGGAGTCATCCCAGTAATAACATAGTCCAGAAGCAAAATGTAGTGGGACGTTAGTTATACCTTAAGTATACAGCAAATATCCAAATCCAAAAAGTATAATATATAACAAATTGTATTAATAATCAGTTAAAAGACATCATAAAAACTTTTGATACAATAGTTCATTACACTATCAACATATGTCCTTAAGATAGAGGATCTTTGTGCACTGGTCCAAATCATTTTGGGGAGGAGGGATCATGGTGTGGGTGTTTTTTTTCAAGGGTTGGGCTTGGCCCCTTAGTTCAGGTAAAGGGAACTCTTATGCCCCCGTACACACGGTCGGACTTTGTTCGGACATTCCGACAACAAAATCCTAGGATTTTTTCAGACGGATGTTGGCTCAAACTTGTCTTGCATACACACGGTCACTCAAAGTTGTCAGAAAATCCGATCGTTCTAAACGCGGTGACGTAAAACACGTACGTCAGGACTATAAACGGGGTAGTGGCCAATAGCTTTCATCTCTTTATTTATTCTGAGCATGCGTGGCACTTTGTCCGTCGGATTTGTGTACACACGATCGGAATTTCCGACAACGGATTTTGTTGTCGGAAAATGTTATATCCTGCTCTCAAACTTTGTGTGTCGGAAAATCCGATGGAAAATGTGTGATGGAGCCCACACACGGTCGGAATTTTCGACAACAAGGTCCTATCACACATTTTCCGTCGGAAAATCCGACCGTGTGTACGGGACATTAAGGCGTCAGTGTACCAAGACATCTTGGACAAACCAATGCTCCCAGTGCAGACCCACAAATCTATCTACCAAGGTGTACCTCAGCAACCTAACCCACCCTGAAATGCACATAGCCAAAAACCTTTCCCCCTTTTGACTGTGTGCATTTTGGGGTGGGTTAGATGACCTGGTAAAATCTTACACAGCCATCTATAATCTTGATAATTTACCCATCCTTTGACAGTTAGGTTATGTATGGATATCTACACTTAAAAGAAAGGTGTAGAAATTGCGCCAACTCCTAAATGTGGATAAAGCAGCCGACACAGCAATATGACCGTTGCAAATGAAAATTAAAAGTAGAAAAGTGTGGCGCTAGTGAATGGTGAAACTCCTGTTGCTAAACAGGTAAAAATAGTTTTTGAGGAGGAGTGAAAACACTTTCAGTGTAAACTTGTGAAGTGAAAAGTAGTTATTTTGTAAAGCATCCAAAAAAATTATAATAAAAATGAAAGTGAGAACTTGTATATGTAGAGAAGTAGGATACTCAGTGATAATCTATAGGTTGAATAGGAGACAGTCATGCATATAAAACCTTATTCCAGAGGAAAACAAAGCAAGTAAATATCAATGCAAGATATCTCAATAAGCTGAGTATGTTGTTTAACGAAACTAATATTCAATAGAAATGGGAGCCAAGAGGAAGGACATTGAAATCCCTAAGGGAGGACAAACATAAATGGAAACTCAAAAGTCTCTCAAATGACAAGATGGGACAGTCCCATTCAGTCCCACAAACAACAGGGTGCCAACCGTCTTCTTAAGAGGTAGTTAAAGGTTGTTAAGAGGGGTCCTGATAAATACGCTGAATCTTGACTCATGTGGATGATTCCAACCAGGAGAAAGAAAAAGCAAAAGGATGCCCTTACCAGATCAGGTGGACTCACAGGCCGTGGTGGTGAGTCAAACGAGCATATACCGTCAGACGGTGTGAGGTGAAGGTTTGTGGGAAGACTTGTGGAACATCTTGTCAGCAGTCCTCAACTGAAGAACCAACTTGGAGCCCGAGGTCCCCAGGGTGCGGTTTCGATCGCCGAATGACCGTTTCCTCAGAGGTCCATCATATGTGCAAATAAGCAAGAAAGAGAAGAAAACCTCCACATAGTGTAAATCCTTGATTTGCAAAAAAGCATAAGAGCACTTTATTTGAGGAGTGTACTCCAAAAAGAATTTTTACAAACGAGGGGCAGTAAAAACTCGGCTCAATATAAAAACCGGCATAAAAAGGTATAAAAACAGCGCAGTGGATAGTGGTGGGGTATAATCATAAGGACCCCAGCAGAAGCCTTTGGAGGCGAAACGCGTTGGGTCCTTATGATTATACCCCACCACTATCCACCGCTGTTTTTATACCCTTTTATGCCGGTTTTTATATTGAGCCGAGTTTTTACTGCCCCTCGTTTGTAAAAATTCTTTTTGGAGTACACTCCTCAAATAAAGTGCTCTTATGCTTTTTTGCAAATCAAGGATTTACACTATGTGGAGGTTTTCTTCTCTTTCTTGCTTATTTGCACATATGATGGACCTCTGAGGAAACGGTCATTCGGCGATCGAAACCGCACCCTGGGGACCTCGGGCTCCAAGTTGGTTCTTCAGTTGAGGACTGCTGACAAGATGTTCCACAAGTCTTCCCACAAACCTTCACCTCACACCGTCTGACGGTATATGCTCGTTTGACTCACCGCCACGGCCTGTGAGTCCACCTGATCTGGTAAGGGCATCCTTTTGCTTTTTCTTTCTCCTGGTTGGAATCATCCACATGAGTCAAGATTCAGCGTATTTATCAGGACCCCTCTTAACAACCTTTAACTACCTCTTAAGAAGACGGTTGGCACCCTGTTGTTTGTGGGACTGAATGGGACTGTCCCATCTTGTCATTTGAGAGACTTTTGAGTTTCCATTTATGTTTGTCCTCCCTTAGGAATTTCGATGTCCTTCCTCTTGGCTCCCATTTCTATTGAATATTAGTTTCGTTAAACAACATACTCAGCTTATTGAGATATCTTGCATTGATATTTACTTGCTTTGTTTTCCTCTGGAATAAGGTTTCATATGCATGACTGTCTCCTATTCAACCTATAGGTTATCACTGAGTATCCTACTTCTCTACATATACAAGTTCTCACTTTCATTTTTATTATAATTTTTTTGGATGCTTTACAAAATAACTACTTTTCACTTCACAAATTTACACTGAAAGTGTTTTCACTCCTCCTCAAAAACTATTTTTACCTGTTTAGCAACAGGAGTTTCACCATTCACTAGCGCCACACTTTTCTACTTTGGATATCTACACTGTTTAGCATTTGTTTTTTTTTGGTGAAAGTGTTGCCCTCCTTTGTTGTCCCAGGAGCTTTGCAACACTGGCTGGTCTGGATTTGTTCTTCCCATGAGCCAGCGGACATATTGATCCGACAGGGACAGGAAAATACCTCAACTCATTCTTCTTGGATATCTTCTCCCCAGTCTTTCTGGGGTAAGAGTTTTGTTTTTTGTTTTTTTTAAATAATATGATTTATTTATATTTTTATTTATGTCTTGCATATGGGTGGTGTATAAAGCGATTGTACACATTGATGTTTAAATAAATTGTACAGAATATTAATGCATGTTTTGTTCTTTTTTTTCTATAATACTAGTTTTTATGAATGTTATTCACAATTTTGATTATATTGATCCTTACGGGTCCTGAGGAAGCTGTTTGACCACAAAACGCATAGACCCTCTATCTCAAGGACAAACATTGAAAGTGTAATTAACTACTGTATCACAAGTTTCTATGATGTCTTTTAACTGATTATTAGAGATGAGCTTCGAGTTCGAGTCAAACCCATGTTCGACTCAAACATCGCATGTTCGACCATTCGCCGAATTGTGAACGATATGGGCCATTCGCGCCAAATTCGAATGGCGCGTCACGGCCCATTATTCACTGCAGCATCGCAGTGCATTGCTGACTGATGATTGGCCAAGCATGCACTATGACCCGCATGCTTGGCCAATCACAGCGCCGTCTATACAGAGAGCCATAATTGCCCAAAGCCAGGGTGGCTTTGGCCAATTATGGCTCAAGGGGTTTAGTACATGCCCCAAACTATATAAGGCCGCCTGCACGTCGGCCCTGTGTAATGTGTTCCGGTGTTGAGAGAGAGATAGAGAGAGAGAGAGAGACAGTGTCATTTGATTTAGGTTAGATAGAGTAGGCAGGCGAGTCAGTTAGCTGCACTTACAGTGTATTGTGTATATATATGCATCTTAGGTGTTGTGTGTGTATATATATATATATATATATATATATATATATATATATATATATACTGTATTCAGTTTAGCTAGATCCGTTCCTGTTATTCTCTTCCTACTGACAGGCAAGCAGGGGTTTTTACAGTATTTACAGCTACCTGAAGAAAATTGGTGGTGTTCTTCTGATCCTATTAGTACCGCAGGCAGCTGCAGTATTTACAAGTTAGTGTAGTGCATCCTCTGCACAGTGTGCACCTAAAGCTACCTGAAGAAACTTGGTGGTGTTCTTCTGATCCTATTAGTACTGCAGGCAACTGCAGTATTTACAAGTTAGTGTAGTGCGCCTTTGCACAGTGTGCACCTAAAGCTACCTGAAGTAAATTGGTGGTGTTCTTCTGATCCTATTGGTACCACAGGCAGCTGCAGTATTTACAAGTTAGTGTAGTGCGCCCTCTGCACAGTGTGCACCTAAAGCTACCTGAAGAAAATTGGTGGTGTTCTTCTGATCCTATTGGTACCGCAGGCAGCTGCAGTATTTACAAGTTAGTGTAGTGCGTCCTCTGCACAGTGAGCAGCTAAAGCTACCTGAAGAAAATTGGTGGTGTTCTTCTGATCCTATTAGTACCACAGGCAGGCAGCTACAGTATTTACAGTTAGTGTACTGTGTCCTCTGCACAGTGTGCACCTAAAGCTACCTGAAGACAATTGCTGTTGTTCTGATCCTATTAATACCACAGGCAGGCAGCTACAGTATTTACAGTTAGTGTACTGTGTCCTCTGCACAGTGTGCACCTAAAGCTACCTGAAGACAATTGCTGTTTTTCTGATCCTATTAATACCACAGGCAGGCAGCTGCAGTATTTACAGTTAGTGTACTGTGTCCTCTGCATAGTGTGCACCTAAAGCTACCTAAAGACAATTGCTGGTGTTCTCATACTAATAATACTACAGACAGGCAGTTGATTCTGCTAGCTGTAGTATCAGTATATATATTCATCCCAGATTTGTGCAGCTACATCTCACTGCAGGCCATTAGTATGTCTGGAAGGCCAACAAGGAGAGGCAAACAGTCACAAGCCAATAACACAGGGCAAGCAGGCTCTGTGTCTAGAGGCAACAGTGCTGGTTGTGGAGACGGTGCATCCTCATCAGCATGTGGCCATGGGACACGCTTGTCCTTTTTTTTGGCAACTGGCCGTGTTGGTAGAGTGGATGACCAAGCCGTTCTCATCCTCCTCATCCTCTCTCACCCAGGCTCAGAGTACTTTGTCTGGCAAAGCAGCTGCCAATGCGGCCTCTTCCCTCGGCTCAATGGCATCAGTCACTCCTTCCCTAGCCCCACCATGTCCTCCTGAGGAGTCCCCCGAACTGTTTGACCACAGTGTTGGGTACATGCTCCAGGAAGATGCCCAGCGTTTTGAAGGCTTCGATGATGGTACCCAGCTAGAGCAAGGCAGTAACATGAGCCCAGAGAGAGGGAGTGCCCAAGAAGGACAGCAATCTGGCAGTCTTGTTCCCCCAGCTGCAGCATACTTCCAGCTTTGCTCCAGTGATGAGGAGGGAGGGGATGATGAGGTCACTGATTCCACATGGGTGCCTGATAGGAGAGAGGAGGCCCTCCAGGGGCCAGCTTAAGGGCAACACACCGACTGCATCACACTGCAGAGCTCCGCATGTGCAGGGCGCTGCTGTCTCTGCACGTTATTCCAAAAGTTCTTTGGTGTGGGCGCTTTTTGAGACAAGTGCATCAGATCCCACCGCTGCTATTTGCAACATATGTCTCAAGCATATCTTGTGTGGCCAAAACATCACCCACTTGGGCACCACATGCTTTACCAGACATATGTCGACCTGCCATGCAGTTCGTTAGCAAGTGTACCTAAAAGACCCACACCAAAGAACAAAGCGGACCTCTCCTTGCTCCTCATCAGCTGGGATCTCCAACCCCACTATACATTCAGTCCTCTCTGAAACCTGCACTGAGAGGAATGCAGGTGTAGAATTAGGTGTGTCACAGCAAGTACTTGCGGGCAATCTGCTATCGGTACACCGACGTCAGATTGTACCAGGCAAATTTCCCTGCCCCAGCTGCTGCACCACCGAAAGAAGTTTGCTCCCAGCCATCCACATGCCCAGCGGTTTAATGCTAGCTTGGCAAAATTGCTAGCACTTCAACTGCTGCCTTTTCAGTTGGTAGACTCTGCCCCCTTCCATTAGTTTGTGGAATGTGCGGTTCCTCAGTGGCAGGTTCCCAAACGCCACTTTTCCTCACGGAAGGCGATTCTGGCTCTCTACTGGCATGTGGAAGGCAATGTCTTGGCCTCGCTAGACAGGGCAGTCAGCGGTAAGGTGCATATTACCGCTGATTAATGGTCCAGCAGGCATGGACAGGGACGTTACCTATCTTTCACCGCGCACTGGGTGACTCTTCTGGCAGCTGGGAAGGATGCAGGACAGGGTGCAGCAGTGTTGGAGGTTGTTCCGCCACCACGCCTCCAAAATTCTACTAGTGGTGATTCTGCCACACCTCTCTCCTCCACCCCTCCTCTTCTTCTTCCTCCATGACCTCCATGACCTCTTCCTGTGCTGATTTGTCCTCGGAACCAGCGGTGCTCCGTATGCGTTCAAGGGGCTACGCAAGCACACAGGCAAAAAGATGCCATGCGGTGCTTGAGCTGGTGTGCTTGGGGGACAGGAGCCACACTGGGGCAGAGATTCTGTCAGCTCTGCAGGGGCAGGTTCAGAGGTGGTTGATGCCACGCCAGCCTAAGGCAGGTATTGTGGTTTGCGACAATGGCACCAACCTCTTCTCTGCCCTCCGACAGGGACAACTGACCCATGTCCCCTGATTGGCTCACGTCCTTAACTTGGTGGTGCAGTGGTTCTTGGGCAGGTACCCGGGCTTACAGGATGTCCTGAGGCAGGCCAGGAAAGTCTGTGTGCATTTCTGCAGGTCATATAATGCCAGTGCTCGACTGGCTGACCTCCAAAAGGAATTTAACCTGCCCAAGAACCGCCTAATCTGTGACATGCCCCCCAGGTGGAACTCAACGTTGGCCAAGCTGCAGTGGCTGCACACGCAGCAGAGGGCCATCAATGAGTACCTATGTGACTATGGCACCAGGACAGGATCATGGGAGCTTGTTTTTTTCCCCATGCCAGTGGGCTATCATCAGGGATGCATGCACTGTCCTGTCACCATTTGAGGAGGCCACGAGGATGGTGAGCAGTGACAGTGCATGCATCAGTGACACTGTCCCTCTTGTCCACCTGTTGGAGCACACGCTGCGTGGAATAATGGACAGGGCACTTGAGGCAGAACAGAGGGAGGAAGAGGAGGACTTCCTTACCTCTCAAGGCCCCCTTTATCCAGACAGTGTTCCTGCATGCCCGCCGATCCCACAGGAAGAGGACGAGGAGCAGGAGGAGGAGGATTGTGTCAGCATGGAGGTGGAGCCTGGCACTCAGCATCAGCAGCAGTCTTCAAGGGATTGTTTACAGTCCGAAGAAACCCATGGACTTGTACGTGGCTTGGAGGAGGTGGCTGCGGATCATGTTGTCCTTAGTGACCCAGAGGACTCTGGATCGAATGCCTCAGCAAACCTACGCTGCATGGCCTCACTCATCCTGCAAAGCCTGCGGAAGGATCCTCGTATTTGTGGTATCAAGGGGAGGAATGATTACTGGCTGGCAACCCTCCTTGATCCACGTTACAAGGGTAAGGTTGCGGACCTTATCTTTCCATTGCAGAGGGAGCAGAGGATGAAACATCTTCGGCAGGCCTTGCAGAAAGGTTTGTGCAACACGTTTCCAGAGCTTGGGAGGTTACAATTTCCTGGTCCTCCAAGACAACGTGCTGCTGAGGCTTCGGTCAGTCACAGAAGGAGCGGTGGAGAAAGTGACCGTCTGACCGATGCATGCAGACAATTTTTTAGTCCGCAGCTCCAAGGTCTGATCGATTCCAGCAACCATTGCCAGCGTCTGATTTTCATGGTGCAGGATTACCTAGGGGCAAGATCAGACTTGGACACCTTTCCCGCAGAAAATCCTCTGGGTTACTGGGTCCTGAGGATGGATCACTGGCCAGAGCTTGCACAGTATGCAATTGAGCTAATGGCCTGTCCTGCATCCAGCGTTCTTTCTGAACGCACATTCAGTGCTTCTGGAGGCTTTGTAACCAATCACAGGGTGCGCCTGTCCACCGAATCGGTCGATCGGCTGACCTTCTTAAAAATTAATCCTTCTACCAAGCACCTGATGCTGATGTAACTGATTGATTTTTTTTTAATGTGAGATCCCTTCAAGACTGCCTATGCTGATGCTGAGTGACTATCCTGTTCTGCTGAGTCACAATCCTCTTCCTCCTCAATTTTCATGCTGATAGCTTGTAGGAACATTTTTGGTTCTGGGCACCTCCACCAGTGCCCAAGGCCCAATTTTTCAGCCCCTGTTTAATAGGGGCATATAATTACAATTTTTGATGCAATAATTTGCAGCAGGGCTCATTCCTGCGCTCCAACTATAGCATCTGTGAGGGGTTGCAGTGTTGTGGCACCAGTGCCTAAGGCCCAATTTTTCTGCCCCTGTTCAACAGGGACATGTAATTACAATTCTTGATCTATTATTTCACAGCAGGGCCCATTCCTGCGCCCACCAAGAGTAACTGTGAGGGCTTACAGTGTTGTGGCACCACCACCACCACCAAAGGCCCAATTTTTCTGCCCCTGTTCAACAGGTGCATGTAATTACAATTCTTGATATAATATTTCACAGCAGGTGAAAGGGACACTTTCAGAGGGGATCACTATTGGTTTATATAGCGGTGAGGTGGGGGGTTCTGCACCCCAGATGACGGCTCCTTAGCTGAAACGCATCGGGTGGATCCCTCACAATTACCGCTACTTGAATTTTGAGCTTTTATGATCTTCTAACATGTGAGTGTACTTACTATTATTTTAATAAACCAGTGTTAAACGTTATCACGCTATGTGAGTTTTTTTCATTTCTTGCATGCCATATGAACATCCGTATGGCCTTTATTGGATTATGTACGAATATTGTGGAAGTCGTATGGCAAATTATTGAAGACATCTGAAGAGACGAGTTATCTAGACCTGTTGGTCATTAAGCCTTTTTGACTTGTATGACGTATGTCTTTTCAAGTCAATTAGTTCTGGTAAGCCTCTTGATGCCTTTGGTGACGGCTCTTGCACCACTAATAGCTCTTCTGTTCACCTGTGTTTTTGTTTGTTTTGTTTTTTTGGGTTTTTTTTTTTTTTTACATTTTTACTTACCTGCCTGATCCAGTTGATCCCTCTTATTGTAATATTTGGGAGGATTTTGATCTTTTGCCTCTGGTAAGCCTCCATAGACCCCCAGTGGTGGTTTTTCTTCACTTTCCACTTCCACAATCAACATTTGTGGACTTTCTTGATAAATGAACTCTTGATGGTGTTAATCCAATTGTTCTTTTTTGGACTTTATCCTTGTTTTTTATCAATTAATATATTTTTTTATTAATATTTATTATTTTTCACATTTTTTTTTGGTACCGATCGATTTATAGCGCTTCACTTTGCTTCACTTTGTATTTTAAATGATACATCATAAGTTTGTGATATCAGTTTCATATACACTATATATTGTTTGATTTATTTAAATTTTATTTTTGGGGTTTTTAGCACTACACTTTTTTGTATACTGTTTTTAGCCTTGGGTCTATAGGTGTGTTGGCTGCTATTTGCTTCCATTCTTTAGCGCAGCACTGTATTTACACTTTTCTTACTGATTTTAAGTAGACATCCATTACGGCTGCAGCGCATACTACATCCCCTAATATGGATGTTCTCGATTATTGCGCATCTAGGGTAGTAAATACCGAGGGTGTGTTTGTAGCTACTTCCAATGACACGGAAATTGGTGGGTTGTTCCTGAGGCTGAAGAACATCATTGTCTCTTAACTTCACCTTCAATGGGATTTAGCCTTTTTGGAACAATACGTGTCAGAAGGTATGATCCCACATAGAATTAGGTGGGATGTTCACCCACAACAAGGTGAAACTGAACTTGATTCCTGGTTCAAATATTCCAACGATGCTGGTATTGATTTCCTCGGTTTCCTTATCACTAGGAAACGTAATCTGCTTTTGATTTTGGATCGGGAGATGAAGGAATTGAATGATAAACTGCTAGTTTAAAAAAATTTGGATGAATACAATTCTTTGTCCTCTAATTTACAAGCACATCTTGTGAAAGAAGACAAGGATCAAAAAAACGAAGAAACATAAAAAATACTCCCGTGACATAGGGGATTATAAGGCAGGCAGAGTGTTTGGGTGGCAGAAATCTACCACCGGGCCTGCCTTGGATCCAGCAATAGAAGCCAATGCTCAGAATCAGAATAATTTGGCTCCCCCTACGGATCCTTCTGTACGTCCAAAACCTTCTATTGATAAAGGACAGTCACATGGAGGAGGTCCCCTTCCTTATAGGGGCTGACTTCCAAGTATACATACTCCCAACAATCTTCAATTGGGGAGGGGTCACTACTCTAAAAGTAGAGGGAGAGGTGGTAGTAGGGGTAATTATCATAATTATGGTGAATACCAGCATTATGGCCGGGAGAATTCCTACTATCGGGGTTCCCCGGTACATCATCAGGATTCCCCCCATTATTCTTACCTTCCTAACCCACCCTACTATAGACATCCACCGATATCTACATATAATAGGTATTCCCCTTTACGTGACCAACACAATGAGAATGTCTATCCATTTCCCAATGCTGTATATGACCCATCCCCCTACAGACATTCTCAACCCAACTCTAGTTTCCGGGCCGCTCTGGGTTTTCACAAGGACCCTCAAGGCAAAAAAAGAGGTCCAGAAACAAGAGAGGGTCCTGAGAAGGGCGGAGGATCCAGAGACGAAAAGAGGAAGCGAACTTAACCTGTCAGGGAGTGTTTAACCTGAGTGATACGGTCCTTACTCAGGAAGAAAAGGTAATTTTGAATAAGGGCCTAAAATTTTCCCCCCCGTGTAAGCTTAATAAATTCAATACGTTTGTGGACATACACAAGTTTATTAGAAAGATTAATGTTCAAAGATATATTATTTCTAATCCAACTAGAAACGTGGCCAGGGCGGCAATGTTCGGAACGGTCCACTCAGGTTTATCGAATCCTTCTCTTTTCAATCCCCCAACACAACTCCCACCAACTATTAATATGTTTAGGGATTTAGTGTTAAGGGACTTGGCCAAAATCCCGCCTAAACGTAAATTTTATAACCCTCTACCATCAACGGGTTTAAAATCTCTATGTGATAACAAAAAACCTGGTTATTCGCCCCGCTGACAAAGGCGGAGGCATAGTTTTGCTGAACAAATCAGATTACATGGAAGAAATGTACTACATTCTAGGAGATCACAAAACTTATATGGAATTACCTAGTAATCCCACTTATAAATACAAAAAGGAATTACAAAAATTGGTATGCAAGGGTTTTGATACTTGTATTTTAAATAAGAAGGAGAGATCATTTCTTGTTCCCCTTGCCCCACGTATCCACGTTATTTACTACTTGCCTAAGGTCCATAAGGACCCTCTCCATCCTCCAGGTCGGCCTATAATTAGCGGGATCGACTCTGTCACCTCTAAAATTGGGAAATATATAGATTTTTTTCTTACAGCCATCAGTGCAAAACATGCCATCCTATTTGAAAGATACGAAGGATGTGATGAAACTATTGTCAAATGTTTCCTATTCAGGTGACCTAATTATGGCCACTGCGGATGTGGCATCCCTTTATACCTGCATTCCACATCATAAAGGCATGGATGCGGTACAATGCTTTCTTAAGAGAGATGCCTCACTTGCCTCGCCCCAGGTTAGTTTCATTGTTGATTTGATCGAGTTTGCTACACAACACAACTATTTCTGGTTTGACGGAAGGTTCTATCGACAGCATAAAGGTGACAGCATAAAGGTGTGGCAATGGGAGCAGCATAAAGGTGTGGCAATGGGAGCAATGGGAGCTCCTAGCCTGGCCAATCTGTTCATGGCCAAATGGGAGGAGAATGTCGTCTATGCCATGGGCAACCCACATCTTCTGCTGTGGGCCCGGTACATAGACGACATCCTCCTCCTGTGGACTGGGACCCACGAGGGTTTGGAAGATTTCTTCCAGGTTCTTAATGAAAACGATAGGGGTATCAGCCTGACTTTTGAAGCAAGCAAAACTTCAATCCACTTCTTGGATCTGGTTATTGAGAGAACCAAACAGAAATTTGTATTTAGTACCTATTTTAAACCAACTGACAGGAACGGGTATATACCAACCGACAGTTGCCACCACAGATCGTGTATTAGATCAGTCCCTAAGAGCCAATTCTTGTGGCTGAGCAGGAATTGTACGGATTTAGACCCCTTTAAGTTTCAGGCTAATATCCTAAGAGAAAGATTTCTTCAGGAAAGTGACTAATGACTTTAAGTGGTCCTTTTTAACATTCTTTTCTATTCAACATAGACAAATCAAGAAAATTTTCGAACATCATCGGGACGTCCGGAAGACAGATAAGGTCTTGGACCCCCTGCTGCCTAAAACTCCTAAGGTGGTTTTTAGGGGTGTTACTTCACTTCGGAATAAATTGGCACCCAATGTTATCAACCCTCCGAATAAACCATCTTTTTTCCATGATTGGATTGGATTCCATCTATGTAGAAAGTGTTTGGTGTGCCAGTTTAATAGTTGTGGCAGGAGAGCTAGTCACAGCTTCCTTTCCACCGTAACTGGCCGCACATATAAGATAAAACAATTCTGCACCTGTGCCACCACAGGAGTAGTATACCTGCTTACCTGTCCATGTGGCAAACAGTATGTGGGCCGGACTGTTAGATCCTTTTCGACGCAAGTCTCTGAGCATATAAATCTAATCAGGGCAGGTAGCACTAAACACAGTTTCCCGGCACTATAGGGAATTTCATGACCGGAACCCTATGGGCACACAGTTTCTTATCATCGATAGATATGTTGCCCCATGGCGGGGGGGTCTACTTTAAGGGGTATCACTCGTTTAGAGACATATTGGATTTATGAGTTGCAGTCCCATTTTCCACTGTGGAGTGGGACATCAACTCATTTATTAATCAAGCTTAGAACAAGTGGTTTCTCTCTTTCTTTATATTTTTATATTTTAATATTTCTATAATTTTAATTTATTTTTATTACTTTATCCTATAAAAATATGAAATATTTTTATTGCTCTTATCTTATTATATTTAACGTTTACTGTTAATACCTCTTATTGTTATATTATCCGTCAATGGTATTATTAAGTTAGCCATTGGTGTCCCCTACTGGCAGTGTCATTTAGCTATTTTTGGGACCCTTAGCGAATTTGCATTCCAATTATTTCATAATATAAACATAACATTATTTAATATACTAGTTCTATATTTCGGGTTTCAAGCTCTGGATGTATTCACATCCAGTTGCTGGATTAAATCAGTATACTTTTCTCAGTATTTCCAATATAAACTGTTTTTAGGCACATCATGTTTCTTTTGCAAGTCTTATGTTTTTAATGAGGTTTGGTTCATTTTCCTAGCGCTGGCGCCGCCACAACGTTGTTATGATGAGTGACGTCACAACGCTCTGTGCGGATGCCATTTGGTTCCGCTTGATGTTCTCTGCACGCTCGACGCATCAGCGTCTTGCGTGTCATGTGACCGACCTCAGTTCGAGGCTTGGTCGTGTATGTGGAGCGCTGCAACGCCACACTATCTGTGCGGGTCGTGACGTCACATCGCTATGCAGGAGCGAGGCTCGGTCTGTGTAGCCTCATATTACCTGCATGAAAAAGAGGCTTGGTTATGTTTTTATTTAGCAATGGTTTTGGCCAGCTTTTTAGATATCTAATCCATACAAATTTTTTGTTTACTTTCTCCTTAAGGGCTTAAGACTTCCTGAGTTTCTTTATTTTTACTTATATGGGAACTAGATCACAAACCAGAGGTCTCTCCGAACCGGAAGCAATACTATTCTATTGTACTTCCGGTATTATGACACTTTCAGAGGGGGTCACTATTGGTTTATATAGCGGTGAGGTGGGGGGGTTCTGCACCCCAGATGACGGCTCCTTAGCTGAAACGCGTCGGGTGGATCCCTCACAATTACCGCTACTTGAATTTTGAGCTTTTATGATTTTCTAACATGTGAGTGTACTTACTATTATTTTAATAAACCAGTGTTAAACGTTATCACGCTATGTGAGTTTTTTTCATTTCTCGCATGGCATATGAACATCCGTATGG
The DNA here is from genome assembly GCA_037952925.1 of Lithobates clamitans. Taxonomy (NCBI): domain Eukaryota; kingdom Metazoa; phylum Chordata; class Amphibia; order Anura; family Ranidae; genus Lithobates; species Lithobates clamitans. The sequence goes on along the minus strand of JBBGZY010000603.1, from coordinate 2,706,096 downwards.
CCTTTATTGGATTATGTACGAATATTGTGGAAGTCATATCGCAAATTATTGAAGACATCTGAAGAGACGAGTTATCTAGACCTGTTGGTCATTAAGCCTTTTTGACTTGTATGACGTATATCTTTTCAAGTCAATTAGTTCTGGTAAGCCTCTTGATGCCTTCGGTGATGGCTCCTGCACCACTAATAGCTCTTCTGTTCACCTGTGTTTTTTTTTGTTTTTTGTTTTTTTTTTACATTTTTACTTACCTGCCTGATCCAGTTGATCCCTCTTATTGTAATATTTGGGAGGATTTTGATCTTTTGCCACTGGTAAGCCTCCATAGACCCCTGGTGGTGGTTTTTCTTCACTTTCCACTTCTAAAATCAACATTTGTGGACTTTCTTGATAAATAAACTCTTGATGGTGTTATTCCCATTGACCTTTTTTGGACTTTATCCTTGTTTTTTATCAATTAATATTTTTTTTATAAATATTTATTATTTTTCACATTTTTTTTGGTACATTAAGTATTGATTTATAGCACTTCACTTTGCTTCACTTTGTATTTTAAATGATACATCATAAGTTTGTGATATCAGTTTCATATACACTATATATTGTTTGATTTATTTTAATTTATTTTTGGGGTTTTTAGCGCTACACTTTTTTGTATACTGTTTTTAGCCTTGGGTCTATAGGTGTGTTGGCTGCTATTTGCTTCCATTCTTTAGTGCAGCGCTGTATTTACACTTTTCTTACTGCCTTCAATTTGATTCCAAGCTCTATGGAGAGATACAGTGAGCCAATACCAGGAAAAGAATATTGAAACATTTTGTATAGATGTTGAATAGATGTGGTAAAGATCATTCACACTTCCTCATGTATGACCACATCCGAGACTTACAGTTGTTTATAGCAATGTAGGTCACAATTGCCTGTTTATGCCTGCTGGATTCTGGCAGATCATATGTATCTGTGATTCTGCACTTGGAGTGATTCTGCACACCTAACTTTTGAAATCTTTTTTCCATGATGTCTCAAGGAATGCTCTACTAGCCATAGTGAATGTGGCAGCCATAGTTTTGGGAAAAGTTCCTATCTTAACAGCTACCAGTAGCTCAGCAAATTTGTTAATGCCAGGAACTAGATCATCTGCTGATGGTACTGTGGTTCCCAGAGCTTAAGGGTGCAGTTCTGGTGTCCACCAGTGGGTATCTCCCAGCAGCCAACAAATCCCAGTAATTAGGCTCCACCTGACGCTGCCTGCTGGGAAGGTATATAACCTCCATCCCTTGATTTGCATTCCTTTCTTCAGTGTTTTGCCTGTTAGCCATATTCATGCTGGCTGATTATCCTGATCCCTGCCTTATCCTGTATTTTGCATCTTGTTCCCTGTATTCTGTTACCACGTGTCTGCTCCCATTGTTCCCAGTCCTTATAATGCCCTGTTGTGTCAGCTTCCCTCCATTTGTATAGTGTATTATAGTTAAGTTGTTAGTTTGGTTTTGCTTCTTTTGGTGTTGTGTGCATTAGTAAACTTTATTTTATTCTTACTCTGTCTGATTCCAGTTTTCTAAGTACAGCTACACTGAACAGGTCATCCCTGTTGCCTCTGGATACCTGCACTCAATAAACCTTACAGTTAAGTTCCTAACCTGAATAAACAAGTACTCAAATTTTTTTGTTTAGTTTCAAATCGAAATTTGGACGAATCTTTAGTTATTCAGAAATTCGGATGTATCTGAATTTCCTGAGTTACAATAGTAACGAATTTAAATAAATCAGAAATAACGAAATAATTTCAGACAAAAAAGAATAGAAAAAATAGAATAGAAAATAACAGGATAGAACAGAAAATAAAGGAATACAATAGAAAATAAAAGAATAGAATAGAAAAGAATAGAGCAAAACATAACAAAACAGAATTGAAAATAAAAGAACAGAATAAAATAGAATAGAAAATAAAGGAATAGAATAGCCTAAGAAAGGGAATAGAATAAAATAGAAAGATTATAACCATCTTCTAAAATTCTAATTTTCAAATAGAATACATTTGAATTTGAATAGAATAGAAAGACATAGAATAGAAAATAATAGAATAGAAAAAAAAGAAAAAATAGAATAGAATAGAAAAGAATAGAATAGAAAAAAAACAATAGAATGTAATAGAATAAAATAGAAAGAATATAACCTTCTCTGCATTTTGAATCGGATACATTCAAATTTGAATAGAATAGAAAAGAATAGAAAATAAAAGAATAGAACAGAATTCAAAACAAGAATAGAATAGAAAGAATATAACCATTTCCCAAAATTCTAATGAAATACATTTGAACAGAATAAAAAACGATAGATTAGAATAGAATAGGAAATAAAAGAATAGAATAGAAAAAACAATAGAATAGAATAGAAAGAATATAATCACCTTCCGACATTCGAATTTTGGATGGAATAAATTTGAATTCGAATAGAAAATCAAATAATGGAATAGAAAATAAAATAATAGAATAGAAAATAATAGAATAAAATAGACAAAAACAATAGAATAGAAAGGAAAAGAATAAAAAATAACAATATAACCATTTTCCGCAATTTGAATTTTGAATATAATAAATTGGAATTCAAACAGAATAGAAAAGAATAGAATAGAATAGAAAAGAAAAAACAATAGGATAGAATGAAATAGAAAGAATATAAACATCTTTCAGATTTGAATTTTGAATAGAATAAATTTAGACTGGAAATATGAATGGAATTCAAATAAAATTTGATTCAAATTCGAATTCCATTCAAATTTGAATCGATATGAATTTTCTAAATTCAGTTGAATTGAGTTTAATTCAGCCGAATTCGGGAAATTTCTCCTTGGTTCGAATAAACAAAACAAATTCCAGAAACAAATTAAACTAAACTTATGTAAATAACAACTCCAAACTAAAAGAAAAACTTTTTTTGTTCTGCACATGTCTACCATTTTTTACATTCTGGGTGGCAATGTTGCCTTTCTCACCTTAGGCTATTTTGCTGTGTGCTGCCACATTATCTGGGCACTCAGTTAATGGGGGGGGTTGGCCCCATTTGCACCCCTTTATATTAGCAGCTCTTCCCCCTGGCTCTTGCTCATGTTACAATATATAGAGGCCAGTTAAGCATTAAGGTAATTGACTCCAATGTGTCTAGGGCCTCATGCTCTCTGATTTCAAGTTAGGTTTATGCCTCCTTCTTTGCACCGAACATAGCACAGGCTCCATACAGGTTCCATACAGACTTTAATGGAGCATAGCGACCATTTTATAGAGAATCCCTCTTTGAATGCAACTGGCATATTTAACACCGCACACTAGAGGGTTGAAGATAGACAGTCCCAAACAGGATAACAGCCTTTGCAGGGATTCATGGACCATTCCTTGCAGGTGAACACAAACAGTCCTGGCCAAGGTAAACAGCTCTCCTCTGGAAGTTAAAGTGTTTGTTACCCCAACACTTCATATTCCTAATATGTGCTTGCTGTACCATGTACAGTGCCTTAAAAAAGAATTGATACCAATTGAAATTTTCCACATTTTGTCATGTTACAACCAAAAATGTAAATGTATTTTATTGGGATTTTATGTGATAGACCAACACAAAGTGGCATATAATTGTAAAGTGGAAGGAAAATGATAAATGGCTTTCCAAATTTTTTACAAATAAATATGTGAAAAGTGTGCCATGCATTTGTATTCAACCCCCCGAGTCAATACTTTGTATAACCCCCTTTTGCTGCAATAACAGCTGCAAGTTTTTTTTTGGATATGTCTCTACCAGCTTTGCACATCTAGAGAGTGAACTTTTTGCCCATTCTTCTTTGCAAAATAGCTCAAGCTCTGTCAGATTGGACGGAGAGCGTCTGTGAACAGCAATTTTCAAGTCTAGCCACCGATTTTCAAATGGATTCCCGTTGGTCAGTACCCCCTCCCCCAATGATACAAATAGACCCAATTGAAGCACTCACAGCTGTGAAGCACCAGTTATGTTCATTTTCCAGCGGGAACAGTGTACTTTTTCTGCACCACTATGCAGCTTCATTGAAGTCTCTTTGTGTTCCTTTTACATCTATGAATAGTAACTGTTTGCTTTATAGATGATTCTTTGTTTTATTCAGTTCCACCCTCTGTTGTGAAGGGCTGCATCAAATTCAGCTTCACAACAAAGTAAGCTGTATGAATCCTCCATTTGATAGATATTATAGATCTAGTTCCAGCCATCTGATTTGCTCTATGTATGTTCCTATATAGTCAAGGAGGTGACTGTATTTTTGTAAATCTTCCCCCTTTTCAGACAGAATACTCAATGAACCTGGGGCCCTGATAATATAAATACCTCTACTCAGTCATCTTTTAAGAACCTCCATCGTGGGGAATTCCTCATTGCTCTTGATACCTGACCCCTGATGTAAGTCTCAAATATGTATACATTATGTTAACTTTCAGACCAAACTACCTAATTTTCTTTTTGATCACACACACTAGGCGGAACCCATGTGTGGGCGGTCTCTATTGTCCCCTGGTGGGAAAACAGGCGACCCAGCATTAGAATCTTCCCCCTCCTTCTTGTGTGGACAGTTGATAACAGGCAATGGCAGTCATTTTAAAGCATGCAGTCTTCCATATGTGATGTATATTTACCGTGGTCAGTAAATATCTCATAAGTGGCTGAGATTTACATGATATCTGGCTAATCTGTTTTCATTTATTGATATATATACAGTATCTCACAAAAGTGAGTACACCCCTCACATTTTTGTAAATATTTTTCATGTCTTTTCATGTGACAACACTAAAGAAATTACACTTTGCTACAATGTATAGTAGTGAGTGTACAGCTTGTATAACAGTGTAAGTTTGCTGTCCCCTCGAAATAACTCAGCACACAGCCATTAATGTCTAACCCGCTGGCAACAACAGTGAGTACACCCCCAAGTGAAAATGTCCAAATTGGGCCCAAAGTGTCAATATTTTGTGTGGCCACCATTATTTTCCAGCACTGCTTTAACCCTTTTGGGCATGGAGTTCACCAGATAAAAATCAAAAAGTCGCGCTAAGAGAAAACGTGACAGCAGGCTAATGCCCAAACAACACTCATATAGATGAGAGAGTGACGAGTGCACACTAAGTGAATAAAATATGAATATAAATATAAAAAAGTGCCAAATAATAAAAAATGCACTAAACAACCACAATGAAGCTAAAAGCAAAAAATGAAAATAAAATAAATGAATGTGGAATGACACAATTAACAAAACAATATCACAAATGAGTAAAAGTGATGAAAAAACAGATAGGTGGCTGTGACGACTAAACCAAATTAAACATAAGGAAAAATTGAACCCAAAAAAAAGTCCATGGCTAAAAAATAATAATAATTAAAGTCCATCAGTGTATATAAACATGCATAAATTGTGGCTTGTCTCCAGGTGCCCTGTGGATAATTGAAACGAAAATCTTGCTGTGATGAAACCAAAACGTGTGAAAAGACCTCCACCTCTTAGGGAATAACTGCCTCTTACCAGATAAAATTGGTCTCTTAATTACAGGAGACCTGAGGGGGCGGATGGCTGCAACCCCAGCCAGGGGTCTTTAAACAGGACACTCAGCGTACAACTCCAGGGGCTCTCTCCAACCAGCATCAGCAGATAGGGGAATGAGACCATGCAAGACACAAAATGCTCCACATAGCATAAAATCCAGCGATTTATTAGGTATAAATTAAGAGTTACACTTACAAACAGGTTGCAGTTTAAAGCGTGTGAAAAAAGCCGGCCGGCTCCAAAGTATCCCGTGTCTTCCGGGTATGAGAATCGCGGTGTCGTCGGGACGTAGCTCCTCCTCCCTACGTCGTTTCGTCACTAGCGGACGTGACCACACGTGACCTGTTTGTAAGTGTAACTCTTAATTTATACCTAATAAATCGCTGGATTTTATGCTATGTGGAGAATTTTGTGTCTTGCATGGTCTCATTCCCCTATCTGCTGATGCTGGTTGGAGAGAGCCCCTGGAGTTGTACGCTGAGTGTCCTGTTTAAAGACCCCTGGCTGGGGTTGCAGCCATCCGCCCCCTCAGGTCTCCTGTAATTAAGAGACCAATTTTATCTGGTAAGAGGCAGTTATTCCCTAAGAGGTGGAGGTCTTTTCACACGTTTTGGTTTCATCACAGCAAGATTTTCGTTTCAATTATCCACAGGGCACCTGGAGACAAGCCACAATTTATGCATGTTTATATACACTGATGGACTTTAATTATTATTATTTTTTAGCCATGGACTTTTTTTCATTTGTGATATTGTTTTGTTAATTGTGTCATTCCACATTCATTTATTTTATTTTCATTTTTTGCTTTTAGCTTCATTGTGGTTGTTTAGTGCATTTTTTATTATTTGGCACTTTTTTATATTTATATTCATATTTTATTCACTTAGTGTGCACTCGTCACTCTCTCATCTATATGAGTGTTGTTTGGGCATTAGCCTGCTGTCACGTTTTCTCTTAGCGCGACTTTTTGATTTTTATATGGTTTATGGTTTACTACTTTTTAGTCGCAGCTCATACCAATCAGTGTAAGCGCAATTTTTGTTTTTTAATTTATGGAGTTCACCAGAGCTTCACAGGCTGCCCCTGGAGTCCGCTTCCACTCCTCCATGACAACATCACAGAGCTGGTGGATGTTAGAGACCTTGCACTTCTCCTCTTTCCATTTGAGGATGCTCAATAGGGTGTAGATTTGGAGACAGTCCATCACCTTTACCTTCAGATTCTTTAGCAAGGCAGTGGTCATCTTGAAGGTGTATTTGGGGTCGTTATTTTGGAATACTGCCCTGCGGCCCAGTCTCCAAAGGGAGGGGATCCAGCTCTGCTTCAGTATGCCACAGTACATGTTGGCATTCAAGGTTCCCTCAATGAACTGTAGCTCCCCAGTGCCGGCAACACTCATGCAGCCCCAGACCATGACACTCCCACCACCATGCTTGACTGTTTATCTCAGTCTCATCAGACCACAGGACATGGTTCCAAGATTCCATGTCCTTAGTCTGCTTATCTTCAGCAAATTGTTTGTGGGCTTTCTTGTGCATCATCTTTAGAAGAGGCTTCCTTCTGGGATGACAGCCATGTCCACCAATTTGATGCAATAGTCTGAGCACTGACAGGCTCACCCCCCACCCCTTCAACCTCTGCAGCAATGCTGGCAGCACTTATACATCTATTTCCAAAAGACAACCTCTGGATATGACGCTGAGCACGTGCACTCAACTTCTTTGGTCGACCATGTTGTGAGTGGAACCTGTCCTATTAAACTGCTGTATGGTCTTGGCCACCATGCTGCAGTTCAGTTTCAGGGTCTTGGCAATCTTCTTATAGCCTAGCCATCTTTATGTAGAGCAACAATTCTTTTTCTCAGATCCTCAGAGAGTTCTTTGCCATGAGGTGCCATGTTGAACGTCCAGTGACCAGTATGAGAGAGTGAGAGCGATAACCACCAAATATAACACACCTGCTGCCCATTCGCACCTGAGACCTTCTAGCACCAACAAGTCACATGACAGGAAAGGAAAATAGCAACTTGGGCCCAATTTGGACATTTTCACTTAGGGTTTACTCTCTTTTTTTGCCAGTGGTTTAAACATTAATGGCTGTGTGTTGAGTTATTTTGAGGGAACAGCTAATTTTCTCTGTTATACAAGCTGTACACTCACTACTATAAATTGTAGCAAAGTGTAATTTCTTCAATGTTGTCACATGAAAAGATATAATAAAATATTTACAAAAATGCGAGGGGTGTACTCACTTTTGTGAGATACTGTATATACACATCTTTTTCTTGTTGTAGACCAATGTAACTTGATTAACCATGTATAACCCTGAAGAAGATCATCACAACGGGTTGGGTGTTAATTTTGTCACTGTGATCCTTCAGTTGACAAAACGTCATGGTTTCCTTGTAAAATCACATATATTCCATGTTTTAGGACTGCGTTTATCTTCTATATTTTTACTTGTTACATTATTTTTAATCAGCACAAAATAAAACTTAAATTGATTTTTATACAAACATGTTTTTCTGCCCGTTAAAATACCATCATATAGGGTTTTGGTATATTGGCCTGATTGGATTGTCCTAACTGTGGCAATTATTTCCCAAAGGCAAAGCTGGCCACCATACAAAGAACACTACTAGCCAGTTACATAATTACAAATGTAGTTAAGTTGAAAAAGACCATAAAGTCTTCTGAACAGTGGTGGCTGGTGCTCAATATTTTGGCGGGCCGGCAAACAAACCTGTCCTCTCGCTCGCACCAATGACAACACCCCCCCCCCCCCCGTGCGGGAGACAGAGGAAGATGGCTTGGAGGGGTGCTGCTCCTCGCTCCAGGAGGATCCGGGAAGAGTCGGGGCTTTTCCTCCCGGCCGAACAGGAAGTGGGTCCTGAGACCCGATTGGCCGAGAGTCATAAGACACCCTGGCCAATCGGGTCTCAGGATCCGCTTCCTGATTGGCCGGTTGGAGAATCAGGAAGACAATTAATATTAATTTGCTATTGTCACACAACCGGTGTGCTCAGGGCGCAGTGCTCTGCACCCTAAGCCCTCCCATTTTTGAAGCCAATTAGAGCCTCAGACTCTAATCGCGTGCTTCAAAAAAAAAAAACATTGAAATCCATGCGTTCGGCACCCTGCATGTAGATTAGGGGCTGGCCGCATGAATTAGGGGGGCAGCGCCCCTACGCCCTTTATGGATGGGCTGCCACTGCTTCTGTAACCTGATAAGCTATATGCTGTTTATGCTCTGCAGCACACTTTGGCAGAAAAAAATTGCACATCAAAGTATCTTTTTGTTTGTCAATTTATGGTGTACCACTGATCTGCAATATGCGTGTACAAGGTAAATGGCTTCAGCTAAACAAAAAGAAGCCCATATAAACAAAGTGATGGATAAAATATTTTCTTTTGGTATGTTGGATACACAAAACCATGTAGGTCATGTGCTATAAAATATAATGTCTATACAGCTAAAAGTAAATAGTAACATAATTTTGCCATATAATTCAATAGAAATCGATACCTTAACCAAGAAGAAGGCACCAGTAACAACCTAATTAGAGAGTAGCAAGCCAAAATATAATTAAAGAAATTAAATTCTTTATTAAAACCATGGATTCAAAGAGAGTAAGGGTATAAATACTGCAGAAGCAGCCGAACATAATCACCCCCTTGGCCTGGTTGCGGAACCATGGTTTATCCTAACCAGGAACTGCTTCCTCTTTTTCCTGAAAGCCAAGGGCATTTTTTGGGCTCTAATACAGAACTACACTACACAAACACACATATATATGGGCTTTCTCTGTGCACGAATGTATACATGGCTATAAAAGCATTTTAACCACTTCAGCCCCGGAAGGATTTACCCCCTTCCTGACCAGTGCGTTTTTTGCGATTCGGCACTGCGTCACTTTAACTGACAAGTGCGCTCCCAAACAAAATTGACGGCTGTTTTTCCCCACAAATAGAGCTTTCTTTTGGTGGTATTTGATCACCTCTGCGATTTTTATTTTTTGCTCTATAAACAAAATAAGAGCGACAATTTTGAAAAAAATGCATTATTTTTTACATTTTGCTATAATAAATATCCCCCCAAAAATATATAAAAAAAACGTTTTTTTTCCTCAGTTTAGGCCAATATGTATTCATGTATTCTTCTACATACAGTTTGTAAAAAAAATCGCAATAAGCGTTTATTGATTGGTTTGCGAAAAAGTTATAGCGTTTACAAGATAGGGGATAGTTTTAATGCGTTTTTACTAATAATTTTTTTTTTTACTAGTAATGGCGGCGATCAGCGATTTTTATTGTGACTGCGACATTATGGCGGACATGTCGGACATTTTTGACACATTTTTGGGATCATTGTCATTTATACAGCAATCAGTGCTATAAAAATGCACTGATTTCTGTGTAAATGACACTGGCAGTGAAGGTGTTAACCACTAGGGGGCGGGGAGGGGTTAAGTCAGTACTAGAGATGTGTTCTAACTGTAGGGGGGACGGGCTGGGTGTGACACGTCACTGATCTCTGCTTCCGATGACAGGGAGCAGAGATCAGTGATACTGTCACTAGGCAGAACAGGGAGATGCTGTTTACATCAGTTTTTGTTGTTTTAACTGGGTTATATAAATATAGGGGGGGGGGGGGATTTGGGACTTTGAGTTTGATGTGTGTTAGACAAAAATAAATAAATAAAATATTTATATTTTATATAAATAAATTGCACAAAAAATAATTGGTAAGTTTATTCATATAAATACACATGGGACGTGGTACATAGCAGATATGATGAGCTGATGGGCATATAATAGAAAATGTGAAAATTCCATTATTGCACATGATACATACAATCAAAGAAAAGGTTATAATGTAAATGCATGATTTAATAAAACAATGCATTTAAAATCTTGATGTAATTCATGGATGAAGTTCCACTTCTTCAGAAGCAAGTGCAGAATATCTATAAAAAAATATTCCAAATTACTCTAATAAATTAAATAAAGACGTAGGGGGAGGAAAAAACCAAACACCCCAAAATTACTTACATTCTCAGCTCTAAAGTTGGTCATGGGATGCTAAAACCTGATAGTTGAGGAAAGCTGGGAAATATCCCTGCTGGGAGCTGTGGGGGCGGAAAACACCACATTTGAGGGGAGAGACGGAAAGTGTCCATGGTGAGTTGCATAATGATGCCTGAAAACAGTTCCATTCTGTATGAAATGTAAAATTCATATGGTCTATAGAAAGTGTGGGGTATGATTTGTGAAGGACATAGAGCCTGTAGTGGTGAGGTGAATGTGAGAGTGAAGAAGCAAAAAAAAGTGTAGTGAAGACCACCAGAGAACCTCACACCAAGACAAACTAAAGGTGTTCTGTCGTGACAAATGGTCTGTCGTGATTTCAGGATGTTGTACCCTATCACAAAAGGTTGTAGGGTACAACATCCTAAAATCACGACAGACCAATCCCGTCCAGAGATTCAGGGACTAACTAGGCTGACGAAAAAAACAAAGAAACCCCAAGGTCACCGGCAGCGTTTGTCTCATCCCCAGCATGTGGGCATCTCTCCAGACGCTGGCCTCATTATGTCAGCTGTTCTGGTGGGAATGCCTTCATTCAAACACGCTCATTTGTAACAGCCTTCGCAGGTATATATTGCAGTCTTGTGGGAGGCACGGTCCCTCATTTCATGATGGACACTTCCTGGATCACATATGGAAGCATTGTCATCAGCAATGGGATCACCAGGTACACTCACTTCCTTCACCTCTCCTTGGGATTTTTTTGGTCTTTTTCGTGGAAGCTGACAGCCCTGGGTGGCGAGGACTAAAAAATTTCCAAAATGCCTTACTTAGGTGGACGCCTTCTTCAACGCTCCTCTCTTGACCTACAGAAGACTCAAAATTACGTTTTCCAAGACACTGTAACCTACTGGAGTCAGGAATAACATTCAATAAAATCCTCTTTAACGTGTCCTCAAGAGATTTTATCTCTGAGGAGTTCTGAGATCTTCCCCTTATAACGATGGTCAAGGAGGGTTGCCAACCAATAATCATCCTTCTCCTTTATGCCACGTATTCTTGGGTCCTTTCGCAGGCTTTGAAGCATGAGGTTGCCCATGCACCTCAAATTTGCCTAGGCTTGAGAAGAAGACTCCTCGGGGTACTCATCATGACAGCATCTGGAACTTCCTCATCCCAGCCACGTGCTACTCCCAAGGGTCCTGCGGTTGTAAAGCCATCGTTTACAGATTGACGCATGTCTTCCTCTTCTCCAAAGCCTATGAAAGTGCCAGAATCCTCCTCATCATCCTTCTCCCCTCTCTCCTCCTGTGTGTTCTGTGACATAGGAATAATGGTGTCTGGATAAAGTGGGCCTTGAGAGGAAAAGAAGTCCTCCTCTTCCTCCCAGTGCCCTGTCTATAATGCCATGCAGAGTCTGCTCCAGCAGGAACACAACAGGGATTGTGTCAGTGATGCATGCACTGTCACGGCTCACAATCCTTGTGGCCTCCTCAAATGGTGACAATACAGTGCATGCATCCTTAATGATCAGCCATTGTCATGGGGAAAAAAGCAGAGGTGGCCTGAACCTGTCATTGTGCCGTATTCGCACAGGTACTCATTGACGGCCCTCTGCTGCATGTATAGCCGCTGAAGTTGAGTTCCACCTGGTGGGCATGTCACAAATCAGGTGGTTTACGGGCAGGTGGATTTCCCTCTGAATTTCAGCCAACTGAGCACTGGCTGTGTATGACCGCCTGAAATGGCTACATACTCTCCTGGCCAGCTTTAGCACATCTTGCAAACCAGAGTATATATTTAGGAAATGCTATACCACCAAATTGAGGACATGTGTACATGCGTCAACTTTCCCTGTCTAAGGGCGGACAGGAGGTTTGAGCCATTATCGCACACCACCATTCCTGGCTCCAGCTGGCATGGTGTGAACCACCTCTGGGCCTGTCCCTGCAGAGCTGAAAGAATCTCTGCTGCAGTGTGGTTCCTGTCCCCTAAACACACCAGCTAAAGCACTGCATGGCACCTTTTAGGCTGACTCTGGGAATAGCCCTTTGAATGCTTAGGGGGTACCTGATGTTCATATGACAATTCTGCAGAGGAGGGGATGGAGGTTGGCGGAGGAGGAGGAGGGGGTAGAGTTAACAGGTCTGGCATCATCCCCACCAGCTGTATGGAGACGTGGGGGCACAACAAGCTGCAACACTGAGCCCTGTCCTGCGCCCTTTTGAGTTGAAAGCACCGTTACCCAGTGTGCTGTGAACAAAATATATCGCATCAGTGACCTCATCATCATCATCTCCATCTCCTCCATCTTCATCATTACCACTGGAGAAAACTTGGCAATACGCTGCGGCCTGGGGAACATGAATGCCAATTTGACTACCAGTGTTCCTCCCTCTCTCTAGGCTCATGTTCCTGTCATCCTCAACCTCAGAACCAACTTCTGAATCCAGTAATGGCTGGGCATCATCAAGGAGGAAGTGGCTGATACTGTGGTCAAATAACTCAACTGACTCCTCAATGGCTGATAGTGGGCATATGGCAGGAATCGATGTTGACAAGGAGGCAGGTGTATCCACTCTGGCAACTTCAGGGGACTGTACACTTGTCTCTGCTTGTGTGACAGAGGATGAGGAGGATGAGGAAGGTTTAGTAAGCCAGTCCACCACCTCCTCTGCACACTGTGGCTTGATAGCACGGGCAAACTCACTAAACAGAGGAAATGATGCCCTGCCTGAGGACTGACCACCACGTCCACCTTTGCCTGTGGACACATTTGTTGCTGGTCCTCTTACAGTGAAACGTCTACCTCTCCCTGTTGTCCTCCCAGACATTATTGGGAGGGAGGTAAAGAAGAAGTTCAAATCTGTACGTAGATGCACTTTAATCAATGTAAAGAGGTGTTTGGTGCACTTTAATTTGAGTACTCACACTACACAGGCACACTCCACGGATACACTATAATATACTGCAATATAATGTGCCAAACATACAGGGACGCATATAATTATATACCGTTAAACTGGCAGTAACACACACAAAAGTAAATGGCATTAAACTGGCAGTAACGCACAAAATTATATGGCGTTAAACTGGCAGTAACGCACACAGAACTATATCTCATTAAACTGACAGTAATGCACACAGATGTAAATGGCGTTAAACTGGCAGTAACGCACAAAACTATATTACCCCGTACACACGGTCGGATTTTCCGACGGAAAATGTGCGATCGGAGCGTGTTGTCGGAAATTCCGACCGTGTGTGGGCTCCATCAGACTTTTTCCATCGGATTTTCCGACACACAAAGTTTGAGAGCAGGCTATAAAATTTTCCAACAACAAAATCCGATCGCGTCAATTCCGACCGTGTGTGGACAATTCCGACGCACAAAGTGCCACGCATGCTCAGAAGAAATTCCGAGACGGAACAGCTCGGTCTGGTAAAATTGGCGTTCGGAATGGATAGAGCACTTTCGTCAGGCTGCAATCTTTAACATTTTTTAATACAGCGCACTCTCTTCTTCTTCTTTCTAATGCTAGAAGAATGAAGCAGTTTTGCTGCTCATATTCACACAGACTTCTCACAAACTTATTTCTTTATTATTTATCATGATTCCCTCAATATATTTTGATTTGTCACATCTGACCAAAATATATATATATTTTTTTTTGGTTTTGTATTTTTTTCAAGGCTGATGCTTTTTTATTTTTATTTTTTTTTACTCCAGAATATTTTTGTGTGTGTTTTGTGTGTCAAGTTACCACAACACCATTATTATCTTGTATTATTTAATCTCAAGGAGGTTGCTTGGTGTTGGTGCCTCTTGTTATTTCACATTGTAGTTTACAAATGTACCTGCCTCCTCACAAATAAACTGTCCTTTTTGAAGGAAAACACACATAGGCGAGTATAATTGAAACAAAAATTCCTTTATTAAGGGCTCAGAACCAAACAAAGAGGGAGGCAACGCTGGATGAACATCATAAATTGGCGAAGCCTTTGACCCCCAGGGCAGACATCAATTAATTTCCTGCAAAATTGGTGGCCTGAGGAGTCCATATATAAGGGAGTGCAGTCTGGTCCAGAAGTCCCAGAGATCATGAAAGTAGCAGATGACATCTGTGTCCCCACGCTGTGGTACTACAAGAGGCTGCATATTTTTCCAGACCAGACTGAACCCAGGTCATCACTCTCTGGTCTTCCTTCCACGCTTCCTCCCCGGCTGTGGCTCTGGTGTTGGAGATGTGGCAGGAGGAGGAGTAGGACCTGGAGGAGGAGGAGGAGGCGGAGGAGGAGGAGGAGTAGGACCTGGAGGAGGAGGAGGAGGACTATGGGTGAGGTGACAAATGTGGGTTGCACATGTGAGTTGGCCCTTCAACCCCTTATTTAGAGCTTCCAAAATTAAAAACTCACATAGGAGTCGTTGGCCCTCCTCCATCTGCATCATTTTGCATGCAGTTATGCCAGCAAAATCCTCCTTCACATTGTGGGGTGTTCTGAGGGCCTCAGTAGCCTACCAAAATAGGCCTATTGCAGCCTCCTCCAGGTTACTCCTCTTTCTGCTACTTTTTCTTTGAAGGCAGAGGGGAGGTACCTGGGTATCGGGCAGCCTGCTTGGCCCGGCCACCTCCTGGCTGAGACTTCCCTGTGTATGAAAAAGGGACATGGTTTTAGTTTTTGCTTCATCAATCACAATCATAAATTAGTACTCCAAACTAACATAGATTTAACATCATTAATTTGACAACCAGAAATATTTAGAAGAATGCTATACCTGCTCAAGCTGGGCTCCTCCACATGTTGCTGCCTGGAAGGCCCAGGTTGGTCGTCAGAAGCCTCAGCTGGGGGGGAAGGAAGCGTGGAAGGAAGAGTGGAGAGTGCTGGCCTGGGTTCAGTCTGACCTGTCAGAAAATGCAGCCTGTCATAGTACCACAGCCTGGGGAGATAAATGTCATCTGCAGCTCCTGATCTCTAGGAATCCTGGACCTTCTTGTGCTACCTTAGATAAGTGCTCCTCAGGCCACCAAATAGGATCTTCAAATAGGTGATGTCTGCCGTGGGGATCACCGACTTCACAAATTGCATCAACTTATCCAGCGCTGCCTTCCTCTTTGTTTGGTTCTTATAATCAGGGTGCTTTATCTGCCACAGACAAGGCAGCTCCCTGAACATATCTATGAAGATTGGCATAAAGTCATGATCCTTCAAGATATCCATTTTAACTGCAAGACACAACATAAGACAAACCCTAATGTCAGCCTAAAGTCTTCTAAACTTGTGCAAATACAGGCCTCAATCTAGAAGCAGTATAGGCCCAATGTTAAATCTTACTTTCGCTATCACGATCGGCGCCTCCGTTACTCCTTCCTCCGCTCACAGATCGTACGTACTACGCACGCATGTTACGCTTTATAGACACTGCGCAAACGTGAAACTCCACCGCCCCTGACATTCTTTCTAGTCTATTCCCCGCCCCTTCTCATTCGGCGCAGTGGGGGAAGAGCACATGGCGGAGACAGAGCAGGTGTCTGTTAATTACAGCAACGAGGAGGAGGAGGAGGAAAGCCCGGAGCCTGAAACGTCACGATCCAGAAGGAGACGATTTAAGGCATCAAATATGTCCTTTGTGGAGATGGTGGAGATGGTCGACATCCTGAAGAAGGCCGACTATGACGGGAAGTATGGACCTTACCCCAACCCCAATGTCTGAAAGGCCAAGATCATGGCGAAAGTGGTCAAAAGTCTGCACCGGAATTTCAGGGTACGATGATCAAAAGATCAGCTCAGGAAGCGGTGGTCGGACCTGAAATTAAGGGAGCACGAGCACAGAATGATCCAGAGAGTGCTGCAAAAAAGTAAGTAGTTGTCCTGTGTTACTATTCTTTATGTTTATTACATTCGTGCTGCTCCATGTGCTTTTCTTTTCTTTTTTTTTTTCTTTTGCTTTTCTTAACTGTTGTCCAGTTAAAAATGGCAACTTTCATGTTCATGGGCACATTATTCGTTCGTATGAAACATTGTTTGTTCGGTCTAGAAAACACAATTGTTTTAGCCATATGCATTTGAATACATTTTTTATGGCCTACTTGTCTTAAAATAATTTCGTTGTGTAAATGGATTTGTAACTAGAATGTAATGCAAATTAGATTCTGTGTAAGGAGAGGACACTCAGCAGCAGTTTTCACATCTGGACGCTGGAGCACTAGTGTGGGAAACAAGAACACCCTTTTTATTAGGGGGGCCCACACAGGTGCTCCAGTGTATACTATAGGGGTGTCTCCATCTGTGAAGCTTGTACAAAACAGTTAAGTATTCAAGCTTGACAAAGGACAACAATATTTCTTCATCTTGAAACTCTGTCAAAAGAGACAATTGTACCCAACTTCCAAGCAATGTTTCATATTTCTATTTCTGCCATGAAATATCTGTGTGCTAAGTATACCTATTTTTTTAACATAGGGGATAAAAGACTCGGAGTACACCCCTCATCCAAGGAGACCACAGACCCCCCACCTCTGGAAGAAGGGGAAATCCCACAAAGACAACAGGTGGAGGCAGGAGACGTGGTGGAACTAGTCACCACAACAGGTGAGTGTCTGCGACCACAGGCTCTGGTAAGAGATGGATGCCGGAATATTTATAATACATGGTGTGTTTTTGTTTCTATCTTTTTAGGTGATCGTGATGTTGTGGATGCAGGACATTTCACCTCTGTGAAAGTGCACAGATCCTGATCGGGGAGATCATGGGGTGTAATAGGGACTTGGAAAACATCCAGAAAAACATCAATGATGATAAAAAAAAAATGAAGAACATCATTGATGTTTTAGGAAGTTTAAAACCCCTCAAAATCCCTTTTGTTTTTTTGTGCGTTTTGTGATCTAAAAATTTCTAACATTTTTTCTAACATATTTGTGAAAAGCTAAATTTTGAAGATGCACACAGTGTGTCAACATCTATCTGCTA
The DNA here is from genome assembly GCA_037952925.1 of Lithobates clamitans. Classification (NCBI taxonomy): domain Eukaryota; kingdom Metazoa; phylum Chordata; class Amphibia; order Anura; family Ranidae; genus Lithobates; species Lithobates clamitans. The sequence goes on along the minus strand of JBBGZY010000603.1, from coordinate 2,688,549 downwards.
TCTGCCATCATGGGAGATCAATGTAGGCGTTTTGGGGGTGCAACCCCTTCCTCAATAATAAAGTAGCTGCGAGGAAGGGGTTGCCCCCACAAAACACGTCCCCTGATCCCCCGTGAAGGCAGCTAGCACATGTTGACATTCGACAATTTGTGTGCATCTTCAAAATTTGGCTTTTCCTGGGGTGACTTCACCTCATCTGAACGCAATATCAAACACAGTTTGTAAATACTCATGTCTGATATTGCCTTCAAGTTCTACCAAATGTGAACTTTGTAAGTTCAAGATTTGTGTCTTTCTTGTTGGTTTTAAACATGCCTGTTTTATCTTAAATGGACATTTATACTTTTTCTAATGTGACCCCAAAAATTGTTATACAACAAACAAAGGTTTCGACGTTCTGGCATATTGATGGCCCCCCTACCCGCAAAGTATTCAAGGTATCTTAGACGGACCTCACGGGCACTCAGGGGGGTTAAGCTAGAACGGCCACTTTCAAGCGCTGTCAGGGTTGGTTCATTTGGAATTCCGGCCTCAGGCCCAACTGAGCCAGCATAGTTGGCAGAATGTTGCTGTAAAAAGTTGTGTAGAACACAGCACGCCAGGATAATATGATTCAGTTTATACTCCGCCATGTATATGGGTGTAAGAAATAGGCGGAACGGCTGGCCATGATTCCAAACATGTTCTCCACCACTCTTCTGGCTCTGGCCAGCCGGTAATTAAAAACCCTTTGGTGCGGGGTGAGGGTCCTCATCGGGAATGGCTGCATAAGATGGTCCCCCAGTGCAAACGCTTCATCCGCAACGAAGACGAATGGGAGTCCTTCCACATTGTCTTCTGGAGGTGGCAAGTCCAAGCTGCCATTCTGGAGACGCCTGTAGAACTCTGTCTGGGCAATGACTCCACCATCGGACATCCGGCCATTCTTCCCCATGTCCACATACAGGAACTCGTAAGTAGCCGACACCACCGCCAACATCACAATACTATTGAACCCCTTATAGTTAAAATAGTATGATAACATTTATTTGAGGGAGTTTTTAAAGACCAAAGTATAAGGTACATCCTATCAGATTCCCCCCCCTCTCATGGGCCATTTATAACATTATAGGGGGGGGAGCTCTTGGACAGGTAACCCTCTCCACTTCATTGAGAGATGAATGCCTAAATATTGTGTGTTACTTTGGCTAGCCCCTCCTTAGTTACACTATTGACAGCCCACTGGACAGGTAAGAAGTGTCATAATACAAAGAGATAAATACACACTGTACACATGTGAGCACATTTGCACATTTGGAAATTCTGCTATTACCTATCAAGATGATAATAGGATACAAAAACTTGAAACAGTACCATTTGAAAGTATACAGACAGGCCCTTGCACTACATGCTTTGGGGAATTCATCCATAAATCTGACCACAAAAGAGATGGGTATAGTGTGTATGGTTTGGCAAAGTCAGCATATAGATGATTGAGGATAGATAGAGAATTGGTATCAGCTGACTTAGCAGTTAGGGGGAGGGAGGGTTCCAAATGATTTTAGGACCCCCCAAAAAAATCCTCTGGCACTCTGCATGAAGTTTAAGCATCAATCACATTTTAAAACATTTTGGGGGGTATTTAGGGTAAAGCACTACTATGGAACTGATAAAATACATTAAGTGACTACATGAGGTGAATATAGGGCCAGGAGAGCAAGCTGGGTAAGGTAAGTTAAGGCAAATATGTATGAAGGACAAAAAAAATTTGATAAAAATCCAACATGCATGAGGACAAAGGGGACATTTATAGCATATTACAATCATGGTCATTATGGAATGAGGAAAGAAAAGAGCAGATACAAACCCACAAGCACAAACTGAACAGCAGAAAACGATCTGAAAACCCTGAGTCTGAAAAAGTGCGAATCGTCTCTCACCAAACTTTTACTAACACGAGATTAGCAAAAGGAGCCCAAAGGGTGCCGCGCTTGGTTCGAACCTGCCCTTTTCTAGTCTCGTCGTACGTGGTGTACATGGCTGCATTCTTGGCGATCAGAAATTCCGACAACTTTGTGCGACCATGTGTATGCAAAACAAGTTTGAGCCAACATCCGTCGGAAAAAATCCATGGATTTTGTTGTCGGAATGTCCGATCAATTTCCGATCGTGTGTACGGGGCATATGACGTTAAATTGGCAGTAACGCACACAGAACTATATGGCGTTAAACTGGCAGTAACGCACACAAAAGTAAATGGCAGTAACGCAATCAAATAGACGGTGTCCAATTGTCAATACACTGACGCTATCTGAACTATCTCTACTCTAGCTATATAATGTAAAGATTACTGACACGGTCTCACTACACTACACTGAAACTATCTGAGCTGTCCCTACTCTACACTAATGTATGTATGAATGACACGGTCTCACTACACTACAATGAAACATACTGAGCTGTCCCTACTCTAGCTGCACACTATGCAAAGCTGAATGATGGTCCTCACTACATACTTTCCTGTGTCATTTGTTTGCCTCAACTTGGAATGATGGGCTCACACGTTGCTGCTGCAGTTTTTGTATCATGGCTGATCAATTCCCCTACGTCCATGTATTCATTCACCTAACTTATCCCTATTTGCTAAGGGGACAAGAAACTTCTTAATTTGGGTCATGCAATGTCCAGTTAATGTCTTGCCATTTCTCTGTCTTGCATCACAAATGTGAGAGTGCTAATGTCATAAAAACACATTACTTCCCTTCATTGTTCTGCCTGCTTCTATCTGTGTCAGATCTAATTGCTATTTAGCTCTCATCTGCACCAACACTAGACTGAGAGACCCAGGGAATGTGCGATATGTATTTTATAGTTACATAGTTACATAGTTAGTCAGGTTGAAAAAAGACACAAGTTCATCCAGTTAAACCATAAAAAAAAAAAAAAAAAGAAACAAAAAAAAAAAAATCGTACAATCCAATATACCCAATACTATACCCACAGTTGATCCAGAGGAAGGCAAAAAAACACCAGCAGAGCACGCTCCAATTTGCTACAGCAGGGGAAAAAATTCCTTCCTGATCCCCCAAGAGGCAATCGGATGTTCCCTGGATCAACTTTACCTATAGATGTTAATAGGTAATTATGCACAGAAATTGTTAATTCTTAGACAACAGACAGAGGTCATGCATTAAGCTGTGCTGTGTCCTGCTCCATGCCTCATGCTTGAACACAAACAGAAATTGCTGACACAGCAATGTGAAGATTACTGATGGGCTGACTGTTCGAGTCAAACATGAGTGCAACTCAAACATCAGCTGTTCAATCATTCGACGAAGATCGAACATTATGGGCCATTTGCGCCAAATTCGAGTGGCGCGTCATGGCCCATAATGCACTGCGTCATCGCAGTGCTTTGCTGGCTAATGATTGGCCAAGCATACACTATGACCCACATGCTTTGGCCAATCACAGCGCCGTAAGAAAACAGAGCCATAATTGGCCAAAGGCAGGGTGCCTTTGGCCAACTATGGCTCAGGGGGTTAAGTACACGCCCCACACTATATAAGGCCGCCTTCACATCGGCCCTGTGTAGTGTGTTGCTGGCGTTATAGGGAGATAGAGAGAGAGAGAGAGAGTGTGTCATTTCATTTACTTTGAGCAGGCAGTTTATTCAGTTAGCTAGATCTCACTGCAGACTGTTCCTGCTGTACTATTTCTAATCTACTTCAGGCAGGCAGTTGATCCAGTTTAGCTAGATCTCACTGCAGACCGTTCATGCTGTACTGTTTCTAATCTGCTTCAGGCAGGCAGTTGATTCAGTTAGCTGCAGTGTATGTCATATATATATACAGTCAGACTGGTATATATATATATATATATCCACTGTATCCAGTTTAGCTACATCTCACTGCAGACCTGTCCTGCTGTACTGTTTCTAATATACTTCAGGCAGGCAGTTGATTCAGTTAGCTGCAGTTCATTTCATATATATATATATATATATATATATATACACAGGCTTGTATATATATAGTCTAGCCAAGCCTATACCCGACTGTAGGCCATTCCTGGAGTGCGTGTTCAAAGACACTTTCAGGCAGGTGACTTAGTGAGCTGCAGTTCATTTATATATAATGATATAATATAATATAATAATATAATATATATATATATCATTTATATATTTATATATATACAAGCCTGTGTATATATATATATATATATATATACATATATATATATATATATATATATATATATGTATATATATATATATATATATATAAATATATATATATATATATATATATATATATATATATATATATATATATATATATATATATATATATATATATATATACAGGCTTGTATATATATATATAGTCTAGCCAAGCCTATACCAGACAGTAGGCCATTCCTGGAGTGCGTGTTCAAAGACACTTTGAGACAGGTGACTCAAGTGAGGTGTAGTTCATAAAATATATATCCACTGCATTGTAGTGTAGCCAAGCCTATACCTGACTGTAGGCCATTCCTGGAGTACGTGTTCAAAGACACTTTCAGGCAGGTGACTCAGTGAGCTGCAGTTCATAAAATATATATCCATTGCATTGTAGTCCAGGCAAGCCTATACCTGACTGTAGGCCATTCCTGGAGTACGTGTTCAAAGACACTTTCAGGCAGGTGACTGAATGAGCTGCAGTTCATTTAATATATCTATACAGGCTTGTATATATATATAATCTAGCCAAGCCTATACCTGACTGTAGGCCATTCCTGGTGTACTGTTTTTAGTAAACTTCAGGCGTTGTTTTGCTAATCTAATTGTACAATATGTCTGGAAGGCCACCAAGGAGAGGCAGATGCTCACATGCCACTAAAAGAGGGCAAGTAGGTTTTATGTCTACAGCCAACAGAGCTGGTTGTGGACACGGTGCATCCTCAGCATGTGGCCGTGGGGCACGCTTGTCCTTTTTTTCGGCAGCTGGCCGTGTTGAGCCACAACATGCAGAAGAGTTGGTAGACTGGATGACCAAGTCATCCTCATCCTCCTCATCCTCTGTCACCCAGGCTCAGGGTACTTTGTCTGCCAATGCAGCTGCCAAAGCGGCCTCTTCCATCGGCTCAATGTCATCAGTCATTCCTTCCCTAGCCCCACCATCATGCCCTGAGGAGTCCTCCGAACTGTTCGACCACAGTGTAGGGTACATCCTGCAGGAGGATGCGCAGCGTTTTGAAGGCTCTGATGATGATACCCAGGTCGAGGATGAAGGCAGTAACATGAGCCCAGAGAGAGGGGGTGCCTAAGAAGGACAAGAAACTGGCAGTCATGTTCCCCCAGCTGCAGCATACTGCCAGGTTTGCTCCAGTGGCGAGGATGGAGGGGATGATTTGGTCACTGACTCTACATGGGTGCCAGATAGAAGAGAGGAGGAAGAGGAGGAGGCACATCTCCAATGAGGCAGGATGCCCTCCAGAGGCCAGCTTAAGAGCAGGCAACCGACTGCATCACACCGCAGAGCTCCACATGTGCAGGGCGCTGCTGACTCTGCGCATTTTTCCAAAAGTTCTTTGGTGTGGGCCTTTTTGAGACGCGTGCAGCAGATTGCACCATTACTGTTTGAACATATGTCAGAAACGTATCAAGCGTGGCCAAAACAGCAGCCGCTTGGGCCCCACATGCTTGACCAGACATATGTCGAGCTCCCATTCAGTCCGTTGGCAACAGTACTTAAAAGACCCACACCAAAGAACAAGGCGGACCTCTCCTTGCTCCTCATCAGCTGGGATCTCCAACCCCACTATAACTTCAGTCCTCTCAGAGACCTGCAATGAGAGGAATGAAGGTGTAGAATTAGGTGTCCCAAGCACTTGCGGCAATCTGCTAGTGGTGCACCAATATCTGATTGTAACAGGCAAATTTCCCTACCTCAGTTGCTAAACCGGCGAAAGAAATTCGGCCAAAGCCATCCACATGCTCATTGGCTAAATGCTAGTTTGGCTAAATTGCTAGCACTCCAACTGCTGCCTTTTCAGCTGGTAGACTCTGCCCCCTTTCGAGAATTCGTGGAATGTGTGGTACCTCAGTGGCAGGTTCCCAAACGCCAATTTTTTTCTCGGAAGGCCATTCTGGCTCTCTACCGACATGTGGAAGACAATGTTTTGGCCTCATTGGACAGGGCGGTCAGCAGTAAGGTGCATATTACCACTGACTCATGGTCCAGCAGGCATGGACAGGGACGTTACCTTTCTTTCACAGCGCACTGGGTAACCCTGCTGGCAGCTGGGAAGGATGCAGGACAGGGTGCAGTATTGTTGGAGCTTGTTCTGTCACCATGCCTCCAAAATGCTGGTAGTGGTGATTCTGCCATACCTCTCTCCTCCACCCCCTCCTCTTCTTCTTCCTCCATGGCCTCTTCCTGTGCAGATTCGTCCTTGGAACCAGCGGTGTTCCGTAGGCGTTCTAGGGGCTATGCAAGCACTCAGGCAAAAAAATGCCATGCGGTGCTTGAGTTGGTCTGCTTAGGAGACAGGAGCCATACTGGGGCAGAGATTCTGGCAGCTCTGCAAGGGCAGGCTCAGAAGTGGTTGATGCCATGCCAGCTTCAGCCATGAATGGTGGTTTGCGACAATGGCACCAACCTCCTCTCTGCCCTCCAACAGGGACACTTCACCCATGTTCCCTGTTTGGCTCATGTCCTTAATTTGGTGGTGCAGTGGTTCTTGTGCAGGTCCCCGGGCTTACAGGATCTCCTGAGGCAGGCCAGGAAAGTCTGTGGGCATTTCCGTCGGTCATATAATGCCAGTGCTCGGCTGGCTGACCTCCAAAAGGAATGCAACCTGCCCAAGAACCTCCTCATCTGTGACATGCCCACCAGGTGGAACTCAATGTTGGCAATGCTGCAGTGGCTGCACATGCAGCAGAGGGCCATCAATGACTACCTGTGCGAGTATGGCACCAGGACAGGGTCAGGGGAGCTTGGCTTTTTTTCGCCACGGCAGTGGCTTATGATCAAGGATGCATGCACTGTCCTGTCACCATTTGAGGAGGACACGAGGATGGTGAGCAGTGACAGTGCATGCATCAGTGATACTGTCTCTCTTGTATACCTGTTAGAGCACACACTGCGTGGAATAATGGACAGGGCTATTGAGGCAGAACAGAGGGAGGAAGAAAAGGACTTCCTTACCTCTCAAGGCCCCCTTTAACCAGACAGTATTCCTGCAGGCCCGCTTATCACACAGGAAGAGGAGGAGGATTGTGTCAGCATGGAGGTGGAGCCTGGCACTCAGCATCAGCAGCAGTCTTTAAGGGATCATTTTAAGGCCCCAGAAACCCATGGACTACGTGGCTGGCAGGAGGTGGCTGTGGATCAGGTCGCCCTTAGTGACCCAGAGGACTCCGGACCGAATGCCTGAGCAAACCTACGCTGCATGGCCTCCCTGATCCTGCAAAGCCTGCGAAAGGACCCTCGGATTCATGGTATCAAGGAGAGGGATCAGTACTGGCTGGCAACCCTTCTTGATCCACGTTACAAGGGTAAGGTGGCGGAACTTATCCAGCCGTCACAGAGGGAGCAGAGGATGAAACGTCTTCGGGAGGCCTTGCAGAAAGGTTTGTGCAATGCGTTTCCAGAGCCTGGGAGGTTACAATTTCCTGGTCCTCCTGGACAATGTGTTGCTGAGGCTTCAGTCAGTCACAGAAGGAGCGGTAGAGAAGGTGGCCGTCTGAACGATGCGTTCAGACAATTTTTTAGTCCGCAGCCACAAGGTCTGATCGGTTCCAGCAACCATCGCCAGCGTCTGTTGTACATGGTGCAGGAATACCTAGGGGCAAGATCAGACTTGGAGACCTTTCAAACCAAAAATCCAACGGATTACTAGATCTTGAGGATGGATCACTGGCCAGAGCTTGCACAGTAAGCAAATGAACTACTGGCCTGTCCTGCATCCAGCGTTCTTTCGGAACGTACATTCAGTGCCGCTGGAGGCTTTGTAACCGATCACAGAGTGCGCCTGTCCACCGACTCTTTGATTGGTTCACCTTCATAAAAATGAATCAGTCTTGGATCACCAGCTACCAAGCACCTGATGCTGATGTAACCGAATATTTTTTTTTATGAATGTGAGATCCCTTGAAGACTGCCTATGCTGATGCTGAGTGACTAACCTGTTATGCTGAGTGACTATCCTATTCCTCCACAATGTTCACGTTGATAGCTTCTAAGAACATTTTTGGTTCTGGGCACCACCACCGGTGGCTAAGGCCCAATTTTTCTGCCCCTGCTTAACAGGGGCGTGTAATTACAATTTTTGCTGTAATATTTTGCAGCAGGGCTCGTTCCTGCGCTCAACAAGAGTATCTGTGAGGGGTTGCAGTGTTGTGGCACCACCACCACTGCCTAAGGCCCAGTTTTTCTGCCCCTGTTTTACCGGGGCGTGTAATTACAACTTTTGATCAAATATTTAACAGCAGGGCTCGTTCCTGCACTCAACGAGAGTATCTGTGAGGGGTTGCAGTGTTATGGCATCACCACCACTGTCTAAGACTAGGGATGAGCTTCGAGTTCGAGTCGAACATGTTCGACCGTTCGTCGAATTTCAAACGTTAGGGGCCGTTCGCACCAAATTCGAAGGGCGCGTCACGGACCATAATTCACTGCGGCATCGCAGTGCATTGCTGGCTGGTGATTGGCCAAGCATGCACTATGATCCGCATGCTTGGCCAATCACAGCGCTGTCTGTACAGAGAGCCGTAATTGGCCAAAGCCAGGATGGCTTTGGCCAATTATGGCTCAGGGGGTTTAGTACACGGCCCACACTATATAAGGCCGCCTGCGTGGTGGCCTTGTGTAGTGTGTTGCGGTGGCGGAGAGATAGACAGAAAGACAGTGTCAATTGATTTAAGTTAGATAAAGTAGGCAGGCGAGTCAGTTAGCTGCACTTACAGTGTATTGTGTGTATCAAATCCTAGGTGTTGTATGTGTGTGTATAAATATATATACTGTATTCAGTTTAGCTGTTATTCTCTTCCTACTGACAGGCAGGCAGGTGTTTTTACAGTATTTACAGCTACCTGAAGAAAATTGCTGGTGTTCTTCTGATCCTATTAGTCCTATTAGCTACAGTTTTTACAGTTAGTGTAGTGCGTCCTCTGCACAGTGTGCACCTAAAGCTACCTGAAAAAAATTGGTGCTGTTGTTCTGATCCTATTAATACCACAGGCAGGCAGCTGCAGTATTTACAGTTAGTGTACTGTGTCCTCTGCACAGTGTGCACCTAAAGCTACCTGAAGACAATTGCTGTTGTTCTGATCCTATTAATACCACAGGCAGGCAGCTACAGTATTTACAGTTAGTGTTCTGTGTCCTCTGCACAGTGTGCACCTAAAGCTACCGGAAGAAAATTGGTGGTGTTCTTCTGATCCTATTAGTACCGCAGGCAGCTGCAGTATTTACAAGTTAATGTAGTGTGTCCTCTGCACAGTGTGCACCTAAAGCCACCTGAAGAAAATTGGTGGTGTTCTTCTGATCCTATTAGTACCGCAGGCAGCTGCAGTATTTACAAGTTAATGTAGTGTGTCCTCTGCACAGTGTGCACCTAAAGCTACCTGAAGAAAATTGGTGGTGTTCTTCTGATCCTATTAGTACCGCAGGTAGCTGCAGTATTTACAGTTAGTGTAGTGCGTCCTCTGCACAGTGTGGACCTAAAGCTACCTGAAGATAATTGCTGTTGTTCTGATCCTATTAATACCACAGGCAGGAAGCTACAGTATTTACAGTTAGTGTACTGTGTCCTCTGCACAGTGTGCACCTAAAGCTACCTGAAGAAAATTGGTGGTGTTCTTCTGATCCTATTAGTACTACAGGCAGGCAGCTACAGTATTTACAGTTAGTGTACTGCGTCCTCTGCACAGTGTACACCTAAAGCTACCTGAAGAAAATTGGTGGTGTTCTTCTAATCCTATTAGTACCACAGGCAGGCAGCTGCAGTATTTACAGTTAGTATAGTGTGTCCTCTGCACAGTGTGCACCTAAAGCTACCTGAAGACAATTGCTGTTGTTCTGATCCTATTAATACCACAGGCAGGAAGCTACAGTATTTACAGTTAGTGTACTGTGTCCTCTGCACAGTGTGCACCTAAAGCTACCTGAAGAAAATTGGTGATGTTCTTCTGATCCTATTAATACCACAGGCAAGCAGCTTCAGTATTTACAGTTAGTGTACTGCATCCTCTGCACAGTGTTCACCTAAAGCTACCTGAAGACAATTGCTGTTGTTCTGATCCTATTAATACCACAGGCAGGCAGCTGCAGTATTTACAGTTAGTGCACTGTGTCCTCTGCACAGTGTGCACCTAAAGCTACCTGAAGACAATTGCTGTTGTTCTGATCCTATTAATACCACAGGCAGGCAGCTACAGTATTTACAGTTAGTGTACTGTGTCCTCTGCACAGTGTGCACCTAAAGCTACCTGAAGAAAATTGGTGGTGTTCTTCTGATCCTATTAGTACCACAGGCAAGCACCTGCAGTTTTTACAGTTAGTGTACTGCGTCCTCTGCACAGTGTGCATCTACAGCTACCTGATGACAATTGTTGTTGTTCTGATCCTATTAATACCACAGGCAGGCAGCTACAGTATTTACAGTTAGTGTACCATGTCCTCTGCACAGTGTGCACCTAAAGCTACCTGAAGAAAATTGGTGGTGTTCTTCTAATCCTATTAGTACCACAGGCAGGCAGCTGCAGTATTTACAGTTAGTGTAGTGTGTCCTCTGCACAGTGTGCACCTAAAGCTACCTGAAGACAATTGCTGTTGTTCTGATCCTGTTAATACCACAGGCAGGAAGCTACAATATTTACAGTTAGTGTACTGTGCCCTCTGCACAGTGTGCACCTAAAGCTACCTGAAGAAAATTGGTGGTGTTCTTCTGATCCTATTAATACCACAGGCAGGCAGCTACAGTATTTACAGTTAGTGTACTGCATCCTCTGCACAGTGTTCACCTAAAGCTACCTGAAGACAATTGCTGTTGTTCTGATCCTATTAATACCACAGGCAGGCAGCTGCAGTATTTACAGTTAGTGTACTGTGTCCTCTGCACAGTGTGCACCTAAAGCTACCTGAAGACAATTGCTGTTGTTCTGATCCTATTAATACCACAGGCAGGCAGCTACAGTATTTACAGTTAGTGTACTGTGTCCTCTGCACAGTGTGCACCTAAAGCTACCGGAAGAAAATTGGTGATGTTCTTCTGATCCTATTAGTACCACAGGCAGGCAGCTGCAGTATTTACAGTTAGCGTACTGTGTCCTCTGCACAGTGTGCACCTAAAGCTACCTGAAGACAATTGCTGTTGTTCTGATCCTATTAATACCACAGGCAGGCAGCTACAGTATTTACAGTTAATGTACTGTGTCCTCTGCACAGTGTGCACCTAAAGCTACTCGAAGAAAATTGGTGGTGTTCTTCTGATCCTATTAGTACCACAGACAGGCAGCTGCAGTATTTACAGTTAGTGTACTGCGTCCTCTGCACAGTGTGCACCTAAAGCTACCTGAAGACAATTGCTGTTGTTCTGATCCTATTAATACCGCAGGCAGCTGCAGTAATTACAGTTAGTGTACTGTGTCCTCTGCACAGTGTGCCACCTGAAGACAATTGCTGGTGTTCTCATACTAATAATACTACAGGTAGGCAGTTGATTCTGCTAGCTGCAGTATCAGTATATATATACGTCCCAGCTTTGTGCAGCTACATCTCACTTCAGGCCATTAGTATGTCTGGAAGACCAACAAGGAGAGGCAGACAGTCACAAGCCAATAAAAGAGGGCAAGCAGGCTGTGTCTAGAGGCAACAGCGCTGGTCGTGGAGACGGTGCATCCTCATCAGCATGATGCTGATGTAACCGATTGATTTTTTTTAATGTGAGATCCCTTCAAGACTGCCTATGCTGATGCTGAGTGACTATCCTGTTCTGCTGAGTCACAATCCTCTTCCTCCTCAATTTTCATGCTGATAGCTTGTAAGAACATTTTTGGTTCTGGGCACCTCCACCAGTGGCAAAGGCCCAATTTTTCTGCCCCTGTTTTACAGGGGCATGTAATTACAATTTTACATGCAATACTTTGCAGCAGGGCTCATTCCAGTGCTCCAACTATAGTATCTGTGAGGGGTTGCAGTGTTGTGGCACCAGTGCCTAAGGCCCAATTTTTCTGCCCCTGTTCAACAGGGTCATGTAATTACAATTCTTGATATAATATTTCACAGCAGGGCCCATTCCTGCGCCCACCAAGAGTAACTGTGAGGGCTTACAGTGTTGTGGCAACACCACCACCACCAAAGGCCCAATTTTTCTGCCCCTGTTCAACAGGTGCAGGTAATTACAATTCCTGATATAATATTTCACAGCAGGGCCCGTTCCAGTGCCCACCAAGAGTAACTGTGAGGACTTACAGTGTTGTGGCACCAGCACCACCACCACCAAAGGCCCAATTTTTCTACCACTGTTCAACAATGGCATGTAATTACAATTCTTGATCTAATATTTCACAGCACAGCCGTTCCTGCGCCCACCAAGAGTAACTGTGAGGGCTTACAGTGTTGTGGCAACACCAACACCTAAGGCCCCAATTTCTGCAGAGTATATAGGGCAGGCCCCTACTTTCAAAGATCCAACTTACAAACGACTCCTACTTGCAAACAGAAGGAGACAACAGGAAGTGAGATGAAATCTACCCCTAGGAAGGGAAATTCTCTCCTGTAAGAGTTAATATGGGAAAAACGTGTCTCCTCTTCACTGATGCTTTATCACTAATCCTTGTTTCAATAAAAAACCCAAATTTTCAAAAAACATTTATGTTTGGGACAGAAAGTGAGGTGAAATCTTCTGAAGAGGTGCACAGACAGCAAACCAAATGTTACAGGGGTGATAACCCTTCCCTATGTTTTCCAAAAAGCTTAAAAATAGATTTTTTTGGCTGGAGCTACACTTTAAAAATGTACCAGTTCAAAATTACAAACAGATTCTACTTAACAACAAACCTACAGTCCCCGTCTTGTTTGCACCGCCTGTATACTGCTATTCAGAGTATATAGGGCCTGGGGGCCCCACGCCTTTCCTTTTTTTAATTTGGGTGCGGGGTTCCCCTTAATATCCATACAAGACCCAAAGGGCCTGGTAATGGACTGGGGGGTGGGGGGTACCCATGCCGTTTGTCTCACTGATTTTCATCCATATTGCTGGGACCCGACATTACATTAAAGCCGCAAGCAGTTTTAAATGACTTTTATTCCTTTAAAAATGTCATTTTGTGTAGGGACTGTTCTACGCACGGGAAACACACACCACTTTACAGGCATACTATAGACACCCCCCAAGTACGATATTTAAAGGAATATTTCACTTTTTTTTTCACTTTAAGCATCATTAAATTCACTGCTCCCGAAAAAATGGCCGTTTTAAAACTTTATTTTGCATTGATACATGTCCCCTGGGGCAGGACCCGGGTCCTCAAACCCTTTTTAGGACAATAACTTGCATATTAGCCTTTAAAATTAGCACTTTTGATTTGGAATGTTCGAGTCCCATAGACTTTAATGGGGTTCTCAAGTTTGCGTGAACTTTCGGTCCGTTCGCAGATTCTGCTGCGAACCGAACCGGGGGGTGTTCGGCTCATCCCTACCTAAGACCCAATTTTTCTGCCCCTGTTTAACAGGGGCGTGTAATTACAGTTTTTGATCTACTATTTCACAGCAGGGCCCTTTCCTCCCACCAAGAGTAATTGTGAGGGCTTACAGTGTTGCGGCACCACCACCACACCACCACCAAAGGCCCAATTGTTCTGCCCCTGTTCAACAGGGGCAGGTAATTACAATTCTTGATATAATATTTCACAGTAGGGCCTGTTCCTGCACTCAACAGGAGTATCTGTGAGGGGTTGCAGTGTTGTGGCACCACCATCACTGCCTAAGGCTCAGTTTTTCTGCCCCTGTTTAACAGGGCGTGTAATTACAGTTCTTGATATAATATTTCACAGCAGCGCCTGTTCCTGCGCTCAACAAAACTATCTGTGCTTTACAGTGTTGTGCCACCACCACCACTGCCTAAGGCCCAATTTTTCAGCCCCTGTTTAACAGGGGCATGTAATTACAATTCTTGATATAATATTTCACAGCAGGGCCCGTTCCAGCGCCCAGCAAGAGTAACTGTGAGGGCTTACAGTGTTCTGGTACCACCAACACCTAAGGCCCAATTTTCCGCAGAGTGTATAGGGCAGGCCGTATAGTATATACAGGCAGTCCCCTATTTTCAAAAATCCGACTTACAAATGGAGGTAGACAACAGGAAGTGAAAGGAAATCTACCCCTAGGAAGGGAAATTTTCAAAATCCAATTGTCATTGGGACAGAAAGTGAGATGAAATATTCTGAACAGTGGTAACAGACAGCAAAACAAATGTTACAGGGGTGATAACTCCCTATGTTTCCAAAAAGCTTTAAAATAGATTTTTTGGCTGGAGTTACACTTACAAAATGTACCTGTTCCATATTACAAACAGATTCTACATAAGAACAAATCTACAGTCCCTGTCTTGTTTGGACCGCCTGTATACTGCTGTTCAGAGTATATAGGGTCTGGGGGCCCCACGCCTTTTCTTTTTTTAATTTGGGTGCAGGGTTCCCCTTAATATCCATACAAGACCCAAAGGGCCTGGTAATCGGCTGGGGGGTTACCCATGCAGTTTTTCTCAATAATCTTCATCCATATTGCTGGGACCCGACATTACAGCCACAAGCAGTTTTAAATGACTTTTATTCCTTTAGAAATGTCATTTTGTGTAGGGACTGTTCTAAACACAGGAAACACGCACCACTTTACAGGCTCACTATAGACACCCCCCAGGTACGATATTTAAAGGAATATTTAACTTTTATTTTTTCACTTTAAGCATCATTAAAATCACTGCTCCCAAAAAAAGTCTGTTTTTAAAACTTTCTTTTCTATTGATACATGTCCCCTGGGGCAGGACCCGGGTCCCCAAACCATTTTTAGGACAATAACTTGCAAATTCGCACTTCTGATTTCTCAATTTTTGAGTCCCCTAGACTTTAACGGTGTTTGAATGTTGAATGCAAACTTTCGGTCCGTTCGCATATTCTGGGTGTGAACCGAACTGGGGGGTCTTCGGCCCATCCCTAGTGAAGATTTATTTTAGTATAGGCTGTGCATATATGACAATAAATGACACCCTGGGGTTGATTTACTAAAACCGGAGAGTGTAAAATCTGGTGCAGCTCTGCATAGTAACTTTCAGATTTTTTTCAAAGCTTAATTGAACAAGCTGAAGTTAGAAGCTGATTGGCTACCATGCACACCTGCACCAGATTTTGCACTCTCCAGTTTTAGCAAATCAACCCCCATGAAACTACATGATCAATGCACATCTTATGCAGGTAAAAAACTCAAGGTGTGGGTAGAAAGATTTATAATGCCTTTAATTACCTTTCGTTTCGCTAAATATGAACTGGCAGCAATTCCTTTTAGATTTGTCGCAGCCTTTGCAGCACATTGTCAAAGTGGAAAATTAGAGCTACCTGAGTCTGTCACACATGTCAGAACTCTTAAAGTGCTACTTAACCCAGGACCCTGCATTCACTATATCTTGTCTTCCACAGTACACAGAATACGGAAATGCAACTATTTTTGTAAACTTTTGTAAACTGATAAATACCTTTTCTCATCAGCAGTATATAGCAGTCTTATTACTTCTATCAGTGTCTGGTTAAAGCTTGTAGGAGGAGTTTTCATTCTACCCTGACTGTCCTATAAGGCTGCAGGATCCCCGACCCTGTCTGGACAGTGCTGATTGGCCCTGTACCAATCACATGCACCCTCCCAAGAAAAAACTCTAGCAATACACATCAAACTGAGCATGTGCAGAGTGCCCCAAGGCTCTGTACTATCAGGAGATGTATTGGGGACTGAAGAAGGGGCGGATCAGACTAATTTTACTGTTAGGGGTTTAGTAACAATTTACCAAAACTTTCGCAAGGCTTTTATGAATTAGGCGCAGGACTTTTTAACCTCCCTGGCGGTATGATTATTTCGGATTTTCGGTGCTGAAAGCGGTACCATTATTTTGCATGGAAATTTGGCGTTTTATATTGTAGGTCTGTAAATCTTAACAATAACACACTTAAATCTGTCCAAACCAGAGTCTAGTAGATATCCCGGGTATGATAAAGTTTGAAACACAAAAACATAAATTATAATATAATAAATAAAAATAAATAATAAAAAAAAATAAAAAAAATAGTAATAAAATAAATTTCCCCACAATTCACTATCGCTCAATTCTGCAAGTGTTCTAATTTACTAGCACTGTTTTCTAGCTGGTCTAAAGCCAATTTTGACGTAAAGGGACACTTTTTGGTTGCTATGGACAATCTCCAGTTTCCAGGCAGAAAGAACAGTGTATATCATGTAAAACTGCATGCAGGGCATGGGCCAAAGCACTGGGGACAAAAGGGATGTGAAATCATTTCATACAGTACTGTAATCTGTAAGATTACAGTACTGTATGTGTTATGGTTTTTACTTTTTTTTTTAATTTGCCACCAGGCTCCGCCCCCGTGCGTCGCACCGCTCGCAGGGAACGGAGCCTGGCACGGAGAGGCTTCGGAGGAGGACGGAGCCCTCGGAAACTGCGGGTGACATCGCAGGATCCCGGGGACAAGGTAAGTAACGCCGCCCCAGGATCCTGCAATGCGATCCCGAGTGTGGCTCGGGGTTACCGCTAATGGTACTGAATTTTAACCCCGAGCCACACTCGGGAAAACCGCCAGGGAGGCTACAGGGATCATACTGCCAAAAGTTATTATTACATTTTACTTTATATTGTAATAAAAACAGCATAATTTTCACAATGTCAAGGTCTTAAATTAATTGTACGAGTTGGTAATGACCTACAAAACGGACTCATTTAATACACCTCCTTTTTTTTTCCTGCTCTTGGACTATAGCCAACATAATATTGGATATTTAGGGAACATAGGGCTGTGTAAGGTGAAAAATGACCTGTGGTCAGGTTTAAAATGTATATAAACGCAAAAACAAAAATATAATATATTGCAGTTTACCAGTCCTTAGATATCCTTAGATGCAGTTTCTTTTTAGGATTTTTTTTCTTTATTTTTCTCATTCTGTCAGTAACACACTTCCTACCCTAGCGTTAGTGGCGTCGCTAGGGGGTGGCTAATGGGGCTACAGCCCCGAGTCTTGGGCCCATAGCTGTCAGTTTCTTGTCCTGGTCCAGAATGCAGGGGACAGGGGCGGACTGAGTCATGGTAGCGCTGGCTCCGGCTCCACCCCCGCCTCTACCTGACTCTACCCTTGGTCACTGGTTGCTAGAGCTGCCTAGGGTCTAGCAACCAGTGATGGCATGGGCGCAACCTTTCCGCCCACTGTGCTCAGCATTCAATGCGGAGGAGGATTCCACTTCCTCCTCCTCCACGCTAGTGCTCATAGGGCCTGGCCTGCGACTCCTGGACTGGAGCGTCCCACCGCTGGTCCAATGGAGAGGCATGTTTTTTGGACACATTGTGTCTCCAGTCCTGCAGAGTTCCATGAGGTCGTCTGGTGATATCCGTGGAGACCCCGGACTTCTACTTCCGTCAGAGAGAGCCACTGATTTGATCATTCAAGCCTTTTTGACCCGGTGTCGCTGACATGTTCTGGTAAGAGTACCTCATCTTATTTTATCTATTGGATCCACCACTATTGAAGTTTCATATGGTCGTTTGCACGATAGAAGATTGACATTTCATTGTTATGCTCTTCCTTTGGACTTTCTTTGATATAATTTATTTTATTTGGGACTTTTTGCTTTGTGAATGACTGTCACATTAAGGTTAATTTTCACATGCATTGGGTTTGATTTGTCACATTTTTCCTCCCTGCACTGTATCACAGAGCATATATTTTGTTAGCGCTACATTTTTTCTACACTCTTCGTTTACATTTTGTCACATTTTGTGTAGCAGCTGCCATATTTAGTTGTATAAATGCGCAGTATTATTTCACCTCCCAGGTGGATGACACATGCCTACCCACACAGACAGGGGCTAGGACAGTAGGGACTGCAGGCAGAGCTAGGGGGTCTCTCATCCACCCCCTCTCTCTCACCCTCTCTCTCACCCTCCCTCACCCCCCTCATCCACCCCCCCTCTGTCTCTTTCACCCCTTTTCATCCACCCCCCCTCTCTCACCCTGATGTATAGGGGGACTCTCTGGGGACCCTGATGTATAGGGGGACTCTCTGGGGACCCTGATGTAAGCACGGACTCTGTGGGGACCCTGATGTAAGGGGGAGGCTCTCTGGGGACCCTGATGAATAGGGGGCTCTCTGGTGACCCTGTAGGAAGGGGGAGGCTCTCTGGGGACCCTGATGTAAGGGGGATGCTCTCTGGGGACCCTGATGTAAGCGGGGGATCTCTGAGGACCCTGATGTAAGGGGAGGCTCTCTAGGGACCGTGATGTAAGGGGGAGGCTCTCTGGGGACCCTGATGTAAGGGGAGGCTCTCTGGGGACCCTGATGTAAGGGGGAGGTTCTCTGGGGACCCTGATGTAAGGGGGGCTTTCTGGGGACCCTGATGTAAGGGGAGGCTCTCTCGGGAACCTGTTGTAAGAGGGAGGCTCTCTCGGGACCCTGTTGTAAGGGGGAGGCTCTCTGGGGACCCTGATGTAAGGGGAGGCTCTCTGGGGACTCTGATATAAGGAAGAGGCTCTCTAGGGAGTCTGATGTAAGGGGGAATCCGCACTCAGATATGTAACAAGATATATTTATTTATATATATATATATATGAATATACACACACACACATGTATATTATATACATGTGTATGCCCACCCAAGCGTTTGGCTCTTTACTTCACTGCTATGGGCTCTAGCCCCAGATCTTTTGTAGACCTAGGCATGCCCCTGCCTAGCGTTACAATTGTAAGTGGAGGTATTCTGTAATTCACAAGAGTGAAGTGGACAAGGCAAAAGCCCATCAACACTAGCCCTTAGACTGTTACCGCAGCTTGTTTTTTAGTTAATGTATTGATTGTAAAATAAGTTGAAGTCATAGTAAAGTTATTTTTTCAAATTAAATGAAAAAGAGGTTATATTTACCTGTTCTGTGCAGAAGTATTGCACAGAGCAGTCCACTACTTTCTGTTCTGGAGTCCCCTGCTGGCACTCTCTGCTCGTTCTTCCTGGAGGTGCCCCCATAGCAAGCCATGTTCTAATGGGGGCACCCCTGCAGCAGCACTCTCGAGCTCTACTGTGTGAGTACATTGGTATACACAGCGGGCTCGCCTCGCTCCCTCCTCAAAGCTCATGGCTCCTGCTGCTGCCTGTGACTCCTGTAAGACCAGGAAGTGAAGGGAGAAGAACTGCAGCCAGGACAGTGCTAGATCGCTGACAGGACAGGTAAGTGTTTGGGTGGTAGGGGAAGAGTTAGTTGGGTGTTTTTTACTTTAATTCAAGGAATGCATTGGAGTACAAGCTTTTTTTTTTCTTTTTTTTTCTTTTTTTTAATCTTTTTTTAACAAGTTCATCTCTCCTCTGAATGACATTGCATGAAAGCAAGGCAAAAGGGGAAAACAGAAAAAAGAAGGCAGGACTCCACTTATGTTAATACCAGCTAAAAATCCTCTGTATAGCACACCTTTAACCTTTTAAAGAAGATCTCTCAGTTGGAATAACCAAAAGATGTAAAAAGCCAGCATATGTCTCAACCCATTTCCCTCAAGGAAAGAGCATATAATCATGCTATAGGGAGTGTGTTCTATTGTGTGAGAAATGCTTAAAAAGTAAATCAGTAAATCGCAGACTAACAAGGAAAAATCACCTTTACAATTCTAATTTCATTTTACATTAGGATCTAAAAGAATAGTTAAATTTGAACACCTCTCTGAAAAGCTTATTATCATGCAGTGGTGCATTGGTAGCTTGATTACTGATGTGCCTCATATGAATAAGTGATTAATTACTACAAAGGCTAACACAGTGCAGAGTGAGAATACCGTAGCTCACCCTGAAAGCGGGTCTTAAACACGTTTATTGCCCTTTAAGTGCATTTCATTAAGGCCAATTAAGGACTTTCGTGTCTTATTAGAAAAACGAAGGAGATTTATGAGGTTGGTTGTAAATGCTGGGGTCTCAGCGATACTAAAGCATACAGAGATTACATAGTGTAGCAGAAAGAAAAACCTAGAGAGAAGCCAACACAGGGAAAATGATATTAAAGTAAAACTCCAACCCTTCACCTCAGATTATGAAAAACAATTATTTATAAGGGATACTCGCCTTAGGCTCATTTATTTTACTTAGATATAGACTTCATCTAAAAGTTGGAATTTAAACATGCCTTGTATGGGTGGGACTTAAAGGAATCATCTTCTAAGAGAAATGCAGGGGCTGCCATTGCTGGCCTGTTTCAAGGAATACCAGTTGCCTGAGTACTTCCCGAGTTACTGAGGTTGATTTACTAAAGTCAAATAGGCTGTTCACTTTGCAAGGGATTTTTTCCTCAGCTTAGTGAATGCAGTGAAAATACACTTTTTTTTGAAAATCGACAATTTTTATTGATTTTCCAAGGAAATAAGGAATTGACAATGTAAGATACAAGGAAATACAGTTTTGTAGCAGCAATAGTACTTCTGGCATAAAATCAGCAAACAGATGTTTGAAGGTGCAGAGAAATACAGACTGGCTAGTTTAACAACCGTCAAGTAGCAGCATCATCAAATTATTATTCAGATAGTACAACATTTACACCTTGTGTAACGAAACAAAAATGGATGAAAGGGAAGAGTAAGATAGAGAAAGTGCGAAGGGAAGAAGAGAAGTAGAAAGTGAAGAAGAGGGAAGGGTAGCCATCTGCCTCCAGAGCCCGGAATCCCCAGGGAGAGAAAAGGGAACCAGTCAAATGCAATCATAGGGTAAAGAGCATTAAGTTATGGGGTTTTCGAAGAGGACCCAGAGTTCCCATATGCGATTATGCTTCTCAAGAGTACCATTCAGAGAGGCTGTTAGATATTCCATTCTCTTGACATCTCTGATCCTGGAGTGCAACTCGGATAAGGAAGGTGGTTCTCTCTGTTTCCATTTTAAGGCCACCAGACATCGTGCAGCAGTTAGTACGTGTGACAAAAGTTTTTTGGACAGTTTACAGAGAGAGATCGGTGGGAGACCCAACAAAAAGGTCTTCGGATCAAAGGGCACTTCAGCATCAAAGATGGACTGGAGCAAGGAATGCACCATTTGCCAATAGGGAATGATCAGAGGGCAGGTCCAATAGATATGAAATAGCGTCCCCCTATCTTTACAGCATCGCCAACAACGAAAATCAGCCAATGGATATATGGAGTGGAGCAGATCCAAGGTCTGATACCAATGAAACTGAATCTTATATTGATTCTCTTTATAGAGCGTACAAACAGAGCTCCTAGAGGCCTGAGACCGAATGAGCTGCCACGTGTGTAGGGGAAATTCCACACCCAGGGCCCACTCCCACTTATCCATATATGCATGACGTGGTCCGGGTAGTGATGGATCCAAAGTTAAAAGCTGATAGGTTCGCGAGATCATACCTTTAGGGGACGAGCCCTCTAAGCACAATTTTTCAAATTCAGTTAGAGGGGAAAATTGAAGATTCAGTACTAGAGATTGAGCATAAAGTCGTATTTGCAGGTAACTAAAAAAAGCCTGTTTAGGAATATCAAATTCATTTTGCAGATCCTGGAAAGATTTCAGCGATCGGGTTCTAGGGTCTATCAACTAGCCATAGCGGAATAGGGCCTACTCCATCCAAAAGTGTGACATCTGTGAGGTCAAGCTGTCTGGAATATTAGGTGTAAATAGAAAGGACGTAACCGGTGAAGAAGAGGTGGTAAGCGGATATGTCAATTTGGCTCGTCACCACAACAGGCGTAGAAGGGACATTGGCCCTAAAAAATGTAAGCCATCAGTAGGTACATCAGAGCTCCATAACATGGAGTTCGGATGAATAGGGGCTAACCACAACTTCTCAATTTGCGTCCATTGATTGAAAGCATGAAGGGTACACCAAGAGGCTACAGGGCGTAGCTGGGTAGCAAGGTAATATTTGGCTATATTAGGAAATGCTAAGCCGCCTTGACTGCGGGAAGCGTATAAAACCGATTTAGCAATCCGGTGTCTCTTATAGTTCTAGAAGAAGTTTATCAAGTCGCCCTGGAGCCTCTTGAGGTGTGAAGATGGTATGGGTATAGGAAGCATCTCAAAGAGATTTAAGAGCTGGGGTAGAATTGTCATCTTCAGGGTCGCTAGGCGACCAAAAAGAGACAACTTCAGGGACTTCCATTTGGCCAAGGAGGCTCTAATAGAGGTGTATAACTGGGGGGAAGTTGGCCTTATAAAAGGTATCGTACGTGGGAGTGAGGTGGACCCCAAGGTATGTTAAGGAGGAGGTCTTCCAGGAATAGTTAAATGTTTGTGAAAGAGTCGTTAGTGTCTGATGAGGTATATTAAGGGGGAGGGCTTCTGTTTTAGAGTTATTAATTTTATATCCTGAGAGGGCACTATATCGATCCAGCTCTGAATGCAGGTTCGGAAGAGAAACATAAGGTTTTGTCAGGATGAGGAGGACATCGTCAGCGTATAAGGCAATCTTAAAGTCTCTGGTACGAACTGGGATACCGTGAATGTTTGGGTTTTCCCTTATATGGGCTGCTAAGGGTAAAATACACAAGGCATAAAAGAGAGGGGAAAGTGGGCAGCCCTGTCGGGGTTCCATTTCATATTGGGAAGGTGGAAGATGTAGCGAATTGTGTGCGGACCAATGCCGAGGGGGATGAGTATAAGTGGGAAATGGCTCAGAGAAAAGGGCCTTCAATTCCGGGTCTGTGGAGAGTTGCAAACAGGAAGGGCCAGCTCAGCCTATCAAAAGCTTTTTCCGCGTCAAGACTGAGCAAAAGTGCCTCTAACTTGGTCCTGTTGGCAACCTCCACAAGGTCAATGACCCTTCGAGTATTGTCCCCTGCTTGACGGAGAGGGATAAATTCCACCTGATCCTTATGTATCAGCAACGGCATAAAATTGTTTAACCTATTTGCCAATAATTTCGCAAAAATTTTCAAATCCGTGTTGAGGAGTGCTATATGTCTGTAATTAGATGGCAGAGTGTGGTCTTTTCCCCGCTTGGGAACCAACGTGAGATAGGAAGTTTGCATATCCCTCGGGACAGGTGTATCAGACAGAAATGAATTAAACAGGGTTGTCATATGGGGAAGTAAGTGCGGTAAAAAGGTTTTGTGGTAATGGTACGGTAGTCCACTGGGTCCTGGGGCTTTATTATTCTGCAAGGTTTTAATCGTATCAGTGACTTCCTCCTCTGTAATGGAGGAGTTTAGGATCGTTAGGGCAGAAGGGGAGAGCTGAGGCAAATCACAGTCTGCTAAGTAGGAGTGAATCGTTTGGGATAGGTCAGGAGGGGTTATGTGGAACAGTCGGATCGTTATATAACGTCGAGTAGTAGTCATGGAAGATCTGGGCAATTTTGGTGGGGTGGGATTGAAGAGTGCCTCTCTCATCTTTAAGATGGGAAGTTGAGGCGGTCGCTACTCGTTCTCGCAGTTGTCTCGCTAATAGCGGATGTGGTTTATTAGCCTTGTCGTAGTAGGTCTGTCTTAATCGAAGTAGTGTCTTTTCAATCTTACCCAAATCTACATCCCTTAATCCTGCCTTGACACTTATAAGTTCTCTGAGGATGTGTAGGGACAGGGAAGAAAGCAATCGAGTTTCCAAAAGCTTAAGCTTATCTAATAGAGCCCGGCGAGTTGTATTAGCGTTTCTTTTAAGAGCAGTGGAGAGTGAGATGCACTGGCCCCTAAAGACTGCTTTATGACCCTCCCATAGAGAGGAAGTGGAAACCTCAGGAGAGCTGTTTTCTGCAAAATATAACTTCAAGGTTTGTTTCAGTTCCACCCTGGAGGGGTCATGTTTGAGCAGAAAGTCATTTAAGCGCCAATGACAGGTGCAAAAGGTTCCCGGGGAGAGTGCAAGAGAAAGTTTGATCTGGGCATGATCCGCCCCTGAGATAGCCTGAATGTCTGAGCCTGTACAAGCTCTCAAGGTCGGAGCATTTACAAAAAAGTAGTCCAGGTGTGAGTGGGATTTATGCGGGTGAGAGTAGAAGGTGAATTGTTTAGCTGACGGATAAATAGTGCGCCAGGAATCAAACAGGGCTTATTTCCTAGTTAGTTGATGGAAGAGAGTGGATCTTCTATCAAGGGCCTTGGGGGTCTGCCCATGCCCTAGGGAGTGCCTGTCCAGGCATGAGGAGTAAGTCAAATTGAAGTCTCCTCCGATGACTAGATATTGGTGGGGGGATGCAAATAACACTTTAGATAAGAAGGAGTTTTGGTTAGTGTTCGGGGCATAGATGTTGCATAAAGTGAGATTGGCACCTTTCCATGTACCTCTTTGAGGGTAATGTTTGGATACAAATGCCATGTTGTCAGTTTTAGTGAAATGTGTCTCCTGAATAAAAATTACGTCAGCCTTGGACTTGAATTCTCGTAGTGTTAGGCTACATTTGGTGTTGGAGTTGAGGCCTTTCACATTTAATGATAGTATGTCAATCATGGTGGATGGGTAGGGAGGGGAGACAGTAGCTTACCCAACCGGTTGAACGGAATCATGATATTTAGGAAATTGAACAGTTGAATCCTCAGAGGGGTTGCATATTGAAGATTCCCGATTCTATGAACGAAATACGGGCTCCGGAGGCAGGAAACATCCATGGGGCGGTAGAGAAAGAAAGAGAGAGGAGGAGAAGTTCCAGCAGTAGAAAAAAGAAGAGAGAAGTAGATGAAAAAAAAGCAAAATTTAGTACAAAATTAGGTAGTAACCATAACCATGCACAATTTAACCCACCTAAAAAAGGTGATGGGTTGGAGATCTCCGAAGGGCCCCACAGTACAGAGGTAAAAAAAGTACCGCCAAAGGGGGTTAGATAGGAAGCTATTCGAAGATCTCCCGAGAGAGAATAGGATAGACCCAGGATGGGTGCGACCCTCTCCCAGGCCTGCCTGCGTTTAATTAGTTTTGCAGCACAACGAAGAAGAACAGAAAACCTGAATTTATCAACTGGTAACTGGTATATAATTTAACCAAAACTATGACCTCAAATAGGGGAAACTGGTATGATAATTTGCTCGAGAGAAAACAATAGTTGAGAGATCTCACATCAGAGTAGAAGCATGTCACCCGTCCTGGTGCTCCATAAAGGAACCCGGGAGGGGCGAGAATGTCCTCATAGGTATAGTACATTACCCTGGTATAGGATGGGAAGGGGGAAGTAGGAAATGAGAGGGGAGGAGGGGAGGGGAGGGGGAAGGGGAGGGAAGGAAAGAAAAGGGTAGAATAGGAGGGGAAGGTGGAGTGGGAGGGGGGTACCTTCTGAAGTTTGAAAGAATTAAGTGCTATCAGTTAGGTGTAATCTTAACAGGTTACATATCAAAACCATAAACCTGAATTCTTGGTAGGTATAACCCAGCCATTAGCTAGGTAAGGGGACTAACAGGTTAAGTCCTTGAGCTCTAAAAGGGTAGTCGGAGAAAGAGAACCAAATAATTGAGCATCAATGTAGTTAGGTGTCTCAAAGAAGCAGAAAATTATCTCTGATAAGAGGACGAGGGAGGTCCGGCAGGTTGCGGTCTCGGGCGTTTTCTCCCATTTACTTTGATCCAGGGCTCCAGGCGAGGTGGAGGGGCTGGAAGAGGGTCCCAACCAGGGGTAGGCGGGACCGGGATATCCAGCTCTCTACAGAAAGAATGGAGGTCTTCAGGATACCGTAGGGTGGTGGACCTCCCATCTTTCTTAGCTGTGAGGCTGAAAGGGAAGCCCCAATGGTAGCGAAAGTCATGTTCCTTCAGGGAGGTGAGGAGCGGTTGCAGGGAGCGTCGTTGCTGAAGGGTGATCTAGGACAAGTCTGGGAAAAGCTGTATGGTGGCGCCATCAAAGTCAATGGTGTGCATATTGCGCGCTTTCCTCATTATGTCCTCTTTTAGGGCACAGTTATGAACCCTGCAAATTACATCGCGTTGTCTGGGTCCCGGTCCCCGAGGGCGGAGTGCGCAGTGGGCACGATCCATTTTAACGCTTTGGTTTTCCGGGTGACCCAGTATGTTATTGAAAATAGCTTGCAGCGTCACATGCAAATCCTCATCCTGGGTAGCTTCTGGAAGGCCGCGAACCCTGATATTGTTGCGCCTGCCTCTATTGTCGAGGTCTTCAAGGTGGCGTTGAAAGTCTCTGAGAGCTGAGGCTTGGGAGGTCAGGCGACCGTGTATTTGCGAGATTTTAAGCTTTGTGTCACATGCGTCTTTCTCTAGGGACGTGACTTTGGTAGACAGTTGGTGTAGATCAGTACGAAGCATATTGATTTCAGATCTGCATGTATCGCGCACTTCTTGGATAAGCATGCGAAAGTCCTGTTTTGTGGGCATACAACGGACATAATCCCTCCATGACGTGCACGCCTCAGGTTCAGAGTCTATTGTGGCGTGGGCATAAAAGTCCTGCGTTGTGGCAGGGTGAGCAGTCGATGGGGGGTAGCCTCTCTGGGGTGTGTGTGAAGGAGCAGTGGATGCAATTTTCACTGCTTTGTTTGCTCCATGCAGGTGGTCAGCAAGTGAATGAGCCCCCTGAAGTTCTGTAAGCTGTGGGGTTGGGGAAGGCACTAAGGCCTGGTAGGAATCCCTGTGCTGTGGAGACAGAGATGGGATTCTGTCTCTGGAAGCCTGGGGTCTTTGTGGGAGGGAGCGGGCGTCCCAGTCAAGGGCTGAGGGTTCCCAGGAGGGAGATGCCTGGCCAGTAAGTGCCGATGGCGGGGGCTCCACGAGGCAGGGAGGAACGTCTGCGACAGGCTTCCCAGCATATGTTCCCCAGAGGAAGCAGGGGGACCGCTCAGGATGGTGGCTGGGGGGGCGAACCGGCAGCAGATCCCCCTCAGAAGCATACCTGTCGGTCCTATGTCCGGGGGAGATCCGCGGTGGAGGAGAGGGCTGCTGCATATGTTGCTGGAGCCGGCGTCGGCGCCATCTTGGCCTCGTGCTGTCCCGCTGGAGCTCCGTGCCCAAAATACTCCGTGATGAGAGGTGGGGGAGCCGAGGAGGAGCTTGTAGCATGTCCCCTGAGGTCTGCCTCTTTAGCTTTGCGAGGTTTGCCCATGATGCTGGTGCTATTTTGCTGTTTTTAGCGATGTGCAGGCAGGCCTGGCCGGGAGTTTCAGGGAAACACGTCCGATCCGGAAGCCATCCAAGCCACACCCCCCGAAAATACACTTTTTAAAGTGCTGTTTCTGTGATAGAGAAACACTATGAAGCAAACTTCCAGCAAAAATAGGCGGTGCCACGGAAGAGGGCTCAGTAATTTTGACTTATATATATTATAGATTTCTTTTACATAAACATTTCATTTTACAAGAGACATGGGGGTTGATTCACTAAAGACTGATTACTTTGCAAAACCTACTAAATAAAGTAAAGCTATGTTACCTTCAGTGATTTAATCATGTACTGCCAAATAACCTTTTTTTTTTTTATTCCCCTTGCAAATAATAGGATATTCAAAGTGAACACAGCTTTACCTTATTTACTAAACTAAGTGAACATACACTATACAATGTAACCCTTTACCTTACTAAAGGAATAGCCTCTACTCTTAGTAAATAGACCTGTCTATTAAATAAAGATGAAAAAAAAATGCTGCAATAATAAAGTGAGCAACTGTAGGTGCTTGAACATTATCCCACAAAATTTTGTTATAGGTAAAATCCTAAGGAACAACTAAAAAGCAAAGGTAGTGTAAGCGCTCATAAGGCCACTCTCCGTGGCTAACACTCCCGGACTGTCCGATGACCCTAGTATAGAGGGGACCTCAAAATGGTCCCTGTAGGGTGATGCATTATGAAGGTATGTCGTTCCAAGCAGCAAATGATCATTCTGCCATATAAATACCTTTACACATGATCCCTGTCCCACCCACAACGTAAGAGCCAGGGCCCCCTCCCAAAAAAAGGCGAGGGGGGAGTAAATACATCCGGAATGGGAATTATTACTCAAAATACCAAAACTTAAAATTACATACACCAGAATATGATAATTATATATAGAATCTATCCAAAATCGGCCCTGATTCGTCCCTGAAACGGGCAACAGGGACGCACAGCACTCCTGTGCGATCCGCAGCCCGTTGTAGTGTGAACCCGGGCTAAAAGTATTTATATGGCTGAATGATCATTTACTGCTTGGCTCTGATGAAGAAAGGCATGCCTTCGAAACGCATCACCCTGCAGGGACCCTTGTGAGGTCTCCCCTATGCTAGAGTCTGGGAGTGTTAGCCATGGGGAGTGGATCTATGAGTGCTTAGATACCTACGCTTGAGAGTAGTTCTTTATCATTTTACATTTAGTAAAATTTTGTGGGATAACCCCCTCTTTTTTTTATTTATTCTTCCAGTGTTTTGAGGACAACCCCAGTCCTAAAGGGCAGCAAGGCTTCAAGAGAATTATACATGCATACAACAGAGTAATACTTCCTATTGTGTCATCTCACTCATGCGCAGGAGACAACTGTTGCAGCTTCTGTAGGTGCTTGAACATGCCTATAGCAGCTACAAAAACATGTAGGTAGGGTCAAATCCTTGGCTGTTCTTTCACGCAAAGCTTTGGCATTCCCTTATTACATATTCCAAATGCCAGTGAATCAGCCCATCATAGTGATGGCTCAGTAGAACTGTGAAGGGGTGGGACTTAGCAGCAAGTCCCAACACTTCCCAGAAGTGTCACAAGGGCCAAGCATAAGGCGATATCTACAGGCTTTTTTAATGAGTATGTGCAGACATCTCTAGTTGCCTGCATCAGTTTTGTAGCTTTTTTGTTTTCATGAGAGAGAGTTTTTGTATGGTAATATGATTCCAGCTGTCATTACTGTTTATGTACATTATAATCTTTTTTTGTACAGATCACAACAGCAACCAGTAAAGCTTCAAACAAAAGGGGGGCACAAAAAAAAGTAATATTATATATAAAATAATATTTGCTACACAAGCCAGTTTGTAAATTATTGCTATTAAAAATTACCTTTCCTTTTTAATCTGGAGCTTCTGTAATTTTTCAAAACGGTTGAAACAATTCAATGTAATGTGGCAAACTCTTGCTCACTGATTTTATCAGACACCTGCACTAAGATACAAGTAAAATTGTAGGTGTCCTCTGCAATAGAAATGTCATTTTTGGTGAGATACTCTCTTCTGGCTATTTTAACTGCCTGGTTCATTCCTTCCATGCCTTCGCTTGGTCAAACATATCTGAAGACTCTCTGCTGTGTTCTTGTCGAAGACTTGCCTGGCTGAAGTCCCTTCTGGTTTCATGATCCTGTCTGCTGCCTCCGACTAGGCTGATCTCTGGCTTCCTAATTTACTGGCTTGTTCTGACTACCCACTTTGGCTATTGTACCCTGGCTATGTTTTGACTACGTTTACTGATTTGTACCATTTTTACCATTATATTAAAAGATGTGATTTTTACTGCATTTTCTTTCTCTGTCTGATTCATGGTTCCTGACAAAACCCTCATAAATGGGAATTTAAATGGCAACAGTACTATTGCATAATGAATTGTAATTCATAGTACCTTATGTAAAAATATACAAAAAATCTTTATTATGTACAGGGGAGGACTGACCCATCGGGGCACTCGGGCATGGACCGAGGCCCTTGCCTCTAGGGGGCCCATGAGAGCCTCTGCATCCGCAATACATGCAAGGAGAAGGGATTCAGTACGCGTCTGTGATACCTTTCACAGCGCGCTGCTCGTTGCCGGCTCCTCTTTCTCTCTTATCCACTCCAGGTGCTTGTACATGACATCACCTGGGACGGACAAGAAGAGAGGAGGGGCCGGCGGGGAGCAGCGCACTGTGAGAGGTAGTCAGGCTGCAGGCATTGGGTGACCGTGAGATGCTGTTTTTTTTGCTTGAGGTGCCATGGCCGCCATCGCGGGGGGCGGGAGCGGGCTGCGCGGCAGACAGTACAGGTCAGGTGTAGGGGGCCCGGGCCCCAACAGGACCTCAGGAGGCCCCATGATATTCTCCTGGTCCTCCCCTGTCCTCTCCCTCCACAGTGTCCTCCAGTCCACCCACCCCCCACATTGTTTCCCTGTGTCCTCCACCCACCCACTGTGTCCCCCTGTGTCCTCCACCCACCCACGGTGTCCCCCTGTGAGCTCCACCCACCCACAGTGTCCCCCTGTGTCCTCCAACCACAGTGTCCCCCTGTGTTCTTCACCCACCAACAGTGTCCCCCTGTGTCCTCCACCCACCCACAGTGTCCCCCTGTGTTCTCCACCCACCCGCAGTGTCCCCCTGTGTTCTCCACCCACCCACTGTGTCCTCCACCCACAGTGTCCCCCTCTGTTCTCCACCCACCCACAGTGTCCCCCTGTGTCCTCCACCCACACACAATGTCCTCTTGTGTCCTCCACCCACCCACGGTGTCCCCCTGTGTTCTCTACACACCCACTGTGTCCTCCACCCACCCACAGTGTCCCCCTGTGTCCTCCACCCACCCACAGTGTCCCCCTGTGTTCTCCACCCACCCACAGTGTCCCCCTGTGTCCTCCACCCACAGTGTCCCCCTGTGTTCTCCACCCACCCACTGTGTTCTCCACCCACCTACAGTGTCCCCCTGTGTCCACCCACGGTGTCCCCCTGTGTCCTCCACCCACCCACAGTGTCCCCCTGTGTTCTCCACCCACCCACAGTGTCCCCCTGTGTCCTCCACCCACAGTGTCCCCCTGTGTTCTCCACCCACCCACTGTGTTCTCCACCCACCCACGGTGTCCCCCTGTGTCCACCCACAGTGTCCCCCTGTGTCCTCCACCCACCCACAGTGTCCCCCTGTGTTCTCCACCCACCCCATGTGTCCTCCACCCACCTACAGTGTCCCCCTGTGTCCACCCACGGTGTCCCCCTGTGTCCTCCGCCCACCCACAGTGTCCCCCTGTGTCCTCTGTCCACCCACAGTGTCCCCCTGTGTCCTCCACTCACCCACAGTTTCCCCCTGTGTCATCCACCCACCCACTGTGTTCTCCACCCACCCACAGTGTCCCCCTGTGTCCTCCACTCACCCACAATGTCCACCTGTGTCCTCCACTCACCCACAGTGTCCACCTGTGTCCTCCACCCACCCACAGTGTACCCCTGTGTTCTCCACCCACCCACTGTGTTCTCCACCCACGGTGTCCCCCTGTGTTCTCCACCCACCCACAGTGTCCCCCTGTGTTCTCCACCCACCCACAGTGTCCCCCTGTGTCCTCCACCCACCCACTGTGTTCTCCACTCACCCACAGTGTCCACCTGTGTCCTCCACCCACCCACAGTGTCCCCCTGTGTTCTCCACCCACCCACTGTGTTCTCCACCCACGGTGTCCCCCTGTGTTCTCCACCCACCCACAGTGTCCCCCTGTGTTCTCCACCCACCCACAGTGTCCCCCTGTGTTCTCCACCCACCCACGGTGTCCTCCACTCACCAACGGTGTCCTCCACCCACCCACAGTGTCCCCCTGTGTTCTCCACCCACCCACTCTGTTCTCCACCCACCCACGGTGTCCCCCTGTGTCCACCCACAGTGTCCCCTTGTGTCCACCCACCCACAGTGTCCCCCTGTATTCTCCACCCACCTACTGTGTCCTCCACCCACCCACAGTGTCCCCCTGTGTCCACCCATGGTGTCCCCTTGTATCCTCCACCCACAGTGTCCCCCTGTGTCCTCTACCCACCCACATTGTCCCTCTGTGTCCTCTACCCACCCACAGTGTCCCCCTGTGTCCTCCACCCCCCCACAGTGTCCCCCTGTGTCCTCCACTCACCCACAGTTCCCGCTATGTCATCCACCCACCCACTGTGTTCTCCACCCACCCACAGTGTTGCACTGTGTTCTCCACCCCCCCTCCACAGTGTCCCCCTGTGTCCTCCACTCACCCACAGTGTCCACCTGTGTCCTCCACTCACCCACAGTGTCCACCTGCGTCCTCCACCCACCCACAGTGTCCCCCTGTGTTCTCCACCCACCCACTGTGTTCTCCACCCACAGTGTCCCCCTGTGTTCTCCACCCACCCACAGTGTCCCCCTGTGTCCTCCACCCACCCACATTGTCTTCCACCTACCCACAGTGTCCCCCTGTGTCCTCCACCCACCCACTGTGTCCCCCTGTGTTCTCCTCCCACCCACAGTTCCCGCTATGTCATCCACCCACCCACTGTGTTCTCCACCCACCCACAGTGTTGCACTGTGTTCTCCACCCCCCCTCCACAGTGTCCCCCTGTGTCCTCCACTCACCCACAGTGTCCACCTGTGTCCTCCACTCACCCACAGTGTCCACCTGTGTCCTCCACCCACCCACAGTGTCCCCCTGTGTTCTCCACTCACCCACTGTGTTCTCCACCCTCAGTGTCCCCCTGTGTTCTCCACCCACCCACAGTGTCCCCCTGTGTCCTCCACCCACCCACATTGTCTTCCACCTACCCACAGTGTCCCCCTGTGTCCTCCACCCACCCACGGTGTCCCCCTGTGTTCTCCACCCACGGTGTCCCCCTGTGTCCACCCACCCACAGTGTTCCACTGTGTTCTCCACCCACCCACTGTGTTCTCCACCCACCCACGGTGTCCCCCTGTGTCCACCCACAGTGTCCCCCTGTGTCCTCCACCCACCCACAGTGTCCCCCTGTGTTCTCCATCCACTTACTGTGTCCTCCACCCACCTACAGTGTCCCCCTGTGTCCACCCACGGTGTCCCCCTGTGTCCTCCGCCCACCCACAGTGTCCCCCTGTTTCATCCAGCCCTCTCCCCACAGTGTCCCCCTGTGCCCTCCTCCCACCCACGGTGTCCCCCTGTCCCTTCTCCCCCCACGGTGCCCCCCCGATGGCTGCCCTCAGAGACACTGTGCTGAGTCTGGAGGATCCCAGTGCTCTGCTGTGTGCCCTGTGTTTTAGTTTGTGCCCTGCTATTTGCCCTACTGTGTGCCCGATGGCCTGTGATGTGCCCAATGCCCTGTGATGTGCCCTGCTGTGTACCCCCCGGATGTGCCTTACTGTGTGCCACATGCCCTGTGATGTGTCCTTTGCTCTGCTATGTGCCCCATGCCCTGCTGTGCACCGCCTGGTGTGACCTACTGTGTACTCCCTGATGTGCTCTACTGTGTACCCCATGCCCTGTGATGTGCTGTGTACTCCCTGATGTGCCCTACTGTGTGCCCCATGCCCTGTGATGTGCCCTGCTGTGTACCGCCTAATGTGCCCTGTGACCCTTGATGTTCCCTACTGTGTGCCATGTGATGTGACCTACTGTGTGCCCCATGCCCTGTGATGTGCTCTGTACCCTGCTGTGTACTCCCTGATGTGCCCCATGCTTTGCTGTGTACCCCTGATGTACCTACTATGTACCCTACTATGTGCCACATTCCCTGTGAAGTGCCGCATGCCCTGCTGTGTACCTCCTAATGTGCCCTATGATGTACCCCGCTGTGTGCCCCATGTTGTGCCTACTGTGTGCCCCATGCCCTGCTTTGTACCCCCTGATGTTCCCTGTGCCCCCTGTGATGCACCATGCTGTGCTCAATAATGTGCCCTGCTGTGTACAGCATAATAAACCCTGCTGTGTGGCCCATGATGTGCTCTGCTGTGGGCCCCATGATCTTCTATTGCCTGGGGGCCCCATGAGTTGTCAGTCCGCCCCTGATTATATAAGTAGTTTACAGTAATACATAACAAAATTTCTATTGGAAAATGTCAAGAATAGAGTTCCAGATATTGCACACCCTTGCACACCCAACGCATTTCAAAAATTGCTTTTGTAATCTTCTTTAGCGGTGTATATAATGTACAGAATAGGGAGCTATGTTCTAGAATTGAAGCATAACATTAAGAATATTGCCAAGAATACGGCACATTGCACATCAATTAGCAACATTTTTTATTTTTATTTTTTATCATCAACACCAGACCCTCCCAGACAGGCATCAGTCTTAAGACCCCATTCACATTATTGCAATTTTGACAGCCCAATTTTTACACGATTCGTCACATAAGGCTAGCCTATTCACTTGAACGGGCTGCCCTGTGCATGTTTGTCACCCGAATAGACGCTCCTGCTCCTTTTCAGGCAACAAGCTTCATGTGATTTTTAAAAGCATGGTTTGCTACGATTGCCGTATCATGCTGTCACTTGACAATCGCTGCAGAATCACATTGCGTTTGGGGTGCCATTGAAGGATAATGGCACTCAAATGTCCACTGCACACTGTGTTGTGGTTGTCACGCTTCTTGGAATTGTAGGCGGAATCGCCACGGTTCCAAATTGCGAAGTGCGAATTGGGCCTATAAGGACATAGTAGAGCAACTATCTTTCAGAGCTAGAAACAAAAAAAAGGCTTTCAGAGCTTCAGGACAGAAAAGGTAGGAATCTGCCACAAAGGTTGTTGAATTCCTTGCAATGTACAAGTATTACCCAAAGGGGATTTTTTTTTATTCCAAACAAAAGTGGAGTTACACTATAATTATGAATTAAATATGTACAGCAAACAGGTACTATAGGCAAATAAATGGGAAATGGGCTTTACCTGCTCTGTGCAATGATATTGCACAGAGTGGTCACTTTCCTCTGTTTTGGCGGTCCCTTGCCGGCACTGTCCACTATTCCTTACTGCAGGTGCCCCCTCAGCAAGCTGTGTGCGGGGAGGACACTCATGCAGGTATGCTCCCAAGCCAGGATGTGTGCATCCATAGACACACACAGCACGGCTCGGCCATTACCCCCATTCCCTCTTCACAGGATTTGACTGACAGCAGTAGAAGCCTGTGGTTGCCTCTACTCTCAGTGCCTCCTATAAAACCAGGAAGAAAAAGCAGTGTTGCTGCACCCGGGACAGCGCTGGATCTATGGAGGAGTCAGGTACGTTTTTAGGTGGGTGGGGGGCACAACAAGTAGTGGGATGTAGGGATGCAGGCAATGCATTAAGATAAAAAAGTGTCTCTGTACAAAATATTTTCAGAAAGAAATCATTGCAAGAAATAAAAGTTATCCCTGTCATTTTCTTTTATCCCAGCCTTTTAAACGACAAATGTATATGTCTCACAGTTCAGAGTGTTTATGCATTTCACAGGCATTGCCCTCTGTACTCACTATGGACCAAATCAATCACATTTGCAAAACGTTGATGATTTAAGTAATAAAGTCCATATTGAGAGGGCAGTAATGGAATAAAGACCTTTAAATGATATCTATCTCCCTGGGTAGAACAGATGCCTCATAAGAACCTTTCATCTCTACACCTTCAAGAGCAAACGCTTAGCATATCAAAAGCACACTTTACCTTCATAGTTAACATTTTAAAGAGAATTCTCCCTAACTAATGTAGACACACACTCTAATGTGCGTACCAAGCAGGCAAGTCTCTGCATTTGCCAAGGACTGGAATATGTGATGCTCAGCATTGTGGTACAGGAAATATGCGGAGATGAATTCAAGGCGGTAATACCTTTTAATTATTAGTAAAATAAGCAATCAAAACTGTTTTAAATACATGTAGTTTTACATATTTGATTTCCAAAGCTAATAGTGAAGCTGAAAGAAACCAGCTGCATAAAACTATAGCGACAGATATGTACATGTATCCGAATGATTATTATTGAAATAAAATACCATGCTTTTTGAATAGTGCTGTACAAGTGAGAATATACATCATTAAAACCAAACAAGCACACGCCATCTATTCCAACTATAAATAAAAAGGATATATACACTTTTGTATCACTGGCTTATATAAAAAAAACACAGTCATCTGCATATTTAAATTCAGTGAGAAGAGACTACATAACAAACTGTGGTATATTTTAGCTCCTGCACAAAATTACTAAATTACTTTCTTAAAATTGTAAAGACCTGTCATGAATACAGTGTGTATGTTTATTACTACAAACAAATGTAACCCAATTTTATGTAAATTTTGTCTCAAAGAATAAAAAAAAGCTATTAAGAAAAAAAAAAGTTTTAGCCAGTGTTAAAGGAAACCTGTAGTAAGGAAAATTCCGGGCCTGTCAATGGTGACCTCCTTTCTAAAAGCTTAACACCCCATCCAACTAATCACTGGCCTAAAAATAAAAACCTGTAGATCTAGATGTCCCTTTACCTAAATTGACAATCTGTGTACATTAATTCGGCGCAGGGTTTTACTTCCTGTTTGAGATGCTTGGGTTCCTGCCGTTTGGCCCTGAACCTAGGTATTAATAAACCTTCGTACCTGTGGCTTAGTGTTCGAGCAACGTGTCTCCACACTGAAGCCTGACCCTCCTGTTCTTCTGGTGTCTGCTGTTTCTGAGTATTGCCTTTTTCTGTGTGTTGTTTTATCCTGTCTTTGTTCTGGGTGTTTCCCTCTGGCTGTGCAGCTATATTCCCTTTGGTTTCTGTCCATGCAGCTCATTTCCTGATGTTGTGTGTGTCTCTCACAGTATAGTATCTGTGTGTACCACTTGTCCTTCCAGCATGCTATTTGGTTGCACTATGCCTGCCTGGGTGTAATAGAGAGCCGCAACCTGGGGGCTGCCTTGCAGTGCAACATCCACACCTCCAGTGGCTCTGGTAGCTCCTTAGACCCTGCAACTCTGGCACACCTCAGTTTGTGTGTAGTCACACTGCTCCTGCAGCTATGAGGATCTGTTCCCGGGTACACCTGATTAGTTGTCCATTGGTCCACTAGATCTTGAGTTACAGTCCTAGGTGGTCTTACCCTCTGATCGTGACACTTTCCCAACTGGGTTTGATCAGATGTAAATTTCTGCATCCTCTTTCTCTAAATAGACCACAAATGGAATTCTTCCCAAGCCACTTCACTCAGTTATGCATTGGAATCACCTCTTCAATGGCTTGGACACATCATTAAAGAGCAAATATCTCTATATTGTAGTATATTCTTATATTCTGACAAGGTGCTATATCTTCAAATATTATACTCACAAAGCAAGTCTATAAAAATTCCTCTTAGAATATAAGGACATATGCTTTGTTAAGATGGAAGGCTTACCAGAAATTGTGACTCCTAAACTACTAAACTAGTCATAGATGTGATATATCAGCAAAACACCTTCTGTCAGATGTTCAGTTCTGAGTATCTCCAAAATCCCGCGTTCTCCGCTACCTCTAGTCTGGTCATCAATCACCTTCCATCCCCATCAATCTTGAGGACATCCTATGGAAGTTGTATGATGAAACGTGTCACGTGGAAGTGTCATCATCATGCATGTGCAGCCAAAAGTGCAGAGATTCTCACTTTGTATGCTTTGCTTTTAAAGGTGAAATTTATATTTTGGCATATGTGAGTCAAATTTTTAAAAAAGTGCTACTGTTTTTAACTGATTCAAATATTGAGGCATTTTTATCTATTTGAAATGGGCTGACTTTGGAATAAACCCATTCCTGATGGGAAAGAACTGGGAATAATATTGGGATGCTTGCTGACAGCGTTTGAGATGAGTTTCCCATCAGGTCCATCTTGCCTGTGATTGACAGCAGATAGCAGTGGGTGGATTCCAAAGTCACTATTGCAGTGAATATCAATCTGCTCACTGTCATCCGATGTCATTCACAGGCAAGGCAGAGCTCATGGGGAACTAGTCTCCCAGAGTTCCTCATCCGACCCCACCCACAGTGGGACTTGTCTCATTGGTTGCAAGTACACAGGCATCCTATGTTCTAGTAGCACTGCTGTAAATGTAAAATACAACTATAGTAATAAAATAATGAACACACAACAGGCCCTTAGCCCTGTACGCCAGCATTGAGTTGGTCTTATTTACTGCCAGTTCACATATCTGCAGACTGGTGATAATTATTGTAGCCATAGTGGCAAATTTTGAAAGTGGTAGTAGTAAAAACTTGGTGCATGTGTTTGTCCCTGTACTGAAACTGGTACAAGGCTTCATGAATTAGGCGCAGACCATATGAAAGGGCCCATACCACCAGAAAAGTGACATTACTGCTTTAATGTATTCCCCTCAGTTTGTGGTCTTGGACACCAGCAGAGAGATGTAGGGCATGTGGGCTTTACTGTTTGAGCTACTAAATTGCTTAGCACTGCTGAGGTTTGTCTCTACCTACTGAGTATTACCCCCCAAAGTTCTGGAATTGAGATATCCTTCTTTATGTTGAAGACATACAGACTTTGTTTTATTTTGCTGAAGAGAAGCCCCTCTTCTATTTGCTGATATAAGCTTTATTTAGTTTGCCTTTGTAACTTAAGGAATAAAGCCAATACCTTTTTTTTTATCATATGACCACGCTGGTGATCCCTGACCCTTTAAACATTATAGAAGTTAAACAGGTACAACGTTAAAAAATGTAAAAAACTGAAGAAATGACACTTTGCTACACTGTAAAGTAGGGAGTGTACAGCTTGTTTAACAGTGTAAATTTGCTGTCCCCTCAAAATAACTCAACACACAGCCATTAATAATGTATAAACCTCTGGTAACAAAAGTGAGTACACCCCTAAGTGAAAATGTTCAAATTGGGCCCAATTAGCCATTTTCCCTCCCCGGTGTCATGTGACTCATTAGTGTTACAAGGTTTCAGGTGTGAATGTGGAGCAGGTATGTTAAATTTGGTCGCTTAATTATTGCTCTCACTCTCTCATACTGGTCACTAGAATTTTAACATGGCACCTAATGGCAAAGAACTCTCTGAGGATCTGAAAAAAAAATGGTTGCTCTATATAAAGATGGCCTAGGCAATAAGAAGATTGCCAAGACCCTGAAACTGAGCTGCAGCATGGTGGCCAAGACCATACAGAGGTTTAACAGGACAGATTTCACTTAGAACAGGCCTCGCCATGGTGAACCAAAGAAGTTGAGTGCATGTGCTCAGCGTCATATCCAGAGGTTGTCTTTGGAAAATAGACGTATGGGTGCTGCCAGCATTGCTGCAGAGGTTGAAGGGGTGGGGGATCAGCCTGTCAGTGCTCAGACCATACGCCACACACTGCATAAAATTGCTCTGCATGGCTGTAGTCCCAGAAAGACTCTTCTAAAAATGATGCACAAGAAAGCCCGCAAACAGTCTGCTAAAGACAAACAGACTAAGGACATGGATTACTGGGATCATGTCCTGTGGTCTGATGAGACCAAGATAAATGTTTTTGGTTTAGATATGTAGTGTCAAGCATGTGTGGCAGCAACCAGGTGAGGCGTACAAAGACAAGTGTGTCTTGCCTACAGTCAAGCATGGTGGTGGGGGTGTCATGGTCTGGGGCTGAATGAATGCTGCCATCACTGGGGAGCTATAGTTCACTGAGGGAATCATGAATGCCAACATGTACTGTGACATACTGAAGCAGAGCATGATCCCTTCCCTTCGGAGACTGGGCCGCATGACAGTAGTCCAACATGATAATGACCCCAAACACACATCTAGGATGACCACTGCCTTGCTAAGGAAGCTGAGGGTAAAGGTGATGGACTGCCCAAGCATGTCTCCAGACCTAAACCTTATTGAGTATCTGTGAGGTATCCTTAAACTGAATAAAATATTTACAAAAATGTGAGGGGTGTACTCATTTTTTGCTTAAGGCAAGCAGGCCAAGGACATGGATTACTGGAACCATGTCCTGTGGTCTGATGAGACCAAGATAAACTTATTTGGTTCAGATGGTGTCAAGCGTGTTGTGGCAACCAGGTGAGGTGTACAAAGACAAGTGTGTCTTGCCTACAGTCAAGCATAGTGGTGGGAGTGTCATGGTCTGGGGCTGCATGATTGCTTCCGGCACTGGGGAGCTACAGTTCATTGAGGGAACCATGAATGCCAACATGTATTGTGACATACTGAAGAAGAGCATAATCCCCTTCCTTCAGAGACTGGGCCGCAGGGCAGTATTCCAACATGATAATGACCCCAAACACACCTCCAAGATGACCACTGCCTTGCTAAAGAAGCTGAGGGAAGGTGATGGACTGGCTAAGCATGTCTCCAGACCTAAACCCTATTGAGCATCTCCAGGTCATCCTCAAACAAAAAGTAAAAGAGTGCAAGGTCTCTAACATCCACCAGCTCCGTGATGTTGTCATGGAGGAATGGAAGAGGACTTCAGTGGCAACCTGTGAAGCTCTGGTGAACTCCATGGCCAAGAGGGTTAAGGCAGTGCTGGAAAATAATGGTGGCCACA
Source organism: Lithobates clamitans (assembly GCA_037952925.1). Lineage (NCBI taxonomy): Eukaryota > Metazoa > Chordata > Amphibia > Anura > Ranidae > Lithobates > Lithobates clamitans. The sequence goes on along the minus strand of JBBGZY010000603.1, from coordinate 2,648,259 downwards.
CAAAATATTGACACTTTGGGCCCAATTTGGACATTTTTACTTAGGATTGTGCTCACTTTTGTTGCCAGCGGTTTAGACATTAATGGCTGTGTGTTGAGTTATTTTGAGGGGACAGCAAATTTACACTGTTATACAAACTGTACAAACTTTACACTCACTATTTTACATTGTAGCAAAGTGTCATTTCTTCAGTGTTGTCACATGAAAATAATAAAATATTTACAAAAATGTGAGGGGTGTACTCACTTTTGTAAGATACTGTATATACTGTATACAGGAAAAGGGCGCGGCCCTTTAAAACACGTAAGCTACTAGGCTTTTGAGTGATGTCCTCCCAAGACTTTGGAGCAAGAAGAGTGGAGGAATTGATTGCTACTATTTGATTTGCTTTTCTAGTCTGGACTGAGATAATGCACTAGGCTAGTGCGTCCTCTCTCTTTGTACCTTTTCAATATTCTGTGATGTGCAGGTATCTTTTGCCCATAAGTGTGGTCTATTTGAACCACCATTTTCTATTTAGACAGCTGGTTTCCAATAAGGCAAGAGTCAGTGAAGTTATACTGTTTACAGTAGCAGGGCTATATGGCAAGCTAGTGCCTTTTTGCCATCGCTGTTTTGAAAGCACTGTCACAGTTTTTGAAAGCCAAAAGGGCATATTTTGAGAAAACCAACTAAGCATTTGTTTGAGATAAGTGTATCGCTTACTCCCGAAGGAACTGCTGGAAAGTTGTCCAGGTTCTTCCTCAGTGGATTGCCCCACACCCAGGCACAAAATCCCAGCCATACTTTTCCTCAGTAAACAGTCTAGGGGTGTTGTTTTTATTTTTATTTTTGGAGAACTTGAATAGGGTTGAGGGAACTAAGTGGGATACTCCAAAAACTATGTACAGATTGAGGACAATGAACTTCTTTCTGAGAAAAAAAACTGAAGCAGAAGTCCTTGCTTGAAGCAAACTGCGGACTTGGCTTTGTAGTAGAAACAATCAAATGTGGAGCTGAAGCAGAAGTCCTTGCATATAGCAAACTGGCTTGGCTTGTAATAGAAGCAGTTAAGAGCAGACTTCTTTCATTAGAGCACTAAGAGCAGAGTCCCTTCACACAGAACTAGATGGACTAAGCTCTTTAGGACACCAGCTGATGTCCTGTTTGAACAGACACACACAGCTGACCCTCTAGCATAACACAAGAGGGGTGGCAGCAGCCCAAAGGTCTCTAAGATCTCTAACGGTAGTCTGTACTCACAAAATGTCTCAGGAAAGTTGGTTGCCTCTTTCTAACATCCATGCAACACATTTTCTCCTGTGATACCAGACTAGATCTTTAGCCGACAGCCACCTCATTCAGCTCTCTGTAACTGCACTCAGGCAAGCACATGGCAGCAGCCATCCAGGCTAGATGGATCCTCTGCAATAATAGACCCAGACGCTCAGTCACTCAGAGTATTTATGTAGTTTCCCAGCAGCCTTCCGGACCCTGCTCCCTGGAATTGGCCAGGGCTGCATAACTGTCATGTGCATAGCTCCACACCTATGTTCCAGAGAATTCTCACAGCTCTCTGGAAAGCAGAGGGAGCTATCAGACTGGCAGCAGCTAAGAACACTAAACTGACCTAATTAATTCCACTGCACTGGTTACAGCAAGCTCAACTAAATGTACCTAACACAATAATTACAGACAATGGTTACAATGGTTACAGTGAGGCAAGCTACATTTACCTAATAAAAACACACCCAGTTTCACTGAACACAGTGAGCCAGCACTAAAACAAACTCATCCTAGCACCTATCTAGGAGGGTGCTACATTAGTACCCACATTTTTTTTAGGATCTAGGAAGGTATGCATATTAAAGCGATTAAAGCCCTTTTTTTTTAATAACAAACATGTTATACTTACCTGCTCTGTGCAATGGTTTTGCACAGAGCAGCCTGCATTCTCCTCTTTCGGGTCCCATGTCGGTGTTCCTGGCTCCTCCCTCCTGCCAGGTGCCCCCACAGCAAGCAGCTTGCCATTCACAAACAGAGCCATGACTCGGCCCCGTCCCCCTCTGTCTCCTGATTGGCTCACTGGCTGTGATTGGCAGGAGCTAATGGCTGCCAAATGCCAATCAGGAGTGCAAATTCCCGGAGGGGCAAGGCTCTTGTGGACATCACTGGATCGAGAGGGGCTCAATTAAGCATTAAGGGGGGCTGGGGGGCTGCTGCACACAGAAGGTTTTTTTACCTTCATGCACAGGATGCATGAAGCTAAAAGACCTTGTGCCTTTACAACCACTTTAAGCAGTCACTCCATGTATAATGCGGATTGTTATGTTGCACTAGGCATGCAGAACATGAATATAAACAGTGCTGATACTGATGTTAGACTAATTGTATATTTTTCAGTTCCTTTGCACCAGCACTATTTTATTTTTAATGCAGTAATACATACAATCTGAATATGCTGAGTTGCTGTGCATAAATGGGATGAATTTTGAATTGAATTGTAACTGACATAAAAACACAAAAGAATTGTAAGCTTTCATTTTTGTTTTGAATGTATAAACATTAATATAGCTTTCAAATCCTTTTTATTAAAAATTGTATTGTAAATTGTTTGTGGAGGGAATAAATACACTGACCTAAGGACCTGAAAACCAACCAAAAGTCTAAAGCTGTACCTTGTTCTGCAGACGGTTAGACAGTCTGCTTCAAAGCCAGGGCAGATGCCAAAGATCAGACTAGCCATAGACAGAACAGAAGCACAATCCAGAGCCTGGCATCTGGGTAGTTCATCTGCCAAGCATGCCTCATAAGTAGCCACAATGGTTGGCTCCTCCACTGGAACCAGCAGTGAGAGGACAAAGGGTTCTATGTTCCACACTGCCAGGAATAGGTGCAGGTAGCGCCAAGGCAGCATTGCAGTTACAGGAACGTGCCAATCTATTTTGGAACTTGATTTTTGTACTTAAACAAATGAAAACATCCTTACACGTAAAGGCTGCAGCAAAACGCTTTTCTTTACTGTACTTTGACTTTTTTTTATCCGTGAATAAAAGTACAGTAAAAACATTCCATACAGAGACACTTGCACTGGCTCACCCTAACTGCTGCAAATGACAAAGTTGGCTATTCATTTGTGTCAAATGAATTAAACAAAAATAACAGAGTGCTCTCATAAAAAGCTAACATGCTGTAAATATCTTGGACCCTGCTGCTGATATAATTTACTTTTCAACTAAAGCATTATTGAAATCTGTTTTAAAAATACAGTTGCTTCAACATTTTGGGTTACAGTCCATCTGTGCCTATCTGGTCTTCATTTCAATGTTAATAAATATAATATGGAACAGGAGAAAAGGTGTCTAGTTTGTGTTTATAATAATTTTTTTTCAGCAAACATTTTTCATAAATGCTTTGCATGCCTGTTAACCGCAGAACATTTACAAGTGGGTCTTGAAGAGCTAATCCGACACAAAAATGGATTAACTGGACTATTCAAAGCTTCAGTCAACCAAAGACTACGTTTTGCAGAGCCGTTTTATATCACTTATTTGCCCTGTAGTGTATGACATGTCATGCTCTAAGTATAAAAATTCAATTTGTATAGACAGAAATACTCAAAAAAGTATGTTTCAAAGTCAATGGCAAAATATACATAACATAATACTGGTTACCACAAGTTTTACATACAGGATATCATTGTTTTTAATTAAAGGGGCTCTCCACCTAAAAAGAGCACTTGGGTAAGCAGCAGTTTAATAATTAAATAATACAGGATACAAGTAAAGGGATCTTAGTCAGCAAGAAGGAAAAACAATAAATAATTTTAAAAAAACACCAAACGCAAAGTATGGAATTAAATTGGCTGTGGACCTTTATTATTGGTTTAAAATAGTATTTAATGCTTCTTTTTTTAAACTTTAAACTCCCATCACAATATAAGTGAATAAATACCGGTAAATAAATACATTTAAAAAAACAGACCCAGTCAGTACGACGCAAGCCATTTACATAAGTAACAGGAAATGTAAGAATCAACTGTCCCCCTTGCTTAACAAAATGACCTATCACATAATATAGGCTGCAACAAAAAGGGTGGGTGGACAGGGAGCCCACAGTGCCAGCTCTTAACAGTGTCCCTGCAGCAGCTGAAAGCCAGCTTCTCCTCCTCTCCCTCCCACCGGCTTTCAGCATCTGCAGGGAGACATATACAGGAGATCGGTTCTTGTGATTGCCCCACCGCATCAATCACCCCCTCATGTCCACTATCAAATTCTTCCTGCTGCCGGGTTCCCCTGTGTCCCCCCCAGTACTGCCAACTTTCTGTCCCTTCTCAGCTGCTGAGGACACACAAAGGGATTTTTCAGTCTAAAAAGCAGGGAACCAATCACGCACTGTGTTCATTCACAGTGGAAGCATAGTAAACATTATTTACTATGCTTCCATTTAAAAATGAACAGGAGACTCTGTATATAGCCTCTTGTCCATTCATTTTGTAGTGCAGTTGAGGCTGCAGTGAATAGGAATGTGGAATGTTCTCCATCCCTTTCTCTGTCACAAAAGTTGGATATCAGGGGTCCCCTGGTTTTTCACCAAGTATTGTGAAAAAAACTGTAAAAAAAATTCTAACACATTAAAAAAATTTTTTTAAAAATGTAAAGCCCCATTTAGACTTGCGTTGGGGGTGTGTGGCAAAAATGCATGGCTAAGCGTGTTTTTATCACTCCCCCAACCGCCCCCTCTTAAGCTGCAATAGGCAGCAGATGAGGGTGTTTACATGGCGCAGCCTCGATGCTTCACTTCGCGCCTGCAACAAATTTGTTTCGACTTGTAGCAGGTGGTGGCAGGCAAGCCCGAGTGAAACGTGTTGGGGTTCTGGCCTGGGGGGAGATCAGGCTGAGGTTGCCATATACCTAACTACAGCGGGTCTGTGTGGATGTGCGGCTTAGGGGATATCCTTTTTTACCATGCATTAAAGTCTTTAGCCAGGAAGAGCTCCTTTCTCCGTCCCGGCACTCACCACGGTGAGCTTAGGATCAGCTTCCCTTCACAGCCTGAGCGGCTCAGATCTATTTCCCATTATGCCCACCAAAAACTACACATTCAAGTCAATGGGAAGCACCAAAATGCCCCGCAACGCATGCTGTAGCAATTCATGCACACTGCGATAACTTATGAATATGTAGGACCCAACTGTCAAAGTGACAGCCAAGTACAACAATTACACAGGGCAGAGGGGCAATGAAAAGGAAAATTCCTTGGCTATGTAAAGGCCAGACCTGAGCCAGACACTTTGCGTATTAGTTACTCAACTAATTCCCATGCGTTTAGTTTCCTATCTGTCCTCCTGCTACCAGCTTGTGAAACATCCAGGAGGCAATGTTGCTTGGGGGCTGGATGTGATTTAATGGATATATGTGGATTTGTGGCAGAGATATGAGACTGTCATTCCTTTGGGGATTGAGCATTTGGAGTATGAGAAATTTCTTTGAGGAATGGGGAATGTGAGGCAGGGACGTTGAAAAGGAGGAACGCTGAAGTTGCTGGTTAGAGATTTTATTTATATAGTGTGGAATTAGGTGTGTGTCGCAATGGTACAGAGAGATTATTTATATACAGAGGTAATATTTATGTGTGGTGCTAACCCTCCTGGAGCCAATGATTTTAATTGGTTATTTCCCAAACAGTACAGTACAGCCAAAACAACAGTCCATTCACACAGGTTCCTAAAAACAGTCCAGGGGTTGTCTTTTTTGTAATTTTTTGCTGGTAGAACTTGTAGCAGAATAGAGTTTGGGGGTATGGGGTACTCCACAAATGTGCAACACATAGCAGTTGTAGAACATTTTTTACTTAAAGAGGAGTTCCGCCCCCCCCAGAAAAAGTTAAAAGTCAGCAGCTACACATACTGTAGGTGGTGACTTTTAATATTTGGACACTTACCTGTCCTGGAATCCAGTGATGTCGGCACCCCAGCTGTTGTTTCCATCGGCTCTCGGGTGCTGCTGCCGCCATTCGTAGTAAGGGAACCTGGCAGTGAAGTCTTTCCACATGTGCAAAGCACGCTGTGCTTTCTGAATGACCTGGCGGTGGAGGAAGGGGGAGGGGGCCGAACTTCCAAGTGATCGTGCCAGGGTGCGCTCTCCCGGAAGTGGGGACCGGTACCTTTAAAAACAGGTACTTGTTCCCCCCAAAAGGTGCCAAATGTGGCACCGGAGGGGGGAGGAGGCTGAAAAGCGGAGCTTCCTCTTTTGGGTGGAACTCCGCTTTCAGTATGTGCAGAAGTTGAACAGTCTAGAACTCTAGTATTCACAATGGTGAATACTGAACAGTCTACGCCCTCAAAGCTGAAGACCATTAGGTGTTTCCTAGACAGGCTAAGGCTTCACAGCTGAAGGTCATGAGGCAAGTCTTTTGAATGTCTAGGTACCATGCGCAAATCACAGTAGTCGATAGCCAGTGCAGCTTTCTAACACACAGTCTTAAAGATCAACACAAGGTCACTACTCACAAGTCCCCAGGACAGCTGACAGTTTCTAGATTCCTCTGGGCACAATCCATTGAGTGAGATGGCACCTCTCAGGACCAAATTCCTGGTGTTGTGGATCAGCGGTTAGTTTCTGAGTAAAGTTAATTTATTCCTGGGACTTTTGAGGCTTACCGGAGCAGTTGTATAGTCCATGGGCTGCTAACAGCAGCATTCCTGTTCCACTAAAACCCTCCTGGGGAGAGGGAACCCTGCTCTTCAGTATCTCAGACTATTTATCCCCACTTTATTTATCTCCACTATTTATCTCCCCCTATTGGACACGCCTCTCCAGGGATTGGCTGGAACCCCATACATTTTCAGGCTGGTTAATTTAAATCTGCCGCCTAAGCTCTGGAAACTTCTTCCTCAATCAGAGGGAAGCAAAAAACTCCCAGCCTGTAATGCCCCGTACACACGGTCAGACATTGATCGGACATTCCGACAACAAAATCCTAGGATTTTTTCCGACGGATGTTGGCTCAAACTTGTCTTGCATACACACGGTCACACAAAGTTGTCGCAAAATGTGATCGTTCTGAACGCGGTGACGTAAAACACGTACGTCGGGACTATAAACGGGGCAGTAGCCAATAGCTTTCATCTCTTTATTTATTCTGAGCATGCGCGGCACTTTGTGCGTCGGATTTGTGTACACACGATCGGAAATTCCGACAACGGATTTTGTTGTCGGAAAATTTTATAGCAAGCTCTCAAACTTTGTGTGTCGGAAAATCCGATGGAAAATGTGTGATGGAGCTTACACATTTCCGACAACAAGGTCCTATCACACATTTTCCGTCGGAAAATCTGACCGTGTGTACGGGGCATAAGACCCTGATTAGGCCAGAACAAACAATCACTGCTCCCTTGATTGCAGAAGGTGTCAAAAGCTAGGTTTTCTTAGCATCCTACACTAGAAGGGTGCTACATTTACTGTATGTGTTTGTTGTTGGCGTATAGACATTATATTTATATGTTCCTAGTACTGCTGTACTGAGATTATATTTATATGTGCCTGGTTCTTCTGTACAGAGATTATATTGATATATGCTTGGTACTAGGGAATTGGTCTCCAAACTTTTAAGCATTAGGGTCACAAATTATCTTTTACAAATATTTGCAGGCCCCAAAAAACAGTTTTTTAAATGAGTCCTGTTTTACATCAGGGTGCCCATCCAAGTCCCCCCTTACATTAGGGTCCTCATCAGAGTCCGCCCTTACATCATAGCCCCCCTTCTTTATTAGGATCCCCATCAGAGTCCCCTTTACATCAGGGTCCCTATCAGAGTCCATCTTACATCAAGGTTCTTAACATCATAGTCCCTATCAAAGTCCCTGTTAGAGGAAAAATGGAGACAGAATCCGCAATATGTGGCACCACATCCAATTATATGAACAAAAACGAGAAAGAAATTTAAAAACAGACTTTTAAGGCTGCCACTATAATCCCAATAGGGAAGAGAAGTACTCAAAGGTAAAATATCAAAATGTATTTAAATTTATTTACCCCTGTGGCAGGGGTGACCCTAGTAATGAGGACCGGCAATACAATTTCCATCAGAGACGAAAGCGCATTTGACCATTTCCATCAGGAATATCAAAATAGGATATATTATATTGTTTACCCTGTCTAGCCCAAGGGAACAAATAGGGTTTTGCTATCCACCATTCAATTCACTAGTAAATACCCATCCCAGGGCATCATTTACAAGCTGCCATAGTGAATGGCAGTCGGATGAGCCAGTCGGGTGAGCTTTTCTATTCCCCTCCCCTTTTTCCCTCCCTTCTTCATGGTGACTTGGATGCCCCATACATCTCAGATGTTTGATCACGTACCAATAGAATCTCCTGAGGAAGCTTACAAAGAAACGTGCAGTGATCCATTAGATTGTAAGCTCCTTGAGGGTAGGGACTGATGTGAATGTACAATGTATATGTAAAGCGCTGCGTAAATTGACGGCGCTATATAAGTACCTGAAATAATAATAATAATAATAATCCATTGTTGCTGGCATTGTGATCCCATTGGCTGGCCTTCAGATAGAAGACTAATGTTATGACAGCATACTCAAAATTTCAAAGGCCACCCGTATGGATTTCCTTGTCCAACCATATCGGTCTTATATGAAAGGATGTACACACTATGGCATACCCAAACATTCATTTTTTGTAATATGGTCTTATAATGTAATGTTGATATTTTATTTTACCTTTGAGTACTTTCCCTATTGGGATTATAGTGGCAGCCTTACACAATCTGTTTCTCAATTTCTTCCTTGTTTTTGTCCCTATCAAAGTCCCCCTTACATTAGGGTCACCATCAGAGTCCCCCTCACATCAGGTTGAAGCAGAGCATACGTAGCCTCTACTGAACTGAATCCTTAGTCTGTGCACATTGAGAATATATCACTGACCCTAGCCACAGGCTAGATAAAATGAAAATGTTGTAGCAAGCCAGATCTGGCCCACGGGCCATAGTTTGGGGGCCTTTGCACAAGTGTATAGAGATTATATTTACATGTGCCTGGAGTTGGTGTATAGAAAACATATTTATACATACAGTAACTGAAGTTGGGAATATATTGCCTGATGTACAGAGGTTATATTTATTTGTGCCTGGTGCTTCTATACATAGATTATATATACATGTGCTTGGTACTTGTGTATAGAAATTATATTAAGGCTGCTTTCACACTGAGGCACTTTACAGGCGCTATAGCGCTAAAAATAGTGCCTGCATAGCGCCTGTAAAGAGCCTCTCCTCTCACTCCAGTGTGAAAGCCTGAGTGCTTCCACACTGGAGCGGTGCGCTGGCAGGATGCCAAAAAAAGTCCTGCAAGCTGCATCATTGAGGCGCTTTAGGAGCGGTGTACAGCGCCCCTATCCATTTTTTGTTAGTGGAGGTTAAAAGTGCCCCACTAGCGTCCGAAAGGGGCTGCAAAAACAACGGTAAAGCGCAGCTAAAAATAGTGGTGATTTATCGCCAATGCCCCAGTGTGAAAGTAGCCTTACAGTAGATATTCCTGCCACTGACGTACAGAGATTACATTTACATGAGCCTTGAGCTGTTATACAGAGATTATATTAACAGTATATATGCCTGGCACTGGTGTACATAGATTTTTCTTACATGTGCCCAAAACTGGTTTATAGGGATTATGTTTATATGTGACTGGAGCTGGTGTATAGAGATTACACTAATACACAATTTGTGCTGGTGTGCAGAGATTACGTTTTACACGTGCTTGGCGGTGGTTAAAAGATTATATTTACAATGTATATGGCTGTAATAAGTGTATACAACGTTATCACTTCACTGTTGCCTACAACAGTGACAAATATGAAAAAGTCTGGTCACAATAGCTTTGAGATCCAAAAAGGGTCTGCCCGGGGCACAAACAAGAGACCAATCCTGCTTTTTTTTTTTTTCCATATGTTGGCCATACATGTATCAATTTTTCCTGTGGTTCTGTTGGGAATTAAATTCTTTATATTGCTAGAGTCTCAATGTCCCAATGTTTCAAACACACACAAAAAAGCATAGAATGCATAAAGTCTATCCTGTGAAAACAGTAGTTCACTTTACAGTTTAAATTGCTGGTTCATTTAAAAAAATATAACATTTTGAAACCAGCCCTTTAGTTTTGATGCGATCATTTAAAAATGTTCAACAGCTTAGGTTCACAGGAAGTAGATTAAATTACACTGCCCATCATTTAGCCCAGGCAACTAACAGGTGAGTATTACAGAAAAGCTGCTTTTTTATTTTTAATATTACAGGATTATTATATTTTATAGTTTAGCTTAAACTTTTTTTTTTATCAAAGCTCAGCTTTAAAGTATTACATTTTTAATGGGTTTAGTGAAAAAAAATCAACTCAGTCTTAGCATCAATCACTCAACTTTGATCAATCAGAGAATGTAGGGGCAGTCCCAATCGAGCGACCCCCTGTGGTTGCTATTAGAAGGGCAGCTGCTATTAGACCTGGAAGACTGCTGCTATCACTGTCCAAGCTGGACATGGTTTGCAGAGCAGGCAGAGTAATCATTGTGCTGTTTTTCCCAGCAATTCAATTAAAGTTTCGGTGTAATAGTATTTACCGTATTTATCGGTGTATAACACGCATTTTTTCCCCTTAAAATCAGGGGGAAATCATGGGGGCGTATTATACACCTATCTCTGCTGTCTCTGAGGGAAGAGGAGCGAGCGCCGCTAAATTTACATAGAGCCGCGATCTCCTGTGTACCCGGCGCTCCGTCACTCACAGCCACGCCTCCTGGCCCCGCATTGGGCCACTGTTCTGTCTATCATATGAGCAGGGCCAGGAGGCATGGCTGTGAGCGACGGAGTGCGCAGGAGATCATGGCTCTGTGTAATTCAGCGGCGCTCGCTCCTTCTCTTCCCTCAGAGACAGCAGGAATAATCCAACACTGGCGAGGTTGCAATGATGGGAAAGGTGAGACTGCAGATGGGCACTGAACAGGCTGCATTGTTGGTTAATTTAATGGCTGCAGATGGGCACTGAGCAGACTGCATTGTTGGTCAATTTAGAAGCTGCAGATGGGCACTGAGCAGGGTGTATTGATGAGCTGTGACCCTAATTTTGCTTCAAAGTTCTTTATTTAAAATGTAAGTTTTTTTCTTTAAACTTGCCTCCTGAAATTGGGGTGTGTGTTATATGCCTTTGAGTGTTATACACTGATAAATACGGTAATTATCAGACATGCGGCACAAGAATTACCACTGTGCCTAAAAAAACATTAAATAGTCCCGTTCTTGCCCCAAGTTTTTGTAATTGCTACAGACCACAAGATTACTTAGTGGGTCAATAAAGCAAATAATGAATAGTCCCAAAAAACAATTGCAGCACAGCCCCATTCAGTTGAATAGGTTAAGTTCAGCGAGCGGTAGTGTCCACTGAATGCCACAGCGAAGATCATTTTTGCCTCACCACAATGCAAATGCTGCAGCCACAACATGTGTACACCCCTAGACATTGCCTTTGCAGCTTACACACGGCTCACCCATGAGTCTTTACCCCCCCCCCAACCGCTAGTGTAAATGTGGTCTTATTAAGTGTGGCAGTGAACATAAAAATGTGCAAGATGCTGTAACCCCTAGCAACCACTCAGCAGGCTACATTACCCCCTCCTGACCCCTACACTCTGTACATTTTGCACTCTTGACCCCTACACTCGATGTGCTACCCACTACTAACCCTTGTATTCTATACATTACATATGCTTGACCCCCCGCTCTTTGTACATCACCCACTCCTAACCCCTGAACTATGCACATTACCCACTCCTTCTCTCTATATATTGCACACATCTGACCTCTGGTCTCTGCAACATTACACAGGCCTTACCCCTGCACCCTGTACATTACACACTCCTGACCCTTGCACCCTGTACATTACACACTCCTGACTCCTGCAGTCGCTATGTTATTCACTTCTGACCCCTGCACTCTGTATGTTACCCACTCCTGACCCCTGCATTATGTACATTACATACTCCTTACCCCTGCACTCTATATGTTACCCACTCCTGACCCCTGCACTATGTACATTAAACACTTTTGACCCCTGCATTATGTACATTACACACTCTTGACCCCTGCATTATGTATATTACATACTCCTGCCCCGTGCATTATGTACATTACACACGCTTAACCCTTGAACTATGTACATTACCCACTCCTGACCCCTGCATTATGTACATTACACACTCTTGACCCCTGAACTATGTACATTACCCACTCCTGACCCCTGCATTATGTACATTACACACTCTTGACGCCTGCACATGTACATTATACACTCATGCAACATTACTGACCCCTGAACTATGTACTTTATTCACCCCTGACACAATGTATAGTACATGTTCCTGACAACTGAATTTTGTATGTTACTTACACATATTTGACCTCATGTTCTGTACATGTTTTAAACCCCTACCACTGTTAGTACAATGTTATCACACCCCTAATTTCTTCACAGAACACTGTGTACACCGCCTCCCTCTTCTCTGCTGGGCTGCTGGTAGAGAGGTGGGCTCAGGCCCTGGCCCTTTCAGGTGGAGGGGCCGGGCTCCTCTCCCTAAAGCTTTGGTGGTTGGGCTGAGCTTTATGCCCCGTACACACGGTCGGATTTTCCGATGGACATTGTCCGATCGGAGCGTGTTGTCGGAAATTCCGACCGTGTGTGGGCGCCATCGGACATTTTCCATCGGATTTTCAGACACACAAAGTTGGACAGCAGGAGATAAAATTTTCCGACAACAAAATCCGATCGCGTCAATTCCGACCGTGTGTGGCCTGTTCCGACGCAAGTGCCACGCATGCTCAGAAGAAATTCCGACACGGGACAGCTCGTTCTGGTAAACTTAGCGTTCGTAATGGATAAAGCACTTTCGTCACGCTGCAATGTTCAAAATGGTTTAATACAACGCACTCTCTTCTTCTTTATAATGTGACAAGAATTAAGTCGTTTTGATGCTCATATTCACACACACTTCTCACAAACTTTTTTCGTTACTATTTATCGGGATTCCCTCAATATATTTTGATTTCTCACATCTGACAACATATTTTTTTTTTTTTTACTTTAATGTAGATTCTTTTTTTGTGTTTCTCTTTTCTTTTTTTTTTTTGGTGATTTTGATTTGTACTCCTGAAAATGTTTGTGTGTTTTTTGTGACAAGTTCCCACAACACCATTGATATGTTGTTCTATTTAATCTGTAGGAGGAGATTGTTTGGTGTTGTTGTCCCTTGTTAATTTCACATTGTACTTTAGAAATGTACCTGAATACTCACCAACAAACTGTCCTTTTTGGATGAAAACACACATAGGAGAGTAGAATTTACCTAAAAATATTTTATTAAGGGGTCACAACTATAAACAAAGAGGGAGGCAACGCTGGAGAAACTGCAGAAGTGGGCGAAGCCTTGGACTCCCAGGGCAGACATCAATTATTTAAAAGCAAAATTGGTGGCCTGAGGAGTCCATATCTAAGGGAGGGCAGTCTGGTCCAGAAGTCCCAGAGATCCGGAAAGCAGCAGATGACATCTGTGTCCCCAGGCTGTGGTCATACGAGAGACTGTATCTTCTGTCAGACCAGACTGAACCCAGGGTCATCACTCTCAGGTCTTCTTTCCACGCTTCCTTACAGGCTTTGGCTGTGGTGGTGGAGTTGTGGCAGCAGCAGGAGGAGGAGGAGGAGGAGGAGGAGGAGGATGGTCCATCTCAATGACATCCGTCTTGGGTGTCAGTTCCCCACTCTCCCCCTTACGAAGGACTTTATAAATCAGGTCCTCAGAAATCTTGCGTTGGCCCTCCTGCATGCCCTGCAATTTGGTGGCAGCCATGCAGGCAAAGGCCTCTTCAGGACTGGGGAAGGCTCTGAGGGACGCCGAAGCCTCCTGGATCAGCCTGTACGCTGAATCCTGCACAGGACTGGGAGTGGCCTTCCTGGCCCTTTTATATGGCAGGCGGAGGGGAGGGACCTGAGACTCAGTCAGGCTGCGACTTGTCCCTGGCTTCTCTTGGCTGACACTTAGCCCCGCCTCCTCCTGGCTGCCACTAATCCCCGCCTCCTCCTGACTGCCACATTCCACAGCCTCCTCCTGGCTGAGGTCTTCCTGTGTATGAAAAAGGGACATAGTTTTAGTATTGGTTTCATCAATCACACATAATTTTCACCTCCTGACTGCTGCAAATTCAATGTTAACAAATATAACAGACTATCCTTCTGAGCCCAGCATTTTGCATTCTTGTCCCAATTTTGGGTGCCCACTACTGTGTATTGATATGTAAAACACTTTCAAGCAGCAATTAGTGATCAATAATAACATCTAGTAAACATCATTTATTTATTGCCCAGAAATCTGTAGAAGAATGCTATACCTGGCTCCAGCTGGGCTCCTCCACTTCTTCCTGGCTGAAAGGCCCAGGTTGGACATCAGAAGCCTCAGCTGGTGTGGAAGAAAGCGCGGAAGGAAGAGTGGAGAGGGATTCCCTGACTTCAGTGTGGTCTGACAGAAATCGCAGTCTCTCGTAGTACCACAGCCTGGGGACATAAACGTCATCTGCTGCAGCTCCGGACCTCTGGGAATCTGTGACCTTCTTGCGCTCCCTAAGATATGTGCTCCTCAGGCCACCAATTTTAGCTTTTAAATAGGGGATGGTTGCTGTGGGGACCACCGGCTTCACCAACTCCAGCAGTTTCTCCAGCGCTGCCTGCCTCTTCTGTTTGTGGTTATAGTGGGGGTGTCTGACCTGCCACAGACAGGGCAGCTCTCTGTACTTGTCAATAAACAGGGGCAGGAAATTGTGGTCGTTGAACCCATCCATTTTCTCTGCAAGACACAACACAAGACAAACCCTAATGTCAGGCCAAACTCCCCTAATCTTGTTACAATATAGGCTTTAATTTCGAAGCAGTATAGGCCCAAGTTTAGATCCTACCTTCGTTAGCACGATCGGCGTCTCCGATGCTCCTTCCTCCGCTCACAGATCGTACGTAAGACGCGCGCGTTACGATTTATACACACTGCGCATGCGTATAACTCCGCCCGCCCCTGACGTTCTTTCTATTCTATTCCCCGCCCCTTTTTTTTCGGCGCAGTGGAGGAAGAGCACATGGCGGATAGACAGCAGGATCGTGCTAATTACAGCAACGAGGAGGAGGAGGAGGAGGAAAGGCCGGAGCCTGAAACGTCCCGATCCAGAAGGAGATTAAAGGACTCAAATATGTCCTTTGGGGAGATGTTGGAAATGGTGGACATCCTGAAGAAGGCCGACTATGATGGAAAGTATGGGCCTTACCCCAACCACAATGTCCGAAAGGCCAAGATCATGGCGAAAGTGGTCAGGAGTCTGCACCGGAAATTCGGGGTACGGCGATCGAAAGATCAGCTCAGGAAGCGGTGGTCGGACCTGAAATTACGAGAACATGAGCAGTACAGAAAGATCCGGAGAGTGCTGCAAAAAAGTAAGTAGTTGTGCTGTGTTCCTATTGTTCTTGTGTTTATTACGTTCGTGCTGCTCCATGTGCTTTTAGGAACTGTTGTACAGTTTAAAATGGCAACTTTCATGTTCATGGGCACATTATTCGTTCGGATCACACATTTTTTTTTCGGACTATAAAATACCATTGTTTAGGCCATATGCATTTGGCCACCATTTTGAGGCCCTATACTTGTCTTCAAAGAATTGGGTTGTGTAGATGGCTTTGTTACTAGAATGAAATGCAAACTAGATTGTGTGTAAGGAGAGGACACTGAGCAGCTGTTTTCACATCTGGACACTGGAGCACTAGTGTGGGACCCCAGAACACCCTTTTTATTAGGGGGGCCACACAGGTGCTCCAGTGTATACTATAGGGGGGGTCTCCATCTGTGAAGCTTGTACCAAACAGGTAAGTATTGCAGCTTGACAAAGGACACTAAAAAAGCTACATCTTGGAACTCTGCTAAAATAGACAATTGTACCCCACTTCCAAGCAATGTTTCATCTTTAGAGTTCTGCCATCAAATATCTGTGTGCTAAGTATACCATTTTTGTTTTACATAGGGGAGAAAAGACTCGGAGGACACCCCTCATCCGAGGAGACCAGAGCCCCCCCCCCCTCTGGAAGAAGGGGAAATACCAACACAAGCTGAGCAGGAGGAAGAAGACGTGGTGGAACTAGTCACCACAACAGGTGAGTGTCTGTGACCACAGGCTCAGGTAAGAGATGGATGGCGGCATTTTTTTTAGACCTAATTTATTTTGGGTTTCCTTTCTTTTTAGGTGATCGTGAGGTTGTGGATGAAGATCCTTTCACATCCGAAAGTGCCCAGATCCTGATCGGGGAGATCATGGGGTGTAATTTACAATTGGAAAACATCAAGCAAAACATCAATGATGTTATTCCAAAATATAAAAACATCATTGATGTTTTGGGGCGAGTTTAAAGCCCCTCAAAATCACTTTCTTCTTTTGTCTGCTACAATGTGCGAAATGTTTTTGTGATTTTTCCCAAAGCCAAATTTGGAGGATGCACACAGTGTGCCAACATGTGCTATCTGCCATCACGGGAGATCAATGGACGCGTTTTGGGGGTGCAACCCCTTCCTCAATAATAAAGTAACGGTGAGGAAGGGCTTTCTCCCCAAAAACACGTCCCTTCATCCCCCATGATGGCAGATAGCACATGTTGACATTGGGAAATTTGTGTGCATCTTCCAAATTTGGCTTTTCCAGGGGTGATTTCCCCCCATCTGAACGCAATATCAAACACAGTTCCTAAATACTCATGTCTGATATTGCCTTCCAGTTCTACCAAATGTGAACTTTGTAAGATCAAGATTTGTGTCTTTCTTGTGGGTTTTACACAGGCCTGTTTTCTATAAAATGCACATTTTGATTTTGGATAATGACACCACAAAAATTGTTATACAACAAACATGTTGGTTTGTCAGAAAAACCTTTGGTAAATGCACATGTGATTGTGCTGGTGTTAAAAAGATTGTTCATCAAGAATGTGTGGATTATTGTCTCACGCTACAACACTTTTGGGGTGATGTAATTGTTGTTTGATGAGAAAATGGGGGTAATTTCCTAAGGGCAAATCCACTTTGCACTACAAGTGCAGTTTCAGTGCAGTTGCAAGTGCACTTGTAGTGAAAAGTGTCTTTGCATTTAGTAAATAACAGCCAACAGTGCTTTGTATAAGGTTACACAATCACGACATTTTCTGGACTCCACACATTTCTGTCAGGGTCAGCTCAAACAAACACAAGCAGTAAATGTCCACAAAGAAGAGCCTGGGGGGAGATGCCTGTCGAGAACTTGAGGTCCTGCAGGCTTCTCCCTGTGGCCAAATACCGCAAGGTAGCGACCAACCTCTGCTCCGGAGTGATGGCTTGCCTCATGCAGGTATCCTGCCTGCTGATATAGGGGGTCAGCGAAGCCAACAGACGGTGAAACACGGGGTCCGTCATCCTGAGAAAATTCCTGAAATCACCAGGATTATTCTCACGGATCTCACGGAGCAAAGGCATATGACAGAACTGGTCACGCTGAAGCAACCAATTCTTGGTCCATGAACTCCTCCCCACCCTGTTCATGGACTGGACTTGTGTCAAGGTCAGGACCCCAACACCAAGCCCCCGCAGAGCACGAACTGTACGAGGAGTACGCATACGAAACATGGCTAGAAAACGGTAGGCTGCTCAGAACGAAGTAACAGAACGCACTGAAGAACAGCAAGGCCTGTGAAGAGCGACCTGAAAAACAGCAAAGAGCAGACAAGATCGCACAGAAAACTCCGATACGAACTGACTGCACGCACTGAAGAGCAAATACAAACCCACAAGCACAAACTGAACGGCAGAAAACGATCTGAAAGCCACGAGTCTGAAAAAGCGCGAATCGTCTCTCACCAAACTTTTACTAACACGAGATTAGCAAAAGGAGCCCAAAGGGTGCCGCGCTTGGTTCTGAACCGGCCTTTTCTAATCTCGTCGTACGTGGTGTACGTGACCGCGTGGTTGTCGATCGGAAATTCCGACAACTTTGTGCGACCGTGTGTAGGCAAAACAAGTTTGAGCCAACATCCGTCGGAAAAAATCTGAGGATTTTGTTGTCGGAATGTCCGAACAAAGTCCGACCGTGTGTACGGGGCATAAGAGTCATCTCATACAATACAGGGAAATTAGCCCTGTACTGTATGTGGAGAAGACTGGAGTGCAGGGGGAACAGTTCTCAGCGCAGGAGGGATACCACTGGAGCGCATTAAAATGCAAGTATTACTCCTTATTCCAGCACCCCCTAGACATAACATGAATTTAACCCTTGCTGTGTGAGGGACTACATTGAAAGGGTGGATTTTTCAATATTCCATCAGTTGGGCTTTGACATACTAAATGTTCACTGATATGAGTAAATAAGGTGAATCTGTGTTCACTTCACTCAACCAATCAATGTGCTAGCAGAAATCCATTTTTGTTTTTCATTTCCCTTCCATGCCCAGGTGTTCAGAGTGAAAAAGTTGAACTTTATTATTTGTTAATTCAAAAATAAAATAGGCTTTTCATTTGCTAAGTCAAAAGCCTGAGCCCCTTAAGTTAATCAAAGCCATTGTGTTGCGCTAAGTAGCAAAGCACTCTTGCGCACTCTTTAGCATGACCACATCGGGTTGATCCTTCTGGCTCTTAGGTTTAAAGTGTTACTGAACCCACAACAGTAAAATCAGTCTGTATATGCAGTAAAACATGCTTGTTATACTCACTGTGGAACCCAAGGGGTAATCCTATGCATTGTGTAAAAAGGCTGTCTGATCCTGTCTCTTCTGATCAGCTCCTTTTTCCACTGTCCCCAATCCATCTCCTCATAGTACAGAGCCTTTCGTGTGTATGGCTAGATAGTTTTTTTTCTTGGGAGAGTGCATGTGATCAGCACAGGGCCAATCAGCACTGTCCAGACAAAGGGTCAGGGGTCCTGCAGTATCATAGGACAGTCAGAGTAGAATGAAAACTCCTCCTACAAGCTTTAACAGCTTCCCGACCACCTCACGCAGATATACTGCGGCAGAAGGGCACGTACAGGCAGAATCACGTACCTGTATGTTGCTCTTTAAGAGGCGTCTTGCGGGCGTGCGCGCCGGGAGCTTCGTGAGCGTGATCATGGGTCCAGCGGACTCGATGTCCGCGGGGATACCCGCGATCGTCTCACAGAGAGGAAGAATGGGGAAATGCTAATGTAAACAAGCATTTCCCCATTCTGCCTAGTGACACTGTCACTGATCACAGCTCCCTGTAATTGAGAGCGGTGATCAGTGTTGTGTCACACACAGCCCCTCCCCCCAAGTTAGAATCACTCCCTAGGACACACTTAACCCCTACAGCACCACCTAGTGGTTAACCCCTTCACTGCCAGTCACATTTACACAGTAATCAATGCATTTTAATTGCACTAATCGCTATATAAATGTGAATGGTCCCAAAATCCCGCCAAAAGTGTCCTATCTGTCCGCCATAATATCGCACTCACAATAAAAATCGCTGATCGCTGCCATTACTAATAAAGAAAAAAATAATAATAAAAATGCCTTAAAACTATCCCCTGTTTTGTAAACGCTATAACATTTGCGCAAACCAATCAATAAACGCTTATTGTGATTTTTTTTTTAACAAAAATTTGTAGAAGAATACGTATCGGCCTAAACTGAGGAAAAAATGTTTTTTTAGATATTTTTGGGGGATATTTATTATAGCAAAAAGTAAAAAATGATGCGTTTTTTTCAAAATTGACGCTATTTTTTTGTTTATAGTGCAAAAAATAAAAAGAGGTGATCAAATACCACCAAAAGAAAGCTCTATTTGTGGGGAAAAAAGGACGTCAATTTTGTTTGGGAGCCACGTCGCATGACCGCGCAATTGTCAGTTAAAGCGACGCAGTGCCGGATCACAAAAAGTGCTCTGGTCTTTGGCCAGCCAAATGGTTCAGGGCTTAAGTGGTTAACCAAACACTGATAGAAGTCACAAGACTGTTATATACTGCTTATGAGAAAAGATATTTAGCAGTTTTTATTTATTAAAATAATCGCATTTCCATGTTCTGTGTACTGTAGGAGACCAGATATAGTGACTGCAGGGTCCTGGGTTTAGCAACACTTTAATGCTTGAATACGGCTTTACTTAATAGCTGGCAGTTCCAGCAATGGCTGGCCAAAGCCACTTAAACCAGGCTCTGTTTTAATATTGGAGCTTGGACTAATAGGTGTAATCCCAGTGCCATTTAAAATCAACATTCAAGTCACAAAGTGCCTAAAGAAATCCAGTGCTGAGAAATAAGCAGGTAGCCACTGCTGACCTTCAGTTTTAAAAATGCTTGTTGCCTGGCTTTTATGTTGATTCTCTAACTTTAATACTTTCTGAATCAATGACCTAGAACAACCATCCAGTATCTGAGTCAGAGCGAAGTCAGAATCCCTGACTTGCACACTAATTGATAGTCTAGGACTAATAAAAGTCATTGTATCTGCATGACCACCAGGAAGCTAGCATTTTCAGAAAGTCAACTAATATAGGATGTATGTATATCTCATGATAGGTTTCCTTTAAATAGAAGGAAGCGTCTGTGTAACATTAGCTTGGTGTACAGGACACACAAGCTATCCAAGATGTCTGGGAAGACTTTTCTTGAAAACTTATTTAAATACATTGCAAAAGTGCTCTCATACATTTTTCATGCGTGCAGAGCCACAAATATAAAACTTTCTAAGTAGAGTATGTATCTCTTTTGACATAAATCTGGCACTGCTAATATATTTGTAATGTATTAACACTATCTTTCCTCTAGGTATTTGGCTGTTTTCCATTGCTGTCAATTAAGGCTGGAAGCAAACTATACATTTCTCACAATAAACCATTTTCATGAGTATGCACAATTCATGGTCATTTTTTAGGATAGCAGATCCAGCACGGTACAAATTAGATATATGTAACCTTTTCCAAGGTCACCTTGTAAAACTCTTTAATATACCCAATTATATAATCAAAGGCAAGTCTGTTCTGGGAAAGGTGTTATGGGTGAAGGTTAAAGAGAACCTGTCATTAGGCAAGACATTTGGCCGATTAGGCTTTAATGGGTGCAGCTTTTTCTCTGATTTGTGTACCACGTACTAGTTCCAGGGCAGTGAATATAAACATATTTTCTGAGCCATGGCCTTGAAATTAGAATGTGACATACAAGGCATAGCTGGGCTTCTTGCATTAAAGCCCGATTACAAAGAAGATTTGCTTTGTAACAGCATCTCTTTAAAAAGAATTCTACTCCACATGAACGGGTGACCAGTCTAATATGTTAGTACCTATATCACCTTTTTCACAAATATGACTTCTAACTTATTTAAATGTCTGCTGCTAAAGCCCAACTCCAAGCAATTTTTTTTCTCCCATGCAATGGGGCTGTGCCCGTCCTGCATGTGTTGACTCATCCCTCGATCCTCAGGAAAACATTGCTCCCCTACGTACATCTTCCTGATGTCTTCCCAACCAGAGCTGGTCTGGACCACGGGGGGGGGGGGGGGGGAGCGGTTTAGCACCTGGAGGATCAGAGGATTAGATGAGTATGGCCAAACCCCTAGACTAAAACAAGCAGTTAACCCATGCGTGGTTAAAAAAAAAAAAAAATTGCGGAGTTCCCCTTTTAATATTTTTTCTAAGTTACACAGAATTTCATTTCTTACCCCTTTATATCATTGTTCCTTTGTGTCTTGGCATCCCCTTTTTGTTTGAAGTTTGAACCCCTGTCAGGTTTTTATTGCTGTATGTGTCCCTATTGGAGAGATTCACCCTTTCTATTTGTCCTGGTGGCAATGGTCTGAAACAATAGTCTGGTCTGAAAATAAATTGAAAAAGACAATTTTTAGTTGTCATCAGAACAAGAAAAGAAGGGAAGTTTTCCACTGGAACATACATTTTATGTTTCAAATGTCTAAAGTGTTAAGCTGGATACACACTATACAATTTTCTGTAGATTTTTTCCTTCAGATTTACCAAAAACCATATAATATGGGATCAAACCTTAAGAGTTTCAATTTGTATGCAATCATGCAGGCCCTTGCACTACATGGTTTTGGTAAATCTAAGGCAAATCAGACAACAAAAGTTGTATACTGTGTGTGGAATCTTATGCCCTGTACACACGGTCGGACTTTCCAACGGAAAATGTGCAATCGGAGCTTGTTGGTGGAAATTCCGACTGTGTGTGGCCTCCATCAGACTTTTTCCATCGGAATTTCAGACACAAAAAGTCGGAGAGCTGGCGCTAAAATTTTCCGACAACAAAATCCGTTCGCGTAAATTCCGATCGTGTGTAGACAATGCCGACGCACAAAGGGCGACGTATGCTCAGAATCAAGCAGAAGAGCAGCACTGGCTATAGAACTTCATTTTTCTCGGCTCGTCGTACGTGTTGTACGTCACCGCGTTCTTGACGTTCGGAATTTCTGACCAACTTTGTGTGACCGTGTGTTTGCAAGACAAGTTTGAGCCAACATCCGTCGGAAAAAATCAGATGGATTTTGTTGTCGGAATGTGCGATCGTGTGTACAGGGCATTAAGCCTCGTACACAGGGGATTGTCTGTTGACAGACTGTTCTCCTAAAATCTTACCGTTAGTACGCTCCTTTTGACAATTGTTGTCCAACTTTGGGCCAACAAATGTTGGATGACAGGCTAGTACATTTTCAGCTGAAAACAGCTCCACGTCTGATTTTCGTATGGTCAGTACACAAATCCATCACACAAAAGTACAAACACGCATGCTCGGAATCAATGTTCACCAAACACGAAATTAGCATAAGGGGCCTAAAGGGTGGTGCTCAAGAGCTGAAATTCCTCGTAGCACGTCACCACGTTCGTGTTTGTGGTATGACAATTGTATAATGTTGTATGCAAGACAAGATCTTGGCACACGCCCTTTTGACAAAAATCAGATGCTTGGTTGGCCAACAATCGTACTGTGTGTACGAGCCTTTATTCTCTCATTTTGAAACGATTGGCTCTTGTTTTTTGTTGTGTCTGTTGGACAGGAAGTATGTCTAAAGCCTCGTACACACGGTACGATTGTTGGCCAACCAAGCGTCTGATTTTTGTCAAAAGGGCGTGTGTCAGGATCTTGTCTTGCATACTAATGGTAGACAATTGTCATGCCACAAACACGAACTTAGTGACGTACTATGAGGAATTTCAGCTCTTGAGCGCCACCCTTTTGGCCCCTTCTATTAATTTTGTGCTTGGTGAGCATTGATTCCGAGCATGCGTGTTTGTACTTTCGACTTTTGTGTGATTTATGATTTATGTACTGACCATGTGAAAATCTGACGTCAAACCGTTGTCCTCCGAAAATTTACTAGCCTGTCATCCAACATTTGTTGGGCGAAAGTTGGACAACAATTGTCAAAAGGAGCGTACTAACAGTAAGATTTAATACGACAGTCTGTCAACAGACAATCCCCTGCCAACAATCGTATAGTGTGTACGCAGCTTTAATTCTCACCAATTAGACACACAGAGAAGCAGGTATTAACCCCTTTACCACCACCAAAAAAGTGTTGGCTTTAGCCTAGGTTCACACTGTGCATCGCACAAAAAATGCACTGAATTCCTGTACAATTGGCATGCAATTCAGTGTGGTACAATTTAAAACTATTCAGTTTAAATGGGCTCAAATCGCACTGCATCCGCACCGTGCATGCAGAAATTTTGCGAAAAGCACTGCAACCGGATCGCATGGCCATTTTGTACCAGGTAAATACACTGTGTTTTAGACTTTGTTTGGGGTGTCGTTAAGATTGCACTGACACCCGCTGCAGATGTGAATGCGGTGCAGGAAACGGGCAATAATTGCTGGTTTCCCACATCACATTCTAGTGTGAACTGAGGCTTCGATATAATTTAATGCTGTACTGAATTTAATGATGGAGATCGGAGTAATCCTGTTGTGACGTAACATTCGAAGTAACCTCAAGGAAGAAAGTTAAAGTAGCAATAGCATTACATTTCTTACTATTTTACATTACCTTCATTATTAGCCTCCTGATAGTTCTACATTAATCCATCACTGATCTTTTTTTTTTTTTATTTATTCTTTAACGCATGCTGAGATTCCTGTAGAGCACAATTTGAGAGACTTATGCCCCGTACACACAATCGGATTGTAAGCTCCATCGAACATTTGTTGTCGGACTTTTCGCCAACAAATGATGGCTAGCTGGTTCTCAAATTTTCTGGCAACAAATGTTTGTTGCCGAACTTTCCGATCATGTGTACACAAGTCTGCCGGACAAAAGTCCACATGTGCTCGGAATCAAGTACAAGCCGGAGATATAACTAGCGTTCGTAATGGAGATAACATGTACGTCTTGTACGTCACTACGTTCGTAATTGTTGGCCAACATTTGTGTGACCGTGTGCATGCAAGACAAGTTGGAACCAACATCCTTCGCACAAAAATCCACGGTTTTGTTGTCGCAAAGTCTGATCGTGTGTACGGGGCATTAGATACATAAACAGCAACGGTCAATAAGATAAAATGGTGATTCAATACGTAAATCCTATCTCTCTGTAAAAGTAGAACATTGCCCATGATTGTGTAGCTGCTGAAAGGTTTCAAACTGAATGTAAACCATGCATTTCTATAAAAACTCATATCCAGTTTTAGAACTGTATGAAAAAGAAAGACAACACATGGCTAAGTGGTTAGCACTTCCACCTAGCAGAAATAGGGTTGTTGGTGTTCACTCCTGGGCCTGCGTGGGTTTCCTCTGGGTGTTTTTCCAGTTTCCTACCACGTTAAACTCCTGACTAAATTGGCCCTAGTATGTAGGAATGGGTTAAGGACCTTAGATTGTAAATTCATTGACGGCAGAGACTGATGTGAATGTATAATAAATATATAGAACGCTGCGTAAATTGATGGCGCTATATACAGTGCATTGAAAAAGTATTCAGACTCCTTGAAATGTTCCACATTTTGTCATGTTACAACCAAAAGCGTAAATGTATTTTATTGGTATTTTATGTGATAGACCAACACAAAGTGGCATATAATTGTGAAGTTGAAGGAAAATGATAAAAGGTTTTCAAAATTTTTTATAAATAAATATGTGAAAAGTGTGGCGTGCATTTGTATTCAGCCCCCCTGAGTCAATACTTGTCTATACTATGTCTCTACCAGCTTTGCACATCCAGAGAGTGACATTTTTGCCCATTCTTCTTTGCAAAATCGCTCAAGCTCTGTCAGATTGGATGGAGAGAGTCTGTGAACAGCAATTTTCAAGTCTTGCCACAGATTCACTTTTGGATTTAGGTCTGCACTTTGACTGGGCCATTCTAACACATGAATATGCTTTGATCTAAACTATTTCAATGTGGCTCTGGCTGTATCTTTAAGGTCATTGTCCTGCTGAAAGTTGAGCCTACGCTCCACTCTGTTAAGGTCTTTTGCAGACTCTAACAAATTTTCTTTTAAGATTGCCCTGTATTTGGCTCCATCTATCTTCCCATCAATTCTGACCAGCTTCCCTGTCCCTGCTGAATAAAAGCATCCCCACAGCATGAAGCTGCCACCAACATATTTCACGATGGGGATGGTGTGTTCAGGGTAATGTGCAGTGTTAGTTTTCCGACACACATAGTGTTTTGCTTTTAGGCCAAATAGTTCAATTTTGGTCTCATTTGACCACAGCACCTTCTTCCACATGTTTGCTGTGTCCCCCACATGGCTTCTCGCAAACTGCAAACAGGACTTCTTATGGCTTTCTTTCAACAATGGCTTTCTTCTTGCCACTCTTCCATAAAGGCCAGATTTGTGGAGTGCACAACTAATAATTATCCTGTGGACAGATTCTTCCACCTGAGCTGTGGATCTCTGCAGCTCCTCTAGGCTCAACAAAGGGAAAGAAAGCCACATTTCTCTTGAGACTACCGGGGAGAGTTGCCATGAGGAGAGGAGATAGAGGACATTAGTGGTGAGGTGACCGGACTGTGTGGTCTAACTCCACCTAGGTGAGAGAGAGAGACACACTGTCAACCAGCATCTGAGAGTGAGAGAGAGAGGGAGAGCCATGCTTTTCCCAAGTCTGCTGCAAGAGGCTGAGGGTAAAGGAGCCAGGAACAGTGTCACCCACACGGTCCTCCATCGTTCAGCCCAGGGACCCTGCTCAGCAACTCAGCGCCATCTAGCCCAGCGGAGACAACCCACACACCGCTTTGGGGATCACAAGACACATGCAGGTGTCCTGTTGGCCATTGGCCCAATACCCTACCAGTTCAGCTACCAGCCATCCTGATCGGCCAACAGGAGGTGACCAGTGCCTTACAACATTGCCAGGAGCCTGAAGCATCATTTGGGACTGCTGCTGTGTCATCCCCCAGAGGATTGGTGAGCGGGTGTAAACCCAACATCATTTTTAGCACAGTACAAAGGCTGCATGCAGACACCTATTCCCCTTTCTACTGTCAGAGGATGCTTATTTGGAGCTGCCACTTTTAGCCATTCTGTTCTTACAAACCACTACCTAACGGGATTTCCTAGAGAATTACTGTCTCACTTTTGATTGATTAAACCTACTCTCTTAACAAAGAGCCCCAATGTTTGCTAGCAGAAGACACTAGTACCCTTCAACTCAGGACCTGTAACGTTACAGAACTGTGCTTACTGTACCTGTTAACCCATTTCTTCTTTTTGTATTGTTACTTTGAATGGTGTTTGTGGCCCAAAAGGAGTTGAGAAGTTGATAGATCTTCTCTATTCCCTCTCAGCGCCTGTGTTATGGGCATATAGATTACTGCCCTTTTCTAAATTTACAGTTTCTAAGTATTAAAGGTAGTCTTTTCTAATGTATTAATTCTTTGTAGAAAGGTTTAACAGTTTTGTAAGCTTCCATATGCTTTAAATTGTGATAATATATTCAATTTCTTTATCACTACCAGGTGTGTGTCTGTTTTTGGTGATAATTCACAGCCAGGATAACAGTATTTTCCACATGTGTCTTTAAATGTGTTTGCAGTAATTTCATTTAACCATTTGTGCCAGAGAGGCTGAGGTCATTCTTGGGGTTGAGGCGGAGATCAGAGAACCCAAATTTACCAAGCAGCTTCTTCGGGGGTGGTGCTACATGTGCCATTTTGTGTTGGTCTATCACAAAAAATACATTTACATTTTTATTTGTAACATGACAAAATGTGGAAAATTTCAAGAGGTATGAATACTTTTTCAAGGCACTGTAAGTCCCTGTAATAAATAAATAATAACACACCATACACATACATAGTTGCAATATACTTTACAAACCATGGGTGGACTGTGGACTGAGAAAAATATACCATATTTATCGGCATATAACACGCACTTTTTTCCCCTTAAAATCAGGGGAAAATCGTGGGTGCGTGTTATAGGCCGATCCCCGCCAATTCTGGTTGATCGGAGCAATCGAGGTAGTCGCCGCTGACATACACAGCCGTGCGTAAATTCAAATATGGCGCCGAGACTGCAGGGACTCATCGGAGCCGAGATACACATACCCGAGTATCCTCGGCTTTTCTCGGCGCCGCTCACAATCACGCCCAGTCCCGCAATTGGACCTGTGTTATGTCCATCATAGGGTGGGACTGTGAGCGGCGCCGAGAAAAGCCGAGGACACTCGGGTATGTGTATCTCGGCTCCGACAAGTCCCTGCAGTCTCTGCGCCATATTTGAATTTACACACGGCTGTCGGTGGCGATCGCAGCGATCACACAAGGCTGCACTGGGGGCAAAGCTGCACTGGGGGCAAAGCTGCACTGGGGTCAAGGCTGCACTGACGCTAAGCTGCACTGACAAGGCTGCACTGACAAGGCTGCACTGGGGCAAGGCTGCACTGATGCTAAGCTGCACTGACAAGGCTGCACTGACAAGGCTGCACTGGGGCAAAGCTGCACTGACAAGGCTGCACTGGGGCAAAGCTGCACTGACAAGGCTGCAATGGACACTGGGGCAAGGCTGCACTGACACTGACAAGGCTGCAGATGGGCACGATAACGCTACATTGATGGGCATTTTAATGTAAGTTTTTCTTCCTTAAACTTCCCTCCTAAAAGTTTTTTTCCTTAAAATTCCCTCCTAAACTTGGGGTGTTATACACCGGCGCGTGTTATACACCGATAAATACGGTATATATATTTGTAATAACAAAAAATGTTTTTATGGCAATGCAAATATGTTTTTTAAACAATCAGGAGTGATGATGGAGTTTGATTCTGTCAGGGAAAAAAAAACTGCTGAGGCCTGGTTCACACTGATGCAGTGCAGAAA
This sequence comes from Lithobates clamitans, assembly GCA_037952925.1. NCBI lineage: Eukaryota > Metazoa > Chordata > Amphibia > Anura > Ranidae > Lithobates > Lithobates clamitans. The sequence goes on along the minus strand of JBBGZY010000603.1, from coordinate 2,619,895 downwards.
CCACAGCGATTCCTGTGCGGGAACCGCAGTACATCAGAATCACTGCAGGCGCCAAATAAAGTTAATGACACCCCCAAATCAGTCCATAGAATGCAGTGTGAACTGTGGAATCGGATGGAATTGAATCGCATTGGTCTGAACACCCATGCGATCCGATTCCAGTGTGGACAAAAAAGGGTCCTGCACCTTTTTGGTGTGGATCCAGTGCGAACTGAGCCATACATAATGTATGGCTCAATTTGCACCGCACTGAATTCGCATATCATTTGTACAGGAATCCGGTGCAATTCCTGTACATGCGATGAAAATGAGATGATGACATGCGATGTGGCAAACGGCATTAGTGAAAACCCAGCCTGAAGGTAAAAGAGCAGGTATCAAGCTAATCTGACAACCAAAGCTGCAACACTTCTAGGCAGTGCTGTAACTTGCCACTGTCTCCCATCCCACCCTTTTTTATTGGCCCATCTCTACAACCTCTCTGTCCAACAGGAATGCATAGGAGGCAGGAAGAGATTAGAAAGCTTCAGCATTGTCAGTCCTTTGGAACTGCCTACATTTAATATCTGCAGCAATAATTTCCCCTTGACATAGTAGGGCTGACATTTTAAAGCCTTGTAATATGCGTTAGATTACTCTTCAGAAGGCATTTCACAGATGGTGAGAAGGTGTAATATCGCCTTTTTACTGACTGTTTTAACCATTTAAACCTTGCACCAAAGCACTACAACCACGTGCATTTTATGTAATTGTTGGGAGGTTGTAAGGCAAGCCAATTCAGTTATATGGGCTACATAAGGAGTTATGTAGCAGTTCTGCCCGTTGAACACAACAGTGGAGATAATTTTGGCCACATCGCAATTCAAAGCATCATGGTCGCACCATATGTACAACTCCATAAGCTGCCTTTGTAGCCTAAAGTGATTATAAAGGGTTTTTTTTTGTGTTTTTTTTTTAAATTACAAACATGTCATACTTACCTTCTCTTGCAGGAATTTTTCACAGAAGCGGCCCTGATCCTCCGGTCCCCCGGTGGCGCTCCTGGCTCCCCCTCTTTGGAAAGTGCTCCAGTGGACAGCCGCTTTCCATGGGGGCACTCGTGTGGGCGCACTCCCGAGTCCTGCTGCTGCATCCATTGACACAAACAGCAGGACTTGGCCCCGCTCCCCCGGCTCCCGTGTCACTGGTTTGATTGACAGCTCAGGTAAGCAAAAGGGGGGATCTAACAAAAATCACAATAAGTGTATATTGATTGCTTTGCGCAAAAGTTATAGCATCTACAAAATAGGGGATAGTTTATGGCATTTTTATTATTATTTTTTTTTTTACTAGTAATGGTGGCGATCTGCGATTTTTATCGGGACTGCGACATTATGGCGGACAGATCGGACACTTTTGACACTATTTTAGGACCATTGACATTTATACAGCGATCAGAGCTACAATGGCACTGGCAAGGAAAAGGTTTAACGGGGTTAAGTGTGTTCCCTGGATGTGTTCTAACTGTAGGGGGGATGGGCTCACTACAACATGACAGAAATCACTGCTCCCGATCACTGGGAGCAGTAGATCCCTGTCATGTTTCTAGACAGAATAGGGAAATGCCTTGTTTACATAGGCATCTCCCCGTTCTGCCTCTCCTCGCCGCAAATGGAGACCGCCGGTGAACATCGAGTTCGCAGGACCCATGGACACATTCCCACGGCACGCAGTGGGCCTGCTAGGTGGCAAATTCAAAGGGATGTACGTGTATGCCCTTTTGCCTGCCCGTGCCATTCTGCCAACGTAAATCGGCGTGTGACAGTCGGCAAGTTGTTAATGCATAGAATGCATTAAGGTGAAAAACCTCAATATTTCACAATTCCTTTACAACTCCGTCTGGCCAGATCGGATTGGAGGACAGTCAGGTTAATATGTAAATGGACAGACGATCCGTTTACATCTGACTGCCCATAGAGCAGAGCGGGCTGTGTCCGTGTCAGCTCTGCATAAGCAAGAGGGACACGGACCTGTTATCTGGCCGATTCATTCAGCTCAGCAGGGGAACAGCTGACAGATCGCCTGCTGAGAAAAACTGGATCCAGCCCATGTGGAAGGAGCCTAACTTCTTTAGTAAATGAGCTTTACAATGTTTAAGGTATGCACGTTAAAACCTGGTCAACTGTAAATATGAATTATTTTATGCAAGGAGGAAATGTTAAGCTAAATATCTGTGGATTCTCTATGTGACCAGTGGTAAGTGTAGTCTCATGTGGAAGCCTAAAATCTAAGCACCTGGTCTTCACCCCTTCTTTTCTAAAAAAAGGGCCCATCTACCCATGTTACCTGTCTAAGTTGGACTCCAGATTCACCTCATTGGTGACAACTGAATGCAAACAAAATTTAAACAAGGACGAAAACCTTTTGCAGATAAACAATAATTGAGGGTGGCAAAGAATCCCTGCAACTTGGATATAGGAACCAGGAATCAAGCCAAGCATTTAACCAGGAGCAATCAGGAAGCAGGTATCTGGATAAAACAGAATACATTTTAAGCTTATGCATGCATGAACCCGTATAGTTTTGTGCCTGTGTACATGAATTTATACATGCATATTTTTATTTTTGCATGTCAACTCAAAAACGGAATAGTGATAGTTCTTCACACATTTAATTTTACCCAGTTTACTACCAAACGCTTGATATTTTCAATTAACTACGCAACTACCCCCTTTCAGCACATTTTATTAAATTTGTCTTTCAAATTAAGAGACTCCAAAGGTAGTGTCATTTCTAATATGTATATGTGTATTATAATGAAGCAGTATTCCAGCTCCTTTTTTCACTAATAAGTCATTATTATTTAAGTGACATAAGCCTAATTAGACCAAACCTGTATTTTAATTGAGAGTATTTGGCACTTCAAGTCCACTGAAGTGTTTTAAATAGCTATGCTTTTCTAACAATGGATTAAAAGTAAAATACATGAGAAAACTGTGAATACATTTAAAGGAGTATGAGCTGCATTAGCTTGTGAATCACTGATAAACATTAGCTCTTTATAGTACTATGATATGTACAGTAGGGTGTAATTACAATTAGTTATCAGTTACAACAAAATACACAATATAAAAAAGCAGAATAAAATAAAACTCTTCATAACACACAATGAAACAATGGGGTTGAGTTACTAAAACTGGAGAGTGTAAAATCTGATACAGCTGTGCATGGCAGCCAATCAGCTTCTAACTGCAGTTTGTTTAGTTAAAGGGGTTGTAAAGGTAAAAAAAAATAAAAATAATAACAAACATCTCTCTACTTACCTACTCTGTGAAATGGAATCGCAAAGAGCGGATGGGAATCTCCTCTTTTCAGGTCCCCCGCCGGGGCTCCTGGCCCTCCTCTCTGGGCAGTGCCCCCATGAGAAGCCGCTTCCCACGGGGGCACTCGTGCGTGGTCGCACCCAAGTCCCTCTACTGTGTCCATTGACACAGACTGCGGGACTCACCCCCGCCCCCCGCTTCTTCATTATTGGCTTTGATTGACAGCACTGGGAGCCAATGCCAGCAAAGCCAGTGAGACCCGAAAGTGAGGGGAGAAAACATCTGCAAATGTGCACGGCGCTGGATCGAATGAGGTCTCAGGTAAGCAATTGGGGCTAAGGGGGCAATGCTGACACCTAAACACTTTTTACCTTAATGCAAGGAATGCATTAAGGTAAAAAACTTTTAGACTTTATAACTAGGGGTTCAGCGGGTCAAAAAACTCACAGTTCAGATCGTTCCTCGGATCAGGAGTCACGGATCAGATCATTTTCTGATCAACAAAAAAAAAATTAATTGAATTTACAAAAACCTGTGAAAATGCCACCACCATATAGTCCCCACTGTAATATCCACAATCTCTCCCACTGTAATATCCACAATCTCCCCCACTGTAATATCCACAATCTCCCCCACTGTAATATCCACAATCTCCCCCACTGTAATATCCACAATCTCCCCTACTGTAATATCCACAATCTCCGCCCCCACTGTAATATCCATGTCATCTCCCCCACTGTAATATCCACGTCATCTCCCCCACTGTAATATCCACATCTCCCCCACTGTAATATCCACATCTCCCCCACTGTAATGGACATCTCCCCCACTGTAATATCCACATCCCCCCACTGTAATATCCACATCTCCCCACATCTCCCCCACTAAAATCCATATCTCCCCACATCTCCCCCACTAATATCCACATCTCCCCACATCTCCCCCACTAATATCCACATCTCCCCACATCTCCCCCACTAATATCCACATCTCCCCCACTAATATATACATCTCCCCACATCTCCCCCACTAATATCCACATCTCCCCACATCTCCCCCCACTGTAATATCCACATCTCCCCACATCTCCCCCCCCTGTAATATCCACATCTCCCCACATCTCCCCCACTGTAATATCCACATCTCCCCACATCTCCCCTACGATTGTCTGCTTGCTTGCAGTTGAGGCGGGTGATGATGACGTCAGCGCGCCGCTCACCGAGGCCACCGCCAGGGTGTACCAAGATGGCCACCGCTCCAGAGCTAGGCCGAAGCCGCAGCCTTTCCTCCGCAGATCGAGTGTGTGCCGATCCAACAGGTTGAACTGTTCGGATCACGGATTGGTGACGATCCGTTGCACCCCTATTTACAACCCTTTTAAGCTTTGGCAAAAAAAATGGAAGTTGATTCATTTCTATGCAGAGCTGCACCAGACTTTGCACTCTCCAGTTTTAGTAAATCAATCCCAGTGTGACTTATTCAATAAAGCAGTGAAAGAGTGAAGGGGAAAATCAATGTGCATAATCTGTAGTAAATGAATCGACATATTATTACTGGCACAAGATCACTGAAGTAAAAATTTAGATTGCTTACAGTTGCTGTTATTCATTTTGCTCACTGCCTTATGATTATTAGCAAAAAATACATTAATTTCTTGAGGGAAAATTAAGATAAAAATATAGATGCGCTAAATATCCAAAGTGTTATTTTAGCTATATGTAAAGGGTAGGGACTCCTTTTATGTGTTGGATACTCTAACAATTACATTTCCCTTCTAATACCTGATTCTGTTTCCGTGCACCTAAGAATTGATTTTTTTCCACCCTCATTTCTATATTCTCACATATCCTGTTGCATGCTCCACATTATACTTTAAATATAAAATCCAGCGGGGATTGTGGGAACCTAGCATAATGGCCACGGAAGATGTGTAGACCTAGGATGTGTTGCACATCTATTTTATCAATAGAGTGCTCAAGAGATTTAATAGTATGTGAGGTGCAGTAGCTCTTCAGTTAAACTAACTTTTGAATAGACTAGCCCAACTAGAAAAATGTTGTAAACGAATAACTATGTTATACCATTTTTGTTAAATACAGGTTTTCTATACAAGCAAAATATTTTTGCTGATCTTTTTGAATATATTTCATTTATAAAAAAGTAATGTCATGGGGCTGATTTACTAAAGGAATATTCACACAATAAACCGTGTGGATATATTCACTTCTGTTATCCAACAGAGAGCTGGCACTTTGCTACAAGTTCCTTTAATGCTGCATTTCCATATTTTTTTACATAATTTTAATTAATATGACCATCATCTGTGTTTGATGCTTGTCATTCTCTTCAAAACATTCATAATATATGTGACAGATTCCTATTATGAAATAGAATGAGTGATAATGACCATTCAGATGTGACAAAAAAACAACAGTGCTAGTTGTTGGAATTTTTCTCGCTTGGTTGTAAACTTTTAGTCTTGGCCATTTTTGCAGGAATGGAGTAAGTCTTAGATATTTAAGCCCACCTTGTTCGTTCTAGTTTTACTGTTTTTAAATAATTTGATATTTTACGCTATCCTCTCTCTCTCTCTAATTCACCTATTCCTCACTCATATATTTTACTATATAATCCCCTGGTTTAATAATAAAAACAGATTAATAACTTTTTTGGACCTAAAAGGGGCCTGAATTGTGGAAACTTTGGCCACAATAGACAAAAAGAAAAAAAGAAAAGACTAGTTACCAATATTGCCCGCACCAGTTTTGCTTGCTCCCTACAGCTGACCTTTTTCCCATTATGACTTAATGTGACTTGTTCTGCAACGTGTCTCTGTTTGAAGGTAACCATCTTGGTAGAGGTAGGGTTATTTTTTCCTCATGTCAGAGATGCCTATCTGATGGCTGGTGGAGGTAAGATGAAAAAACAGCAGAAATGTTGGGGCAAGCACAGATCCACAGAACAAATAAGGCAGAAGCGGGCAGATGCATGCAGTACATATTTCTCTCCAGCAAGCAGAACAGTAACGACATCCCCAAAACTCACTTCAAATCTCCTGAGACTAGCAGTCACAGGCAACTCTGCCTTTCACACTGCAGCTATACAATTATGAGGTTGTAGGCTCATGATTGCCTAGGCACCCTAACATTTCAGATGAACTGCTATTTTTCAGGAAGAATTCAAGACAAAAGATACATCTTTCAAGGTACTGCTTAGGTGCTATTGGCATTTTTGCATGTTTCCTGTAACATAGAAAGACTCCTATACCACTGGATGACGTCCCATTGGACGAAACATGTCGGGTTGAGCTACAGTGGTGATGGAATTATATCTGCTAGGATAATGACTGTGCTGATTTATCTACTTGCCTGATTTTATCTACCTTATGTGAGTAGTATTCTTTTTCAATAAACTGTTGACGTTTTACACTACTACACTATGAGTTCCTGCCTTATCTCTAAATTCCCCTGAGCTTCTTCTGTGGAGTGTTCTGGGAGCCCTTATTCTGTGTCTTGAAGTGTGCCATCCATCTCAGCAGGGATCTCTCCTAAAACCTGCTGTCTTCAAGATCAACAGCCTCTGACAGAATCTTCAGCGTCCAACACAAAGGGGTGTGTTGGGTTCCTGTATCCCCTGCAGCACACTGTGGTTCCTCCCACCAGCTGCTATGTTATTGCAGGATGCATTACTGATGTAGGGGCCAGAGGAGGAACTACAGTGCACAGTGTTTGACAAAGCCCCCAACTACGCCAAAAGTATCAGATGCTGAAGATTTTTTTGGAAGTTGTAACTCATGAAGACAGCATTCTGACTGCTTGCCTCACCATTTATAGCAACATTATACCTTTTTTTAAAAAGTAACACTAAACTTTTTATTAAATAAAATAAATGCAGTATGTTTAAATAGAAGTAGATTGTACCTTTTATTTATCTCTTCCTTCATTTCATCTCTCAAATTAAAGATTTTTCTGCTGTTCTTAGACTTCCTGTTCTAGGGTGGCTACATTTGTTCTCTATGCCCCCTTTGTGTTAGTGAACATAGCCACCCTTTCCTGCTCACCTCCAAAGTGGGCCACACATCTACAGTATGTACAGATGCATTCTAGTATGCATAGTGCAGGGAATGTGACCAGCACTGCTCGCTCTACACTGTTAGCGGTAAATGTTAAAAAATTTCAGTTTAGTATCTCTGTAAAAGAGATGTATCTGTCCCTCAACATCTCTAACACTGAGAACTGAGTGATCAAACACCACCAATCGCTCGATTCCCACAGCTTTGTGAGCAGCTCTCTGCTCTGCCCCTTCCCTCCCACGTCACTGGATCACTGGGCTGTGGAGGGGCAGGAGCGGGCAGCTCAAGCTCTCACCGTGTGCCAGTCCAAGCATGTGGGCGGATCCCGACTCCATTGTTGTGATCGTACCTGAGTTTGGACCGGCTCTGTGACGTCAGTTGACACTGAAAACGGGTCGCAGGAGTGCAGAACAAACTGCACTCCTGTGATCCACAGGAAAAGTACAGCCAACTGAGCTTTGGCTGTACTTCTCCTTTAAGTAACAGAGTCACTTTAAAGGACAAAAAAATGTCAAATCTCCTAAGCTGAAAAATCAAGACAATCAAAACTGAATATGTTTTTTTTGTATAAACCTTCCAAAGCCTAACTGATTTGTTCAAAGTTATTATTTTGACTTTACTATGTAAAACAGTTTTGCTTTAGCATGTGCATATTATTATATTATGCAATGAAAAGTACTTTGGCTGAAGGGCCATAACAAATAATAATAATAAAATATTAATAATCATTATCAATAAATAATAGCTTTTGCCGGCATTAATAAATTCTTTTTCAGTACAAATGCATGCATACTAAAATGTGTAGGGAATGTGCAGAATAATATTTAAGAATTATACTTTGAGAGTTATTCTTTACCAGTTCTATTTTGTTCTCCTCTTTTATTTTCTCTAGTTTATATATATATATATATATATATATATATATATATATATAAATATATATATATATATATGTATATATAAAATATAATATACTGTTATTTCTTAAATTCAATTTCTAACACTCGGTTTATTAAAAAAAATGGTTTGGTTTAAAACTCAAACAAAATTGTTACATTCTGAATGGCATGTAAGTACCTGATTCTTTTGCCTTTTTACTCATCCCTACCAAAAAAAAAAAAAAATCTGCAAATCCATTTTCTAACCAGCTGCACCTCTGTACTGAACAGATAACAACCTGTGCAAGCCAGGCTTTTGCTGTGAATCGGTGCTGATAGGCCTGAATCTCAGAGCTTTTTTTAAATGCTAATGACAAGAAACATTTCCTAAGCCAAAACGCTCTTGTAGATCTGTCTACTTCTATTATGACAGATATTTGCTTGTAAGTACATAGAACACTTGTTCGCAGCGCCTTATCTGCTACGGTGCAGCCTGCTGACCTACATACCATTCAGCACAATATGATGCACAAACATCTTCTATACAATTTTTCATTTTCGACTTAAAAACAGTAGAGTGAAGATAGGATTGCCACAAATCTAACAAAGAGATGGTGTTACTTCCAAATAAAAAATGTGCGTTTCCCAAAGAATTTGTCTCGTAGCATTGAGCTCATACACAAGCAGCGCTTAAAAGGGTGTTCAATGGCGATTAGGTAGTGGAGACTTAGAAATAAACTGTATCCTTTCTCCTCTGCATAAAGGAATAAGCTAACTTATTTCCCATAACAATTAAAAGTTCAACTGTTCCGAACTGTGTTTAAGTGATGTTTCCAATTGCTTACATTGAAATATGGAAACAATGAGATAATACGGCTATAGGAATGAGCGAGTGCATGGAAAATGATATGTGTGGGAAAGAAGAATGATATTCCATTAACTTTCACTTAAAGGTAGACTCTGGTTAAAATTGAAACGAAAGCCTTGAAATGTTTACAGGCAGCTGAGCCTGCCTGCTTAGTGCTTTAATTTGCATCCAGGCATTACTGCACCAGACCACCACTCCATTTTGCTGATTTATATGGTGATCTGAGAACCCCTGTGTGTGACGGGAAAGCTGTTCCCAAACACACCCTCTGCAGGTTTCTTTATTGTCTTTCATATGAAGAAAGTATGATATGAAAAAGAAGTTTTACTACAATGATTTTTCTCACAGCCACCAATTCGAATCAGACCTGCTTTGTAGATTTAAAGTGATATTAAAGGTCATAGGCTCATAGATCTTCCTAAAATAACAAACATGTCATACTTACCTGCTTTGTGCGGTGGTTTCTCACAGAGCAGCCCGGATCCTCCTCGTCTCGGGTCCCCTGACGGTGCTACAGGCCCCTCCCCCTTGCCAAGTGCCCCCTTAGCAAGCTGCTTGCTATAGGGTCTCCTTGCCATAGGGTCACTCATATGTGTTTGCTCCCAAGCCACCTCTGTGTGTTCATAAGACACACAGAGCGTGGCTCGCCCTTGTCCCGCCCCCTTCTCGCTGTCTGTGATTGACAGCAGCAGGAGCCAATGGCTCCTGCAGCTGTGTCTCAGCCAATGAGGAGGGAGAGGCCTATGAGAGCCACTTCTGTCAAGCACATCACTGGATCGAGATGGGGCTTGGGTAAGTATTGGGGGGGGGTCTGGGGAGGGCTGCAACCTTCAACCCTTACAATCACTTTAATGCAATTGGTAATCCAGTAATTAGAGAGAGAAATAGGAGTTTCCATTCCATACACTACCAGTGACCATCTGAAGAACAGAGAACTCTGACTTTAGCACAACTAATGATCTTGCTGTGTCACATTAGTAATTCACCAATGGATTTCACTTGCCCAACATTTACGCAGGATGAAGCAGGACTTAACTACTCAGTCAGCTTTTAAGTCTGTACCAAACAATACTATTGTCATGCATTATACAAAACATGTATATAATACATTATTTATGTGATAAAATACCAGTGCGCTACTATGTATGTGAATACAATTTTTTCACCAATGCCTTGTAGTGAACAGCTACGACCATTAATGACCTCATACTAAATATAGTGCCCCGTACACACGATCGGAATTTCAGTCGGGAAATGTTCAATGTGAGCTTGTTGTCGGAAAGTCCGACCGTGTATATGCTCCATCGAACATTTGGAATTTCCACACACAAATCTTTGAGAGCAGGTTCTCAAATTTTTCAACAATTTCACTTTGTTGACGGAAATTCCGATCGTGTGTACGCAAGTCCGATGCACAAAAGTCCACGCATGCTCAGAATCAAGTACGAGACGGAAGCGCTTGGTCTTGTAAAACTAGCGTTCGTAATGGAGATAGCATATTCGTTACGCAGCAAATTTTTAAATCTTTCAATGCAGCGCATTCTCTTCTTCTTTATAATGCTAGGATAATGAAGTTGCTTTGCTGATGATATTCAAACGGATTTTTTAGTATTTCACGTGATCTCATGAATAATCTTTGTTTTTGTTGTTTTTTTTATCAAGATCTCCAGAATAATCTTTTTTTATTTTTTATAGTGATCTCATTTTTTTTATGACATTTTTCCAGATCTCCAGAATATTTTTTTTTTTCTACTGATCTCCATAATATTTTGTTGTTGTTTTGTGTGTTAAGTTACCACAACACCATTATTATCTTGTATTTTTTTTGCCTCAAATAGGTTGGTTGGTGTTGGTGTTCCTTGTTAATTTAACATTGTATTTTTGAAAGGAACCAGCCTACTCACAAACAAACTGTCCTTTTTAAAGTAAAACACATAGCCAAGTATTTGTCCAAACCAAAAATTTAAATTTATTAGGGGTCCTAACAAAATAAAGAGGAAGGCAACGCTGAAGAAACAGTTGGAATTGGTGAAGCCTTTGTACCCCAGGACAGACATCAATTATTTGACAGGCCAAACTGGTAACAAAAATAAACAAAAATGCAGCGCTCAATGGGACCAGTAGTAAAGAACCATTGACAGTTGTTTTTAATTTCAAATCTCAGCATTCATCCAATAAATGAACTTTATTGATTATACCATCAGCAATAGTTCTTTACTACTGGTCCCATTGAGCGCTGCATTTTTATTTATTTTTGTTGTCTACTTTTCTTCCAGAAGTTTGCAGCTGCACTGGTGTCCAGCTATTCCTTGCATAATTGTTATGACATGACAAAAGTTTCTAATGACTGCCAGTTTTAGCGCTTCAGAACTCTTTTTGTTTTCTGTAGGCCAAATTGGTAACCTGAGGAGTCCATTTAATAGGGAGCACAATATGGTCCAGGACTCCGAGAGATCGGGAGCAGCAGCAGATAACATATATGTCCCCAGGCTGTGGTCTTACAACAGCCTGAGTCTTTTGCCAAACCACACCAAACCCAGGCCATCACTCTCAACACTTCCTTCCATGCTCCCTTCCAGGCTGCTGTTGTGGGTTGGGTGGCTGTGTTGGTGGAGGTGTTGCTGGAGGTGGTGGAGGAGTAATATGGTCCAGCTCACACAGGTGGGTTTTAGTTGTGAGTTGGCCCCTCATCCCCTTGTTTTGGGCCAGAATTATTATCTTCCCACACATGAAACGTTGGCCCACCTCCATTTCTTCCAGTTTACTGGCTGTCAGACAGCCATATGACTCAGGGCCACCAGAGGTTGTTGTGAGGACCACAGTAGCCTGCCGAATCAAAACAGTCGCTGACTCCTCCAGGTTCTCCACCTTCCTGGTCCTTTTTGTTGGAAGGCGGAGGGGAGGAACCTGGGATTCGGTCAGGCTGCTGGGCACGGCCACCTCCTGGCTGCCACTTTCCACAGCCACCTCCTGGCTGCCGCTTTTCACAGCCACCTCCTGGCTGCCACTTTCCACGGCCTCCTCCTGGCTGAGACTTTCCTGTGTATGAAAATTGTACATAGTTTTAGTTTTTTGGTCATCAATCACACACAATTTTGAGCTCATGACTGTTGCAAATTGAATGTTAACAAATAGAAAAGACTATCATTCTGACCCCAGCAATTTTCATTCTTGTACCAATCATTTTTGGCTACTATTGTCTATTGATGTGTAAACCACTTTGTTAAATCAGAAATTAGTGTAGAAATATGTTGAACAATGCTATACCTGGCTCAAGCTGGGCTCCTCCACATCTTTTTCCTGGTTGGAAGGCCCAGCTTGGACTTCTGAAGCCTCATCTGATGTGGAAGGAAGGGTGGAAGAAAGTGTAGATAGTGATGGCCTGGGTTCACTACGGTCTGACAAAAAAACGCAGTCTGTCTTAGTACCAGAGCCTGAGGACATAAACGTCATCTGTTGTTGCTCCTGATCTCATGGAATCCTGGACCTTTTTGCGCTCCCTATTATATGTGCTCCTCAGGCCACCAATTTTGGCCTTCAAATAGGTGATGTCTGCCGTGGGATACACAGGCTTCACCAATTCCAATCGTTTCTCCAGCTCTGTCTTCCTCTTAAGCTTGTTGGAGTATTCTTGGTGTTTGACTTGCCAGAGACATGGCAGCTCCCTGTACATGTCTATGAAGTTTGGCAGGAAGTCTGGGTCAGTAAATTTATCCATTTTCTCTGCAAGACACAACACAAGACAAACCCTAATGTCAGGCTCAACTCTCCTAATCTTGTCCCAATATAGGCCTCAATCTCTAAGCAGTATAGGCCACTAACTACTGATGCCTCAAGTTAAAATTGTACCTTTATTTGCACGATCGGCGCTTATGCTACTCAGTCCTCCTCTCACAGATCGTACATACAACGCACGTGTGTTATGCTTTATATACACTGTGCATGCGTGAAACTCCGCCCCTGACCTTCTTTCTAGTGTATTCCCCGCCCCTTTTCTTTCGGCGCAGTGGGAGAGCACATGGAGGAGAGACAGCAGGTGCGTGACAATAGCAGCAACAAGGAGGATGAAAACCCTGAGCAAGGCAGTTCCCGATCCAGGAGGAGATATAAGGCCTCAAATATGTCCTTTGTAGAGATGGTGGAGATGGTGGACATCTTGAAGAGGGCCGACTATGATGGTTAGTATGGACCGTACAGCAACCCAAATGTGAGAAAGGCCAAGATCATGACTAAAGTTGTGAGATGTCTGCACAGGAATTTTGGGGTATGACGATCCAAGGAGCAATTGAGGAAACGCTGGTCAGACCTGAAATTGAGGGAGCAAGATCAGTACAGAAGGATCAAGAGAGTGCTGCAAAAAAGTAAGTATTTGACGTGTGTTCCTATTATTATTATTAGTGCTTTAGTACTTTAGTGCTGCACCATGTGCTTTTCTTTACTGTTGTACAGTTTAAAATGGCAAGTTTCAGGTTCGAGGGCGCAGTAATCGTTCGTAGTAAACATTGTTTGTTCGACCACTAATACAATGTTTTTGGCAGATGCAGGTTAACTACATTTGTTCATGCCTATTTGTATTAAAATAAGTTTAGTACATTGTTGTTTAGATGGCTTTGTAACTAGAATGAAATGCAATCTAGATTCAGTGTAAGGCGAGGACACTCAGCAGCTGTTTACACATCTGGACGCAGGAACACTAGTGTGGGACACCAGAACACCCTTTTTAGGGTGTCCCACACAGATGCTCCAGTGGATACTAGTGGTCTCTCAATCTGTGAAACTTTAATAACAAAAAAAGGTAAGTATTCCAGCTTTAGAAAGGGAAAAAAACATGCTTTCAGCTTGGAACTCTGCCAAAACAGACAATTGTACGACACTTCCAAGCAATGTTTCATAGAAGCAAAAAATAAAAGGTCTGCAGTCACCAGTGATACACCTCCATCCCTATATACTTATGCAAAAAAAGAGAGAGTCGCCCTGGGACTTTAAATGAGGTGGTCACAGTTAGCCACTGAGTAACAAGAGTAATAGCAGTATAAATGTTTATTAAAATTAATGTACATACATGGATTATATAGCATATTAGCTCAGCCAATGGATTTGCACATAATGAAGAGAATAAATAAAGTTGATACAAACGTTATACAATGCAGTATATACAAATGCACGCATCAGAAAACCCGACGCGCGTTTCGCGAGATCACTGCTCGCTCATCAGGGGTGGATGTGGATGAAATGTATCTAAATAGACAAAAAGAAGTGTCACAGTGGTAAATGTAAGAACAATGGCAGAATGGGCCAGAGCAAAACGGCCCAATACTTACCAATGAATGAAACCAGAGTTTCCATCGCTGAACCCCCAAATGGACGGCAGCAGCCAGAGTATGAAGGGGCGAAGACGGACACGGGTACACCCAGGGGGGATGCCAGGCCGCAGACATGGCATAAGTGAAGGTAAATGGTCCTATTGTCTCAGTATGTAGCTTGATAGATATCAGCTGTAAACATAGATGTATATGTCTCAATGATTTGCCAAATTTAGTAAGATGAACATCAAGTTATATAATGTAATAATATTTTTGTATGAGAGCATATATACTGTACTCTAGCATAAGTATATGTGTCAAGCTTTACTAAAAAAGCAGAGTAGACAAAAGGTGTACAATTAATTGTATAGAAACATATGTGGACTAACCTGATCCAATAATGGAGAGGACAATGTTTCATATTCCTATTTCTTGCCTCAAATATCTGTGTGCTAAGGATACCTTTTTTTTTTAGTCACATAGGAGAGAAAAGAATCGGGACATCTGAGTACACCACAAACCCCACTACTCATGAAGAAGGGGAAATCCCCACACTCCATGAAGAAGATGTGGAGGGAGAGGTTCATGAAGTGGGCGAAATAGTGACCACAACAGGTCAGTGTCTGAGACCACAGCTTCAGGTATTCGATGTATGCCTGCATATTAATAATACAGTAGGTGACCGCAATATTGTGTCAATCTCACCGCTGTTATCGAGCGGGAGCCAGCGCTGAGCTGGCTCGCTCATCGGGAAAGGAAAACTATTTTTTCTTTTCGCAATGAGCGACAGGCAGTGCTGACAGCTGTCTGGTATGAATCATGAGGGGGAATGCCGTGCCAAATTTTACCTAAAAAAACGGCATGGGTTCCCCCCCAGGGACAAACCAGGCCCTTAGGTCTGGTATGGATTTTAAGGGGAACCCCCTATGCCGAAAAATAGATTAACAGACCCTTATCCGAGCACGCAGCCTGGCCAGTCAAGAAAGGGGGTGGGGACGAGCAAGCGCCCCCCCTGCCCTCAACATGGGGGGGTGGGTGCTTTGGGGCTGGGGGGCGCCCTGCGGGCCCTCTCACCCCAAAGCACCTTGTCTGTCTAATAAATTACTTTTAAAACCTGTGTAGTGTGTTTTTTTTATTGACACTTTTTCTCTAGGAGAATGGGTAGCCCATACTCATTCACATAGGGTGGGGGGCCGGGATCTGGGGGACCCCTTATTAAAGGGGGCTCCCGGATTCCTATAAGCCCTCTGCTCGCAGACCCCAACAACTAAATCCCAGGGTTGTTGGGAAGAGGCCCTTGTTTTCATCAACATGGGGAAAAGGTGCTTTGGGGTGGGGGGGCCCGCAGGGCACCCCCCTGCCCCAAAGCGCCCACCACCCCATGTTGAGGGTATGCGGACTGGTACGGTTCAGGAGGGGGGGCGCTCACTCGTCCCCACCCCCTTTCCTGACCGCCGGGCTGAGTGCTCGGATAAGGGTCTGGTATGGATTTTGGGGGGACCCCCACGCCGTTTTTTCCGGGACCCCCACGCAGATTGCCATTGGAGAACCTAGGAAACAGATAAGAAACACAAGCAGTAAATCAAATTAAATGTGAGTTCAGTTTCTAATAAGTCCCAACTGAGGCCACATAGTTTGATGCATTCTTTCTTAAAAAGTTATGTAATATGCTGCATGCAAGAACGATGTGATTGATTTTATATTCCACCATGTTGAGAGCTGTGAGAAATAGGCGTAACCGGCTGGCCATTATTCCAAAGGCATTCTCCACCACTCTTCTGGCTCTGGCCAGCCGGTAATTAAAAACCCTCTGGTCTGGGGTGAGGGTCCTCATCAGGAATGGCCGCAGAAGATGGTCACCCAGCGCAAAAGCTTCATCCGCGACGAAGACGAACGGGCGTCCCACCACATTATCTTCAGGAGGTGGCAACTTCAAGCTGCCATTCTGGAGCTGTCTGAAGAACTCCGTCTGGGAGATGACTCCACCATCTGACATCCAGCCATTTTTCCCCACGTCCACATACAGAAACTCGTAAGTCGCGACACCACCGCCAACAACACAATACTATTATACCCCTTATAATTATAAAAGTATGACCCCGTGTTGAGGGGGTGGGACAATACGGATGTGTTTCCCATCTATTGCCCCACCGCAGTTGGGGATGTCCCACTGCTGGACAAACTGGGAGGTCACAGTCCGCCATTCCTGTGGGTTTGAAGGAAACTGTGGAGTCAAACAAGAAAAAAAAATAGTACTTTTGCACATAAACGTTGCAAACAGATTAGACACAAACATTCTTGGCCAACACAAGTATAAGATTTCTTGAAATGAGTATTTAAAGACAAAAGTATAAGGTCCACTTATCAGATTCCTCACCTCCTCTGATGGCCCATTGTAAAAAATTTAGGGGGGGTGTTTTGGACAGGTAACCATATGCACTTCATTGAGAGCTAAATGCATAAATAATGCGTGTTACTTTGGCCAGCCCCTCCTTACTTACACTATTGGCAGCCCACTGGACAGGTAAGAAGTGTCATAACACAAAATTATGAATACACACTGTGCAAATTGAAGCACATTTTTACATTATGCAATTATCTATCAAGATAATAGGAGAACAAAACTTAATTTGAAAGTATTCAGGAAGGCCCTTGCACTACAGGGTTTGGTGAATTCATCCATAAATATGAACACAAAAGAGGTAGGTATAGTGTGTATGGATTTGGCAAAGTCAGCAGATAGAGGATTGGTAACGGCTGACTTAGCGGTTGGGGGAGAGCGAGGGTTCCAAATGAGTTTGGGCCCCCAAAAAAAACAAAAACATTTGGACACATTTTAGGGTAAGCACTACAATGGAGCTGACAAAATACATTGTTAAGTGACTAGGCTAAGTGTGTATGGGCCCAGTATAGCATGCTGGGGATCTTAGTGAAGGCAATATGCCTTCATATCAATAGTGATATGCATGAAGGACAAAAAAAGGAGCATTAAAAGCTTCCAGCATGCATGAGGACAAAGAAGATATTCACAGCACATTACAATCATGGTAATTAAGGAATGATGAAATAAATACAATACATTAGCAAACATTAAATACATAGAATGTGATGTTAAAGGATAAAACTTACCTTAATATAGTCCTTCTGCAGGACCTGAATAATGGCAGAACAGGTCTCTGGAATAATGATCCCCAGAGCCTGGGGGGAGATTCCAGTCATAAACTTGATATCTTGGAGAGATCTCCCCGTCGCCAAGTACCGCAAGGTGGAGACGAGCCTCTGCTCGGAGAGTGATGGCTTGCCGCATGTAGGTGTCCTGCTTCTTAATATAAGGGGACAGCAAAGCCAACAGACAGTGAAAAACGGGGTCCGTCCGAGATAATTGCTAAAATCATCAAGATTTTTCTCCTGGATCTCCCGCAACAAAGGCATGTGCGAGAATCGGTCACGCTGGAGAAACCAATTCTTCGTCCATGAACTCCTCCTCACCCTGTTCATGGACTGGACTTAGGTCAAAGCAAGATCTCCAACACCAAGCCCAAGCACAGCACGAACACTACGACGAGAATGTACCCACAACATGTCTTGAAAACGGTCGGCTAGTCAGAACGAACTGAAAATCAGAAAGAATCTGAGAAGAACGATCTGAAAATCAGAAACGAGCGGACAAGAACGCACTGAAAAGCAGAAGCGAACTATTAAATAGAACGCACTGAAAGACAAACTGACAACACGCACTGAAGAACAGATACGAACCCACAAGCACAAACTGATAAGCAGGAATGAACTGCAAAGCACGAGGCTGAAAATTGCAAATCGTCTCTCACCAAACTTCTACTAACACGAGATAAACACGAGATTAGCAGAAGGAGCCCAAAGGGTGGCGCACTGGCTATTGAACTTCCATTTTATAGTCCCGTCATACGTATTGTACGTCACTGCGTTCTTGACGTTTGGAATTTCCAACAACATTTGTGTGACCGTGTGTATGCAAGACAAGTTTGAGCCAACATCCTTCGGAAAAAAATCCACAGTTTTGTTGTCAGAAAGTCCGATCGTGTGTACGGGGCATAAGATTTACACAGCTAGGCTGCTGAAATGACTTTTTTCTACATCAATAAGCAATTCAGCCAGGTTACCTCTTAGCCCTCAGCCTATAATTGAACACTTAAGGAGCAGGAGCAAAATGATGATTCCATCCCTCTGCTCTCTATCCCTTTCAGCATGTTCCCTGTGAGCACATGTGCATTTGGCAGAGACTGAATGGCTCAGTATATTGACCCTCCCTTTCTCAGTGTTGCTGTACAGCTGAATAGAAGAGGCAAACAAAACTAGGTACTTATACTAGTTGCATTTAAAAGCACATTCAATTATTTATTAACCACTTGCCGACCGCCTCACGCCTATATACGTGAGCAGAGCGGCACGGGCAGGCAAAATCACGTACCTGAAACGTGATTGCCTTCCCGCGGGTGGGGGGTCCGATCGGACCCCCCCCCTGTGCCAGCTGCGGTCGGCATTTGGTTGGGAGCGATGAGAGACGAGGGGGAGACCATCCGATCGTGGCCCCCCCCTCGCGATCGCTCCCAGCCAATGACAAACATCCCCTGCCTCTGTATAGTACACAGAGGCAGAGGATGTGATGTCATCTCTCCTCGGCTGTCAGTTTCCGTTCCAGCGCCGAGGAGAGATGACATGTAAGTAAGTGCACAACACAAACACACACAGTAGAACATGCCAGGCATACATTACACCCCCGATCCCCCCCCGATCGCCCCCCGATCCCCCCCCAATCACCCCCCCCCCCCCCTGTCACAAACTGACACCAAGCAGGTTTTTTTTTTTTTTTTTCCTGATTACTGCATAGTGTCAGTTTGTGACAGTTAGCAGTGTTAGGACAGTTACTGTAACCCCCCTGTAGGTCTAGGGTACCCCCCTTACCCCCCCTAATAAAGTTTTAACCCCTTGATCACCCCCCCTCACCAGTGTCGCTAAGCGATCATTTTTCTGATCGCTGTATTAGTGTCGCTGGTGACGGTAGTTAGGGACGTAAATATTTAGGTTCGCCGTCAGTGTTTTATAGCGTTGGGGACCCCCATATACTATCTAATAAATGTTTTAACCCCTTGATTGCCCCCTAGTTAACCCTTTCACCACTGATCACCGTATAACCGTTACGGGTGACGCTGGTTAGTTAGTTTATTTTTTATAGTGTCAGGGCACCCGCCGTTTATTACCGAATAAAGGTTTAGCCCCCTGATCGCCCGGCGGTGATATGCGTCGCCCCAGGCAGCGTCAGATTAGCGCCAGTACCCCCCTAATAAAGTTTTAACCCCTTGATCACCCCCTGTCGCCAGTGTCGCTAAGCGATCATTTTTCTGATCGCTGTATTAGTGTCACTGGTGACGCTAGTTAGGGACGTAAATATTTAGGTTCGCCGTCAGTGTTTTATAGCGACAGGGACCCCCATATACTATCTAATAAATGTTTTAACCCCTTGATTGCCCCCTAGTTAACCCTTTCACCACTGATCACCGTATAACTGTTACGGGTGACGCTGGTTAGTTAGTTTATTTTTTATAGTGTCAGGGCACCCGCCGTTTATTACCGAATAAAGGTTTAGCCCCCTGATCGCCCGGCGGTGATATGCGTTGCCCCAGGCAGCGTCAGATTAGCGCCAGTACCGCGAACACCCACGCACGCACCGTACACGCACCGTACACCTCCCTTAGTGGTATAGTATCTGATCGGATCAATATCTGATCCGATCAGATCTATACTAGCGTCCCCAGCAGTTTAGGGTTCCCAAAAACGCAGTGTTAGCGGGATCAGCCCAGATACCTGCTAGCACCTGCGTTTTGCCCCTCCGCCCGGCCCAGCCCAGCCCACCCAAGTGCAGTATCGATCGATCACTGTCACTTACAAAACACTAAACGCATAACTGCAGCGTTCGCAGAGTCAGGCCTGATCCCTGCGATCGCTAACAGTTTTTTTGGTAGCATTTTGGTGAACTGGCAAGCACCAGCCCCAGGCAGCGTCAGGTTAGCGCCAGTACCGCTAACACCCACGCACGCAGCGTACACCTCCCTTAGTGGTATAGTATCTGAACAGATCAATATCTGATCCGATCAGATCTATACTAGCGTCCCCAGCAGTTTAGGGTTCCCAAAAACGCAGTGTTAGCGGGATCAGCCCAGATACCTGCTAGCACCTGCGTTTTGCCCCTCCGCCCGGCCCGGCCCAGCCCACCCAAGTGCAGTATCGATCGATCACTGTCACTTACAAAACTCTAAACGCATAACTGCAGCGTTCGCAGAGTCAGGCCTGATCCCTGCGATCGCTAACAGTTTTTTTTGTAGCGTCTTGGTGAACTGGCAAGCACCAGAGGCCTAGTACACCCCGGTCGTAGTCAAACCAGCACTGCAGTAACACTTGGTGACGTGGCGAGTCCCATAAGTGCAGTTCAAGCTGGTGAGGTGGCAAGCACAAGTAGTGTCCCGCTGCCACCAAAAAGACAAACACAGGCCCGTCATGCCCATAGTGCCCTTCCTGCTGCATTCGCCAATCCTAATTGGGAACCCACCGCTTCTGCAGCGCCCGTACTTCCCCCATTCACATCCCCAACCAAATGCAGTCGGCTGCATGAGAGGCATTTTCTTTATGTCCTCCCGAGTACCCCTACCCAGCGAACCCCCCAAAAAATATGTTGTGTCTGCAGCAAGTGCGGATATAGCCGTGACACCCGCTATTATTGTCCCTCCTGTCCTGACAATCCTGGTCTTTGCATTGGTGAATGTTTTGAACGCTACCATGCACTAGTTGAGTATTAGCGTAGGGTACAGCATTGCACAGACTAGGCACACTTTCACAGGGTCTCCCGAGATGCCATCGCATTTTGAGAGACCCGAACCTGGAACCGGTTACAGTTATTATAGTTAGTTACAAAAAAAAGTGTAAAAAAAAAAAAAACACAAACAAAAATATAAAATAAAAATAGTTGTCGTTTTATTGTTCTCTCTCTCTCTATTCTCTCTCTATTGTTCTGCTCTTTTTTACTGTATTCTATTCTGCAATGTTTTATTGTTATTATGTTTTATCATGTTTGCTTTTCAGGTATGCAATTTTTTATACCTTACCGTTTACTGTGCTTTATTGTTAACCATTTTTTTGTCTTCAGGTATGCCATTCACGACTTTGAGTGGTTATACCAGAATGATGCCTGCAGGTTTAGGTATCATCTTGGTATCATTCTTTTCAGCCAGCGGTCGGCTTTCATGTAAAAGCAATCCTAGTGGCTAATTAGCCTCTAGACTGCTTTTACAAGCAGTGGGAGGGAATGCCCCCCCCCCCCAACATCTTCCGTGTTTTTCTCTGGCTCTCCTGTCTCAACAGGGAACCTGAAAATGCAGCCGGTGATTCAGCCAGCTGACCATAGAGCTGATCAGAGACCAGAGTGGCTCCAAACATCTCTATGACCTAAGAAACCGGAAGCTACGAGCATTTTATGACGTAGATTTCGCCGGATGTAAACAGAGCCATTGGGAAATTGGGAAAGCATTTTATCACACCGATCTTGGTGTGATCAGATGCTTTGAGGGCAGAGGAGAAATCTAGGGTCTAATAGACCCCAATTTTTGCAAAAAAGAGTACCTGTCACTACCTATTGCTATCATAGGGGATATTTACATTCCCTGAGATAACAATAAAAATGATTTAAAAAAAAAAAAAATGAAAGGAACAGTTTAAAAATAAGATAAAAAAATAATAATAATAAAGAAAAAAAAAAAAAAAAAAAAAAAAGCACCCCTGTCCCCCCTGCTCTCGCGCTAAGGTGAACGCAAGCGTTGGTCTGGCGTCAAATGTAAACAGCAATTGCACCATGCATGTGAGGTATCGCCGCGAAGGTCAGATCGAGGGCAGTAATTTTAGCAGTAGACCTCCTCTGTAAATCTAAAGTGGTAACCTGTAAAGGCTTTTAAAGGCTTTTAAAAATGTATTTAGTTTGTCGCCACTGCACGTTTGTGCGCAATTTTAAAGCATGTCATGTTTGGTATCTATGTACTCGACCTAAGATCATCTTTTTTATCTCATCAAACATTTGGGCAATATAGTGTGTTTTAGTGCATTAAAATGTAAAAAAGTGTGTTTTTTCCCCAAAAAATGCGTTTGAAAAATCGCTGCGCAAATACTGTGTGAAAAAAAAAATGAAACACCCACCATTTTAATCTGTAGGGCATTTGCTTTAAAAAAAATATATAATGTTTGGGGGTTCAAAGTAATTTTCTTGCAAAAAAAAATTATTTTTTTATGTAAACAATAAGTGTCAGAAAGGGCTTTGTCTTCAAGTGGTTAGAAGAGTGGGTGATGTGTGACATAAGCTTCTAGATGTTGTGCATAAAATGCCAGGACAGTTCAAACCCCCCCCAAATGACCCCATTTTGGAAAGTAGACACCCCAAGCTATTTGCTGAGAGTCATGTTGAGTCCATGGAATAATTTATATTGTGACACAAGTTGCGGGAAAGAGACAATTTTTTATTTTTTTTATTTTTTTTTGCGCAAAGTTGTCACTAAATGATATATTGCTCAAACATGCCATGGGAATATGTGAAATTACACCCCAAAATACATTCTGCTGCTTCTCCTGAGTACGGGGATACCACATGTGTGAGACTTTTTGGGAGCCTAGCCGCGTACGGGACCCCGAAAACCAAGCACCGCCTTCAGGCTTTCTAAGGCCGTAAATTTTTGATTTCACTCTTCACCGCCTATCACAGTTTCGGGGGCCATGGAATGCCCAGGTGGCAAAAAAAACCCCCAAATGACCCCATTTTGGAAAGTAGACACCCCAAGCTATTTGATGAGAGGTATAGTGAGTATTTTGCAGACCTCACTTTTTGTCACAAAGTTTTGAAAATTGAAAAAAGAAAAAAAAAATTTTTTTTTCTCGTCTTTCTTTATTTTCAAAAACAAATGAGAGCTGCAAAATACTCACCATGCCTCTCAGCAAATAGCTTGGGGTGTCTACTTTCCAAAATGGGGTCATTTGGGGGGGGTTTGTGCCACCTGGGCATTCCATGGCCTCCGAAACTGTGATAGGCAGTGAGGAGTAAAATCAAAAATGTACGCCCTTAGAAATCCTGAAGGCGGTGCTTGGTTTTCGGGGTCCCGTACGCGGCTAGGCTCCTAAAAAGTCCCACACATGTGGTATCCCCGTACTCAGGAGAAGCAGCTAAATGTATTTTGGGGTGCAATTCCACATATGCCCATGGCCTGTGTGAGCAATATATCATTTAGTGACAACTTTTTGTAATTTTTTTTTTTTTTTTTTGTCATTATTCAATCACTTGGGACAAAAAAAAAAAATATTCAATGGGCTCAACATGCCTCTCAGCAAATTCCTTGGGGTGTCTACTTTCCAAAATGGGGTCATTTGTGGGGGTTTTGTACTGCCCTGCCATTTTAGCACCTCAAGAATCGACATAGGCAGTCATAAATTAAAGGCTGTGTAAATTCCAGAAAATGTACCCTAGTTTGTAGACGCTATAACTTTTGCGCAAACCAATAAATATACACTTATTGACATTTTTTTTACCAAAGACATGTGGCCGAATACATTTTGGCCTAAATGTATGACTAAAATTGAGTTTATTGGATTTTTTTTAGAACAAAAAGTAGAAAATATCATTTTTTTTCAAAATTTTCGGTCTTTTTCCGTGTATAGCGCAAAAAATAAAAACGGCAGAGGTGATCAAATACCATCAAAAGAAAGCTCTATTTGTGGGAAGAAAAGGACGCAAATTTCGTTTGGGTACAGCATTGCATGACCGCGCAATTAGCAGTTAAAGCGACGCAGTGCCGAATTGTAAAAAGTGCTCTGGTCAGGAAGGGGGTAAATCCTTCCGGGGCTGAAGTGGTTAATGAATACAGTGTATAAATAGTGTTTTTTAATCTTCCTGGAGTTCAGATTCAATATTTTTTTTGAATTCTATTATTAAAACCAGGGGCATACCTAGAGCACCCCCATCTAGCACCCCCCCCTCACTGATCATGTCTGTACGCACTCAGCCCCCTTCATACGTGTACGCACTCAGCCCACCCACACACCTGTACGCACTCAGCCCCCCTCATACCTGTATGCACTCATCCTACCCACACACCTGTGTGCACTCAGTCCCCTCACACTTGTATGCACTCAGCCCCCCTCATACCTGTATGCAGTCAGCCCACCCACGCACATGTAGGCACTCAGCCTCCCTCATACCCGTATGCACTCAGCCCCCCACACGCCTGTACACACTCAGCCCCCCTTATACCTGTATGCACCTCAGCCCACCCACACACCTGTACGCACTTAGCCCCCTCATACCTGTACGCATTCAGCCCACCCACACACCAGTATGCACTCAGCCCCCCTAATACCTGTATGCACTCAGCCCACCCACACACCTGTATGCATTCAGCCCCCCATACCTGTACACACTCAGCCCACCCACACAACAGTATGCACTCAGCCCCCCTCATACCTGTATGCACTCAGCCCACCCACACACCTGTAGGCACTCAGCCTCCCTCATACCTGTTTGCACTCAGCCCCCCACACGTCTGTACACATTCAGCCCCCCTCATACCTGTATGCACCTCAGCCCACCCACACACCTGTACGCACTTACCCCCCCTCATACCTGTACGCATTCAGCCCACCCACACACCAGTTTGCACGCAGCCCCCTAATACCTGTACGCACTCAGCCCACCCACACACCTGTATGCACTCAGCCCCCCTCATACCTGTGTGCACTCAGCCCACCCACACACCAGTATGCACTCAGCCCCCTCATACCTGTATACACTCAGCCCACCCACGCACCTGTAGGCACTCAGCCTCCCTCATACCCGTATGCAGTCAGCTCCCCACACGCCTGTACACACTCAGCCCCCTCTCATACCTGTATGCACCTCAGCCCATCCACACACCTGTACGCACTTAGCCCCCCTCATACCTGTACAAATCAGCCCACCCACACACCAGTACGCACTCAGCCCCCCTAATACCTATATGCACTCAGCCCACCCACACACCTGTATGCACTCAGCCCCCTCATACCTGTATGCACTCAGCCCCCCATACACCTGTACGCACTCAGCCTCCACACACCTGTATGCACTCATCCCACCCCATATATGTACGCACTCAGCCCACCAACACACCGGTATGCACTCAGCCCCCCTCATACCTGTATGCAGTCAGCCCACCCACGCACATGTAGGCACTCAGCCTCCCTCATACCCGTATGCACTCAGCCCCCCACACGCCTGTACACACTCAGCCCCCCTTATACCTGTATGCACCTCAGCCCACCCACACACCTGTACGCACTTAGCCCCCTCATACCTGTACGCATTCAGCCCACCCACACACCAGTATGCACTCAGCCCCCCTAATACCTGTATGCACTCAGCCCACCCACACACCTGTATGCATTCAGCCCCCCATACCTGTACACACTCAGCCTACCCACACACCTGTACGCACTTAGCCCCCCTCATACCTGTACGCACTCAGCCCACCCACACAACAGTATGCACTCAGCCCCCCTCATACCTGTATGCACTCAGCCCACCCACACACCTGTAGGCACTCAGCCTCCCTCATACCTGTTTGCACTCAGCCCCCCACACGTCTGTACACATTCAGCCCCCCTCATACCTGTATGCACCTCAGCCCACCCACACACCTGTACGCACTTACCCCCCCTCATACCTGTACGCATTCAGCCCACCCACACACCAGTTTGCACGCAGCCCCCTAATACCTGTACGCACTCAGCCCACCCACACACCTGTATGCACTCAGCCCACTCATACCTGTATGCACTCAGCCCCCCACACACCTGTACGCACTCAACCCCCCTCATACCTGTACGCACTCAGCCCACCCACACACCTGTACGCATTCAGCCCCCCATACCTGTATGCACTCAGCCCCCACACACCTTTATACACTCAGCCCTCCTCATACCTGTACGCACTCAGCCCCCTCATACCTGTACGCACTCAGCCCACCCACACACCTGTATGCACTCAGCCCCCTCACACCTGTACACACCCAGCCCCCCACACACCTGTATGCACTCAACCCCCCTCATACCTGTACGTACTCAGCCCACCCACACACCTGTACGCGTTCAGCCCCCCACACCTGTACGCACTCAACCCCCCTCATATCTGTACGCACTCAGCCCACCCACACACCTGTATGCATTCAGCCCCCCATACCTGTACGCACTCAGCCCCCACACACCTGTATGCACTTAGCCCTCCTCATACCTGTATGCACTCGGCCCACCCACACACCTGTACGCACTCAGCCCCCTCACACTTGTACGCACTCAGCCCACCCACACACCTGTATGCACTCAGCCCCCTCACACCTATACATACTCAGCCCACCCACACACCTGTATGCACTCAGCCCCCTCACACCTGTACACACTCAGCCCCCCACACACCTGTACACACTCAGCCCCCCTCATACCTGTACGTACTCAGCCCACCCACACACCTGTACGCATTTAGCCCCCCATACCTGTACGCACTCAGCCCCCACACACCTGTATGCACTCAGCCCTCCTCATACCTGTACGCACTCAGCCCACCCACACACCTGTATGCACTCAGCCCCCATACACCTGTATGCACTCAGCCCCCTCCCACCTGTACGCACTTAGCCCACCCACACACCTGTACGCACTCAGCCCCCTCACACCTGTAGACACTCAGCTGCCCCCTCACACACACACCTGTACACACTCATCTGCCCCCTCACACCTATACGCACTCAGCTGCCCCCCCTTGCACCTGTACACACTCAGCTGCCCCCCCACACACACCTGTAGACACTCAGCTGCCCCCCACACCTGTACACACTCAGCTGCCCCCCCACACCTGTATACACTCATCTGCACCCCCACACCTGTATACACTCAGCTGCCCCCCCCCCCACACACACACATCTGTAAACACACACACAGCTCTGCCCCCCCCTGTAGACAAACAGCCTCCTCCCTTGTACTCACATTCCCCACTTGTAAGGTGGTCTTCCTTGTCCCAGGTCTTGATTCCACAAGTCTCTGTGAAAATACATTACAGCACACATGAGGGGCGCATATACATGAAGCAGCCAGAGGTAACAGTATAGAGCTCAATGACAGAGCAGCCGACTCACATAAACGAGAGCCAGCACAGCTACAGAGCAGAGAGCACCTCTTGCACCCGCCACTGTCTTGTCCCAGCTCTGATAGCTGGCCTGACACCCCCCCCCCCCCCATGTGTGGCACCCGGGGAGGACCGCCCCCGTAGATACACTTTTTTTTAAAGTTTTGTTAATGTGAAGTAGCTTTGGATCTTTTTTTTTTGTATAAAGTAAGGTTTCGAACCTTTTTCTCTATGTATTCAAAATCCTTGTTTTACAGTAATACAGGGTGCTCTTGTGGCTTTAATCTCAGAGCACTATGGGTTGTCAAAATAGAAAACCCAGTAGAAGTTGTTTCCCTTCAGACTGACTGGTTACGGAAGTATACTGCTGACTATTTTTCAGTTGTGTATGAATGTTTAAGCATGAGCTATTGAGCTCTGTAAGCAATGTGCCTTTTTCAACAGGGCAGCTTATAATGGCAGATAAACCTATTAATATGTATTCAATACTTTACATGCTGCCTGAAAGAGTATACAGTATTAATGTGCAGTATATTATTTTTATATTTTTATTTTTTAAACAATTCTGTTTGCAGTCTTTAATATAATACTCTTCTACTCTCCCTACTCATGTGCCCTCTGGAATGCTCTGTCTGTATTAATGTTGTCTGAAACTGCAAGGAGGTTGAAGACTTATCTACACACATTATATACCGGTTCTTTGATGCTGTCCATGTAATCTTTGTGTGCACATGCTGTGGTCCAGGCAGCCATCTTAATCCCTCTTGGCAAAGAAATAAAGACCTTGATTTTAGAATTGGCTGATATGTACCGTATTTATCGGCGTATAACACGCGCCCAAGTTAAGGAGGGAATTTTAAGGAAAAAAACTTTTAGGAGTAAAGTTTAAGGAAGAAAAACTTACATTAAAATGCCCATCAATGCAGCGTTATCGGTGTCCATCTGCAGCCTTGTCAGTGTCAGTGCAGCCTTGCCCCAGTGTCCATTGCAGCCTTGTCAGTGCAGCTTTGCCCCAGTGCAGCCTTGTCAGTGCAGCCATGTCAGTGCAGCCATGTCAGTGCAGCCTTGTCAGTGCAGCCTTGTCAGTGCAGCAATGTCAGTGCAGCCATGTCAGTGCAGCTTTTCTCCAGTGCAGCCTTGCCCCAGTGCAGCTTTGCCCCCATGCAGCCTTGCCCCAGTGCAGCCTTGTCCCCAGTGCAGCCTTGCCCCCATGCAGCCTTGCCCCAGTGCAGCCTTGCCCCAGTGCAGCCTTGCCCCCCCCCCGTGCAGCTTTGTGGGATCGCCGCGATCCCTGCCGTCATACACAGCCCTGTGTAAATTTAAATATGGCGCAGAGACTGCAGGGACTCGGCGGAGCGCTGATACACATAGCCGAGAGTACTCGGGTTTCCTCGGCGCCACTTACAGTCCCGCCCAGTTCCGCCCTATGGGCGGGACTGTAAGCGGCGCCGAGAAAACCCGAGGACTCTCGGCTATGTGTAGCTCCGCTCCGCCGAGTCCCTGCAGTCTCGGCGCCGTACTTGAATTTCCACACGGCTGTGTATGTCGGCGGAGATCGCGGCAATTGCCGCGATCGCTCCGATCACACACAATTGGGGGGGGGGATCGGCCTATAACACGCACCCACGATTTTCCCCTGATTTTCAGGGGAAAAAAGTGCGTGTTATATGCTGATAAATACGGTACTTACATCACTGTAAAACTATATTACTTACCTGCTCTATGCAATGGTTTTGCACAGAGCAGCCCCAATCCTCCTCTTCTGGGGTTCCTCGCTGGCATTCCTGGCTCCACCTCTTCAGCAAGTACCAACAAAGGAAGCCACTTCCTATAAGGGTATTTGCGTGGGTTGGTTCATGAGTCACGTTGCCTGCATCTAAAGACACAGACAGCACAGCTCTACCCTGCCCCCACTCCCTTGTCACAGGATTTGATTGACAGCAGCAATGGTTCCTGCTGCTATCAATCTGTCATGTGAGAAGGGAGAGCGCGGGCACAGCGCTGGATCAATATCTGGCTCAGGTAAGTTTAAGGGGGGCCTGGGGGAGTCCTGTGCACAGAAAAGAATGCAAAGAATGCATTAGGGTAAAAAAAAACTTAAGCCTGTAGAACCACTCTAATATACACTCACTGGCCACTTTATTAGGTACACCTTGCTAGTACTGGGTTGGACCCCCTTTTGCCTTCAGAACTGCCTTAATTCTTCATGGCATAGATTCAACCAGGTGTTGTAAACATTCCTCAGAGATTTTGGTCCATACTGACATGATCAGCATCACGGGTGCATTCATGCTTTCATGTTGTTTATGCCAAATTCTGACCCTACCATCTGAATGTTGCAGCTGAAATCGAGACTCATCAGACCAGGCAATATTTTTCCAATCTTCTATTGTCCAATTTTGGTGAGCCTGTACGAATTGTAGCCTCAGTCTCCTGTTCTTAGCTGACAGGAGTGGCCCCCAGTGTGGTCTTCTGCTGCTGTAGCCCATCTGCTTTAAGGTTTGATGTGCTGTGCATTCAGAGATTGTATTCTGCATACCTTGGTTGTAATGAGTTATTATTTGAGTTACTGTCGCCTTTCTATCATCTCCAACTAGTCTGCCCATTCTACGGTGACATCAACAAGGCATTTTCGTCCACACAACTGCCACTCATTGGATGTTTTCCCTTTTTCTGATCATTTTCTGTAAACTCGAGAGATGGTTGTGCGTGAAAATCCCAGTAGATCAGCAGTTTTTTAAATACTCAGACGAGCCCTTCTGGCACCAACAACGTTCAAAGTCACTTAAATCCCATTTTTTCCCCATTCTGATGCTCGGTTTGAACTTCAGCCGTCTTCACCACGTCTAGATGTCTCAATGCATTGAGTTGCTGCCATGTGATTGGCTGATTAGCAATTTGTGTTACCAAGCAATTGAACAGGTGTACCTAATAAAGTGACCGGTGTGGGCAACCTTTAGTCCTTTTATTCCCAAATGATTAAGTCTGTCCATTTACAAAAGTGAATGTTCACTGAGACTATAAGATTATGTTGCGTTAACTTTAACAAGCTAATCACTTGATAGCAATTATCCTTCTTTTTTTATTTCCCTTCTATTTGATTGGATTGGTTGCATTCAAATCTCTTTCTATCAACTTCCCATAGGCGTGCGCAGGGGGTGTGCCGGGTGTGCCTGGGCACACCCTAATCACTACATGCAGATTCCCCTACTGCCCAGGCTTCCCCCAGTGTTGCACCTTTTCCCCCCAGCAGTGATGCTGGCCTCCTTCCTCTGCTCTCCCCCGGCTGCTGTGGGGGGTGTTTCAGAATAGAGAGTGGGGGAAGGGGCTAGTAAATATGTAATTTACCAGCCCCCTCCATTTCTAGATGAACACAGTGAACACACTCACTGTGTTCATTCATAACTGAAGCATAGTAAACTGTGTTTGCTAAGCTTCAGTATGTGAATGAACAGGAAGCTGCTCAGCACAGAGCACTTCCCATTCATTCACTGTCCAGTGCAGCTGGAGCTGGAGGCGTGTGCGTATGAGCTTTGGGGTGCACACCCTAACGCAATAGGCTGCGCACACCTATGCAACTTCCTAACTGCTGCAGTCAGGAATTCATAGCAACAAACCCATAATGTATTTGCCACATGGTCCTTCAAATGTAGGACATGAATCTAATAATTGATTTGAACAGACTTGTTGATTTCTTAAGGGCTTTCTGAAATCATCCCTTTCAAGGAGATTTCGAAAAGAAGATCCAGTCTTTAATGGGAAAGGTTACGAGAGCAAATGCCCTACCAATGTGCTGTATGGGGAAGTATATAGGTGCAGATAAATTACTGTCACCGTTACTCTTTAAATCTGTACCAGAGAGAATAAGTCAAACTGAGACTTTCCTGTGAATAAATGTGTAGCTGCAGCAACACTGTCAAACAGACATCTGGTCAAATGTCTGAATTCATACTGAGGTCTTTAGACTATTGTTATGTCCCAATATGCTTTAAACATTGCCAATATGCTTTTATTTCTAGGAGCAAAGCTAGATGCCTTTAGATTTTAAAGACCACGTACAGCTCTGGCTTTTCTTCTCTTAATAAGGGACACATAAAGCCATCTAATGCAACTCTTGTGTCTGGATAATAGACTAATGAAGCTCAAAGGAGGAACCTTGGGTGATTAGAAAGCCTGTGACTGAATAACCCAGGTCTACATCATCTTACCAATTGCGAAAGAATCAGCTGTCACTTGTGCCATGCAGCAGATGGACAGTTAGTAAATAGGCGCCAAAGCCTTTAGAAGCTTTGGCAGCCCACGTGCCATCAGGCAACAGATTTTGCTATTCTGCAGATGGCTAAAGAAGCCATCTTATATTTGCACTGTGTAACTCTGTTTTGCCTATGACTGTAGCAATCATCTGATGAATCTGGAAGCTCTGCTGTGTCATTTTGCATAAAATGTTGATGTATTAGTTAGCTTTAATTATTTCAGTACTCTTTGCTTTTGTCTAATTAATATGTCATGGCCAGTGGTTAAAAGAATAACTTGTAGCACTGTGGAATGACTGCAAATCACTATCTGTATATACATTTATGATTTTTTTTCCATAATAATAATAATTCTGGGAACTGATAAACAGAGTTTGCTGTTGTAGTAAAAAAAAGTTGCTTGAAACATGATTTTTGCTGATTTTCAACACAATATTACTATCACGTTTATATACTTTTTTTTAATGCAGCATGTAAGCAATACGTTTACTTTACTCAGAGATACATTGGACCTCATATAGAGCAATGTGAGAAAGGATAGATTTATATTACTTACAGCAATAAGGTCTAAATTATAGTTTTTGTTTTGAAATCAAACAAAGGAAATAAAAATGTGATTGATTGCTGTGGATAACCTCCCAGACACTTTATGAGAGTTGGCGGTTATGTATGGTACATTTATTTATTTCACATGTAGCACCCTCCTATAGTTGGACTGCTAGGTATATTTTGTTTTTGGTTCTATTGTAGTGAATGGAGCAAGGATTGATTGTGTTGGTCTGTTCAGAGTTTCCTGAGCTGAGTGTTTGATTGCTCCCACCTGCCTCTGAAAGAATTTTTACAGAGCATAGGATTGGGAGATTAAAATAATCAGCTGAATATTTATCCTGCCCCACCAATCTCTGGGAGGAGGCATCCAGAAGAGAAGGAGACAATAAATATGTGCAGGAGGCCTGAACAGAGTGTTCTTTCCCTTGAGGGAGGATTCCAGGTTCTCTTGGGGCTGCTGCACCTTGAGGCAGCTCCACTAAAGACAAGGAACTGCTGTCTGGGCCTCAGCAGCAGCTGGACTGAGAGCCTAGGGAAGATTGTCTAAGGATTACATTTGCTAGAGAGCACTGCACTAAAGTCCTGGGTCTGGAGAAGGATCTAGTTAATCTCCTTCACTTAGGATCTACCTGTGGATGCTGGGTGGCAGACAGCTCCTGGGACACTGTGAGTAAAGACCTTGCTGGGGATCAGTGGCAGTGCATTCATTAAGGGCGCACGGGTGCTGCCCCCTCTCTCCAGCCACCCCCTCTATGCAAAATGGATAGATTCATACATTACATGAATCTATCCATGACCGCTGTAGCCATCCCCTATTCAAGCATCCAGCCCCTTTTTGGACGCCGAGCGCCTGAATTACAGCAGCGGGGATGTTTTTTTGAAGCACCTGAGGCTCTAATTGGCTTCAAAAAAGAGCGCAGAGCATTGCTGCCTGGCCACTACGATGGGGAAAGTGCCGGAAGTGCCAGGCAGACAGCGGGCGGGCAGGGAGGGCACAGTGGCTGCATATGACAGGCACAGAGGCTGCATATGATAGGCACAGTTGATGTGCATGGGACTGAATTTGTGTCACGGGCAGCCTCTGTACTATTTGGGAGCACCTGGGCATATTCTCAATGGCCCCTTCAGGGGTAAGCACTACATACAAAGATATACAAAAGATTTATTAAAAACTTTATGTTCTCTTAAAGTATATATACTGTATATATGTTTTATAAATATATATATACTGTACATATATATGGGCTCATTTACTAAGAGAAGAGAAGTTGTTCAGCTATGAAGGTTATTATGTTCACGGTGCAAAGTGAATGGAAGTAAATAAGGTGAACCTGTTTTTCTTTTGAATACCCAAGTGTGTCTTAACAAAAATCCTGCTATTTTTAATTGCCCTTGCAAATAGTTGGGTCTTCAACATGACCAGATTCAATTACTAAGATTGAAAGTGAACTCTCTAGTAAATCAAGCCCAGTGGGTTTAGTATAAAAAAAAATGATGTCATCTTGACACATACTGTTTATACTTTGATTTACTAAAGTAAAATAGGATGTTAACTTAGCAAAGTAGGAGTAAAGAGAGGGGGGAAGCACCAGCTAAGTGTAGTATTGTCAAATTAGAGTTTAATGCAAATAGATTAAGAACACTCACAGGAAACAAATAAAATGCATGCTCATTTGATAAAAGTGATGTCAGTCTCTCCTTTCCGTCCTGCAAGACCGCTATTGACCGCTAACAGGCCTGTTATTCATTTGGTCATCCTGTTCTACTGGTGACATCACTTCCGTTCAACACTGGTTGGTGTGGACTTCTGGAGTTTCTCCACGTTCTCGAGTCCAGCCAAAACCATCTCCAACAGCCGAAACTGTCAATAGCGGTCTTGCAGGACAGAAAGGAGAGTCTGATATCACTTTTATCAGATGAGCATACTTTTTATTTGTTTCCTGTGAGTGTTCCTAATCTATTTTCATTAAACTCGAATTTGGCAATACTACACTTAGCTGGTGCTTCCCCCCTCTCTTTTCTCCTTCCTTGGTTTTCACACAGCAAAAAGGAGGGGGCGTCCACAGAGGACATGTGGGACTTTAAATGAGGTTACATCTGAAATGTACCTCCATCCTGTATTAGGGTACAAAGAAAGGACATTGGGACTTTAAATGAAGCGGTGGATTGGTTAGGGTAAAAAATTGCAATTAAACAAGTAGTTTTGCATATGTGTATTGAGTAATAGATGTCATAAATCAAATAGCATGTACATAGTACATAGCATAACCAAGTAACATACATAAATAATGTTGATATAATGACACATAGCAATACATGATTAAAATCAAAACCAAATAGTGTGTATGAACGCAAAAGGCTGAGCAGCCCATAACAAGTAATATCATGAATAAAACATTGACATGTCATATAAAAGGTATGTCAGATAGGGGTCCTATTAGCACATATGGCTACATCCTTGATGACTGATGCGTTTCGCCCCTGAGGAAGTGTTTTCACACGAAACGCGTCAGTCATCAAGGATGTAGCTATATGCGCTAATAGGACCCCTATCTGAGTGAAAATTTTGGCCATTCTTCTTTGCAAAATAGCTCAAGCTCTGTCAGATTGGATGGAGAGCATCAGTGAACAACAATTTTCAAGTCTTGTCACAGATTTTCAATTGGATTTAGGTCTGGACTTTGACTAGGCCATTCTAACACATGAATATGCTTTGATCTAAAGGATTCCATTGTAGCTCTGGCTGTATGTTTAGGGTTTTTGTCCTGCTGGAAGGTGAACCTCCGCCCCAGTCTCAAGTCTTTAGCAGACTCTAACAGGTTTTCTTCTAAGATTGCCCTGCATTTGGTTCCATCCATCTTCCCATCAACTCTGACCAGCTTCCCTGTCCCTGCTAAAGAAAAGCATCCCCACAACATGATGCTGCTACCACCATGTTTCAGGGTGGGTATGGTGTGTTCAGGGTGATGTGCAGTGTTCGTTTTCCACCACACATAGCATTTTACTTTTAGGCCAAAAAAGTTCAATTTGGTCTCATCTGACCAGAGCACCTTCTTCCATATGTGTGCTGTGTCTCCCAAATGGCTTCTTGCAAACTGCAAACAGATTTCTTATGGCTTTCTTCTTGCCACTCTTCCATAAAGGCCAGATTTGAGAAGTGCACGACTAATAGTTGTCCTGTGTATAGATTTTCCCACCTGAGCTGTGAATCTCTGCAGCTCCTCCAGCGTTACAATGGGCCTCTTGGTTGCTTCTCTAACCACTTAAGGACCAAGCCTCTTTCTGAGATTTGTAGTTTACAAGTTAAAAACATTTTTTTTGCTAGAAAATTACTTAGAACCCCCAAACCTTATACATTTTTTTCTAACGCCCTAGAGAATAAAATGGCAGTCTTTGCAATACTTTCTGTCACACCGTATTTGCGCAGCGGTATTACTGTACAAGCGCACTTTTCTTTGGAAAAAATACACTTTTTCGAATTAAAAAATAAGACAACAGTAAAGTTAGCCCAATTTTTGTTATATTGTGAAAGATAATGTTATGCCAAGTAAATTGATACCCAACATGTCACGCTTCAAAATTGCGCCTGCTCGTGGAATGGCGACAAACTTTTTTAAAAATCTCCATAGGCGACGTTTAAAAAATTCTACAGGTTGCATGTTTTGAGTTACAGAGGAGGTCTAGGGCTAAAATTATTGATCTCACTCTACCAATCGAGGCAATACCTCACATGTGTGGTTTAAACCGTTTTCATATGCGGGCGCTACTCGCGTATGCGTTCGCTTCTGCAAGCGAACTCGTCAGGACAGGGCGCGTTTAAAAAAATAATTATTTTTTTCTTATTTATTTTACCTTTTATTTTTTATTTTTACACTGTTTTTTTAAAAAAACATGTGTCACTTTTATTCCTTTTGCAAGGAATGTAAACATCCCTTGTAACAGAAAAAAAGCATGACAGGACCTCTTAAATATGAGATCTGGAGTCAAAAAGACCTCAGATCTCATATTTACAGCAAAATGCAATAAAAAATAAAGAAAAAAATTTGTCATTTAAAAAAATACAAAAAAAAATGGCCCTTTAAAAGCTATGGGCGTGAGTGACGTTTTGACGTCACTTCCACCCTGCAATGATATGGAGACGGGTGGGGGCCATCTTCCCCTCACTCGTCTCCATTTCAGGCTAGGGATAACATACGATCGCCTCCGCCGCTGCCGACAGCTCTGGTAAGCGGCGGAGGGCAGATTCACCGCAAGATCACTTTTATTGGCGGCGGGAGAGGTCACCCCTCTCCCGCCGCCAATAAAAGTGATTTGTGGCGAATCTGCCGCAGAGACCACTTTTATCTTGAAAGGGACCGCCCGCTGAAGAAGAGGATACCGGGGTTATGGCAGCTAGCTACTGCCATAACAATGATACTCCTCTTCAAAGTACCGTAATTACTGTAAAATGACGGTGGGCGGTCCGGAAGTGGCTAATTAATGCTCTCCCTGTCCGGTCTGTCAGTTTGGGTGGACAGCCATGTCTTGATAGGTTTGCAGTTGTGCCATACCCTTTCTATTTTCGGATGATGGATTCAACAGTGCTCCGTGAGATGTTCAAAGCTTGGGATATTTTTTTATAACCTAACCCTGCTTTACACTTCTCCACAACTTTATTCCTGACCTGTCTGGTGTGTTCCTTGGCCTTCATGATGCCTTTTTGTTCACCAAAGCTCTCTAACAAACCTCTGACGGCTTCACAGAACAGCTGTATTTAAACTGAGATTAAATTAAACATTTACTAATTAGGTGACTTCTGAAGGCAATTAGTTCCACTAGACTTGAGTTAGACTAGATCAGAGTAAAGGAGGCTGAATACAAATGCACGCCACACTTTTTAGATATTTATTTGTAAAAAAAATTGAAAACCATTTATCATTTTCCTTCCACTTCACAATTATGTGCCACTCTGTCTTGGTCTATCTCATAAAATCCCAATAAAATACATTTACGTTTTTGGCTGTAATTCCGGGGGTATGAATACTTTTTCAAGGCACTGTATATGGACACATGCATTTTATGGATCCTATTTTACCCTGAGTACTTGTTTTATAGGAACCTATGCTTGCTGGACTTGTAACTCTCTGTGCGCCAGACATTTTTACTTTGCCAACTTAGCAAAGTGTCTATTTGCTTGGCTTAACGAGTAAGGAAAATGTGTGTTGCATTCCATTCCTTTAGTTAATCAACCCCAATGTATCATTGTTTAAAAAGCAAATATATTTTTTTGTAATGAACCCACTGGAGTTGATTTAGTAAAGGAGCAGATGTTGTTCACTTAACAAAGTCAATGTTTACTTTACAAAGTGAATGTTACTAAAGAAAGGTGAACCTAAGTTTACTTTGAGCACTATTCTAGCATGAAGTGTTAGAGCTGTGAGCTTATTACCAAATTTTTATTTTGTCAAAAAAAAAGTACATAAAGGAAACAATGATGATTTGTTCAAAAAATGTACCACACAGACCAGCTCTCATGTTATAATTGTTTGCAGCATAGACAATAAACAACTGTTATAGAAAGCCAGTAGAATTCCCATATCGGATTAAATAGACTCGCAGAATGTGGTCATGTGTGCCTGTTCCAGTATGTGTCAATATGTTTTTACAATTCAAATTATGATTGCTTTATGCTTACCTGGAGGATGTCTTACCTACTACACTGCATGCATGAAAGTTTTGAAGTTTCCAGAAATGTCATGCAGCAAATTATTATATATTTTTCTATAATTAAGTCATAGAGATGGATTGTTTTGAAAGAAAATTACATCCATGATGACACATATTACTTTAGAACGGTGGAAGAAATGCTTCTGCTTAGCAGCATTAGTAGTGACTGGAGAGGGAGGAAATACCAAGGGAAAAACAGGTGTAAAGTTAAATCCTATGAGATTTAAAGTTAGGTTTACATTTAAAACCTAAACTGATATCAGGAGACAAGGTTTACCCTGCAGCACACAACACACAAACAAGTGATAAATTTAGGATATTTTACTTCCACAGGAACAGCAGTCATGCTCTCACTCTCAAACTATTCTTTATCAGGGGTAATCACATACCCGGGGCAGTTTAGGAACTCCGAGTACATATAGAAAAGCTTTCACTTAGTGTGTATACTATATATATATATATATATATATATATATATATATATACAGTATGTCTCAAAAGTGAGGACACCCCTCACATTTTTGTAAATGTTTTATTATATCTTTTCATGTGACAACACTGAAGAAATGACACTTTGCTACAATGTAAAGTAGGGAGTGTACAGCTTGTATAACAGTGTAAATTTGATGTCCCCTCAAAATTACTCAACATTCAGCCATTAATTGTCTAAACCTCTGGCAACAAAAGTGAGTACACCCCTAAGTGAAAATGTCCAAATTGGGCCCAATTAGCCATTTTCCCTCCCAGGTGTCATGTAATTCGTTAGTGTTACAAGGTCTCAGGTGTGAATGGGGAGCAGCTGTGTTAAATTTGTTGTTATTGCTCTCACTCTCTCATACTGGTCACTGGAAGTTGAACATGGCACCTCATGGCAAAGAACTCTGAGGATCTGAACAAAAAGAATTGTTGCTCTACATAAAGATGGCCTATGCTATAAGAAGATTGCCAGGACCCTGAAACTGAGCTGCAGCACGGTGGCCAAGACCATACAGCGATTTACATGACAGGTTCCACTCAGAACAGGCCTCACCATGGTCGACCAAAGAAGTTGAGTGCACGTGCTCAGTGTTATATCCAGAGGTTGTCTTTGGGAAGTAGACATGTGAGTGCTGCCAGCATTGCTGCAGAGGTTGAAGGGGGGGGGGGGTCAGTCTGTCAGTGCTCAGACCATACACCGCACACTGCATTAAATTGGTCTGCATGGCTGTCATCCCAGAAGGAAGGCTCTTCTAAAGATGATGCACAACAAACAGTTTGCTGATGACAAGCAGATTAAGGACATGGATTACTGGAACTATGTCCTTTGGTCTGATGAGACCAAGAAAAACTTATTTGGTTCAGATGGTGTCAAGCGTGTGTAGTGGCAACCAGGTGAAGAGTACAAAGACAAGTGTGTGTTGCCTACAGACAAGCATGGTGGTGGGAGTGTCATGGCCTGGGGCTGAATAAGTGCTGCCTGAACTGGGGAGCTGCAGCTCATTAAGGGAACCATAAATGCCAACATGTACTGTGACATACTGAAGCAGAGCATGATTCCCTCCCTTCAGAGACTGGACCACAGTGCAGTATTCCAACATGATAATGACCCCAAACACACCTCCAAGATGACCACTGCCTTGCTAAAGAAGCTGAGGGTGAAAGATGATGGACTGGTCAAGCATGTCTTCAGGCCTAAACCCTATTGAACATTTGTGGGGCATCCTCAAATGGAAGATGGAGAAGCGCAAGGTCTGTAACATCCACCAGCTCCGTGATGTTGTCTTGGAGGAATGGAAGAGGACTCCAGTGGCAACCTGTGAACCTTTGGTGAACTTCATGCCCAAAGAGGGTTAAGGAAAAGCTGGAAAATAATGGAGGCCACACAAAATATTGACACTTTGGGCCCAATGTGGACATTTTCACTTAGGGGTGTACTCACTTTTGTTGCCAGCGGTTTAGACAAATGGCTGTGTGTTGAGTTATTTTAAGGGGACAGCAAATTTACACTAATATACAAGCTGTACACTCACTACTTTAAATTGTAGCACTGTAATTTGTAATTTCTTCAGTGTTGTCACATGAAAATATATAATAAAATATTTTCAAAAATGTGAGGGGTGTACTCACTTTTGTGAAATACCGTATATATATATATATATATATATATATATATATATATGTACTTGGGGTGTTTTATATAAAATTGCCAATATCCCTTAATGATCAGCCATGCTCACAGAAAACATACCTGCCCTGGCTGCAGAAAGAAGACAAGAAGAACAAGTTTAATTGTAATAAAATGCCATTTACAGCTACAATGGTGATAATTTTTAAAGCTTATCTCCTAAAAAAAAAAAAAAAGTCCCTGACCCTTTCCAAAAACGCATCGGTTGAAAAACGCATAGGTGTGAACGTGTACCATAGGAAACCATGTTGAATGGACCGTAGTGCGTTTCTGCAAACTGCAAAATGCACTAAAAAAATGCATAGGTGTAAACCTAGTGTCATAAAAACTTTAGTTATAAGAAAGTTGTAGTATAGTGAGGAAAAGTTTGAATCACTGTCAGGTTTTTATTGCCTTCTTCCCTGTATTCCCTGTCCAGGTGATGGGTGCCAGCCAGAACAAAATCTCCTGAAGAGGTACGCAAAGAGCAGTGAATTATGTGTGCATTGTGACCTATATTAACAGCTGATAAGGATAACCATTTTTATAAATATGCATGCCATTTAGGCCATAATTAATAAGGAAACAACCCCCCTGTATCAATCAATCATTTATTTAAAAAAAATGTTCCAATCAGTCAGTCAATTAATTGAATAACATGGTGTCACAATGATCTAGTGTCACAAAGAAAAGTTTTTGAATCAATTAATGAACATAGTTGTCAGCTATTAATCATTATTATTATTAGAGCTCCTTATCTATAAATTTAATACACCCCATCACCCTTTCACACTAAGTATTAACCATAACTAGGAAGGTTAAAGAAACAGAAGTATGGACTATAACTTGGTACACTGATAGTGAGGCGATAAATACTTACAATGTACATGGGCCGTGGGAAAGCAGAAGTATAGGTGAGTCAATATATAATTAGAAAAACTCCTAATTAAGAACAATGTATTCTCATAGTTATGTCACTTTGCACACAGAAATGATTCACTGCCAGTTGGAAAGGGATCCAACCCTTGCATACCATCTGTTCTAGGTTCTAGAAGGTTGCCCACCCCCCCACCCCCCCAGGACACCTCAGCATACATTTAGCTTATACGTATACTGGAGGTGAAGCGCTATATATATAACATCCAATTCTACACATTCAAAAAAGTAATACAGCGCTATCAAATCTAATATGTGATTGATATCATAAATGAATACATGAGACCATGCAAAGCAACAATTTTCTTGTGAGACACACACAACACAACACATAAATCAAAAATAAACTGCGCTTTAAAGAGTGTGATAAAAAGTCCATATATATAATATGCGAAACAAGTCCATATAGTGACATGATGTCCACGAAATCCCCTGGTATTGGAAACTTCACCAAAAGAATAGTGCCAATAGAAAAGAAAACACCTCCACCTAATGAATTGGCCGCTTACCAGCTCCTGAGACCTCCTATCATGGGAGGTCTCAAACACTTGTGGCTCTAAACCAAGCCACGGCCTTTGATCAACCAAGGGGATCATGCTGACATGTCTCCGCCACCCAGTGGAAGTCAGTCACAAAGGGGTTCTATAAAGAAATAAAGCCTTGATAGTGTAAAAATGTGGGGGTTTTACTTTATAGAAAAAGTATTGCACTTACATCAAAGATGATTGAAATCGCATAGATTCAACAAGCCGAGTGGCTCACAATGCAGCCCGTAGTCCGGGAATGGAATAAACACGGTGACGTCAGCACGTTGCTCCTCCCTACGTGTTTCATCACAGATGACGTCCTCCTGGGGCACTACACGTACAAGAG
This sequence comes from Lithobates clamitans, assembly GCA_037952925.1. Classification (NCBI taxonomy): domain Eukaryota; kingdom Metazoa; phylum Chordata; class Amphibia; order Anura; family Ranidae; genus Lithobates; species Lithobates clamitans. The sequence continues at coordinate 2,577,796 of JBBGZY010000603.1, read as the reverse complement.
TCCAAACAAGTCCTTTACATCAAAGTTGTTTTTTAGGGAAAAACGCAGAATGCATAACACAGTATAGTCATTTCTCAATTACACATTTTGAAACATAATTCAGGACGGGAGCCCAATGAAGATGTTTCACCACTCTCCTCTTAATACAACTCTCCCACTCTGCCGATCCTCTCCGCTAAGATCTCTCAGATGTATTAATAGGAAAAAATGAAGAATGTGTATTGTAATGTAGTAATTTCTCAAAAATTTAATAGTTGAAAAGTGTTTCACTCACTTCAAAAAAGGTAAAAATCCACGTCCAAACAACCACAAGTTTCCAACCAAAAAAATGGTTATTTTGAAATGCGGATTTTTACCTTTATCGAAGTAAGTGCAATACTTTTAAACTATTAAATCTTTGAGAAATTACTGCACTAAAATACATCTGGGAGATCTTAGTGGAGAGCATCGGCAGAGTGGGAGAGCTTCATTATAAGGAGAGTGTTGAAACAGCTTCATTGGATTCCCGTCCTGGATTGTGTTCCAAATTGAGTGTTTGACCTTCCTCTGTGGGGGTCCACACCTGATGGTAAGAGACAGTGTGATTGGATGCAGCCTTCCTTCTGAAGCACTCTGTCTGAAATCCTTGCTCATCACTCTACAAACAACTTTGATGTAAAGGACTTGTTTGGACCCTTTTTTGTGTAGAATTGCATGTTACAATCTAATCCATATATAGTGCTGCGCCTCCAGTATACCTATTTACATGTATTGTTCTCTTCCAGCAATTATGTGCTAGCATCTATTACCTTTTTTCATTTTTGTGACCTATGTAATTTACCACCTAGCGCAGCTAGCTTAAATATATATGCTATACATTTAGCTAAGAAAGCTCCTGAAAGCACAAAAGTTACCTCCTTTTGAAAAGTATAAAATGGATCTGAATGCCTAAATCCAAATTTTGTCATCTTATAGGGAATCTCTAGAAATTAATTAATTAAAAGTTAATTTCTGCCTAAGCAGTATACTGAAAAATTTGCATTTTGCCTTCAATTACTCAGAAATAGCAGTGTATTTCCTGTGTCTTGAGCCTCATAGCTGTATATCTGTTGTGAGACTATCCAAGGCACTGCTGCCTCTGATCTCTAGTCTTAGGAGGTTTAGAGTGAGATGTGGTGATGTCAGTGCTGTGTTGCTCACGGTTCTCTTTGCTGTAGAGGAAGCTGTACCCCAGAATCTGTCATACAAGGATCTCCCTGCTTCTGCTTTATCTGTCCTGTGGATCTGTGCTTCCTTCACCTCTCTTGATGTTTTTGAACAATGCCTCAGGGGTTATTAGGTCACTAATGATCACTGGATTCTCTGACAAGAGGAATTAAAACCCTGCCTCTACAAAGTTGACATCTCAAATAAGAAAAGGATCAGCTGCAAGGAGACCACAGGCAATATTGGTGACTTGTGCTTCAGCTTTCACATTACAACCTGGTGAAATGCAGGTTAGAAGGAGGTCAACTGCAGGTCAAATGAAGCCTGAATGATCAAACTGTCAAATTGATGCCAATGACACAAGCCCAAAGCCTGTCAAGCCAAGCATCTCTCAGCTGGGTACATTCAATGAGATGTAAACTTTCTATCAGGGGCAGCGATAATGCAAGGCAGGATTTTTACTTTTCCTGGAGTCTGGCTTTATTATTGTATTACCTTTTCTATAGTTTTATTTTTAACAATCATTGCACAGCATCTCGATGGACAATATTATTTATATTATCATGAGATTGATTTGCTGTGTTTATATATATATAAACTGTAATGTAATTTAAAATTAATGCTGACCTTACCTTAGCTCCATAGCTTCTGAAGTTCAGAGCTTTAGAGAGGACTGAGCATCAAAGTACAGAAGATTTCTTCAAGAACCATCAGGACATTCTTCATTACAGGTAAGTAAAAAAAATATTTAAACTTTAGCTTTAACACTGTGAATAAACATATTGTCATACAAGCATATCTTGACAAAATAATCAAATAGGAATATAATCGGAAATTGCTACCTAGTGCTGTTCATATATAGTGGTAGCTCAGCACTTAGGTTGGAAGAAGTCTCCACCAGTCTGCTACTGACAATGACTGAGCATTTAGCCAACATTTGGATATAGCTTCTACATGAAATTTATTCCCCTGTGTTTCATGATAAATATATGAGTGAGGCTGGCCAAAACATTGTCTTGCCATTTTATAGGTACTTATGTTACCAGTACCTCAGTGGTGTCTTTGATGTGTGCAGGAGTGAATGGTGTGTGGTTGGTTGACAACTTTTTTTATTTCACAGTGAGAGTTTTTTGGTAGGGTTTTTTAGTTGAAGCGTGATTATTTATTAAGTAATTAAAAGGCAGTTCTTTTGTATCAGGCTTTTTATTATTTATATTCTTTTTGTATAATAACAAATGGGTGAAATGCATATATAATGCTGTGCATTAACCAACATATAAGAAAGTTTCCAGTGATATAAGTGAAGTGGTAATTGGGTTATATTATGGTAGTTCACTTTAAATAAACAAGTCTTATGTCATAACTGACTTAAATAATAGCATCCAATCTGTCTGTGATATTCATCCCCTCTGATGATTTTAAACATAAGGCCAATAATGACTGAATGGCCAAGCATTCAGTCTCTAGCCACTGGGTGCAAGCTTGATGTTGGCTCTGCTTACCATATTTTACATTAAGGTAGTGTATTCCCTCGGTACAGCAAGGGGCAGGCATAGCAACTGGAAAAAAAATAACATGCTGAATCTTGTTGCCTTCAACCATGTTACATTTGCCTTCAGCAAAAATGATCTGGTCATGTGAGAATAACATAAAAGCTACCCAAAGCTGTAAGATAATTTTTCGTGATCTGGTGTTGATGTTATATCTTTGAGGCAGCTTCAGCTAGTCCTACCTTACAGATCTTAAAGTAAAAAGGAATCAGACACAGTAAAACACATGTTCTAATATTAATAATCTAATATTTTATTTTCCTTGAAAGTTGGTTCTGAAATTGCCTGTAGTGTGAGAAACAGGAATACTCCTGTGACTAGGAATGAACTTCAAGTTTGGATTGACCATGATTTAGACCTAAACCCAAGCTGCTTACAGTTTACCAAATAGGTTAATTAAATGACCAGATATGACCAGTTCACCACTTTCCTGAACCATATTACTACCACCACTAAATGACAGCCTCCAGCCAACCACCAACATGTTTCAAATTGTAAACAACTGATGTTGATCAAATATAATATACAATATAATATAATCATGACTATATTTGGTTAATGACACTAGCAACTATCCCCGGCCGGTTTGTTGACATTCGGCAGCCAGCCAGGGAGTTTTCATTTAAAATGGGAGCAGCAATGGGATAGGATTGTAGGGGCACAGGTGGTTGTATTAATGGGTTGTCAAGGCTTGCTCATCGTGATTAACAATGGATCTACATCATTGGATGATATCATAATTGATGTTGGATTTACATCTTTTAACATGTATTTTTTTTTTTTTTTGCGTTCTTTAATTTCACAAATAAAAAAAAAACAAAAGTTGATGTCAGTTGAGACAAAATCTGAGGGAGATAAGGCATGTGTATGGGGAAAAGGTGAAGGAGAATTAAAGGTTAATGGTTTACAATGAAGGAAAGAATAGGATACAAGGAAGAGAATAGGCCAGGTGGGGGTCACTCCAGTCACCCAGTCACCACAGAGTGGGGGGTGGAGAATGTAAGAAAAGGTATTAAAGGGAGAGCAATGATAGGCTAGATGTTTGAACAATAAGGTGAGAACACTGGGTGGGGTATACTGTTGTACTAGTAGCAGAGGTCTATTTTATTTTTTATTAACAGACTTTTTCTACAGCATGGGTGTTATTTTCCGTAGTCTTTTAGTTAATGAGTAGAAAGGGGTACTCTTTTACATAGGGGGGCTGGATATCTGGGGCCCCTTGTTTTAGATGTGGCTTCCAGATTTTGATAGGTCCTCTCCCACAGACCCTTACATCCACCAGGCCAGGGATGTTGGTATGAGGCTTTTGTCACCATCTATAATCATCTGGTAAGGAACCCTCCAAATATTGAGGGCACGTGGCCTAGAATGGTTCAGGGTGGGGAGTGCATGCTCACTGCCCACCCTTCCTAGGCAACCAGGCTGCATGGATTTTTAGGCACCCCTTGCCTTTTTGTTTCTGTTTTGTTTTGTTTTTTTGCATGAGGTCCCTCTCAAAATCCACACCAGATCCTCATCAGAAAATAAGGATTTGGTATGGATATTTGGGAGGACCCCACTTGTTTTTTGGGGGGTTTTTTGTGCTTTTTTGCATGGGGTTCCTCGTGTCATAAATACCAGCTTATAAGGATTTGGTATGAATTCTGAGGAGAAAAAGTACAAAGTTGGCCGGGAACTGTCATTTAGCGACAATGTTTTTTTTTCTAAATGTCACTTTTTTTGAGAGTACATCATACAGGTGCACCACTTCACATGCCGATTTAAGATATTCCCCACTTGAGTACCAGCCTGCAACACCCCCTTAATTTCCAGGCCATTTTTCAGTTTTCAGTTCTTTGATAGTTTGACTGACAATTACTGGCTCATTCAACACTCTACTTAAATATAATAATAATATAACTATATTATTTTGTATCATTTTTTGAGAAAGAAAGAATTTTTATTTTATTTGCATTTAATAAATACTGGGTTTTGTTTTTTTACTATGAAAAAACAAACATTTTGAGCAAAAAACTGTTTTACTTTCTTTCTGGTATAAAAAAAATCTACTAAAAATGCCAGGGTAGTACAAAAACTGCCAAAATGACTTTTTGGAAAGTAGACACACCAAGGAGATCTCATTTTATGCCACACTTTTTTTTAAATAAATAATTATGCTGGTATTGAACAGGTTAAAACATAGAGAATGGCGCACTTGATAAGTAAATGAATAGATCATACAGGGAGGAGGTGAAGGGGTAAATGTACAGGTCACATTTAGTGGGAGGATGGAAATGAGGTGTTAATGTGCAGATATACAGAATAAATAGGGTGAAGGTTTAATATGAAGATCACATACAAAGACAGGCTAGATATCAGATGCACAGGAGAGGAGTAGGGGGTGAAAGGGTTTAAAAAAAGATCTTACAATCAGTGAAAATTCCTCCTTATTAATCTGCTGCTGCCGACCCATTCATTCATTTCCATTTCCATTAACTATTATTATTTCCAAAAATGTAAACAGTAGTGTGTTTACATTTGTGATCATTTTGATTGGTCATCACAGAAATAACAAGCACCAGAACTGCTCAGATCATCTCAGTACACTATGGGAGAACTTTAGTAAAATTGGAGAGTGCAACATCTGGTGCAGCTGTGCATGGTAGCCAATCAGCTTCTAACTTCAACTTGTTCAATTAAGCTTTGACAAAAAAAACCTGGAAGCTTATTGGCTTCTATGCAGAGCTGCACCAGATTTTGCATGCCCCAGTTTTAGTAAATAAACACCTAAACAGGAAAGCACCTGTGATTTGAGCTCTGCCTGTGATCTGTGCACTGAACAGAAATCCTCTTGTGATCTGGGAAATCCTATTTAGGAATATTCTTGTGACCTGAGCAGTAAAGCCCAGTTCACACTGGTACTCCATGCGCTCTGACTTTGAGAGCACATGTTGCATGATATGTAAAAATCAATGTTTCCCTATGAGAGTCACCTTAACTGGTCCGACTTGTGTCTATTCGACTTTGGAAAAGGTTCCTGCACTACTTTGGTCTGACTTCTGTCTGATTTCAGCCCATAGAATTGAATGAAAGTCACATCCAAGTCAGATCCTCATCTTAATTGGTGTGATTTGAATCCAACATTACAGGAAGATTACACAGGCATTCCATTAAGTTGCTTCGAAGTTGCTTCTAAGTCGCGTCAAAGTCGTTTCAAAGTCACGCCGAGGTCGCGTGGCAAAGTCACGTTACTTTCATGTCAGGTGAGTGTGAACCTGGCCTGAACAGTAGTGCTCATGTGATCTGAGCACTAAGCAGGAGGACACCTGTCATTAAAGATCCAGGTTTAACAGTTCTCAGATTTCTATGGCTATCTATAGTCATTGTTGGTAGCCTATTGCTAAAACAAAGTTAAACTTAAAACGTTATCAAATGTGTTTTAAGGAAATGCTCTAATATGTCTACTAATATACCTGCATATTGTTTCCCTGAAGCAGGAATTTCATTTAAAAAAAGAACTTGTGATGTCAAAAAGTTGTACTGAACATTAAATAAAACTTTTATTTTCTTACTTCACTGATGATTTTTACTGCTTTCTGAAGAACCATCAATTCAAATATAATAAACTAAAGCTTTTGTTAGTTTTTTTTTTTTCCTAAGACATGTATTTTGCAGCAGATCTAAATAAAAACCTAATCTCACTATCCTTTCACACTGTTAAGCTGTACATTTTAATTATTTCACTGAGACGATTCAGTCTAAAATTCACCTGAATTTTCATTAAACAGCTTAAATTTCATGTTTCCTTTTTTAACTTTTTTTTTTTTTTCTTTTAATCAGGCATTTTTTGTGAGGATGCAACTGGATTTGATGACTGTCCCAGATTATATCCAACTGAGGAGTGGGTGTCTTTGCACCTGGTGCAGGGTACGTAGCTTAACAATACATATCATTACATTATTTACAGCTCATTTTATTTTATTCATCACCAGGCTTCAGGTTAACTCTTTGTAAACCGTGGGGAGCCCGCTTTGCTCCGGCTCAGGATTACTGTATATTTTATGATGGTAGGGAGAACATCATAAACTGCATTGTATTTCTAAATAGGGAAACATGTTCATTACAACAGGGATCAGCATCAGAGCTGGCTAATTCCTCTCCCAGGAAATCTGCTTCATAATTACATTCCTTACGACAGTGCACTTGTACTTCTGCTGATAACACAGGTTGTGAGAGCTGCTCTGCACCGTACTCAATTAATGCACTGTCTTTTTAACTTCTTTTATTAGACTGCATCCTGCTCCTAAGGGACTTAATGTCAAGCTGCTGGCAGTCAAAAGGCCCATGGGGCATTGATTTTATGCATTGTCAGCCGTGTCTTTAGTGCACTGGTGAATACAAGATTATGTGACCCCCCCCCCCCATTAAATGCTGATTCAGCTCTTCAAATTCCATGACAACATAGAACAAAGTAGGGCACACAGCTCAGAAAAAAAAGGTTGCATTTATCCATGAGCACTCAATATGATTTTGTGAATGGTCCAGACAAAACTACACACAGGTCACACACTATAAGTGTATGGCAGGCAATGGCAACCGAGGCAGTGATGAATGAATAGAATATGGAAATATTGTGTGATCCCGGCAAGTTGACTCTGGATTCCTAATCTTTTAAAGAACCTACCAATGCCTCTGCTGCTAAATTAATCAGCCTCAAAATTATCAGCAATTTAGCTGCATTTTGTTCATAATTAGCTTGATAAATTAGCATCTGCAATGGAAAAAAACTTGACATCTTTTCTCGGATTCATAAAATGGTGCTTTCTTAGTAAATGATCCTTTCAATCAACATGTGGCAAATACAAAAACAAGGCTCGTCAGGCAGTGAAAATATATGTATTAATATACATGATGAATGGATAATATTTACCGGCAAGATTGGTTTTAAGCACTGGAAATTGCAAATCAGTTTACCTGCAAAATACACTAAGACAATTGCAAATTCATATTGGAGTATCTAATTTACCTTGGGTACACCGGTACACAGCAGGAATGCTAAATGTAATGTTCACACCATCCAAGGGATTCAAAATGGGTTTTGTATGCTTTGCTGCAATTTTTTTTCTCAAATTCACAATTCATTATTTTATTACTGGCATGGTTACGTAAACTGTATGTAAAGACAAAATGAAAAAAAAACATGTTTAATACATACATAAAATACATGCACATTTCTTGATGTTTTATCACTTTAAATATGCTGCAAATACAGAAATATAATTGTTGATTTACCGAAAATATAGTGTGCTCCTACTTTTCCCTTTGACATGACAGCACAGCTCTATATTCCTAAGCACGTGGTGTCAGCCCTGCCTTCTTTATTTCTGATGCACTAAAATGAACACAGACCACCCCTCATCTCCTTCCCCTCCACATTTCTATAACCCTTCCTTGTGCACAGGAAGTTGTCAGCTCACAAAATTTCTGGCAAAATCAACAGGTAAATTTTACATTTTTGTAACAAAAGTAACAAAATACTTTCAACGGTACATTTACCAGGCCAAAAGAGAGCAAATATGAACAGTTAATTGTTAGGTTTACATACACTTTAATTCACAAATGTAACTATAAGCATTAACAAAAAGAAGTAGAAACCAAATCTGTACTATGGAATGGGTAACAACTGCCATCACCAGGGATTCTACCAATGAGTAGAGTAACTAATGGGATTGATGTTGGTGTGGTGCTGCTGGAAATGATATAATGCTTAAATTAGGTCTCAGTATGGTGAACTATAGTGCACCTCCCCCACTTGGGTGTACCATATAAACAGCCCTGGTATGCGATTTAGGTAAAACAAAGTGCATAAGATATTTGTAAAATAAATAATGTGACAAAACTATAAACCACTTCACCCCTCAGGAATCCTCCCAGGGGAGGTAATAAAAAATAAAAAACGAAAACCTACTCTAACATACTTCCCCACCTTAGGGGGTACCAACAATACTCACAAATATGTGCATCCAGTGAATACCAAAATCCTGGTGCTAGTAATAAAGTGCTATAGTGCTAATATTATTATATTGATTACTGTATATTGATTATTCTTCCCATATAAAAAATTTAACCTCATTCATGAATAAATAAATAAATTATAACCACAATCATAGTAGATACATGACCCATATTATTAACCATCTTGTGAGAAGTGCATAGAACAACATAAAACGTCTTTAGAATTCATGCATCTGGTGCTCTAAAGCAGTGGTCCTCAACCTCAGTCCTCAAGTTCCCCCAACAGGCCATGTTTGCAGGTTTTTGCAGCTTTAAATCAGAGTCAATGGCTTGGTATTTTGCACAGCTTTTTTATTTAAGAGAATTCCCAAAACATGGCCTGTTGGTGGTCCTTCAGGAATAAGGATGAGAACCACTGCTCTAAAGCATCCTGTATCCTTGCTGATGTTAAAGTGTACTTCCACTGATGCTCTCCCTCCAGGACCGCACTTACCAGAATATATGACCCCTCAAGGGTTAGATGGCACTGTGTGTATACACCTGGGTCCTTGGCAATAGCATAAATTCCTCCTCTCTTCTTTCCTCAGTCTCCTATTCACTCATCAATCGTAGGATCATGCAGAGTAAGGGGACAGGGGCAACCCGCATAGTGTGAATCCGTATAATTTATCAAAAAGTATTAAAATTGCACTCACAATCATGCAGGAAGTATGCAGTATTTACACTGTGTCCGGGATGCAGTGATTAGCGGCCATCTTAGATATATCATTGTTGATTGCCTGGCCTCCGTGGACACCAAAGTACAAAGAAATCAGCCCCAAGCCATCCTTTAAAGTGGAGTTCCACCCACTTTTACAACTCTTCAGCATCCCTCACTAAACTGTGCACTGTAAACGAAGTGGATATTTTTACATTTTTTTTCTCAGCACCTACCGTATATCTGCTGTATTCATTTTTCCACTTCCTCCTCCCTGGCCGTGGCCCATCGCATCAATTCCTGTTTGCAATGCCTTCAAGGAAGGGGTGGCAACTTCCTCTGACACTGCCATTGCTATGGAAACCTGACCTGGAACCTATTACACTGCTTGTGCTGCACTGAGCATGTGCGAGATCTGCAAGGATGAGATCCAGGAAGAAATACAGTTTGGCTTCAGATGCCCACACTTAAGATGGCCACGGCCTGCTGTAAGTTTATAAAATAACAAACTACTGCTACAAACTAACAAAACAGACCTTAGTTTTGCAGACTAACTTTACTAGAATACATTAAGCTTGTGTATTATAGGGGTATTTTTATTTAAAAAGTATCATTTCGGCCGGAACACCACTTTAAATAGCCACATCAGATCACCAAACATTGATTCAAAGGGGGAGATTTACTAAAACTGGTGTACTCATAATCTGGTGCAGCTGCATATGGTAGCCAATCAGCTTTAACTTCAGCTTGTTCAATTATGCTTTGGCAATAAAACCTGGAAGCTGATTGGTTTCTATGTAGAGCTGCACCAGATTTTGCACTCCAGTTTTAGTAAATACGGTAATCCCCAAAATTTTGTAGCTTACCAAACCATTTTCTAGAGTGTCAAGAAGATACATCAGCATTTCTATTTACACCTGAGAACACCTTAAACAAAAGCACCATGAAAAATGTAAATGTTGAACATTCAGGCGCAGGATGGATGGTGTAAAAGTTATGATTCCATCCTGTCCTAGTTATATAACCCCAAGGTTTGAATTGTTTTCAAATCGCAGAGGTATGTTAAAACGGTATTAAATGTGGAAGAAAGATGATGACAAGGGCTTCCACCCCTGTGTCAGGGATGGTCGCTCCATTTTGCCATAGATGACCTCTTTCACATATCTTGTGAACTAGGTGTCTTCTTTGTATAAAATGTGCTTTACACTATTCTCGAAAGAATGTCTTCTTTTCTTAAACTGTTACTAAACCCAGAACATGCATTCATTATATCTGGTTTCCCACAATACACAAAACATGGAAATGCAATTATTTTAGTAGAAATAAACTGCTAAATAACTTTTCTCATCAGCAGCATATAGCAGCCCTGTGACTTCTATCAGTTCGTAGTAAAGCTTGTAGGCGTTTTCTTTCACCCCTGATCTTCTGTCTGGACATGTCTGGACAGTTCTGATTGGCCCTGTGCTGCTATCAGGGCTGGGCTCTCAGCCCTTCCTTCTCTGTGTTCAGGCTGCTCAGCTGTCTATGAATAGGCCTGCAGCCCCAGAGTTGATTAGAGCCTGTTTATCGATGGACAACTAAGACCACGAAAGTGTAACTGAAAACTAGAGGCATATCCTTCAAGGTAAGGGAAGAGGTACACAAGACCTTAGCCACTTTCCAAAAACATGCCTTACTGCATTGTGGCGACCAGGAAAGAACCTCAGCATGAAGCCAATCAAAAGAGGGGTTGTGCCTCTGTAACCAAGGATAACCAATAACCACTGAATAATGAGGAGAAGAAATGACTTGAAATTGGATTATCTCATGGTGAAGAGCCCCTATGGCCATGGTCAATGGAGCAGTCTCGTCATGAGTCACATTGGAAGGCTGTAGAGGTCTCCCATCAATAGCCTCAATGGCAAGTGGAGTGTCACAAAGCTGAATCGAGCGATTAGACACAAAGGCTTATCGCCCAGAAGAGCGTGGTGGGCTCTTTTCTATCAAGCTTCAATTACATAGTCTCATTCTTAACCGGTACTAAGAATATAAGGGCTGATGCATTGTTGCAACAGTTTTCCTCCGCTTCCAAGATTGAGTCGGTGCCTGTTTCTGTAATAGCTCCCAATCGCATTCTGGCTACTGTACGCACCAGTCTCATCTCACCTTTGGGTGACAGAATTTGTGCCGCTCAGATCCAGTCCCTTCCCAAGAAAGCTGGTGACCGCTGCTCTGTCCCTGACAATCTCCGCACTGCTTTGCTCCAGACTTACCATTCTCCCAAGGCGGCTGGCCACCCAGGGAAGAACCAGCTCAGTTGTGCTATTTCTCAACAATTCTGGTGGCCTAGTCTTCATGCTGATGTAACCGCCTTTGTAGCTGCCTGTTCCGTGAGTGCACAGAATAAGACACCATGACACCTTCCAGTGGGCCTCCTACAACCCATACCCAATGGAGAGAGGCCTTGGACCCATCTGTCTATGGATTTCATTGAGGAGTTACCCAACTCCCAGGGCAACACAGTTATTCTTATGGTGGTTGACCAGTTCTCACAAATGTCACATTGTATTCAACTAAAGAAATTGCCCACATCCAAAGAACTGGCATCCATTTTTTCTCAGGAGATCTTTCGGTTACATGGGCTACCCAAGGTTATCATCTCTGACAGGAGTAGCCAGTTTGTCTCCAGATTTTGGCAAGCCTTTTGTGCACAGTTAGGAATTCAGCTTTCCTTCTCCTCTGCGTATGATCCGCAGTCCAATGGGGCAGCAGAACGAGCCAACCAAGCCTTGGAGCAGTTTCTACGCTGCTATATTTCTGACAACCTTAACAACTGGTCAGACCTCCTACCTTGGGCGGAGTTTGCTCACAATAGTGCAGTCAATACCGCTTCCCAATTGTGGTGAATTAGGATTTCCAACCATCCATGTTGCCTGACTCATTTGCTCCTCAAAGAATTCCTGCATTAGAGGAGCATCTTCAAGATCTTTGTTCCACTTGGGTGCAGGTCCAGAAGCCCTTGCGATGTGCCAGTGTCACTGAAACTGGCACCACAATTTATTGGGCCTTTCTGTATTCTACATAGGATCAACCCAGTGGCTTAGGCATTAGACCTTCCTTCTTACATGCAGATTTCAAATGTTTTTCATGTCTCCTTATTAAAACCTTTGGTGTACAACCGCTTCACCACCTCGGTAACCACCGGTGCAGGTCGAGAACCATAAGAAGTATGAGATGCAATCAATCATTGACTACCGTAGGTTCCCTGGGTGCATACAGTACCTGGTTCATTGGAAAGGGCATGGTCTGGAGGAACGCTCTTGGGTCTTATTCTCGGACGTACATGCTCCTGTCCTCCTCCATGCTTTCCATAGACGTTTTCCCCTCAAACTTGGTGGTCCTCTAAAGGTGATGGGTCCTTGAGGAGAGGGTACTGTCAGGGCTTTGCTCTAAGCCCTTCCTTCTCTGTGCTCAGGTTGCTCAGCTGTCAGTTAATTTCCAGTACTCATCATTCCACAGTGGCTCATCTGTTGATCATCTCCTGCTTGTCAGTCAAGCCCACAGCCAGCCCCTTCTGGCTATTTAAACTGCCTGGTTCATTTCATCAATTGCCTTCACTTTTGTCAACATATCTAGAGACTCTCTGCTGTGTTTCTCTTGAAGACCTGCCTGGCTGATGTCCCTTTCTGGTTCCTGATCCTGTCTGCTGCCCCTGACTATGCTGATCTCTGGCTTCTTGATTTCCTGTCTTGTTCTGACTACCCGATTTGGCTACTGAACCTTGGCTATGTTTTGACTACATTTACCATTTGTACCATTTTAAATGGTGTGATTCTTATAAGAAAAAAAACTATCTAGCAATACACAAACTGAGCATGTGCAGCGGTCCGCAGTGGAAGAAGAGGAGGATCAGAGAGACAGGATCAAACAGCCTTTATACACAATGCAAAGGATTAACCCCTTAGGTTCCACAGTGAGTATAACAAGCATGATTTACTGCATATACAGACTGATTTTACTCTTGTGGGTTTAGTACCACTTTAAGGTGTAGAAAGACTGCTAAATCTTGGCCTGTTAAATATATCCTCCTAAGGCCCATTTATTTGTTGAAAGCTTGTTTTGTCTCCGCAGTGTAAAGATATTTGTAGATTAAGTGGTTTGGTAAGCTATAAAAGATCTTCCACAATATGGAACAAGTCCAGCTGTGTCCACCCTCCTCCTTTAGTTTTCTGTAGGCAGCCTGTTGTGGGTGGAGCCTGCTGGTTCCCTTCTACAGCTCTGCTCTCTGCATAGACTACATATACTCCTCGTTTAACAACTTACCTGTTTAACGACCACTCTGACTTACGACCCGCTCTCTCCACCCAAACTACATGCAATTCATCATTGTACTGTACGATACAGTACAGAATTTTAATTTGTCTTCTGTACTTATACAAATTAAAACAACGTTATTGAGCTAGAGTTTTGTGTTTAGACCATTTTTTCACAATACAGTACAGTAGTTAAGAATGCCTAAAATATTGATTATTTGTGGCTCCACATTTAACAACCATTTCGTTTAACGACCTGGTCATTGGAACGGAACCTGGTCGTTAAGCGAGGAGTACCTGCTGTAAATACAGCATACTGTTGATGTCACTATTACATTTAAAAGGTAATAAATGAGTTGCAAAGGCAGTTAATGCATGTAAAGTGTATTTATATCCTTTGTGGCTATTGAGAATTACATTCAAATGAAAGTTTTTGTGCCCAGAGTTCAGCTTTGAGTGCCCAGATAATATCCATGCATGTGCATAGGGATATGACTGGGTGTTTGAAGTAAACACTGATACACCTCAAATCACTTTGGTCTTAAGTGAATCAGGCCCACGATTATGTACATTTATCTCACTTGTTCACTTTATTTCACACTTTAGTATATGAGGACTAGGGACGAACTTCAGCAAATGCTGTTTTTATTTTCCTTGAATGAGCTTGGACATTTTTTACAAAGTGAAACTGCACCACATTCACCAAGCACTGGGGAAAATGCTCAGGCCGAAACAGCAAAAATGAGTTAATAAATAGCAACCAAATGGGTTAATAAACAGCAACCTGAAATATCATAGCACATGGCAACACGTTCAGTTGGCAAACATCTATTATGCACAATCAATATAATGTCTGTTCCCTAAGTTTAGATTTTCCTTTTGACATTTACAGCAGACTAGAAATTTACACTGTGATCACATTTCTGTTGAAAAAGTACATTAAATTCACTGAAAAAAATCTTAAATACAGCAAAGTAAATGAGACTGAAATATGACAGAAAATTGTAGGTTAACGTGATTATTATACTGGCTGTGAGGGTAGCATATTAAGGCTAGTTAAACTTTTCAATATATATTATAGTGAGTACTTATTTTTCGTGCATTGCATCCTTCCTGAATCTATCATAGTAAGAAGATACCTATGGCTCTCCATGAACTATGTGCATTCATGGTCACAATATATACTTCAGAAGAGAAGGGGGGAGGGGAGCAAATTGAGTGAAGTATTAGCAAAAACTGGTTTATTATCAGGGGATTAAGCACACTCACAAGATACAAAATAAAACATGGTCATCTTAATATATGCGATGGAAGACTCTCCTTTCTGTCCTGCAGGTCCCTTACTGGAGGGACCTGCAGGACAGAAAGGAGAGTTTTCCATCGCATATACCCAGATGAACATATTTTTATATTGAATCTTGTGAGTGTTCTTAATCCCCTGATAATAAATCTGTTTTTGGCAACACTACACTCAGTTGGTGCCCCCACACACACACATACACACACACACACACACAAACTTTCTCTTCTTTGGTTTCTTACACAGGGCTGGCCAAACTTTGAGGATAGCAACCGCTGGTGCCTACTGCCATTCCCTTTCTAGAATATATGGACCTACGAACTTTATGGACCTCCTTTTACCCCAAGGGCCCTCTTTATGTTTTTTTAGGCTTGCTGGGCACCAGATCCTTTCCATTTATCATATATATACTTAAAACACAATAAAAATAAAAAAAAATACTTCTAAATAACTCAAAAACTTTAGATAAAGTGGGATATATAAAAATCTCTAAATGGATTTTATTGCTATCAAATCTAGATAAAGCTGCACTCCACTTTCAGTGACCAGAGCATAGTGGAACACACAGGTTGGTCATATAGCGCTCATGCAAGCCTCCTTAACCTGCTCCTTATTTCCACATACTACTGTAACTAACTACAGAATCCCCATTTTGCAGGGTTTCTCTAGGCAGATACCAGTGTCATCATCCCTTCACCGGCCAATGGGTCTTTATCTGGAGCCCTTTTCTGATCCCCATGACTAAGCTCCGGGGGGTTAAGTAAAATGTGTTGGGGGCGTGGCCTAGTCGCAGTTCAGGCTGAGGTTGCCACTCCATCCACCTCCGTAGGATTCTCTAGATGTGCGGCATTCAGGGGCTACCCCTCTTCCTTTCGCCCTTTTCTGTCCACCTTGGCAACAGTGCACATGAAGCAGTTCACAGACTAAACAAAATCAGATTATTGTTAGCAAATACTAAAATTCAGAGCATAAAAGAATAATCAATAGAAAAATATCATGTAGGGTACGACACAGAGGCAGCCCAATTGTTATTCTATTTTTTGCCACTGCTAGGTGAGGGATAAAATAAAAAAAATAAAAAAACAGGAAATGGCACATAAAAGTAAATTAGATGTAAAAGGTCAATAGAGATGCATATACTAAATTCATAAAGTCCATCATGGGTTTAACCACTTAAGCCCCGGACCATTTGGTTGGCCAAAGACCAGAGCACTTTTTGCCATTCGGCACTGCGTCGCTTTAACTGACAATTGTGCGGTCATACAACGTGGCTCCCAAACAAAATTGATGTCCTTTTTTTCCCACAAATAGAGCTTTCTTTTGGTGGTATTTGATCACCTCTGCAATTTTTATTTTTTGCGCTATAAACAAAAAAATAGTGACAATTTTGAAAAAAACGCATTATTTTTTACTTTTTTACTTTTTGCTATAATAAATATCCCCAAAAAACATTTTTTTTCCTCAGTTTAGGCCGATACATATTTTTCTACATATTTTTGGTAAAAAAAATTGCGAAAAGCGTTTATTGTTTGGTTTGCCCAAAAGTTTTAGCGTTTGCAAAATAGGGGATAGTTTTATGGCATTTTTATTAATAATTTTTTTTATTAGTAAATCCGGCGAACAGCAATTTTTATCGTGACTGCGACATTATGGTGGACAGATCGGACACTTTTGACACGATTTTGGGACCATTCACATTTATACAGCTATCAGTGCGATTAAAAATGCATAGATTACTGTGTAAATGTGACTGGCAGTGAAGGGGTTAACCACTAGGTGGTGCTGTAGGGGTTAAGTATGTCCTAGGGAGTGATTCTAACTGTGGGGGGGAGGGGGTGTGTGTGATTACAGGGAGTGGTGATCAGTGACAGTGTCACTAGGCAGAACGGAGAAATGCTTGTTTACATTAGCATTTCCCCGTTCTTTCTCTCCGTAAGACGATCGCAGGTATCCCCACGGACATCGAGTCTGCGGGACCCGCGATCACGCTCACGAAGCTCCCGGCGGGCGCGTGCACCTGCAAGCCACCCCTTAAAGGGTAACGTACAGGTACGTGCCCTTCTGCTGATGTATATCGGCGTGTGGCAGTCGGGAAGCGTTTAAATAAAAATAAAAACATCATAGTCCATAAAGGGTTAAATATAGTCACCATGGTCCCTCCATCAGGAGTTAAAAGAAACTGGGTACACTAGCTGCAACTCCTTGACAGACTGAAAAAATTTCTGTGTAAATACAAAGGAACAACAGAGGGCGCCATGCTGTGAGGGCGCCATAAGTGTTGCAAAAAAAAGACAAAACTTTAATGAATTCCAAATGCCAAGTGTCAACTCACACAAGGAAAGTGAAACAGCCCATGTCATGAAGAAATCTTGGCTGGCTGGATTACTGGTCTAGGAAGCGACACGCCAACCCAGGGCTGCAATGTGGTACACGGCCAGAATGGATGCTATGTGATAATACAGGAAGTTACCAGGAAGCAGAAAAGCAGTCTGCACTGAAATCCCCCCTCTCAGCACAAATCTGTGCCTCCATTCCCCCAATCCCCCCAGCTCAAATGCCCCCCCTCCCCAAAAAAAAGATACACCCTCTTAGCACAAATCCCCTAAAATTTCCCCTCCTAATACACATCTTTCCCCCCCCCACTTCAAATTTCCTCCTCCCAGCACAAATTCCCCCAAAATTCTCCATCATGGCACAAATCTTCCCCTATCCCCCCTCCCAACACAAATCCCCTAAATCCCCACTCTTAGCACCCCCACCCCAAATTTCCCCTTCTAGAACAATACTTAACCCCTGCCATCCCCCAAATGCCTTGATACCACTGTGCCCAGGGCAGCCATCCCTCCTGCCCACCCCTTTGTCCTGGCCCTGCTCCTGACTCCTGCTCATGATGCTTTACACACACCTAACCTTTGCATTTTGTGCATTACATACTCCTGACCCCTGCACTCTGTGCATTATGTACTCCTAAGCCTAGCACTGATCACAGCACTGATGCCTGTGCAATTCTTGGCTGTGTCAGAAATTCCAGGCACAAATCAACACCTGCTGTAGTCTCTCAATTTGTAACTTGCTACAAAGTTACAATATTGCTGTCTGATCATGGGGGAAGAGGGGACTGAGAAAATGCTTGCCCGCCTGCCTGCAGCAGACTGATGACATTATTTCAACAAAGTCACTGATTGAAGCATTTTCTCAGTCCCCTCTTCCCCCATGATCAGACAACAATATTGTAACTTTGTGGAGTTTTTTGGAAAAATAAACTGTTGCTGTATATTAGGAATGTCAGGATTTTTTTATGCAGGCTTGCAAAGATACTGAGTTGTAATATGTTCAAAGAGCCTAAGCTGTACAGCCTGACACAAAACATTTATGAGTCATTTGAACTAATTAAAATGCAATAAATGTGTGTCATAGTCCCAACTGACAGAGTTCCATGTCCCAGGACTGTACTAATTGCATTCATTACTTAAGCTCTAAAGGGGTATGCTAACAAAGATTGAATAGGATGTTGGAGAGAGAGGGATTATTCTTAGCAAGGGCATATTGGTGAGATGTTTATACAAACTATCACAATGGTCCACATTATGAAAATAGGACTGAGAAGAGACAAAAAGGAGAACTGTGTTAAAGCATATATAAACTAAAAAAAACTAAAACATTTCTATATTCTGCCTTACCGGTCCTAAGGTGTGGGGCCCCATTGGTTTTCTTTTTTCAGACTAAAAACATTTTTAGCAGGTACAGAAGATGCACGTTGATCCAGAATGCCAAAATACAGAAATGCCAGAAATGAAGGTGTTGATTTACTAAAACTGGAGAGTTCAAAATCTGGTGCAGCTGTACATGGTGGCCAATCAACTTATAACTTCAGGTTGTTCAACTAAGCTTTGACAAAAAAAAACCTGGAAGCTTATTGGTTTCTATGCAGAGCTGCACCAGATTTTGCACTCTCCAGTTTTAGTAAATCACTCCGAAGTGTCCTTGTCAAGGGGAAAGCACAAAACACAAGAAGGTACAAACATCCTTATCTTTCTTGTATAAACTACTGATCCCATTAAACAAACATGAAATGGAGATAAAATAAGGCAGGTATGTTTGAAATTCATACTGAGTGACAACCATGGCTTCCTCAATGGATACAGTGGATATATTGGTGATACTATTCCCTAACGTGCCACATGCCTATATGTAACTGGAAAACAAGGAAACCCCTAGGTATACTTTTTGTATCAATTGAGTTATCACATTATAATGGCACTGTCAATATGGGAATCCAATTGGATAGGAGTAGTGGGGCCCTTCTGTCTTTGGGATTCCTTAGTGATATTTAGGGTCCTTTATTTTGTTATACATTTTTGTGCAGGCCTACGTATGGGAGTTCAATATGCAGACTGCATGTACCCTGATTATCTCACAGCATACCTTTGGAATCTAGCCAATTCAGGACTGTGCTCTGTGTGCATGATGTGACTCTACATGCAGGTACATCCTTTCGTTTTCAATTTACAGCATACTCTGTTATATGGCTATCTCACTCTTATTTTATATTAGTGTATCTTCATATCCTGTGTCTCAATTTCGGGATTCTGTGCATCTGGCCTCAGTGTTCTCAGTCTCCCCCCAGCAGGGGCAATACTGTTTTTTGACCCCCTTTAAATGTTGACTTTTCAGTTACATTTTCAATCTATATCAGCTGTAAAGTGGGTGAAGCTATCAGACACTCTATGCGACAGTGTTCTTTATTTAATACAGCATGGACTCTATACATGTACATAACTGGAATAAACGTGAGTTGGCAATTCCCTATTCAATGTACTAATGTATTGCAATGTAAATGAATTAATGACTGAATCTGTGTATTTGCATTTATAGACAATTGATACCCTATTAACCCCTGATGAAAGAGATGAAAGCCAGCTCTGAAACGCGTTGGGTGAAGGATATCACATTGCTTTGTCATGTTTCTCTGTCATGATGTATTTCCAGTTGTTCATATCATGTTTAGTCCATGTTTCCAATTTTAGTTATTTTTTCTATCAATAAATTAATTTTATCAATACTTTATTGTACTGCTACTAAGTGCCTTAAAGGTCCTACCCCCTAGGGGTTCCCTTGTTTTACAGTGGAGGTATGAGCATAGCACCCAAGGACTGGAAGTATGTTATTACAAGTATTAAAAGGTAAAAATTAAAATAAAAACTAAATAAAGTCACCTCATCTAAGTCTGGTAAGCTGCAATATACATGTCATTTGTTGTTTTACTTACTATGTCACCCTGGCCAAGGGGGAAGACAATTAAGTCATATGTTATCTGTATGATTTTGTTGTACGTAGCCAGGGTTCTAGGACTTTCCCCTTCCTCGCTATAATCATTGAAAAATTCACAAGTACACTTTGGGCAAACCTGTTTCTTCAGTAGCAAGCAAAAAGAAAAAAACAGAATAGGCCCCGACCGCCTTTTTATGTACAGCACCAGCATAGTGTTTTGGTTAAACAGAAGACATTTATTTCAGAATTACAGGACAATTTTTTTTCCTGTTAATAGCAAAATTCTTCCTCACATGTACATATCTTTTGCTGTACATTACCATTATGTGTGTGTGTGATGGAGCCCTTTAGATATTGCTACCAATTTAATAAAATTTCTACCAATATAATAATAAAGTATTTATAGCACTGATCATAGGTGTGCGCAGCCTATTGCATTAGGGTGTGAACCCCAAAGCTCAAACACATATGCCTTTCTCTGCAGCCTCAGCTGCACTGGACAGTGAATGAATGGGAAGTGCTCTGTGCTGAACGGCTTCCTGTTCATTCACAAACTGAAGCAGAGTAAACAGTTTCCTATGCTTCGGTTATGATTGAACACAGCGAGTGAGTGTGTTAACTGTGTTTATTTAGAAAAGGAAGGGGCTGGTAAATGACATATTTATTAGCCCCCTTTTCCACTCTCAATCTTGAAACATCCCCCAAAGCAGCCAGGGGAGACGAGGGCCGCCAGCAGCACTGCGAAGGGAGGACGCAAAACAGGGGGAAGCCCGGGCAGTAGGGGGAATCAACACTGCACAGAGTGATTAGGGTGTTCCAAGGTACACCTTGCACACGCCTATGGTACTGATATACAATGTTGTTTTAATGTCTGCCTGGAGTTTAGTTGTATGTGGCTATTAGGATAAATGCTATTATAGTTGGCCAGGTCAGATATTTTTGTTAGATTTCTATTAAATGTATCGCTTTTTCTACTGCCATTCAAAAGAAAAACTACAATAGGTTTTGAGTCAATACAATTTTCATGTTTTTATGTTTATACATTTATTCAACGATATTTTAACTGATAAAATAATAAAAATGCACGTGTAACACAGGATTCACAAAGCACTATGGCAAAGAGCACGGAATAAGTTATTTCCCTCTCCCTAATATGTACACAAAAGGCCTATTTCTCTCAAATATTGTTCACAAATCTGCCTAAATCTTTGTTAGTGAGCACTTCTCTTTTGCCGAGATAATCCATCCACCTCACAGGTGTGGCATATCAAGATGCTGATTAGACAGCATGATTATTGCACAGGTGTGCTCTTAGTTTTGAGGGAGCATGCAATTTGCATGCTGACTGCAGGAATGTCCACCAGTGCTGTTGCCCTTGAATTGAATGTTCATTTCTCTACCATAAGCCATCTCCAAAGGTGTTTTTCAGAGAATTTGGCAGTACATCCAATCTTTCCATGCTACCTACTCAGGCTGTGCCAGGGGTGTAGCAATCCTCCTGAACAAATCTCTAGCATACAAAGTTTTACATGTTATCACTGAACCCTCAGGGAGATATATTATTTTATTATTAGAAATTCATTCCCTGGTTATTGCTTTTGTGAATGTGTATATCCCCCCTCCCTTTAACCAACAGGTCCTGTACACAATATACACTAAATTGGCCCCTTTAAATTTTTCTCTGTTATGCTTCACTGGGGATTTTAATTCCATAATGGATCCCCAGCTGGACTCCTCTAAGCCTTGGAGAGCACATTCCCCAGATTTACTGCAATGGCCCAAAGTCCTTGATTATACAGAACTCTGGCACTGGAAACGTCCCAGGGCTCGGGCATATTCATGTTTCTCCGCTAAACATAAACCATGATCTCGTATTGATCTGGCGTTTAGTAATAACTACGAGATGCCGGGCGGTCTAATTGCTGGCGCCTAGATACTAAATGGGTACAGGACCTAAAGGTTGGGGAATTAATCTCTCCCAACATAGTATAATATTGGGAATCGAATGAAGGATCAGCCACCTCCCCAATGGTGTGGAACGCTTTTAAAGTGCATATGCAATGAGAATATATCTCCGCCATGAAAGCAGCAAAGTCTGATTTATCCTCACTAGTTCAGCAGCTGGAGGAGGATTCAGTGAAAGCAGTGGGGACCTTTTCTATGTTCCCGACTGCTTTCTTGTGCAGAAGAGACGTGAATTGTCTCTACATCTCACCTCCTCCACACGTCTGGATATGCTCTCCTTGGCTGGCAGAGTTTTTGAGTCCAGGGACAAGAATGAGAAAATGTTAATCAACTTAGTTGCAGATTTGAAAACTCAAACTGTGATTTCGGCCATTAACTGTGCAGATGGTACACTCACCTCTGAACCCCCTAGTATTCTACAAGAATTTACAAACTCTTTGGTAAATTGTATGAAGACACTCAGACCTTGTCAGGCGATGAGCTTCGGAGTTTATGAGTGCCATAACTTTGCCCAGACTTGATGATGAGGAAGTAAATTTTTTAGACAAAGCCATTACGATTGAGGAAATCGAGGCAGCAATCCATTCCTTCCCGACTCGGAAAACACCAGGCCCAGATGGTATCCCAGAAGAATGGTACAGGATGTATGCTGTTACCCTAGTGCCCAGGCTCCATAGGCTATTCGCTGACTGTATAGAAAATATGACATTATCCCCCTCTATGTACCAGGCCCATGTAGTCTTAATTCCTAAGCCAGGTAAAGACAGATCCCACTGCGCCTCATATAGGCCTATCGCCCTATTAAAATTCTAACAAAAATTCTGGCCACTAGACCGATGCAAATTCTCCCTAACCTGTTGAGCGTTGACCAAACTGGCTTTATGCCCAGGAAGTCAACTGATATTAATATACGCAGGGTATTTACCCATCTGCAATTGCCATCAGTTGACTCCAACTCCAGAATCATGGCTGCACTCGATTTTGAGAAAGCCTTTGATTCTGTAGCATGGTCATACATGCATGAGGTACTAGAGCTTATGGCCTTCGGGCCAGAGTTTCAGAAATGGGTTAAACTACTATACTTTTCCCCTACTGCCCAGATCAAGTTGGGAGGAGAGCTCTCAGAGCCTTTTTGGGTTGGGAGGGGTACACGCCAGGGATGCCCGCTCTCTCCAGCTTTATTTGCTATAGTGATGGAGCCCTTGGCAATAGCTCTAAAGAAGGCTCCTGCAGTGGTTGGAATACAGGTAGGAACGTTAGTGGAAAAAATAGCCATATATGCGGACAATCTCATATTATTTCTTAACGATCCCGGATCATCCCTGAAGGAGGCCTTGCATATCAAATTTCTCTATTTGTTCCCTTCCTAAAGATTGACTGGGACAAATCGTAAATTCTACCTATCGACCCCGCTGTGCGGAGTATGGCGGATCCCACTCTTCCCCTCCTTTGGACTGACAAGATTAGGTACGTAGGTATTGACATTTCCCCAGACTCATCGGATTATTGTGCATTGAACTTGCTTCCACTAATACAAAACATGCAGTCCAGATTGAATGCATGGGCTAACCTCCCCCTGTCTCTGGTAGGACATATCAACCTATTCAAGATGAAATTGCTTTCGGACTTTCTCTATTTGCTACGCCACTCCCCGGTTTGGATCCCTAAAAAATAATTTAAGATGATCCACTCAACTCTTGTTTCCTTTTTGTGGGGTTCGCAGCAGCCAAGATTCAAGCTGGCGGTGCTTCAGAGGCCATGGCTGCAAGGAGGACTAGCATGTCCTGACCTCTATAGATATTTTTTTGCTGCCATGCTAACACATGCGCATAACTGGCTAATAGAGGACAGCTCTAATGCTGCTGTGGCCCTGGAGGCGGCATGTGTGGGCTCTTATGAGTCATTAAAAAACCTGGTTTATAGAGGTCCCACCCCACCCACCGCACCACTTCCTCTGACAAGCAGTCCCAAAAGCCTGGTCAATGGCTTGGGGGCGGAAAGACCCACTCCTTCCAGGCACTTATCACAATACACTTCATTATGGCTTAATCCGCTCCTCTCTGAATTCGCCTCCATACCTGATCCACGTTCTGGGCGGAGAAGGGCATTAAATATCTGGAACGAATTTGCTCGGGGGGGTTGAAGACATTTGATCTTCTAAAATCACAGTTTGACCTCCCTAATAAGTACTTTTTTAGATACCTTCAGCTCAGGCACGCATTCTATACTCAATTTGTCACTGACACAGTTGCTTTCCACTTCCACCCTTGAAACGATCTATTTTATATCAGTCTATGCTTCCCTCGGTACACACAGGTCTCGAGTTGATTACATCAAAGTGGACATCAGACTTCCCAGAGCTAGAAGATGAGGATTGGGAGGAGGTGTGGGAATGCCCCTTCTTACAGTTAGTATCCGCTAAAGATAGACTCATGCAATTAAAAGTATTACATAGAATTTATTTTGCCCCTGCACACTTACATAAAATGTTTCCTTCTAGGCCTGCTGTCTGTTGGCGCTGCACGGTAGATCAAGCGGATTTCATACATATCTTCTGGCAATGCCCTCACATCTGCAATTTTTGGGCAGAGGTCAATCATTTATTCGCACAGTGACTACTATTCAGATACCGCACTCAATAGAGGTCTGTTTTTTGGGCCTGGTTGACTCCCTAGCCAACCACAGAGCCCCCAGAACTCTGATTGGGCTGTTATTGTTTTATGCAAGAAAAATCATTGTACTTCACTGGAAGGCTCCAGCTGCCCCTATCCTGGCCGCATGGAAAAAACTGGTCAACTCCAATCTGTCCTTATACAAGGCCACTTACCTGTCGAGGGGATGCCCACAAACGTTCCACAAAGTGTGGAACATCTGAACTGAAGCCCCCTCCACTAACGCAGACCCTGTTCTTTCTCCTTAAACATTCCACCCCCTGCTTTAAAGTCACAAGGCCTAAAGATTGACCCTGATTGGTTTCAATACAAGCACTCCTGGAGATTTAGGACCGCACTTTTTTTGTGCCAGTTAGGGCACACATGTTTTTGACTGTTCTAAGTCAAGTTATGTTGTGTAAAGGTTTTGAGCCTGGGTATGCCCAGTAGGCTCTGTTTTGTATGTTACTCTTTTCAAAAGCCTCAATAAAAAGATTTTTCCAAAACAAAAACGCGCAGTATCGCACGGATATATACTGTGTTAAACGCGTGTTAATGAACTGATATATACTGCGATAAACGTACAGTAACGCACTGATATATACTGTATTAAACGTGCGATACCGAACAGATTTGTACTGTGTTAAACGTTCAATAATGAACGGATATATACTGTGTTAAATGTGCAGTATCGTACGGATATATACTGTGTTAAAGGTGCAGTAATGCACTGATATATACTGCGTTAACTGTACAGAAATGCACTCATGTATGCTGCATTAAACGTACAGTAACATACAGATATGTACTGCGTTAAATGAGCAGTAATGCACTGATATATACTGCGTTAAACTTATTTAATGCACTGATATATGCTGCGTTAAACGTACTTTAATGCACTGAAATATACTGTGTTAAACATGCAGTAGAGCACTCAAATATACTGCGTTAACCATGCAGTAACACACAGATATATACTGTGTTAAATGTGCAGTAACTCACGGATATATACTGTGTTAAACATGCAGTAATGCACTGATGTATACTGCGTTAAACGTCCAGTAACACACGGAAATATACTGTGGTAAATGTGCAGTAATGCACGGATATATACTACATTAAACATGCAGTATTGCACTGATATATACTGCGTTAAATGTACAGAAATGTGTTGATATATACTGCGTTAAATGTGCAGTAATGCACAGATATATACTGCAATAAACATACAGTAACGCACGGATATATACTGCGTTAAACGTACAGAAATGCACTGATATATACTGCGTTAAGCATGCAGTAATGCACGGATATATAGTGCAATAAACGTACAGTACACACGGATATATACTGCGTTAATCATGCAGTAACGCACGGATATATACTGCGTTAATGAATTAAATTGACACTGACAAATTAAACTGACACTAAAGTAACTAAAGTAAAATAAAGTAAAAATGAATGGTCACACTACACTCACACTGAACTATCACTAGATTCACACTAAACTGATATTCTACACTGACAATAGAAGCAGAATAGCACACTATAGCACACTAACTGGCTAGCAGCACTGAACAGAGCCCTGTTCTATCTCTCTCCATGCCAATATCACACTGCAAATGGCCGCTATGGGGAGAATATTTTTATAGTGTAGGATGGGCCTAAGAGCAATGAGCCATGATTAGATAGAGTCATCATTACTTTCTCCAACCATGGCTCTGATAGTGCTCTGTGCCCTGATTGGGGAAAGCTTTCATTGTTTCAGTCAATCAGGGCTTCCAATGCACTGTGCAGCAGTGCATTGTGGTCATTTGGCGGGCCAAACAAATGGTCACATGCCCTGATAATTTGGGTGTTCATCGAACAGGTGAACAGCCAATGTTCAGCCCAAACTCTGCATACCTGTGATCTGCATTGCCAAGTCTTCTCCTGCACTGTACAAGACTAAGCTGTCAAACTGACAGCTCAGTCCTGCAGATTACACAGAGAGATCAGGGCTCTTTCCTGTGTAACCAGTAGCTTCCTGTTCTCTATGTGAGAGCTGTGTCGGGAGCTCTGTGTGCTCCTGGTAAATGGAGCACAGTTACAGTACTCAGATGAAAGCACAGTGAAAGCCACACTCTCACTATGTTATCTGTAGGAGTTATAAGTTTGACAGCTGGGGTCTTTTATCTACATTCATTTGTGTAGTATTACTTCATAAATTACTGTTATATTAAAATTAAAACATTTTAAAGCCTTATTTACCCTTATTAGCACTTAGTAAACCCAAATTAATTTTTAATTACTCCTTTGCCACTTAGTGGGGGTTTATTTTTGCAGTTTTTTTTATTGCTTGTAGTGCCAAATTTATTATGCTTAATTTGATTCTGGTTGCTTTTTTAAAAGAACATATTGGATAATGAAATTTATAGTTAACCCTAATTCTTTTTTTTAACCCTAAAACACCCTTTCTTTAGCTTTGTTGTTTTTTGTCACTGTTTATATAAATGTTCTATATTGGTGCTATTGAAACCTTTGGCATTGTTGAATAAAAGAGCTTAGGGTAGATGGCAACATAGCCTTGCGTGCCCAAGTAACTTTTCCCCACATTGATCATAACATTTTAGCTTTTATAAGTGGTTACCTTTTTAATGGCAATTTATACCAAAAAAATTTATTTTTGGATTGAACTTGGTGCACTCTGCACTGGTTTATTAATAAATGAATTGGATTGTAATTTCTGGACATTTCTGGACATTTCAGGCATGTCTACTAATTGTGGTACATTATAATCACATGGTCACAGCCTTTAAAACCAAAGCAAAATGATAAACCTTTAGGTACACTCTATATTATCTGGTGACCCTAACAGGAGCCATGTACCAAAATGATAGAACCTAAACCTGCTTCATCCAGGAACATGGTTATAGAAACTTTACTGACCTGAAGAGAAAGTCTTTAAAACTCTCCAAGATTAAGTGATTAATTAGCACAAATGTGTTCAAAGTTCTCAATTCTAAGGTGAAAGAAGATAGTGATGTAAGAATGAATAAATAGGGTTAGACCTGAAGAGCAAGCAGCCCAAGGTAACAGCACTGCATCTCCATAAAGTTCAGTGAATGTATGTTGTCACTCTAAGACAGGAATTATGTCACTGGCAAGATCATCAGATGCAAATAAAGGAAATAAAGCTTAAAAAAATAAAACAGCCTAAAAGAAAACAAATGCAGCAAGCACATCTAAGGACTGATAAGTTGCAATATATTATATTTTTGTCATTGGGTTTAAAGCTGAAATCTGCCCCCCCCCATGAAAAAATTAAAAGTCAGCAGCTACAAATACTGTAGCTGCTGACTTTTAATATTAGGACACTTACCTGTCCAGGGATCCCGCGATGTCAACACCCCAGCCAATTTTTTGGATTGGCTCTCAGGTGCTGCCGCTCCCATTTGTGTTAAGAGAAACCGGCAGTGAAGCCTTTCGGCTTCACAGCTGGTACCCTACTGCGCATGCGCGAAGGTGGGCCGAACTTCCGAGGGACATCGCTGTGTCGCAGCCTCCTGGATGTGGGGATGGGTACCTGTCAATAACAGGTACCCATTCCCCCATCCCCCCTTAAAGGTGCCAAATGTGGCACCAGAGGGGGGGAGGAAGCACTTTTGGGTGGAACTCCGCTTTGAGTCTATTAGTCATGGAGCTTGGAAGTGGGCTTGAAGTGGGAAGTTTACCCAAGCACACTGCAGTACAATAAGAAAACTATTGTGCAGAATTATAGTTAGATATACAGTTGTAAGATAATCCTCTTCTTATGCAAATTCTACAGAAGACTTAACCACTGCCGAATGCACTTCCCCAATTGCTACCAGTGCACTGCTCTTTAACTGGCAAGGCCCTGGGTCTGTAGCCTTTCGTTAGTGTTTTCATTCAAAAGATCACTCTATCCATTCATCCATAGAACCTGTCCTGGGATCCCTCCATTTGCTCGCCTGGACTACCAGACCAATCCTACCGCACTGTGAAAAAGATGCTGCCCAGGGAGCAAGTGTAAGTAGCTGTTTTTGTACGTTACTCCATGGTTTACTGAAGTAGTGATTTCTCTCTATATTCTGTTCCTAAAGAGTTTCTCAGAGACTGCGCTGTATTGCCACCTAATGTCCTTTCTGAGTTTGCTTCTAGGAGCTCCTGTTTGCAAAGCTACATATTCTGTTTACCATGGTTCTATAATGAATGCATTCTCTTCATTTTGCTGAACCTGTTTGTAATATTAACCCTACTCTGAACCTATTTTGGCAAAGTTTATCCTAAAGCTACCTCTTTCTGACCATCTGGTCAATTACACTGCCTTTGACAGAGGTGAGATATGTGCTCAGGTATGGTAAGGATAATTAGTAGTATTCAGAAAAAATATCGGAGGTTGTTTAATTTTAAAATAAAAAGCATGTTAGGGACCCTCTTCGGGGTCCCCCACCAGGGATCTTGACTCCTTCTCTTCTCCATGCTCCACAATAGGAAGCAACTTCCATTGGCAATGCATGTGCAGGCTTGCTCCAGAGCCGAGCTGTGTGCTTCCATAGACACACACAGCGCAGCTCGGCCCTACTTCTGATTCTCTGCCCTGAGGTTTTGATTGACATCATCAGGAGCCAATGGCTCCTGTTTCTGCCACTTTGTCCTGTGAATGCAGGAAGAGAGCTGCTAGAGGCAGGCACAGCACTGGATAAGTAAGTATAAGGGAGGTGTGTGAAGGGAGCAATAAAAATACTGGGACATTTTTTACCTTAATGCAGGGAATGCATTAAAGTGGTTGTAAAGCTCAGACATGAAATATTAAAAAAGGACATGCTTCTATACTTTGTACTTGCCTCTCTTCAAAGCATTTTTCACTGCTGCCTGTTTCCTCTGTTATCAACATGACTTTGTACTGGCAGTTCTGGCAACACCAGGAGTTAAAATGGTGAAGGAGGAGGGAGCTGTTATCCACAGCTGTGCTTTTTCTCTGAACTGTGTGAAGGTGGAGCGTCCCTTTGCTCCAATCAAGGTTCAGAGCTGTCGGCTGAGTGCAGATTTCAGATCCCCACCCCCTACTCCTAGAATTGAAGAGAAATCCTTTCTTCTGGGTAAGAATAATCCACAGAAGAAATGGCTGCAGATACACAGCTACAACTTATGTAAGAGGATCGGTGTCCCATCTAATGCTAGTCACTTCACTGGGTCAGGGTATACGACCACTTTAAGGTAAAAAATGTCCTGGCTTTAGAACCACTTTAAACATGTTGCTCTGTCACATCAATCATGTTTAATATAGACCTTTGATGCTTTTTAAACTTTGATGGTTCATGGATAGTCTTCAGAATTTTAAGCAATTTGTGCCAAATCCATATTGTTTTACAGCAAAAAATAAATGTTACCAAGATCAATCAAATCAAAGGCTATGTGTAAATTGGGAAGGTAGCAACAAGTTCTGTGGCTCCCAGACATCCCATCCCAGTTTACTGGGATCTTTGCCAGGTTATAGAGTAACATTTATAAAAAGCCATTTTATCTTACGGGGCAAAAGCTTACCCATCCAATACAATTAAAATGTTTTAAAGATAGGTACCAAGGAAATAGGCAGCTTTCTTAGAATATGAATTTGGAAAGGTATCAGGCACAGAGGTTGTAGATAACTGTAATGTTTTATCTGCTGCTACTATCACCTCGTTAAATTCTTTATCTACTAAAATGTTGTGAGTATTGGTTAGTTTTTGTAAGAGAAAGTTTTAAAAAATATCTAACAAGTTAGTGAGTGAAAATCATTGAGGTACATTATAGTATTTAGTGTAGAAATCCTGGCATGTTTCAAATACTAAAGGTGGAATTAGGGACTAAGCATTGGACAGCCTCACTGTAGGCATATGCATACAGAAGAGTCTATGAAATAATGTGTTTAGCTAAAAAGGTAACCAGCTATCTTTCATTGTGTAGTACTTATGTATAGACTTTTATAAAGCTCTCATAGTCAGTCATAATTAGCTCTGTACAAACTTCTCCTGTTTTGAGACTCACCCCCAATCACTTTATTCATTTTAAAAAGGCACCCCAATCCCAATGCACCTTGCAACTCTACTACAACTTTGCATTGTATTGCGGTGCTCTTAAAAAGATGGTGCTTGTAAAAAAATAACAAGCACAAGTGGAAAGAGGATCTTAATGATATCAGTACACAGTTCATATGCATGTAATACTCCTCAAACTGGTCAGTGAGACCCAAAAAAGAAAAAGTCAACTTTTTGTTTTAGGTATGCTATAGTTTAGCTGACATATTCAGACACTTGATCGGACATACACTGTAGCTGAAAAGCTGATCCATACATTTGTGTTCTCTCGACTTGACTACTGCAATGCTCTACTCGCTGGTTTAATTAAATCCATTATTAATTGACTTCAATATGTTCAAAATTCTGCAGCCAGATTCCTAGGTCGGGTACAAGTGATCATATTACCCTTATCCTGGAGTCCTTGTGCTACCTGTCAGGTTTTGCATAGACTTTAAGATCCTCTTGTTCACCTACATGGCTCTTAATGGCTTGGCACCCCATTATCTGTCTGAACTTTTATCAACTTACTCCTCCTCCCATAACCTCCGCTCCTCAAATTATGGTCTTCTGTGTGTCCCCTCTACTCACCTACACTTGATGGGAAACTTCTCCTGCTATGCTCCAAAACTCTGGAAATCAGAGAGATATCTTCTCTAAACTCATTCAAATCAAATCTAAAAACATTTTTCTTTAGACAAGCTTTTACATAATTGTCCCTTTTTTCCTATGTTATCCTGTGTATTTCTTGTGAAGCACTAAGAGAAGCTACCTTTAAAAGTGCTATATAAAATAAAGTTGTTTATTATTATTATTATTATTATTATTACTAAATAGTAAAATACACTTGTTGTAAACTCAACCTTTATATATGGCAGCTCGTTCATGTATGTCTACAACTGGATTGACCATGCACAAATATTGCTCTAAGCTTTAGTAAGTAATTTTAGAATTATGAAAAATGTTATTAGCAATCTTTGTTAAAGTCGATGTTGCAATAAATGCAAAGTCCACTAATCTTTAGAATGCCCTGCTCCCAAGTAAAAAGTCTAATGCTAAAAGTACAATGAAGTATGGGGCCCCGTTGAAATTTCATCTCCTGAATGTGGCAAGAGCATATCTATCCCTCTTATAAAAGTACAGTAATCTGCCCTCCACAATCATGGTACTCAGAAATCAACAGTATATTTTAGATGGAAGATTTTACTTCTAACCTATATAATACAGAAGAGAATTTCAGAATGACCTGGGGGCCTTGGGTTTATTTCACCACCTCGATTTTTCATCTACAAATAAAAACTCTCTACAACCATGTGTGGTTTCTCGAGAAATACAGAGCCTCCTTAAAGTGGATATTTACTGCATCTGAACATCACTAACCAAAAACACTACTGAATTCATTTTTAATATTTAAAGCAACCCCCCCCCCCCCCCCCCCATCCATCCGTGTCTCTATGCTTTATTTTATTGAGAAGTCTCTTTGAAACCAGCCCCCTAGAATTTATGGCTCTGGCAATCCTGAGTAAGGGGAAATGATTCACGTTGCATTTACAGTGGGGACGGAAAGTATTCAAACCCCCTTAAATTTTTCACTCTTTGTTATATTGCAGCCATTTGCTAAAATCATCTAAGTTCATTTTTTTCCTCATTAATGTACACACAGCACCCCATATTGACAGAAAAACACAGAATTGTTGACATTTTTGCAGATTTATTAAAAAAGAAAAACTGAAATATCACATGGTCCTAAGTAGTCAGACCCTTTGCTCAGTATTTAGTAGAAGCACCCTTTTGATCTAATACAGCCATGAGTCTTTTTGGGAAAGATGCAACAAGTTTTTCACACCTGGATTTGGGGATCCTCTGCCATTCCTCCTTGTAGATCCTCTCCAGTTCTGTCAGGTTGGATGGTAAACATTGGTGGACAGCCATTTTTAGGTCTCTCCAGAGATGCTCAATTGGGTTTAAGTCAGGGCTCTGATTGGGCCATTCAAGAACAGTCACGGAGTTATTGTGAAGCCACTCCTTCGTTATTTTTAGCTGTGTTCTTAGGGTCATTGTCTTGTTGGAAGGTAAACCTTCAGCCCAGTCTGAGGTCCTGAGCACTCTGGAGAAGGTTTTCATCCAGGATATCCCTGTACTTGGCCACATTCATCTTTCCCCTCGATTGCAACCAGTCATCCTGTCCCTGCAGCTGAAAAACATCCCCACAGCATGATGCTGCCACCACCATGCTTCACTGTTGGGACTGTGTTGGACAGCTGATGAGCAGTGCCTGGTTTTCTCCACACATACCGCTTAGAATTAAGGCCAAAAAGTTCTATCTTGGTCTTATCAGACCAAAGAATCTTATTTCTCACCATCTTCGAGTCCTTTAGGTGTTTTTTAGCAAACTCCATGCGTGCTTTCATGTGTCTTGCACTGAGGAGAGGCTTCCGTTGGGCCACTCTGCCATAAAGCCCCGACTGGTGGAGGGCTGCAGTGATGGTTGACTTTTTACAACTTTCTCCCATCTCCCGTCTGCATCTCTGGAGCTCAGCCACAGTGATCTTTGGGTTCTTCTTTACCTCTCTCTTTACCTCTCTCCCCGATAGCTCAGTTTGGCCGGACGACCAGCTCTAGGAAGGGTTCTGGTCATCCCAAACATCTTCCATTTAAGGATTATGGAGGCCACTGTGCTCTTAGGAACCTTAAGTGCAGCAGAAATTTTTTTGTAACCTTGGCCAGATCTGTGCCTTGCCACAATTCTGTCTCTGAGCTCTTCAGGCAGTTCCTTTGACCTCATGATTCTCATTTGCTCTGACATGCACTGTGAGCTGTAAGGTCTTATATAGACAGGTGTGTGGCTTTCCTAATCAAGTCCAATCAGTATAATCAAACACAGCTGGACTCAAATGAAGGTGTAGAACCATCTCCAGGATGATCAGAAGAAATTGACAGCACCTGCGTTAAATATATGAGTGTCACAGCAAAGGGTCTGAATACTTAGGACCATCTGATATTTCAGTTTTTATTTTTTATTAAATCTGCAAAAATGTAAACAATTTTGTGTTTTTTGGTCAATATGGGGTGCTGTGTGTACATTAATGAGGAAAAAAATGAACTTAAATGATTTTATCAAATGGCTGAAATACAAAAAAGAGTGAAAAATGTAAGGGGGTCTGAATACTTTTTGTCCCCACTGTACTTTCTGGAATCCAACTGTCTTTAACTCAAGCATGCATGCAGGAGAGTGTGCTTAGCTGAGAAAACCCCCCCTCCTCTCCTCCCCCAAGACTCCTGCGATGTATGACATAATTTTCCCAGACAAGAAACCAGGAAGTAACTGATTCAATGTAAAAAAAAAGAAGTTTAAAACAAGTAATTATGATATACTTTCCTATCCTTTTACTAATGCTAGCAGCATGAGGGTTGAAAATAATCAATGTTGATGGGGAGAGTAAAGTGCCACTTTAATGATCATATACATTATGCCAGAAAATTAAAGCATACCTGCTGCACCTTTGGGACTGACTCTCTGGACAGAAAGCAGTATTAAAGTGCCTGTTATACCTCACATATACTACATATAATACCTCTTGTATACTAAACAGTGTAAATGCTTGTTTAAAATTATGCAGATAAATACCTTTTCTTGTTCATACATCACAGGACACAGAGACTTGATAATTACTTAGTGGGTTAGATAGTCACCATCAGGTGATTGGAAACTGGCAAGCCTAATTACAAAGCGAGTTCCTCCCCTATAAAATCCCTCCCATACTGAGAGTACCTAAGCCAGTGTCTAAGGTGGTTGGTCACGCTAGAAGATGTGCTAAGAAGAAAGCTCTGCTTGATGGTCTCTGCGGGGGCCTAGGAGCTATACAACCGGATCCATACCTTGGGCCAATATATACGCCTAAGACGGATGGTAGCCGGGCCTTGTGTGTGAAGAAATTAGGTTTTGTCTGTAATGTCTCTCTTTGAGGACTGGGCTCTGGGATCCAGTGCTCTGGTGCACAAATTAAGTTGCGCGAAAAGTTTTTCTGGCAAAGTCTTCTACAGGTCCAGGGAAGAGGATCCTGTGAGTAGGAACCCTGAACCCTGAAGGTCGGCACAAGGCTACCAGCCGTGATGGGTTAAGGTTGGATCTGTTTGTTATCAGCAGTCCTGCGGCGGGGATAAGGTAAGTGTATACTTTAGGGTTGTCTTCACTTACTTACATACTTTATGGATTATCTTCTTTTGAGTAGTTGCATGTCTTACCTCGTTTCCACCACTAGAGGGAGTAAGAACATACCTGGCGTATACTTACATGCCATCCAGGATACACGCTCAGTGAAGCTGGTCTAAGAAGCCACTCACCTCCTCCACTTCAGGCTCTGCCACATAATATAGAAGGGGGGTCCCACGCTGTCCGGGGGTCCCATGCAGTTCTTAGGGAATCCCCATTCTGCCCCCTCACCCCTGGCCGCCCTGTTAGTCCTACGCGCGCGGACAGGGGCGCGCTTTTACGGTGATTTTTGGCTGGGAAGGGGGGGCATGGTTGCAGCGCTGTGCACATGCGGCGTGCACAGCGTACCAGTGGGCAGGCGTGAAGCGGCTATGTTTAAAGCACAGTAAGCCAGAGCTCCTGTAAGCAGTAGGACACAGAGCTGTGGGCAGTAAGCATCTCAGTGGATTCGGATCTAGGCATACCTAAGACACCTACATCGGCATAAGGTTGTGCAGACTGAGCTAATGTTTATATTGTAAGACCAGGGCACAGCAGTGATTGCATTTGTACTAGTACCTCTGCTTTGCAGCTTAGGACTATGTCTCCTCATAAGAGGGCTTCAGGGGGAGGTAAAAGAGGCACTAAAAGATCATTGCCTAGTTCTAGGGGTTCTGGGCATGCCTGCAGGATTCCATCCCCCCCTGAAAGACTGGAGGCAGCCTCACAGGATGAGTCTGTGCCCCTGTCAGGCTTTGCAGCCTCTCCCAATGTTACAGTCCCTGTATTTGTCACTGAAGACAATATGAAGGCTGCATTGGATGGTTTGGAAGGAAGTATTACTACTTTTATCACAGCTTCCTTAAAGAGTTGCAGAAAAAGGGGTAGCTCCCTCCCTCTGCTTTAGGTTTCCTATCGTTTGAGCATTCTGATGATGAAATATCCCTGGGGATGGGGATCGTGAGCAGTCGGATGATTCAGGGGAAGAGGAGAAGCTCTCTTCTGCCTCCCAGGCCCTCAAAGTACAGGTGCAATACTTTACTGAGTTGGTGCGTATCACATATAGATTGCCCTCTGCTGAGGCTGCTAAATCCTCTGTTTCCTCCCTGGAATCCCGGAAATCCCCACAGGCTGCATATACCTTCCCAATTTATCCCTTATTGGAGGAGTTGTTTTATGATGACTGGCTTCACCCAGATAAACTATTTTCTCCTCCTAAGAGGTTTTCTATGCTTTATCCGGTGGAGGAAAAATTCACCAAAAAATGGGAGGTGCCAGCAATAGATGCGGCTATTTCTTGTGTGAATAAAAGCCCGACATGTCCTGTGGACAATGCTCAGGGGTTCAAGGATCCAACTGATAAGAAGCTAGAAACTTTATTTAAAGCCTCCTTTTCTATGTCTGGTGCTGTGGTCCAGCCTGCGGTTGCAGCAATCGACATGTGCCAGTTCCCCAAGGAACAAATGAAGCAGGTACTTAACCTCCTCCCCACTGAGGAGGGTGAGGTTTATGCAGACCTTCCTAAGGCTTTATGTTTTGCGGTTGATGCCATTATGGATTCTGTTCAGCAAGCATCCTGCCTTTCCCTCCTGCTCATACACGTGCGCAGGGCCCTTTGGCTTAAACATTGGGCAAGCTGAAGCTTCATGCAAAAGATATTTGACCGCGTTCCTGTTTTATGGGGAACGCCTGTTTGGGGATGACCTGGACAAATACATCCAGAAGATTACCGGGGGTAAAACCCACGGTGTCACTGGGCTACAAGCTGGAGTTCCGGGAATTCCCGCCTTCTCATTTCATAAGGTCAAGAGTCTCTAAGGATCCAGAAAAAAGAAGACCCTTTTTTCTGACCTTAGAACGTCTACTATCCCAAGGGGTGATTATAGAGGTGACCCCAGAGGAGCAAGGCTCTTTACGGTTCCCAAACCAAACGGGGTTGTCAGATCTATTCTAGATCTAGAAGACCTAAATCAGTTTTTAGACATTCGTTCTTTCCGCATATAACCTATCTATTCTGTATTTTCCACCCTTCACAGGGGGGAGAATTCTTGGCATCAATAGACATCAGAGATGCATATTTACATGTGCCAATATTTCCCACTCACCAAAGATTCCTGAGGTTTGCAGTGGATCAGCACCACTTCCAATTTGTGGCCCAACCTTTTGGTCTTGCTACAGCACCTCGAGTGTTCACAAAAATTCTAGCCACACCCTTGGCTAGAAACTAAGGGCTTGAGGCATAACAGTGACAGCTTATTTGGATGATTTGCTTCTTGTAGAACAGTCCGTAGCACACTTAGACCGCAGTTTGCTCAGCACAGTAGAGTACTTACAGTACCTAGGCTGGGTCCTCAATCTAGAAAAATCTTCCTTAAAGCCCCTAAAAAGGCTGGAGTATCTGGGCATGGTCATAGACACAGTCCAAAGCAGAGTATTTTTACCCGGATCAAAGGCCAAATACATAAAAGGTTTGGTCTGGGTAGTCATGGCAAGGAAGAATCCCTCCATTCGGCTATGTATGAGTCTATTAGGGAAGATGGTGGCCTCTTTCGAGGCTGTCCCTTATGCTCAGTTTCACTCAAGGCCTTTGCAGAGCAGCATCCTCTCTGCCTGGAGCAAAAGGGTACAAGCCTTGGATCTCCGAATGTGCCTGTCTCCTTGGGTACGCCAGAGCCTCAATTGGTGGCTGCTGACCATGAATCTGCTAAAAAAAATAAGAAAATATTTTGTTCCAGTTACTTGGAAAGTGGTAACCACAGATGCCAGCCTAATAGGCTGAGGAGTGGTTCTGAAAGAAGCTTCCACCCAAGGAAGATGGTCCAGAGCTAAAAGGCTCTGCCCATCAACATTCTGGA
Source organism: Lithobates clamitans (assembly GCA_037952925.1). NCBI lineage: Eukaryota > Metazoa > Chordata > Amphibia > Anura > Ranidae > Lithobates > Lithobates clamitans. The sequence continues at coordinate 2,539,785 of JBBGZY010000603.1, read as the reverse complement.
GATTCGGGCAATTCAGCTAGCCCTCAAGGTCTGAACTTGCAGGTTGCAGGGTTGTCCTGTCCGGATACAGTCCGACAATGCTACGGCTGTGGCATATGTCAATCACCAAGGGGGGAACAAAGAGTCTGGATGCCCAAAAAGAGGTGAATCACATTTTTTCATGGGCAGAGAGACATGTTCCTTGCCTGTCTGCAGTCTTCATCCCAGGGGTAGAAAATTGGCAGGCGGATTTCCTAAGCCGCCAGCAGCTGTGCCCAGGAGAATGGTCTCTACACCCCAACATATTTCAGGTCATATGTCGAAAATGGGGTAACCCGAATGTGTACCTGTTGGCCTCCAGGTTCAACAAGAAACTGGACAACTTTGTGTCAAGAACAAAGGATCTGCTAGCACAAGGGTCAGATGCCTTAACGATTCCATGGGATCAATACACTCTGATCTATGCGTTCCCGCCAGTTCTCCCACGATTCAGAGGGTCAAAAGGGAAGGAAAGCTGGTAATGCTGGTGGCTTTGGCTTGGCCCAGGCGTCCTTGGTATGCAGAGATCATAAAGATGGCAGAGGGCAACCTTGGGTTCTTCCGCTCCGCCCAGATCTACTCTTACAGGGTCCAATTTTCCATCCTGCCTTACAAAGTCTAAATTTTACGGTTTGGAGGTTGAGATTCACATTTTAAAGGGTCCTGGCCTCTCGGGGCCAGTCCTGTCCACCCTTGTTAATGCTAGGGAGCCGGCTTTTAGGCTCATCTACTACAGAATCTTGAAGGCATACTGTATGTTTCCTGATGTGAATCCAGAGGGTGGCATCCTAGAAAGTATGCCATTAGCAGGAATTCTTGCCTTTCTCCAATTAGGCGTAGAAATGAAGCTGGCCTTGAGTACTAGCAAGGGCCAGATCTCGGCCTTGTCAGTATTCTTTCAAAGACCGCTTGCCTCTCATTCCTTCGTATGGGCCTTTGTTCAGGGAGCACTGAATCCGCCAGTTAAGCCTCCTGTGTGCCCATGGGATCTGAATTTGGATTTGTTTGTTTTACGGGAACAACCTTTTGAACCATTGCACCAAGCTTCTTTAAATCTTTTCACAAAGAAGTTGGTGTTTCTGGTAGCCATATCCTCGACTAGAAGGGTATCAGAATTAGCATCTCTTTCTTGTAAAGAGCCATATTTGATTATTCACAAAGACAGGGTGGTGTTGTGCCCTCACCCGACTTTTCTGCCTAAAGTGGTTTCAGGATTCATCAACTTTCTACAGGCAACCGCTCAGATACTAAAGACTGATTGTCTCTTTATTCTGCCAGAGGGCCCCAAAAAGGGCCAGGCAGCATCGAAATCCACTATCTCTAGTTGGATTTGACAGGTTATTATTCAGGCTTATGATGTAAAGAAGAATGTTCCTTCTTTTCAGGTTAAAGCGCACTCTACTAGAGCAGTTAGTGCTTCATGGGCAGTGCATCCCCAGGCCTCCATGGCTCAGATCTGCAAGGCGTTGCAACTTGGTCTTCAGTCCATACATTCACTAGATTCTATCAGGTGGATGTAAAAGGGCATGACGATGCCGCCTTCGGGCGCAGTGTGCTGCAGGCAGCTTTATAGTTCCTCTAGTTCGTTGGCGGTGTATGTTTTTTTCTGATCTGTGTCTCCCTTCCCTCAATTTGGGCATTGCTATAGGACATCCCATTAGGTAATTATCAATCTCTGTGTCCCGTGATGTATAAACAAGAAAATAGGATTTTTTAAATACAGCTTACCTGTAAAATCCTTTTCTTGGGAATACATCACAGGACACAGAGCTCCCGCCCCTCTTCGGGATTATACATTGGGACACTTATTGCTTTGCTACAAAAACTGAGGTACTCTCCATATGGGAGGGGTTATATAGGGGAGGAACTCACCATGTAATTAGGCTTGCCAGTGTCCAATCCCCTGATGGTGACTATCTAACCCACTAAGTAATTATCAAGTCTCTGTGTCCCGTGATGTATTCCTAAGAAAAGGATTTTACAGGTAAGCTGTATTTTAAAAACCCTATTATTTCACATTGCCTCTGTGCAGTCACGTGACCTCCCGTCACTCTCCTCCCCTGATCTAAGGGCTACAGCAGGAGAGGCAGAGAGCCCACTCTGACATCAGCCAATAGGTCACGTGACCGCTGTGCTGTCCACTCAGCCCCTCCCTCTGTAGCCCTTAGATCAGGGGAGGAGAGCAGCGGGAGGTCACGTGACCGCACAGAGGCGATCTGGAAGAAGGTATTTAGTGGCATCACTTTAAATTTACATGTGTAGTACACCTTGGTATAACAGAGGGGGTGACAGTAATCCTACTCTGACTTTACTGCCAGCTAGTAATAGCGGCAGAAGGGGTGGGGAGGGGGGAAGATTGCTCACACACAGTCGCTGACAGGCAGGGAGGGAGTGGGAGAGGGGGATGAGGGGAGAGACTGCGTGATGACAGAGACACAAAAACTGACCACGGTATCATGGATCAGCAGCCATGATTACCATGGTAGGTTCATCTAGGGGGACACAGGAACAGGCAGGATCAGCCATGTTTTTTACAGCATAGAAAGGGACAAATTACACAGCACAAACACTATGCTTTTTAACCTGTTTTAAAGAAACAGGATCTCTTTTTTTTCAGGTTTACAACCTCTTTAACGTCCTCCCTTACCCCTCTTTCCTTTCCAATCTCTCCTGGAATCTCTAAGTTAGTACTGATACTCAGCCTACCTCTCATTTTGCTTGTAGGTCCCTTTTCGAAGGGGTTATACCTCCCCCCTCCCCCCAACTCATTGGAGCACATACTGTACATCAGCAACAGTATTTTTTCTGGAATATAAGGTTTTATTATTACAATGTTGGAGCGGGTGGTTGCTGCACCCTGTTCTGTGAATGTAAATCACTGCTCCAAACTATGCTGTATAGCAAGAAACTGATGTGTTTACTGTGAAACTAGAGATTACATTGCATTAACATTGTATATGAACATTCAAACATTGAAAATGTCACTGCCTTTGTATGTGTGCATGTACACAGTCAAATTTCATTTTGTGACAGCATAAATAAAAATAATTAAAAAAAAGTCCAATGCAAAATAAAAAGTCGACCATTAGCAGAAAAATACACAAATATGTAGTGAACTTATACCCTCACGTCTGTCTGCTCTAAATGAGGATGAAGTCACTGGGACAATATATTATTAAATATTATAGTACCTGCTTGCAGTATAATGTTATTTGTGTGTTGTAATAAAATACAGAGCTTATTTTACTGTTTGCTTCTGTCGTTCTTCACACCATAGCAGCAGGTAAAAAATTAAGCTTAGCCCACAGTAAAGAAACAATAACAAACTTCTTGATTTTTTTATAACGTTTTGCCATTCAAGCAGTTGACATCTTATGTTGCATACAGTCCTGAAACCATTTGCTGTAAAGAAATATAAAAAAAAAGAAGAAAAAAAAAAAGAATTCATAGCACATTCTTCAGATTAGAAATAAAAATAAAAATAAACAGCCTCAATAATGTGAATTTGAGAAATTTTGCACAATCTGTGTTACCTTTCTGCTTGCTGCAACCTTCTGCCAGCAGTTTTTTTTTTATTTGGTTCTTTTTAGGAAGCGCTTTGAGGGAAATATACCATGAGAACAATACACAGCTGCTGCTGTATAGAGATATCTAATTGTCAATATTGTGGAATTTCTGCAGCTTATTACACACATTCAGTCTAATTCTGGGCAAATTGCCAGTCACTTCAGGGACATTCAAGGGAACCACATTACACGTGGTATGGCAGACCAGCTTTAAGATACCCGGCTGTTTTGCCTCTGGCCAGGGAATGTTTTTACCGATGCTCACAAAAAAAAGAAAAGGAGGGGTAACTACGAATAAAAATAAAATTTTGTCATTTTTTTCGAGTGGGCTGAATTTCAAGCCCAGATGTTGGTAATGAAAGATTCAATTTAAGGATTTAAATTACAAATAAATAAAGAATGAAACAGATGTGATTTTTAAGGAAGTTCAAATTATCCAGGAAGAAAAATATCTCCGTGCATGACAAAGTACTAGGGATTGTCTCGAGAGTCTGTCGGAAACAATCTGCTTTGTTAGATACACCCTTAGGACAGGCTTGCTATAGAACAGGGAGGACTGGTGGAGCTTGTCATTAAACAAAAATTGTGTTTAATAAAACTTTATAACCGTGATTAATCCTATGAGGCCCTGAAGGGGTTTGCAGTTTCTGATAAACACGTTTTCCTTGTTTGCAATGGTAATGATATTTTCAGGAGGAACAAAATTTGAAAGAAAATGAGAAAGTTAACATGAAAAAGTAGTATCTAATACAGGAAAAATGCTGATGGGAGACATGTAACAAGATAATAATTTCTATAATGAAGTTTTCGAGTGTGATGCTTTGAAATGGCTTGCAGATCTGTAGCTCAACATAATTTATTTTGAATTGATAAATGGATGGGTTAAATGATAGAGAAGTAGACACGTACAATTGTGAGAAAAAGCTTGTGAAATGTCTGCTATTCTACATAAATGGCTCCTATGTGATCTGATATTTATCTAAGCCACAATAATAAAGATAGCCTTATTTAACAGACAACACACACAAAACATTTTACAGTATTCTTATAGTAAACATGCAGCATAAGATTATACTGTCACAAACCTCAGCAATTTGAACTGAACAAAACAAATTAAAAAATGCTGGGGTACCTTCAGTGCAACTACACATCAAACCTTAAACAGATCTAGATACATAGGAAGCTGAAGGTATATGCAAATCCTCACTGTTCTTGTAAAATTCAGGTTTGTTTCCACCCCATAGCACCTCCAGTGTCTCTGTATTATTGAGGCTACTATCACATTTAGTCAAATATGGAGGCCCAGAAAGTTGAGGACTGCAGCTCCAAGCTTGACTTTTGCAGAAAAAGTTGGAATTTGGATATTACTTTTGATGCCTATATCCAGTGTTCTTTCTAGTGCTCCCAGGTGCTCTGCTTCATTTTGAACTGGCTTTGAATGTGCCTCAAGGCGACTGTACTATTTTTGGCAATGCAGTGCATTGCAATGCACAAATGTACATTGCAGTGCACTATGGGACAGGTGAGTTTAAGTCTGTACACCTGCAAATGTGGTCTTTAACATATGCTAAGGTGTAGAGTCAGCCTAAAAGCCCCCCAACCCATATGCGCATACATTCACGCTATTAGGATGAGTATACATAAGTATATGCCTACATCATGTTATCAAACCCATATGCATGACAAAGGGGGAAAAATAATGTTAAGACCATCATTTATGAACTGTAAAGTGATGAGTTTTTGAGTGCTATTTATTTACAATTTAGTGAGTTGTAGCTTTTTGCTATTCTGTAAGTGCACACATTTTTGAATATGGATTAAATGAGTTAGTGTGCTAAAAGAAAAAAGTGTGTTTGCCTATTTTTGGGGGATGGGGATGAGGGCCGGGGTGTCCTCCATGGCAACCTTTAATAAACACTATGCATGGTAAGTCAACCTGCTGATCAGATGGCTAAGCCCTCAGGTGTCAGACTGTGTTAAGAGACTAAAAACTGTCCATATCCATGAACCAGACAAGCGCCTTAATTTTGCATGGAAGAGATTAGAGCACATTTATGGATGCCCTAGAATAATATAACTTGCTTTATTCTAAAGGACTTTGTGAAATGTTCCAAATGAGGCGATTAGAAATCCCAGGAGCTAAGCAATTGTCTTCTTTAGCTTCAAATAGCCAAGGGAGATCTACATCTACCAAGGATAGCTAGGTAACACATCATGTTAACCCGGCTGTAGCAAAATTGCTTACAATATCCAAATAGAATGGGCAACAGTGAATTTCAAAAACAATATGCAATATTAGGTCTCCATTCAAACATCAAAGTCAGGCATAAGAATTATCCAAGCTTTTCAATTACCTACTTGAGAATCCCTAACTCCCCAACAACAAGAAGAAAAAATGTTACCACTAAAGACAGAGGGGTTTATTTACTAAAGGCAAATCCACTTTGCACTACAAGTGCACTGCAAGTGCACTTGGAAGTGCAGTCACTGTTTATCTCAGGGGAACATGCAAGGAAAATAAAAAACAGCATTTTTGCTTGTACATGATTGAATGATAAAATCACCGGAGCTTCCCCTCATTTCAGATCTTCCCCTCAGATCTAAAGCAACTGCACTTCCAAGTGCACTTGCAGTGCACTTGTAGTGCAAAGTAGATTTGCCTCTATTAAACTAATCCCATTGTCTCTATTAGAAAGATGGGAGTTACACCCACTGTGTGACAGTGAAGAATGGCAAAAAGACCCACACTCTTACTGTGTCATTCGCAACAAACCACTTCCTCTCAGGCAAAGTCATACATTCAGGAAAAGTCATTTAAAGAATGCAAAGAGTTTCCTAGGAGCTATGACATTTGCTTCAGATGTTGCAAATCCACAGAGCACGTCTAGTATTTTTAGGGCTACAGTTAAATGTTTAGAATGTGACAGACAGTGGCATGCACATATCTGTCTTATACTGAGGCCACTTTACATCCACTAAAGATCATACCCCTGCATCAGATCATGGCGGAGAGAGCCATGGGCAGTCACCCCCAGTGAATATACCTACATCTAGTGATCTACATCACAAAAATAGAAGAATCGCTATTGCTGAAGAATTCATATTTCAGGAGAGGAGATCCCTACACTACAAGATATACATCATCTGAAATTCATCAATTTGACTAGTTACATCCCATTGTATTATTGAGTGAGGGCGCTAGTGGTTAACAGTGAAAGAAAAAAAGTGAGACAGCTAGGTCTCAATGTGGAAAACTTGTCATAAGCATGCAAACTTATATTGTGAAAGGTAAAAATGAAAAGTTATAACACACAATATTATAACAAAAGTGGTGATATTAAAATCCCAATAGTAGAATGAACACAATATTGGCAGTGAAGAAATGGTGATCTTCCGAGATAAGTAGATTCCTCTATATAGACAAATGGAAAATCCTTCACCAAGAGTTAAGGTGCACCTCGCAGTGGTAGATAGATATCTGCTTACCAGATACCAATGACTCCTTTAGTCAGGGCTTTTTTCTCAAACAATAGGTGCTGGAACTTAGCCACAGCCCCGCAAAACCCCTCCCCCTACACACACCCTCCAAATCACATCAAATATTGGGTGTGTTCAGTCAAATTTCAAGAAAACAGTAGGAGGGTCTTAAAGGGGCATTAAATACCAGGATTGCATTACATACAGAGTGCAGAGCTGTCACTTGTAAACACAGAAAGCAGACTTCTGTGTTTACAAGTGATTGTGGTGAGCAGGCACCAAAGGGTCTGAGCCAGAGATGGTGGAACTGAGTTCCACCAAGTTCCCCCTGAAAAAAAGCCCTGCCTTTAATTAAAAAGAGAGTCATTAGCGCTTGTGCAGGATTGTGCCTGCTCACATGGGATGGCTGGATGCTGGATGGTAATAGACAGAGAACCCTTCTTGCCCCGGTAATCAGACATGGGATATATGAAAGACAATAGAATCTTCCATAGTGTAATACGGTTTATTAAAATTTGTTAAAAACAAAAGGTAAAGCCAAATGGCCGCTTACATTATAAGGTGCCTACCCGGCACTGGGGCTGCTCGCTCATATGGGTAGGATCTCAGTACGGATGCCGTCACACCGCCTCGATGGTCGGCGTGTGTTCCACCCGGCGTATGCAACAACCAGAGATACCGGACGAAGGAGGAGATCGCGTGACCAGGTACCGCTCTAAAGAGCGCACGCCGACCATCGAGGCGGTGTGACGGCATCCATACTGAGATCCTACCCAGATGAGCGAGCAACCCCAGTGCCAGGTAGGCACCTTCTAATGTAAGCGGCCATTTGGCTTTACCTTTTGTTTTTAACAAATTTTAATAAACTGTATTACACTATGGAAGATTCTATTGGTAATCGGATATATATCCCATGTCCGATTACCGGGGCAAGAAAGGTTCTCTGTCTATTACCATCCAGCATCCAGCCATCCCATGTGAGCAGGCACAATCCTGCACAAGCGCTAATGACTCTCTTTTTAACTAAAGGAGTCATTGGTATCTGGTAAGCAGATATCTATCTACCACTGCGAGGTGCACCTTAACTCTTGGTGAAGGATTTTCCATTTGTCTATATAGAGGAATCTACTTATCTCGGAAGATCACCATTTCTTCACTGCCAATATTGTGTTCATTCTACTATTGGGATTTTAATATCACCACTTTTGTTATAATATTGTGTTATAATAATGTGTGTTATAACTTTTCATTTTTATCTTTCACAATATATGTTTGCATGCTTATGACAAGTTTTCCACATTGAGACCTAGCTGTCTCACTTTTTTTCTTTCACTGTTAACCACTAGCGCCCCTTACTCAATAATACATCTATTGACCATTTTTTTGCTCAACAAGGGGAGCAGCTTATTGTTAAATAATTTTTACTACGTTTTTTCACATATAAATTTTTTTGGCGCGGAGTTTGTATTTTCTTTATTTTTTAGTTACATCCCATTACCTGATAAATAAGGCAATATCATGCTTTGACTGAAAAGGGACTTCCTATTTTTCACACAGTAGTAGAACAATTCGTAAGTGATCATTGCAATGGTACTAACATTCTAGACTGACATAGGTTTGGTCAATGTAGACACTCCGTGTTTCAGTAAGAAGCAGAGTTCAAACAGTGTGCACATTTGTAAAACTCAAGACACCCCTTTCATCTCTAAAATCAAATCAAAAGAATTACCCACTCTAACGAGACTTCCTGTGTTACAACACTTCAAGCTAATATTAAAGAACCAAAGGAAACTATCTGCGCTTGTGGTTAACAAACAAAAGCTACTGAACTCTATACCTCTGATGCCAGGCACATAAATAACATAAACTCAGGTGCCCCTAATGACATCATATCTGATGAAATGCATAGGACAGAGCTATGCATGCATGCTAACATGCATGAGCGATTGTCTGTCAGCCATTTTACTTATTGGAAGAGGTTTGAGTTTCTGGCATTTTACGTGCTTTTAAATCATCTACCCATGTGAGTGTAATTCTATTCATTAATTTACTTTGTTTTACAATATTACACAATATTAATACAATATTATGGAGTATCCATTTATTTAATGTCCCAGTTTATGGATTGTAACATTGTGCGGGAGCCTGGACCGCAGTGAGCTTGTATTAACTACTGAGGCTTCAGTATACTACATTGGCCATGCCATCTGGAGATTGGAGAGGGGAGCTTTACAACTGGGGAGAGTTGCTTTATTATTGTAAAGGAAGTGTATTAAGACCACTTTTAATAGGGGATCACACTTGTTCTGGTAAGTGCAGCATGTGTTTGGTTGGTGACACCTTCCATTCCAGCATGTGGGTCTTTTATCCTGATTAATCATCTCGCAACCTTCCTATTTTTGGACTTTTCATTCGTTTTTTCCTCCATTCTGGAGTTGCACATTTATTTGTTTTATTCACTATTTCACTTCAAATGTTGAATTTTTTGAATGAGCTATCACTCAATTTTTTATCTAATATCAATTATGTGCTGCATTTTTTTTATGTTTATTCAAGCTACCACTGACAGCAGAAAGAATGAACTTTAGACTGGTGACTTGGAATGAGCTCAAGGTTAGGTATGGGCGAACGGTTCGGGCCGAGCATAAGTTCTGGCTGAACTTTGGTTGTTCAGATGTTCTGCGAACACCGAACATTATGCGGTGTTCGGGGAAAATTCGAAAGCTGCCGGAACACCGTTAAAGTCTATGGGACACTAACATGATTAATAAAAAGTTCTCATTTTAAAGGCTTATATGCAAGTTATTGTCATAAAAAGTGTTTGGGGACCCGGGTCCTGCCCCAGGGGACATGTATCAATGCAAAATTTTTTTTTTAAAAACTGACGTTTTTTCGGGAGCAGTGATTCTTTTAATGCTTAAAGTGAAACAATAAAAATTAAATATTCCTTTAAATATCATGCCTGGGGGGTGTCCATAGTATGCCTGTAAAGTGACACATTTTTCCCGTGTTTAGAACAGTACCACAGCAAAATGACATTTCTAAAGGAAAAATTGTAATTTAAAACTGATTGCGGCTGTAATTAATTATCGAGTCTCGGCAATATAGATAAAACTCATTGAAAAAAAGAGCATGGGATCCCCCCCAGTCCATTACCAGGCCCTTTGGGTCTGGTATGAATATTAAGGAGAACCCTGAACCAAAATTAAAAAAAATTGCGTGGGGGTCCCTCTAAAATCCATACCAGGCCCTTCGGGACTGATATGGAAATTAAAGAGGAACCCTGCTCCAATTTATTTTTAAAAATGGCGTAGGGGTCCCCCCGAAATCCATACCAGACCCTTCAGGTCTGGTAAGGATTTTAAGGGGAACCCTGCTCCAAAATTTTTAAAAAATAGCGTAGGGCTCCCCCCAAAATCCATACCAGACCCTTATCCGAGCACCCAACCTGGCAGGCTGCAGGAAAAGAGGGGGGTGAGAGAGCCCCCCTCCTGAACTGTACCAGGCCACATATCCTCAACATGGGGAGGGTGCTTTGGGGTAGCCCCCCAAAGCACCTTCTCCCCATGTTGATGGGGACAAGGGCCTCATCCCCTCAACCCTTGCCCGGTGGTTGTGGGGGTCTGCGGGCGGGGGCTTATAGGAATCGGGAAGCCCCCTTGAACAAGGGGACCCCCAGATCCCAGCCTCCCCATGTGTGAAATGGTAACAGGGTACAAATGTACCCCTATCATTGCACAACAAAAAGTGTCAAAATGTTAAAAAGACACAGCTTGGGGACAAGTCCTGTATTAAAAAATAAAAAAATAAAAATGCTCCATGATGTCCATTCATCTTCTTCTTCTTTACGCTGCGACAGACCGAAAAAGAAAAAAAAATCCGCCACCGATCCACCTCCATGGGTTTACGTAACTGGGTGGCCCCGCCCCCCTCTGATGCCACGGGGAAGCCATGGGAAAGTCCCCATGGCATCAGAGGGGAAGGGGTCACCCGCGTACATCACCGGCCCCGCCCTCAGTTATATAAGAACTGTTAAAAGGGGTGAAGCGTCACATGGCGGGAGCCTCCCATGGAGGCGGATCGGTGGCGGATTTTTTTTTCTTTTTCGATCCATCGCGGCGTGAGGAAGAAGATGAATGGACATCGTGGGACATTTTTATTTATTTTTTTTTTTAAATGACTTGTCCTCAAGCTGTGTCTTGTCTTTTTTAACACTTTGACACTTTTTTTGTGAAATGGTTGGGGTACATATGTACCCCGTTACCATTTCACACAGGGGGAGGCTGTGATCTGGGGGTCCCCTTGTTAAAGGGGGCTTCCAGATTCCGATAAGCCCCCCACCTGCAGACCCCCTCAACCACTGGACAATGGTTGTGGGGATGGGGCCCTTGTCTCCATCAACATGGGGACAAGGTGCTTTGGGGGGCTACCCCAAAGCACCCTCCCCATGTTGAGGGCGTGTGGCCTGGTACGGTTCAGGAGATGGCGCTCTCTTGTCCCCCCTCTTTTCCTGCGGCCTGCCAGGTTGGGTGCTCAGATAAGGGTCTGGTATGGATTTGGGGGGGACACCTACGCCATTCTTTTTTCAATTTTGGCACAGGGTTCCCCTTAAAATCCATACCAGACCTAAAGGATCTGGTATGGATTTTGAGGGGGACCCCTACGCCATTTTAAAAAAAAATTTGGCACAGGGTTCCACTTAATTTCCATATCAGACCCGAAGGGCCTGGTAAAGGACTGGGGGGGATCCCATTCCCTTTTCTTCAATGAGTTTTATCTATATTGCCTAGACCCGACAATTCATTACAGCCACGATCAGTTTTAGCTGACATTTTTTCTTTTAGAAATGTCATTTTGCTGTGGTACTGTTCTAAAAACTGGAAAACAGGTATACTATAGACACCCCCCCCCCCCCCCCGGCACTATATTTAAAGGAATATTTTATTTTATTGTTTCACTTTAAGCATTAAAAAAATCACTGCTCCTGAAAAAACGGCCATTTAAAAAAAAAAATGTTTGCATTGATACATGTCCCCTGGGGCAGGACCCGGGTCCCCAAACACTTTTTATGATAATAACTTGCATATAAGCCTTTGAAATGAGCATTTTTGATTAATCATGTTCGTGTCCCATAGACTTTAACGGTGTTTGTGTGTTCCGCCGAATTTTTTGCCTGTTCGGTATGTTCTGGTGCGAACCGAACCGCGGGGGGTGTTCGGCTCATCCCTACTCAAGGTTTGATCTGAACACAAGTTCACACCAAACTTGCTGCTTGGGCATTGGGATTTTATGGTCATATCTATATATGGTCAATGACATCACCAGGAAACCCAGCCCCTTGTATATATCGGCTGTCATCCCTCAGACTCTCTTGTCAGCAGGTGACAATAAATAAGCAGGAAGTGTTTCGGTGGTTGCTTTTTTTTCTTTTCTTTTGGCATCATGATTGATGTGGATCTGCATCGCTGAATGACGTGATTGACATTATTTCACTGTTATGTTTATGATAACACAGGTTTCAGCCTACAGTACTATTTTAAGCAGCCTAGTTTAGTAAAGTTATCTTTCTTTCATAGTAATTTAAGAGTTTACAATTACTGAAAAACATTTCAACAGATGTCCAAAATGTGTCCTGCCAAATGTTTTAAGGAAATACCAATATGAAAATGCATAGGTACTGAAAAACTTGTATTTTTTAAAAATTTACTTTGAAATAAAAGCTAATACACATTTGTAAAATATATAGATACATGAATACATAGATACAAAATAAGTAGATACAAAATTACAGAAAATAATTAGAGAAGAGTGTTTAGCAAGTAAGTATATTCATATTTGGTTGTATTTGAAGGATTTTTACTATCCTATTTTGGAAAAAGTGAATGTCTGGACATGTCTTCTTTAATCTCTTGTTTTTCTTTCCTAACACTTGCATGGAGAATCCCCAGCCATGTAAGCAAAGGGGCGGGATTCCAGTGACTTAATTGACCTCATATGGTCATGTCCATATATGATCAAATACATCACCAGGAGACCCCATCTCCTTGTATAGAACAATTGTCATCCACCGGACTTTCCATTCAGCAGGTGAAAGCGAATGAGCAGGAGTGCCTCGGAGGCTGCGCTCTTCTCCTTTTAGCAGGTTGTCGGGTATCATGATTCAAATCATGATTCAAATGTTTAGGTGTCTCATTTCTAGGTTACAACTTTGTTAGTGAATGAATAGGGGTACTCCTACACTCATTGATATGGGGGAGATGATATCTGGAAGCCTCTTCATTATTCACGGGGCTTCCAGATTCCAATAAGCCCCCTGCCCAAAGACCCCCTCAACCACCGGTCAAGGGTTGTGGGGATGAGGCCCTTGCCCTTTTCATCATGGGGACAAGATGCTTTGCCAGGGGGTCCCCCCTGGCAAAGCCCCCCATGTTGCATGGATGTGGCCTGGTATGGATCAGGAGTGGGGGGCCGCAGGCTCTTTCCCCCAAGCTAGGCTGTATGCTCAGATTAAGGGTCTGGTATGGAGTTTTAGGGGGGCCTTACACAATTTCTCTGCACATTATTTTTTTTTCCTTTCGTATATGTCAGTGCTAAATCAAAATTACTGCTCTCGACTGCATGCAATGTTTTAAATAAAAAAAAAATTAATTGGTACATGTTCACCAGGGCAGTGTCCCCCTCCCATCCCCCATGATATTAATGTGACACCCCCCTTGCCTATTGGCCTAGAAAATGGGGATTTTTAATTTGACAGACTTGTCTCTTGTTGATTTCAGTGGGGTTCAGGATTTTTGAAGTTCACCGAACCCAGGACAGTTTGGCTCATCACTGCTGAATCATTGGTATGTAATTTATAAAAAGAAAGGTAAGTAACTGAAAAATAGTTGCTTAAATGCTTTGGAGTTAAAAGACTAAATAAGTAAGTATTATAATTCCACTGTTATGTTTATGATAACACAGGTTTCAGCCCACAGTACTATTTTCAGCAGCCTAGTCTAGTAAACGAATCTTTATCTTTCTTGCATAGTAATTTAAGAGTTTACAATTGCTTAAAAATTTTCAACAGATGTCATAAATGTATCCTGCCAAATGTTTCAAGTAAACTATCAATATCTAGGACTTGCAGGGGAGGGACATTTAATTTCTATCATGTAATATTTAGCTAGAATCTCAGTTTCAAAGCTAGCCTTCACTATGTACAAATGTCTCAAAAACAGCACTGTCAGTGTAGACACAATCAATGATCTGTCTACTTTACTTTAGAGTGCTCATCAGCTTAGCTTACTGCCAGTGTGTCCCTGCTTTGCGAGAAGGCTACACCACACTCCTGACACTAATGATTAAGATTGGAAGGCTGTATTTATTATTACTTAGCCTTTTTGTGCAGTTTGTGAAGCTTGTGCAGTTCTTTACCAAATAAAGGGAGATAGTACAGTTTCAATAAAATTTCAGACAAGAGGTTTAGAAGGGGTCTGCTTGTGAGAGCTTACAATCTAAAACATAGGGGAAAGTGACAGGGGCGTAACTAGAAATAGCAGGGCCCCATAGCAAAATGTTGTATGGGGCCCCCCTGCAAACAGCCCCCCCCACAGCTGCCCTAGTGTCAATGCAGCGTGACCTGTGCCACATACAGCGTGACCTGTGCCCAATACAGCCTGGTCTGCCTGTGCCCCATACAGCCCCACCTATGCAGAGGAAGAGGCAAGCCACCCGGATCAGCAGAGAGCGGGATTGCCCGCTGTAATAGCTTTCATTTGAATTTCCTGTCTTCCCGGGGCTCATCATCACATAGCCCCACCTCTTGGCCCGACGCTTTTGATGACGTCACATGTCCCGCATTGGATCGGCGTTCTGTCTATCAAAGGCACCGGGCCAAAAGGTGGAGCTATGTGACGTGAGCCCCGGAAACACTGGAAGTTCTAATGAAAGCTCTTACATCGGGCAATTCAGCTCTCTGCTGATACGGACAGCTCGCCTCTTCCTTTCCTCTCTCTTCCCCTGGCTGGGAGACTGTGCCGGCAGTGCTCTTTTTCTCACTGGGCCCCACTCGGCTGCGGGCCCTATAGCGCCCGCATGGGTCGCTATGGTGGTAGTTATGCCCCTGGAAAGTGATACAAAAGGTAATAACTGTGAAGGGATGAGTTACACAGTTACATAGTTGGTAAGGTTGAATAAAGACAACAGTTCATCCAGTTCAACCTGTGTAGGTGTGTGTGTGTAGAAAAATCATCACATAGCCCCACCTCTTGGCCCGACGCTTTTGATGACGTCACATGTCCCGCATTGGATCGGCGTTCTGTCAATCAAAGGCACCGGGCCAAAAGGTGGAGCTATGTGACGTGAGCCCCGGAAACACTGGAAGTTCTAATGAAAGCTCTTACATCAGGCAATTCAGCTCTCTGCTGATACGGACAGCTTGCCTCTTCAGGGGGGCCCCATACAACATTTTGCTATGGGGCCCTGCTATTTCTAGTTACGCCCCTGTCACTTTCCCCTATGTTTTAGATTGTAAGCTCTCACAAGCAGACCCCTTTTAAACCTCTTGTCTGAAATTTTATTGAAACTGTACTGTCTCCCTTTATTTGGTAAAGAACTGCACAAGCTTCACAAACTGCACAAAAAGGCTAAGTAATAATAAATACAGCATTCCAATCTTAATCATTAGTGTCAGGAGTGTGGTGTAGCCTTCTCGCAAAGCAGGGACACACTGGCAGTAAGCTAAGCTGATGAGCACTCTAAAGTAAAGTAGACAGATCATTGATTGTGTCTACACTGGCAGTGCTGTTTTTGAGACATTTGTACATAGTGAAGGCTAGCTTTGAAACTGAGATTCTAGCTAAATATTACATGATAGAAATTAAATGTCCCTCCCCTGCAAGTCCTAGATCACTAATTCACATACGGACCAGAGAGTAAAAAAAAACATGAAATATTTATCACCAGGGTTTTGCTGGTCCTTAACGACGAATGACTCATCGGGTTCCCCGCTGACAGCTGAATGTCAGCTGAATGTAAAAAAAATGTTGATAATTAAAAATTATGAAAAAAAACAGTGTGGGTTGCCTCCAAAATCCATACCAGACCCTTATCTGAGCATGCAGCCTAGCAGGTCAGGAAAGGGGGGAGACGAGCGTGTCTGTCCTGAACCATACCAAAATTTATATCGGAAAAACGAAAAGACAGTTAAAAATCCGCATCGGTGAACATTTGCGAGAGATCAATGACAAAACCAAAATTCCAGAAAAACCTCTTGCCAAGCATTTTGCCCAATTTCACGGGGGAAATTCACGAGGTATGAGGGTAAAGGGTATTTATGCTTTGAACTTGCCCCCTAGACGTGGCGACTTTGATCGCATACTATTACAAAAAGAGAAGTGGTGGGTGTACCGCCTAAAATCGCTAGTCCCAGTGGGGTTAAACACTGAACTAAATTTCCAACCCTTTCTACCCACCTAGATGATTTCCCTATCCCATAAATTGCCCTGTGATTTTGGTCCAATCCAGTTTGGTGTCCCTGATGCCATGTACACATATGCATGTGTTCCGATATGATTGACACTAATCTCTTAGTATACGCATATATTCTCTCGATGTGCTTATGTCTATGTTCCCTCATTTATCCGTGTTCCTATCCCCCTCTTGTTCTATCCCAAACCCCCCCCACCCCCTCCCCTTCCTTGCCTTCCTTAACTGTTTAAATGTTCAAATATTTGAGATAGCGGGCAAACCAATAGCACTTTCTTTCCTAGAATGTACACTAATAATAATAGGCTATTGGAATTAAAGATTTTTTAGCCCCCCCTCTCAGTAACAGTTCTATCCTTTTCTTTCTTTTTATTCCAAAAAATAGTGAATAAGAATTGTCAGATTGAGCTTTAGGAACAAAACCGGTCTATTAAAGATCATTACATAGCAAAACTTAAACATTTCAGGGCGGTGATTGAACGCAGCCGCCAAGTTAAAAGGAGCGCCTTCACAAGCCCTGAATTCGTCCGAGATGAAGCTACGCTACAGCCAATAGCGAAACGCGTTGACGTCATCAACGCCGACACGTCACGGACGCCACACTCTGAACATGGGAGTAAGCGAGGAGGCAGACGGGGATGCCTGCTAAACACTAGCTAGTGAATCTAATCCCTTACGGCCGAAGCTCCGTGGCTGAGTGTCCCCGCTGACCGGGCGGTACTTGCAGCACTTATCTGACCCAGTAGGACGAGCTTGCGGGGCACCATTCCCGGTCCCGCTGCCCCTTCAGCCACTTGCACAGGATCAGAAGCTGCACACTACAGCACACCTCCTATCAAAGAGGACGGAAGCCTTATGAACGGCTCGGATCGGGACTTGGAGGACAGTCAGTGCCAGGACCGGTAAAGTTCCACAAACTTTCACTTGTTCGGCTATGTACTTTGCATTAGCATTTACTGTTACCACCAGTGACTCTGTTTGAAGCTGTATATGCGGACGTCTGGCCATCAACAGCATTTTGCCTATTGGGGACATTTATCCATCTGATACCTATCAATAGGTTTGATTACCAATAGGCCCGATCACCATCTCATGTGCCCTCAACTTAAACCTACAGACCAGACCAAGTGAACACTTATAAGCACGACTAGCACTACTCCAACTTCCCTCCCCTCCCCCCCATACCACCCTCCCTCGCATATCTCCCCAGGATCTTTCACGTACGTTTATTTGGTACCCCTTTTGGCCATTATTTGATTACTGATATCTGGTTAATTAACCACCTAACATCACCAAATACTCATAATTTTTTTGTACCAGTTAATACGTAGCAAGATCCTATTGGCGTCCGGACGATGTCTCACGTTGTATGTTTTTTTGTTTTTTTGTTTTTGTTTTTGTTTGTGTTGTTGTCCATTGTTTTTGATCTATAGTTATTATTGACAGTAATTGGCTCTGTCTGACCCATTATCAGATCATATATGTAGTAACAGGGTTCCAGTAGAACCCAACCAAATTCACCAGTTTTTTATTTTAAATCCAACACATTGTCCAACATGTCTAATGTTGTTTTAAGGTATTTAATAAAGTGATACTTTTAATAATTCTTTTTGGTAATTAGTTGGTTATTACCGGATAATTGAAACTCAATTAGTGCTGCTAAAGTAACCCCTTACCCGGACACTAGTACCGGGCATTTTTCCTTTTGTTTTCCAGTGTATTATGGTTACAGCTTGCACTTAATTGATCAAATACCTAGGTGTCTCTTGTTCCCCCTTTTTTTTTTCCCTTACCCCTTGTGTTATTTACCTGAACCATACCAAGCCACATTCCCTCAACATAGGGGGGTGGGTGCTCTGTCCCCCACCCCAAAGTACCTTGTCCCCATGTTGATGGGGACAAGGGCCTCATCCCCACAACCCTAACCAGTGGTTGTGGGGGTCTGCGGGCAGGTGTTTATCGGAATCTGGAAGCTCCCAGATTGCCCCCCTATTTGAATGAGTATGGGGTACATAGTACCCCTACCCATTCACCAAAAAAGTGTCAAAAAGTAATAAAAACACAGAGACAGTTTTTGACAATTCCTTTATTAAAAAATAAATAATAAAGAAACAGTGTCCCCCGATGTAAATCCATTGCCATCCACACTGCCCGCTGCACTGCCGAACCCGAAAAAAAATCTCAACTTGTGAGGACAGCTGATCGGTGAATGCCTTTTCTGCTGTATGACAGTTCTTATATAGGTAAAGGTGGGGCCACCTGGCGATGTCACCTGGTGGCACCGCTCCCCTTGTGACATCACGAACCAGTGCATGCTGGGTCGGCTGATGAGTCATTCAATGTTTAGGACTCGGCGGCTGGCTTTGCGGCCCACTCATTCGCAACCAGCTCAACCAGAAAATGTAGTAATTACCACTAAATCGAGTAAATACTGCATTCGGTATGTAATGCAAAATTCTTAGTGAATTGCACTTTCAAAACTGATTTACCATAAGTGTTATTTTAACGCTTTTTTTGGCTAATATTTAACTCTTATGTCCTGTACACACGATCGGACATTGATCGGACATTCCGACAACAAAATCCATGGATTTTTTCCGACGGATGTTGGCTCAAACTTGTTTTGCATACACACGGTCAACAAAGTTGTTGGAATTTCCGATCCCCAAGAACGTGGTCACGTACACCATGTACGACGAGACTATAAAAGGGCAGTTCAGAACCAAGCGTGGCACCCTTTGGGCTCCTTTTGCTAATCTCGTGTTAGTAAAAGTTTGGTGAGAGATGATTCGCGCCTTTTCAGACTTGTGGTTTTCAGATCGTTTTCTGCTGTTCAGTTTGTGCTTGTGGGTTTGTATCTGGTCTTCAGTGCATGCAGTGAATTCGTATTTGATTATACAGTGCGTTCTTGTCCGCTCGTTGCTGTTTTTCAGGTCACTCTTCACAGGCCTTGCTGTTCTTCAGTGCGTTCTGTTACTTTGTTCTGAGCAGCCGACCGTTTTCTAGCCATGTTACGTATACATACTCCTCGTAGAGTTCGTGCTGTGTGGGGGCTTGGTCTTGGGGTCCTTACCTTGACACAAGTCCAGTCCATGAACAGGGTGGGGAGGAGTTCATGGACCAAGAATTGGTTGAAGGATGAAGGAACATTTGAAGGAGCCCAACTTGAGCCAGGGATTGCATTCTTCTAAATATTTATGGTTATCCAATCAATGATGTTAAATAGATGTTAGTTTGGAGTACTAATTTTTGATTGTGATTGATGAACCAAAAACTAAAACCATGTCCCTTTTTCATACACAGGGAAGTCTCAGCCAGGCTGCCCGATACCCAGGTCTCTCCCCTCCGCTTTCAAAGAAAAAGTGGCAGGAAGAGGAGTAACCTTGATGAGGCTGCAATAGGCCTATTTTGGAAGGCTACTGAGGCCCTCAGAACACCCCACAGTGTGGGAGATGATTTTGCAGAGCTAACTGCATGCAAAATGATGCAGATGGAGGAGGGCCAACCACTCTTATGTGAGTTTGTAATTTTGGAAGCTCTAAATAAGGGGTTGAGGGGCCAACTCACATGTGAAACCCACATTTGTCAGCTCACCCATGGTCCTCCTCCTCCAGTTCCTCCTCCTTCTCCTCCAGGTCCTACTCCTCCTCCTGCCACACGTCCAACACCAGAGCCACAGCCTGGGAGGAAGCATTTAAGGAAGACCAGAGAGTGATGACCTGGGTTCAGTCTGGTCTGGCAAAAGATGCAGGCTCTTGTATGACCACAGCCTGGGAACATACATGTCATCTGCTGCTTTCATGATCTCTGGGACTTCTGGACTCCCTTATATATGGACTCCTCAGGCCACCAATTTTGCAGTAAAATAATTGATGTCTGCCCTGGGGGCCAAAGGCTTCGCCAATTTCTGATGTTTATCCAGCTTTGCCTCCCTCTTTGTTTGGTTCTGAGCCCTTAATAAAGGATTTTTTGTTTCAATTATACTCGCCTATGTGTGTTTTCCTTCAAAAAGGACAGTTTGTTTGTGAGGAGGCAGGTACATTTCAAACATACAATGTGAAATTAACAAGAGACACCAACACCAAGCAATCTCCTTGAGATTAAATAATACAAGATAATAATGGTGTTGTGGTAACTTGACACACAAAACACACCCAAAAATATTCTGGAGTAAAAAAAAAAAAACGATTAGGCGTGAAAAAAAAGCAAACCCCCCAAAAAAAACATATATCTTTTTTGTCAGATGTGACAAATCAAAATATATTGATGAAATCACGATAAATAATAAAGAAAGAAGTTTGTGAGAATATCAGCAGCAAAACTATTTCATTCTTCTAGCATTATAAAGAAGAAGAGAGTGTGCTGCATTAAACAATTTTAAACATTGCAGCCTGACGAAAGTGCTCTATCCATTCCGAATGCTAATTTTACCAGACCGAGCTGTTCCGTCTCGGAATTTCTTTTGAGCATGCGTGGCACTTCGTGCGTCGGAATTGTCCACACACGGTCGGAATTGACGCGATCAGATTTTGTTGTCGGAAAATTTTATAGCCTGCTCTCAAACTTTGTGTGTCGGAAAATTCGATGGAAAATGTTTGATGGAGCCCACACATGGTCGGAATTTCCAACAACACGCTCCGATCGCACATTTTCCATCGGAAAATCCGACCGTGTGTACAGGGCATCATGCCGTGTACACACGGCTGGAATTTCCGACAACAAATGTTCGTTGTGAACTTGTCAGAAATTCTGACCGTGTGTAGGCTCCATCGGACATTTTTGTCGGAATTTCCAACAAACAAAATTTGAGAGCTGGTTCTCAAATTTTCCGACAAAATCCGATGTCGTAAATTCCGACGCACAAAATACACGCATGCTCGGAATCAAGCAGAAGAGCCGCACTGGATATTGAACTTAATTTTTCTCGGCTTGTCGTACGTGTTGTTAATCACCGTGTTCATGATATTCGGCATTTCCGACAACATTTGTGCGACCGTGTGTATGCAAGACAAGTTTGAGCCAACATCCGTCAGAAATAAATCCAGGATTTTGTTGTCGGAATGTTAGATCGTCTGTACGTGGCATAAGTGAATTGACCCCCTTGTCCTTTCACTATGGCACATTCCTGTTCTATGAGGGAACCCACTACTAATAAGATGGCTTGCATAAACCATATATAGCAATGCAGCAGTAAAGTGCAGCATAACAAACCAATAAGCAAAACTCTAGGTATAATAATCTATATACCTGGCACAAATCTTACACTATGCAAACAAACAAAATCTAGGCATTAAATTGCTATAGTGTAATGAACCCAGCCACTAGAGCCTGTGTGCCCATTTGGCCGTGAGGCTTAAATACACAATAGACAATATAAATAATAGTTATCAAAATAGAGTAGAAAGATAAAAACTCTACATATATACAACATAATTGTATTAAGACATTATCAAACCTGAACATATTTTCAGGCGAACATAATTTTATTTAAAGTAGGCAATTTTTTTTTTCATTTTGGATAGCGCAAGGGAGGGTTATAACCCCTGTCAGATTTGTTTTTACCATATGTGTCCCATTGCAAAGTTTTCCCCTTCACTTCCTGTCCCATAGCCAAACAGGAAGTGAGAGGAAATCCCTGCAAATTAAGGGAATTCCTTGGGGACCCCAAGTTCACCAGAACTAGTGTCTCAAGTAGAACATTTCCCCTCTATTACTTTTCTGGGGACAACCCACAATTTTGGGATTTTCTTTTACTTTCACTTTCAATGATAGTGGTAAGGTAAAAAGGACAAATAGAGAGGGTGAATTTCCCTAACGAGGGGGCACAGACAGCAATAAAAACTGACAGGTGTTCTAATCTATCTCTACTCTATCCAAAAAGTTTTGCCTTTAGTTATACTTTAAAGAAGAGTTTCAAAGACAATCTGACTAGCACATAATAGCAATAAGGACAATGATTATACTATTAAAGGGAAACGTGTCAATACTAACATGACTTATATAGAGCAATGGGTAATACATTAAAGGTAGAAGGATAATTTGGGGTACTTTCGCCATTCGCCAGTACCAGAAGCTGCTCCAGCACGTAATAGTAGGTATATTTCTTGTTGGCCTGTACCACCACCACCACCTTATCTATGTAGATGTGGCACCCCTGGTACAAGTCCAAGAAACAATGCTAAAACTCTTGAGCAAGTAGAAGATTTCTCTCCCAAGACCCCAAATGTTCCCATACAACAGTCTCATAGATCTCCAAACTCTCCAGTTCAAGTAGTTGAAATTAAGACTCTGGTACATAGGGGAAATGGATGCCACACAGCTCCTGAACATGACATGCCAAGTAGAGGGGCAGGCGAGGTAATTGAGCTACTCATCTATCCCAAACTTGGCCAAGGGGTAGATAAGGCATCAGCCAGGGTCCCGGCATGGATTCGGGGTCTAGGTTCCACTTTGCATCTTTTATTTTAACACAGAAGGGAGATTCTTTACAACAAGCACACTGCAACATTCACTGTGCAAAAAAAACTCCCATATCATCAAAGCAGGGAATTATATAATAAGGTTTCACCATACTGGCCCAGTATAGCATCTGAGATGCTTGTATACTATGCCCACAGGTTACAGCTTCTGTCACCAAGTCTAATCTAAGGTGCTTTTCTTTAGTATACCAATCTCTCTTTTTGTCCAATTCTATAGCTCTGCCCAGCCGGGCATGATCCCAGATGTTACACTTATTCCCAGGTGTATTAGTACACAAATCAGAGGACACTTAGCCTAGCCTAAAAGGCCTTTTGCACCCTATTCACAGTTAACGTGAGACCATAAAAGAGCCAGGTAGTAAGAGAGTCATCAAAGCGAAGAGTGATATAACAAGGTTTCCCCATACTCACCACAGACTAGCACCCAAGTCACTTGTAAACTAAGCCCACCGCCTACAGCATCTGTCGCCAAGTCTAATCAAGTCTAACCAAATCTAATCAAGGTGATTTTTCACTAAAACTGGATACAGCAGCAGCACCCACAAACATCCCCAATACCTCAATGGTGTATATAAAAGATTTAAATAAAAAATGAGCTATAGTATCTCTGTAATGACAATCAGAATAATGACACATTCATCCATATAAAAAGTATCAATGCATAAGGCCATCTCTGTAAATAATACATCCACCGGTGCTCTGTTTAACACATATTTCCACTGCATGTGCTGTGAACACTTCCACCTTTCAAATCCACTTACCTGTAAGGTAAACTGGACCTCCACCATCAAAAGGCCAGTGCGGATACCTGCTCATGCAAAGGACCAACAGAATGCCTGCAATGCCATTTCGTCGCGCACAGGTATGTGCACGTGCGCGAGTGTGTGGGTGCAAACGCGTGTGCGCGCGTATGCGTGTGTGTGTGCGCGTACACACACCAATTAGCACGTGGCCTATTTAAACTGCTCTGTTACTGAAAACAAGTGCTGGATGATCTTCAACTCATTCCTGAATCACCAAGTCCTGATCCGTTGTTCCTGTATGTTCATGTATGACCCGACTCGTCTTTGAACTTCCCCTCTGCTTGCTCCTTTACTTTGTTACTTGGTATCCTGACTTTGACCTGTTTATTGGACTTGGTCTGCCTGCTGACTTGGTACCGCATTGCCCGGCTGTTACCCGACCTTGGCCTGCCCTCTGGACTTCATTTTGCCTGCTGATTCGGTACCCTGCTGCCCGGTTGTTGCTGACTACTGCTCTTCTCCTGGTTTTGCTCCTGTCCATGCTCTGGTGCCCAGCTGCTTCCACTTCCTGCTCCAGGGTCCGTGACTGCCAGCTCTGCCCACCTTCAGAGGGGACATCACCAGCCAGCTAACCGGCACTCATGCCACTCCTTGCCTTCACACTTTCTGTTCCCACCTTCAGGAGTGTAGGCAGGAGCAAGGGATGCCTCCATCACATTCCAGTCTCCACCAGGTACGTGATAGTATCATCCAGCCATGACTGAGACTGGAGGAGATACCTCCCTGCCCGAAGCACTACACCAGCAAATCGCAACATTAATCCAAGCAGTGACCGGACTTCAAGAGGCCCATGTCCAGCTTGAAAGTCGTTTACCTTCTGCATCTCAAAATCCTCTATCTAGCGAACCTGCTCCTGCATCCACTGTAGTATGTCCTTTCCTGGAGCCTCGAGTACCTATTCCGGAGTGCTTTTCAGGGAATCACTACAAGTTTCGAACTTTTTGCAATGCCTGCCAGCTGTATTTCGAGTTACAACCACAGACTCTCTCCCTTGAGTTCACCAGGGTGGGTTTCATCATTTCTCTCCTGCGGGAGGAACCACAGATATGGGCCCATCACCTTCAGGAACAGACTAGTCCAGTCCTTGGAGCAACTTCTTCTTTCTTCACGGCCATGGCTGAGATCTATGATGATCCCCAACGAACCTCCACAGCAGAGGCTAACATACACACGCTTCAGCAAGGGTCTCAGCCCGTGGAGGACTACGTGGTTAAGTTTCGTCACTGGAGCTCCGACACTGCCTGGAATGATGCAGCCTTACAATATCAGTTCCATCTGGGACTTTCTGAAACTCTGAAAGATGAGCTTGCCAGACTAGATCCACCAAAGACGCTCTCAGATTTAATCCAGCTTGCCATCCGGCTTGACCGCAGATTCTGAGAGAGAATGACAGAAAATTCTGGCAATATTCAACCTACCTGGACCTCAGCGGCACCTGCACTCACACCTCGCCCCCCCATCCTCCTTCACGATGGAACCTGTTCACTTGGGATTTACCCATTCACCGATGTCATCCAAAGAAAGACGCCGGCAAAACGACTTAAGCCTTTACTGTGGTGGCGTTGGTCATTATCTCTGCAACTGCCCCATAAGGCCACATAAAACTGCCCACGTGCCTGACGCTTCCAGCTGTCCTGTAAAAAACATTTCCTCTCATCTTCTGCTGACACTCTCTCTGCAGCTACCAGGGAGGAGCATCCAAACCCAAGCTATAATCAATTCTGGAGCCTGCAGTTGTTTTATGGACTACACCTTTGCTAAACAACAAGTCCTACTGCAAACTAAGACGCAACATTTAAAGATTAATCTGGTGGATGGCTCAAACCTCAAGTCAAGACCTGTCATGCAAGAAACTTGTCCCCTGCTGGCAGTAACCTCTTTGGGTCATTCTGAATACTTGAACCTGGACATCATCCCATCTCCCTTGTTTCCCATCATTCTGGGGATTCCATG
Source organism: Lithobates clamitans (assembly GCA_037952925.1). Classification (NCBI taxonomy): domain Eukaryota; kingdom Metazoa; phylum Chordata; class Amphibia; order Anura; family Ranidae; genus Lithobates; species Lithobates clamitans. The sequence goes on along the minus strand of JBBGZY010000603.1, from coordinate 2,514,024 downwards.
GTTGCAGGCACACAACCCCAAATAAACTGGGAATCTGGAACTGTGTCGTTCCCTACCACCTACTGCCAGCAGCACTGTTTTCCCCAAGCGGTCACCACCACAGCGCCCCTAATGGAGCTGCAACCAGAGACTTCAGTTTCACATCTTGTCCCACCTGTTTACCATGATTTATTAAATGTGTTTGATAAGAAGAACGCCGAGACTTTGCCACCCCATCGGCCGAACGATTGCCCGATCAAACTCCTACCCAGGGCCGAGATCCCATTTGGACAAATTTTTCCTTTATCAGAACTCGAGCTGGAGGTGTTGCACCTATACATAGATGAGAACCTGGAAAGGGGATTTATCCGTCAATCCACATTGCCTGCTAGGGCTGGCATATTTTTTGTTGAAAAAAAAGATCATACTTTGAGACCTTGTGTCAATAAAATAACCATTAAAAACAGATACCCCCTTCCACTTGTCCCAGAACTTTTCCAGGGCTTCAGAGCAGCAAAAGTATTCACAAAACTTGACCTACGGGGTGCATATAACCTGGTAAGAATTTGGAAAGGGGATGAATGGAACACGGCCTTCCGTACCTGTTTTGGGCACTTTGAATATTTAGTTATGCCATTTGGGCTATGTAATGCCCCAGCTACTTTTCAGCATCTTGTCAATGATGTTTTTAGAGACTTTCTCAACCTCTTCATGATCGTGTATCTCAACGATATACCTTCCATAGAGGAACACCAGCTGCAAGTTAAAAAGGTCCTCAGCAGTCTCCGAAAACACCAGTTATACGCAAAAGCAGAAAAATGCGAGTTTGAGAAAGAAACGTTCCAGTTCTTGGGGCTATCTCAACATCAGGCATCGCAATGGACCCACAAAAAGTTAGTGCCATCCTTGAGTGGCCAGAGCCAACTGATCGAAAGGGAACCCAGAGATTTATTGTATTCGCTAACTTTTACTGTAAATTCATCAAAAACTTTTCAGCCATTATCAGCCCCATCACTCAGCTTACTAAGCAGAACACCCGATTTCAGTAGACTCCAGCAGCGCAACTCACCTTTGATAAATTGAAACTTCTCTTCGCATCAGCACCAATTTAACAACATCCTGATCCTGCATTATCCTACAGTCAGGTCCATAAATATTGGGACATCGACACAATTCTAATATTTTTGGCTCTATACACCACCACAATGGATTTGAAATGAAACAAACAAGATGTGCTTTAAGAGCAGACTTTCAGCTTTAATTTGAGGGTATTTACATCCAAATCAGGTGAACGGTTTAGGAATAACAGCAGTTTGTATATGTGCCTCCCACTTTTTAAGGGACCAAAAGTAATGGAACAGATTAACACTCATCCATTAAACTTTCACTTTTTATTACTTGGTTGCAAATGCTTTGCAGTCAATTACAACCTGAAGTCTGGACCGCATAGACATCACCAGATGCTGGGTTTCATCCCTGGTGATGATCTGCCAGGCCTCTACTGCAACTGTCTTCATTTCCTGCTTGTTCTTGGGGCATTTTCCCTTCAGTTTTGTCTTTAGCAAGTGAAATGCATGCTCAATCAGATTCAGGTCAGGTGATTGACTTGGCTATTGCATAACATTCCACTTCTTTCCCTAAAAAAACTCTTTGGTTGCTTTCGCAGTATGCTTCGGGTCATTGTCCATCTGCACTGTGAAGCGCCGTCCAATGAGTTCTGAAGCATTTTGCTGAATATGAGCAGATAATATTGCCTGAAACACTTCTGAATTCATCCTGCTGCTTTTGTCAGCAGTCACATCATCAATAAATACAAGAGAACCAGTTCCATTGGCAGCCATACATGCCCACGCCATGACACTACCACCACCATGCTTCACTGATGAGGTGGTATGCTTTGGATCATGAGCAGTTCCTTTCCTTCTCCATACTCTTCTCTTCCCCTCACTCTGGTACAAGTTGATCTTGGTCTCATCTGTCCATAGGATGTTGTTCCAGAACTGTGAAAGCTTTTTTAGATGTTGTTTGGCAAACTCTAATCTGGCCTTCTTGTTTTTGAGGCTCACCTATGGTTTTCATCTTGTGGTGAACCCTCTGTATTCACTCTGGTGAAGTCTTCTCTTGATTGTTGACTTTGACACACATACACCTACCTCCTGGAGAGTATTCTTGATCTGGCCAACTGGTTTGAAGGGTTTTCTCTTCACCAGGGAAAGAATTTTTCAGTCATCCACCACAGTTGTTTTAAGTGGGCTTCTGGGTCTTTTGGTGTTGCTGAGCTCACCGATGCGACCTTTTATCTGCTCCTTGTAAATGGGATAATGAGGGAATAACACACACCTGGCCATGGAACAGCTGAGCAGCCAATTGTCCCATTACTTTTGGTCCCTTAAAAAGTGGAAGGCACATATACAAACTGTTGTAATTCCTACACCGTTCACCTGATTTGGATATAACTACCCTCAAATTAAAGTTGAAATTCTGCAGTTAAAGCACATTTTGTTTGTTTCATTTCAAATCCATTGTGGTGGTGTATAGAGCCAAAAAGATTAGAATTGTGTTGATGTCCCAATATTTATGGACTTGACTGTATGTTCTTGAGGTGGATGCTTCTGAGAACGCAGTTGGCGCCATCTTAGCCCAACGACAAGGCGCTAAATCTCTTCTGCACCCCTTGGCCTTCTTCTCTAGGAAACTCAGCGTTTCAGAGAAAAATTACAATGTGGGAGATCGTAAGTTACTTGCCATCAAGGCCGCTCTGGAGGAATGGCGCTAGCTGCTTGAGGGAGCAAGTCACCCAATCCTTATTTTTACTGACCATAAAAAATTGGAATATCTCCGTACAGCCAGACGCCTAAAGCCTCGTCAGGCCAGGTGGGCCTTGTTTTTCTCACAATTTACATTCCATATAACCTACAGACCAGGCTCTAAAAATGGGAAACGTATGTTTCTGGAAGAAAAAGAAATTACCCAACCTGATACCATCCTTTCTCCACAAAATTTTCTGTTACTGTAAGGAGATTTGGTGTCGCAGCTTAAACAAGCTTCTAGGGAGGAGGGGCCACCGCAGGATTTCCAGTTGCAAGAACGGGATGGATTGTTTTTCCATGAGCAAACAGTTTTTGTACCTTCTAGTTTGCGCCAGTCAAACCTAAATCTATGCCATCACCACCCCTTGGCAGGGCATATTGGGATCCGTAAGACTTTGGAACTGTTACAACGATCCTTCTGGTGGCCCGGCCTAAAACTTGATTGTCAGACGTATGTGAGGAGTAGTGAGATCTGTATCCGGAGCAAAGGGGACAAGACCAAAGCTTGGGGTTTGTTAAGGCCCTTGCCCATTCCTAGCAAGCCCTGGGAGATGATTAACATGTACTTCATTGTCGAACTCCCACCTTCTGAAAGTTTTACCACTATTTTTGTGATAGTTGATAGGCTATCCAAAATGGCACATTTTATACCAATTATTGGAACACCATCTGCTTCAGAGACTGTACAAGCAATTATCAAGGAGATAGTACGTTTGCTCTGGGTTCCTCGGAGTATAACTTCTGACCATGGAGTGCAGTTTACGTCCAAATTTTGGAAAGAACTTTGTAAAGCACTTAAAATTGAGTCATGGTTATCTTCAGCATATCACTCCCTGACGAATGGTCAGACAGAACGTACAAATCAGACCTTAGAACAATATCTTCGGTGTTTTTCTTCGTTTACACAGGATGACTGGGCTTTGCTTCTTCCTCTAGCAGAATTCGCTTACAACGATTCTGTCCACTCAGCTACAGGTCAAACGCCATTCTTCGCAAACTTTGGATTCAACCCCTCTTTTTTGCCTAATGCAGTCTTTGATTCTTCTGTTCCAGCAGCCCAGGAGCGACTGTTGTTTCTACAAACCAACAATAAAATTCTACAAGAAGCCATTGCCGAGGCCCAACAGGATAACAAGAAATTCTTTGATAGAAAGAGAAGGGGTGATCTGGATCTTAAACCCGGTGACAGAGTTTGGTTATCAACCATTAATCTCAAAATTGCTTGTCCTTCCAAAAAACTTGCTCCCGAGTACATTGGCCCATTTGCTGTAAAGAGAAAAATAAATCCAACAGCTTATGAACTTTTGCTTCCAGAAAAGTATAAGATTCATCCGGTTTTTCATGTACCTTTACTAAAGCCTACTGTACCAGATCCCTTCCCTGGCCGTAATCCTGGCCCTCCAGCACCTGTTACTATTGATGATGAAGAAGAGTATGAAGTTGAGGCCATTATTGATTGTAGGAAGAGGGGTGGCCGTATTCAGTATTTGATCAAATGGAAAGGGTACAGTCCTGAGGAGAGTTTGTGGGAACCAGAAGACAATATCCATGCTCCAAGGCTAGTAAGGAGGATTTTTCAAACCCATCCTGCAAAGATGACTCAGATGGGCATCCGGAGGCTGCCCATTGGGGGGGCAATATAAGGTAAACCGGACCTCCACCACCAAAAGGCCAGTGCGGATACCTGCTCATACTCGCACCCGTGCTAATATTCATAAGCAAAGGACCAACAGAATGCCTGCAATGCCAGTTTGTCGCACACGGGTATGTGCGCATGTGTACGTTGGTGCGCAAACGAGTGTGCGGGTGCAAACGCGTGGGCACATGTGCACACGTCCGTGTGTGTGCGCATTCACACACCAATTAGCACTTGGCGCCCAGTGGCCTATTTAAACTGCTCTGTTACTGAAAACAAGTGCTGGATGATCTTCAGCTCATTCCTGCATCAATAAGTCCTGATCCGTTGTTCCTGTTTGTTCGTGTATGACCCGGCTCATCTTTGGACTTCCCCTCTGCTTGCTCCTTTACTTTGTTACCTGGTATCATGACTTTGGCCTTTTTATTGGACTTGATCTGCCTGCTGACTTGGTACCGCATTGCCCGGGTGTTACCCGACCTTGGCCTGCCCTCTGGACTTCCTTTTGCCTGCTGATTTGATACCCTGCTGCCCGGTTGTTGCTGACTACTGCTCTTCTCCTGGTTTTGCTCCTGTCCATGCTCTGGTGCCCAGCTGCTTCCACTTCCTGCTCCAAGGACCGTGACTGCCATCTCTACACACCTTCAGAGGGGACATCACCAGCCAGCTACCCGGAACTCATGCCACACCTTGCCTTAACACTTTCTGTTCCCACCTTAAGGAGTGTAGGCGGGGGGAGCAAGGGAGGCCTCCATCACATTCCAGTCTCCACCAGGTAGGTGATATTACCAGATTTTTAGACCCGCAAAAGCTAGGGTCAAACATGCTTATTATACCAATTCCCACGGCTAGTTGTTCCAAACAGCTCTGCTGTCTTAACAATTTCTATTCTCATCTATTGGAGGGACACTATCCCATCAAAGTGATTTCTCCTACCTTTACCAGCAAATACTCAGAAAGAAGAGAAAAAGGAAAAAAGCTTCATGGTGCAGTAGTTTCAAATCCATGTATTAAGAAATATTAAAATAGATTAACAGCCTTCAAAAAGCATAGCAGAGTATTTAGATAAAACAAACGATGCCCGCTGCCCGCTGACCACTTGATGATGTCACTTCTACAGACCCTGCCCTGACATGTTTTGTTCCAGAGAACGTCTTCAGAGGGATGCCAGAGTCAATAATTACCATTACCACACTATTTTAGGACAGAGACACCTAGTGGCAGACTAGCTAACTGCAACTACCAACACTGAGCCAGAAATTGGGTATATCACATTACAGAGCTAAACCAGTAAATTCAAGAATTGGAACCTAGGTGCGGATATATTTCACTATAGGACAGGTAAGTCTTTGGCTAGAGGATCCTGGCTCAGCAAAAATGAGTATACAGACAGGACTACCCCAGGAAGGGTTAGTATAATTTTCAGGGTTATGGGAGGTGAAGAATGAAGGTTAGTAAAAGGTCAAGGTCAGCACGAGGAACATACTTAACGTACACATGCATCCAGGCTAGGAACATTCAATTATTTACAATACATTTTCTTAACAAGCAGTAAAACAAGCAGTAAAAGAGCTTCAAAACAAACCATCCCTGACCTCTCTAGCTCCTTGTACTGCAGTTTAATTTATTCTCAAAACTTACAACAAATATTCTAAAGTCAGATTTCAATCAGTTTCTAACTGCTTGGAAACACCTGCCAATATACTGTTCTCCACAAACATTGACTGAGATTTCAGGTTATTTGTTTCTATGGGAAATTTGAAGATACATTTCTGAACAATGCCTATAACTACAGACCTGTATGAGGACTTTTAACTGTGTAACCAGTCCCACTTGAAAACAGCACAACCAAAAATAGTGAGTAAAGGAACATGATAACACTTTCGGAACTCATGATGTAAAGCACTGCACAAACCGTTGGCGCTATATAAATCCTGTATAATAATTAAAATTATAATGACAACTTTGTATGATATGAGTACATTTTGTAAAATATGTAATAATATAATGGATCTCACCTTGTTCTCCTTGTCCTTTTTATCACTAACTTTTTTCAAAACTTTTACTATGTTTTCTTAATATTGTGTCTTCTTTGTCAGTAGAAAATGCTGTCTACAAGTGTTCAGCAAAGTCATTCATGTTAGCACGTTCAATCCATCAGCTTTTCAAACTCTTGCCAGGGGCTACAGCAATTGCTGCTTGTGTTCTGGAAACACTGATTAATGAATACAACAATTCTCAAATTTATCAATGTTACTGTAGCATCTTGCTTCTTAAATAGATGCATTGCAAATGTGCTTTATATGTATTTCAGAACAAATGGCATTGGCACAATTAATGCAACTGTCCTTAAATTTTTGATAATAGCATTGATTATGTTCTTTTGACAAGAAATTAAGCATGCACACATCATATATGTAAAACACAGTGAACAGTGTAATAAATCAAAAAGTCAAAGTATTCCAATTCATCAGCAGAAATATGTAATACAGTAAATCTACACTGAGCTCTCTTACAGCTGCTTTGAATTAATTATAAACTCTGTTTATAAGTCAGTAATGGGATAAATAAAAAATATATGTTATTTTTATTTTTATATATTTATTAAGAGCAACTGAGACCACTTTGTGTGGTGTCACTGGAGTCCACCTACATGGCAGTCCTGCAACACCATTACTGTACATGAATATTTTGATATGCACCTTTCACCACTGTGAATTAATATATTACTGGGTACTTTCACTGTATATTAACCACCTCAGTACCAATATGTTTTACTCCCTTCACTACCAAGCCATTTTTCAATTTTCAGTGCTGCGATATTGGATGACAATTACTCAGTAATGCAAAACTGTACCCAAATGAATGCTGTATCATTAGAGCTTAGAGATAGAACTTTCTTTTGGTGGGAATTAACCCCTTAACCCTTTGTAGAAGTCACGTGATCTGTGACGCAACGCGTCTGGAGGAGGCGGTGGCGTTACTTCCAGTGTCTCAGATACCCGGCTCGTAGCAGTGAGGAGGAGAGCCTTCATAATCACTTTTGATAACTATTTAATAACCCTACTATATACAAGACTATTTTTTTGTGAGTGGGCAACTGTTACTTTTAAATTAATCCATTTGTTTTATGCAATTTTGCGCGATGAAGACTTTTCATTTGCTCTAAATCACTCCAGAGAAGAGCCGGTGCTTTCTATCCAAGAAGGTTTAAAGAGACCAAACACAGCAACACGGTCCTTCCAGGAACATTGAAGAGTTATTATCTTAACTCTTTCGCTGCCAGGCCCTGTACTCTATGTTGTACATTTAGGTGGCCAGACCATTTTTGCAATTTTTCCTTTGCTTTTTTATTTTTCACTTAAAGCTTTCAGAGTTTGTAAAATACCCCCCAAACCATATATTTTATGAAAGCACATAATCAGTAGAATAAAAAGAAGGTGCTACTGATTTTTTAGACCACGCAGTATTTGCGCAAATGCTTATCAAACCAATATATTTGCAAAAAATACATTAAAACCATTATTAGCAGATAAAAACACAGCAAATTTTACAAAATTCCTATAAAATATAAAAGCTTAACCTGTATCGAGTTAATAAATAACTAATATTTTTAAATTGTGCCTTTTTGTGAAATGGTGAAAATTGAACAGAGGCAAAAGTGTAAATATCCAAATTTCTCAAAAAATCTGAAGGTTTTCATTTTTCCCCTTACAGCTTTCAGAATTTGTGAATGACTCCCAAAATCATATACCGGTATTTTCTGAAAGCATATGACCTCTAGAATAAAAATTTGGACCCAACGTATTTGTGCAAATTAGTATTAGCAGATAAAACACAGCTAATTTTACAAAATTCCTGCTAAATACCTACTAAATATAAAAACTTAACCTGTATGGAGGTAATAAATAACAAAAAATTTAAATTTTTACATTGCGCCTTTTTGAAAAATAGGGAAAATCGAATGAAACAAAAATGTAGATATACAAATTTCTCTAAAAAACAGGTTTTCATTTTCCCCTTACAGCTTTCAGAATTTGTGGAAGACCCCCAAAACCATATCTTTTCTGAAAGCATATGACCTCTAGAATAAAAAAGAAGGTGCTACTGATGTTTTAGACCCTGTGGTATGTGCGCAAATGTTTATGAAACCAATATATTCACAAAAATACACTAAAACCATTATTAGCAGATAAAACACAGCTAATTTTACAAAATTCCTGCTAAATCCCTAATAAATATAAAAGCTTAACCTGTATGAAGTTAATAAATAACAAATATTTGTAAATCCTCAATTGTGCCTTTTTGAAAAATGGTGAAAATTGAACGTACCCAAAAGTTTCTCAAAAAATCTGGAGATTTTCATTTTTCACTTACAGCTTTCAGAATCTGTGAAAGACCCCCCAAACCATATATTTTCTGAAAGCATAGGACCAGCAGAATAAAAAGAAGGTGGCTTTGGTATTTAAGGCCCTATGATATCTGCGCGAATGTTTACCAAAGCAATATTTTGGCTAAAAATACACTTAAATCATTAATAGTGGATTCCTACATGGCAAAATGTACAAAATTCCTGCTAAATTCCTAGTAAATATAAAAGTTAAAACTGTATTGAGTTAATAAATAACAAATATTTGTACGTTTTAAATTGCACCTTTTTGTGAAATGGTGAAAACTGGAGGTACGCAAAACTGTAAATAACAACAATTTACTCTAAAAATCCGGAGGTTACTATTTTTTACTTACAGCTTTCAGAATTTGAAAAGACTCCTCAAATTAGACATTTTCTAAAAGCACATGACCTGTAGAATAAAAAAAAGTGTTACTGATTTTTTGGGCCCTGCAATAAGTGCGCAAATGTTCATCATATCGCTATTTTCACTAAAAATACACTAAAATCATTAATATTGCACGTAACTTACAAAATTCCTGCTAAATTAGTACTAAAGCATCGTTCACATGTGGCATACTTAAAGTGTATGCCCGCGGAGGGGCATGTTTACCCGCACAGGGATGCACAGGTGTTCCATACATCCCCATACAGGCAGTCCCATTGATGTCAATTGGGATGCAACGGCTGCACAGGCATAGCTGCTGTTCCCAATCTGACATCCGTATGGGTGTGGGTACATGACCCCGAAGACAGACAGTGTGAGCTCAGGGACATGCATGTGGACCTACATGGATATAAAATTGGGAGCATCGGCTCTGTTCATGCAATAGCTACATCCCAAATGATGCACACGGAACACCTGTGCATCCCTGTAAAGGTACGCTGTGTATGCCCTGTGTGAACAAGGCCTTAGGCCCCTTTCACGCAAGCAGACCGATCAGGTCTGTCTGTCTGTTTTTCAGGCGGGCCCAATCGGACCATCCATTGTTCTCTATGGAGAGACTGATGTAAATGGAGATGTGTCCGTTTACACCTGCCTGCATTCGATCCAATCCAATCCGCTAAAAATAGATGGTTGGGGATTCCATTCCCCATCCATCTAGCAGATCGGATGGTATCCGATGGAGATAGACAGGCGCCCCTTAGAGAATAGCAGCTGTGTCCGTGTCTGCTCTGCATTAGCAGAGCATACACAGACCTGTCATCCGCCTGCTCAGTGGAGATCAACAGACAGATCCCCTGCTGAGCAGGTGGATCTGCTTGACAGAGTCCATTCCATGTGAAAGGGGTCTTACCAGGAGCGGCCGGTCCATTAGGGGCATAGGGGTGCCGCTCCCCTGCAGGGCGCTGGACTCATACATTGTTGTTTTTTTCCAAGCCACATGATTAGATTCTGAGGCTCTAATTGGCTTGAAAAAGGTTGGGCTTGGGGCGCAGAGCATTGCACCCCAAACCCACCCACTTGTGACAATAGCAAATTAATATTCACCCCTGTGGAGGGGTGAGTGCGGGGTGTGATCGTCGCCGTGGAGGGGCAAGTGTAGGAGGGGGGCCATTTCTGTGGAGAGGGTGGGTGCGGGCGGACCTGGGGGGGTTGCCATCCCCCAAAAAAGTCACTGGGTCTTACTAGGTTTTTTTGTTTTGTTTTTTTTTTACAGTGAAGAAGCACTTTATTAAATATTAAGTCTACACAAGGACTATATAGTAGGTGAGGTTGAAAAAAGACCCACATCCATCAAGTCCAATCCATGTGTGTAAATATATTATATATATGGGACTTTTTTATTTTATATACCGTATTTATCTGCGTATAACACACACTTAAAATCAGGGGAAAATCGTAGATGCGTGTTATACGCCGAACTCCGCGGCGCCATATTTAAAACTACACACTAAACTTGTGTATGTCGGCAGCGATCATGTAATGTACACTGGGGGCAAGGCTGCACTGACCACTGGGGCAAGGCTGCACTGACCACTGGGGCAAGGCTGCACTGGGGCAAGGCTGCACTGGGGCAAGGCTGCACTGGGGCAAAGCTGCACTGACAATTCTGCACTGGGGCAAAGCTGCACTGACAAGGCTGCACTGGGGCAAAGCTGCACTGACGAAGCTGCACTGGGGCAAAGCTGCACTGACAAGGCTGCACTGGGGCAAAGCTGCACTGACAAGGCTGCACTGACAAGGCTGCACTGGACACTGGGGCAAGGCTGCACTGACAAGGCTGCAGATGGACACGATAACGCTGCATTGATGGGCATTTAAATGTAAGTTTTTTTTTCTTAAACTTCCCTCCTAAAAGTTTTTTTCCTTAAAATTCCCTCCTAAACTTGGGGTGCGTGTTATACGCCGGCGCGTGTTATACACCGGCGCGTGTTATACGCCGATAAATACGGTATATCACAACTTGTTTGTCATGTACATTTTTTTCATGTTGTATATGCATATATGATTTAATTGTCACCGCATTTTTGGAATAAACGCACCGTTCCCCAAAATTTGTAATTAACCACATGACCTCTGGAAGATTTACCCCTCTTCATGACCAGGCCATTTTTTGCTATACGGCACTGCATTACTTTAACTGACAATTGCGCAGTCATGTAACTATTTCCCACAAATAGAGCTTACTTTTGGTGGTATTTGATCACCACAGTTTTTTTTTTGCACTATGAACAAAAAAAGACAGACAATTCAAAAAAAAAAAAATTTTTATTTTCTGCTTTAAAACATTTTAAAAAATCTAATTTCCTCATAAATTTTGGTCAATATGTATTGTGCTACATATTTTGGGGGGAAAAAACAATAAGCGTATATTGATTGGTTTGCATAAAAGTTATAGTGTCTATAAACAATGGCATATACGTTGGAATTTTTTACACTAGTAATGACGGCGATCAGTGACTTATAGCGGGGCTGCGATATTGGGGCAGACAAATCGGACACTAACTGACACTTTTGACACATTGTGGTAACCAGTGAAACTAATACAGTGATCAGTGCTAAAAATATGCAGTCCCTGTACTAATGACACTGGCGGGAAGGGGGTTAAACATTTAGTGTGATCAAAGAGTAAATTTGTGGCTAACCAGTGTTTTTGTGTGTACTATGTGCTGCTTTTCACTAAGGCCCCTTTCACACTGGGGCGGGGGCGGCGTCGGAGGTAAAGCGCCGTTATTGTTAGTGGCGCTTTACCGTCATTATTCGGCCGCTAGCGGGGCAGTTTTACTTTTACCTTACATCGCTTCCCCTTTTGGCCACTAGGGCATGTGCCCGGAGCCGATACGAGTGCCTGGCGGGCGCGATGACAGAGCGAGAACCCACAAATCCTGGTTAGAACACACCTAGGGAACACAGTTAACCCCTTGATCACCTCCCAGTGTAAGATTTTTAGGTGATTGGTGACAAGATATGTCTGAAACTGGGGTTTTTACATTTGGCTTTCTTGTTCATATTTCTTGTGGGGGGGGAGGTGTTCTGTACTCCTTTGAAGTGGAAAGCTTTTGTCTTCAGCTAGCTCTTTAATAATGTAATCCTGGCAGACAAGATGTACACTAGATTCTCTCTGTATGGATTCAAGTGTGACATGGATCCCCATGCAAACGTGGTAGAGTAAATAAAGCAATGGTGTCTGCATGCAGTGTTTTTTGGTATAGAAAGAATGGGCAAGTGCCCGCTCACTAATCCCAGTAACCTTCTAGATTGAGCAGTGGCGAGAGGGCCCCGTGGCATGCCCCCGCAGAGTCTGGCTCAAGGGATAGCACTCGACCCAGCGTCGCTCCACTATACCGTCCAGCTGGATATGGCGTGGATGTTATGAGGGCGGCCTTCAGGCTGCCGCCAAACATCAGGCAGATGGCTGCAGCTGCACCCGCATCTGCTCGAGGTTACTCTCCCTGTAGTGTAGGCCTCAACAAGGCTGCCACACAGTTCACTGCATGAGTCACTGTCAAGAGAGTGATCTAATCCTTCCCCAGGCTTTATATATCCTCCATGACAATTCTGTTTTCTCCTCTGCAGCTGGCTGGTACTTGTAGACCAATACAGTCCGACTTAAATACTGGCTCTTCAGACTACATGTCACAAGATGATTTGCTCCACCCTTAAGTCTGATTCACTTTGCCTTCAGGATGTGATGAGATAGATTCCAGGCTGAGCACTAGGAGGGAACAGTCTCACTGTAGCCTGGGCTGCCATCAGGGGGTTACAGCCGTTACAACTGTAAGGGGCCTGCCCGGGCCAGAAGAAGGCAGGACGGGTGAAGGGGATCCATGCTGTGCAGTACAGAAACAATCTCACAGTTTCTGCTGTTCTTGTGTCATTGACTCAGACATCAAGCTCTTTACTGCCACCTCTGGCTACTGTGTGCATGTGCACTCCTCGTGTGACAGTGATCTGCTTGTACTATGCTTCTCAGCAACATGTCAGCTTTGTGAAAACAAGCTGGGACCAGGTAGGAAGCTACAAGTAGGGGCTGTGAAGGTAAGGGAGGGGGGCTGTTTATTTACAGGAAGGGGCCAGAGGCTTGTGTGCGTACAGATTTGTATATGTGGGGCTGCCATATACACAGGTGTGTGTGGGGGGGGCACTAACATATATACAGGTGTGTGTGGGGGGCTAACATATATACAGGTGTGTATGAGGGGGGCTGCCATATATACAGGTGTGTGTTGTGGGGGCTGACATATATACAGGTGTGGGGGGGGGGCGCTGACATATATACAGGTGTGTGTGTATTGGGGGGCTGACAAATATACAGGTGTTTGTGGGGGGCTGACTATATACGGGTGTGTGTGGGGGCGCTGACATATATACAGGTGTGTGTGTGGGGGGGCTGACATATATACAGGTGTGTGACGGGTGCTGCCATATATACAGGTGTGTGTGGTGGGGCTGACTATATACAGGTGTGTGTGGGGGGTGCTGACATATATAAAGGTGTGTGAGGGTGGGCTGCCATATATACAGGTGTGTGTGGAGGGCTGACTATATACAGGTGTGTGTGGGGGGTGCTGACATATATAAAGGTGTGTGAGGGTGGGCTGCCATATATACAGGTGTGTGTGTGGGGGGGCTGACATATATACAGGTGTGTGTGTGTGGGGGGGGCTGCCATATATACAGGTGTGTGTGGTGGGGCTGACTATATACAGGTGTGTGTGGGGGGTGCTGACATATATAAAGGTGTGTGAGGGTGGGCTGCCATATATACAGGCGTGTGTGTGGGGGGCTGACTATATACAGGTGTGTGTGGGGGGTGCTGACATATATAAAGGTGTGTGAGGGTGGGCTGCCATATATACAGGTGTGTGTGGGGGGGCTGACTTATATACAGGTGTGTGTGTGTGGGGGGCTGACATATATACAGGTGTGTGTGTGTGTGTGTGTGTGTGGGGTGCGCTGACATATATACAGTTGTGTGTGAGGGACCTGCCATATATATATACAGGTGTGTGGAGGAGTTGACATGTATACAGGTGTGTGGGGGGTTGACATATAATATATACAGGTGTGTGTGTTTGGGGCTGACATATATACAGGTGTGTGTGGGGGGGCTGACATATATACAGGTGTGTGTGGGGGGGGGGGCGCTGACATATATACAGGTGTGTGGGGTGGCTGACATATATACAGGTGTGAGGGGGGGCTGACATATATATAGGATTGAGGGGGGCTTAGTGTGTACAGGTGAGGTGGCTGGTGTGCGGATTCGGTAGGATGGCCCATAGGCAAGCCCTGGGGAATGTTGGTGGTCAGGCACAGTGGTCAGGCTCGGGGGGGGCAGGGGGCCAGGCCTAAAGCTGTGTAAGCGGCCCAAAAATTTCTGATGGCTACCCTGACTGTAGCAAGTACCACAAAGTGTCTTCTGATACTGCAGTCAATATTAGCCAGCTTCTGGCTGCACATGTGAATATTTAATATTCGGTTCTGACTGTAATGAACATTGAAGGTACTATATTAACAACACTTTATACTAGATTTAATCATCTATTTCAGTAAATATGCTGTGGGCCACTATCTGGGGAACACTGCTTTAGCCCCCAAAATATTTTACACTATTTAAAAACGGAATTGTTTGGAACAAAGGAGTACATGCCATAAGAGTACATATGTCATTAACTTTTATATTTAAGGGTTACATAGTTTAATAAAGTTCAGAAACACTGGATTACATTGCAACTTCAAATGGATGCACTTCAAAACTGCCAACTGCCATGGCAATTCCCCAAATTGTATCCAACAGCCTAGTGTTAATTTTCTCCCATTAAACTGAAGCCTTGTACAACAGCTCAGTGAATGAACCTTTTGTGGTATCTTTAAAATGCTGAATATTGATGCATTATTCTACACGGCCTTATTTGTCATACAAAAGCAAATTTATTTGACAGCCTCTATATGCAATTGTAACCACAATTTACCATGTCAAACATACTTGACTAAACAAAATGCCACTAAGTAGGCTATTCAAATCTGTTACTATAACACAACTGCAAAATTATGCAGGTAGAGAGGTTTTTTATGTGACTAGTACAGAACGGCATTTTGGTATGTATTTTTTTTTATTTTACAAAACATTTGTTTTCAAACTATATTGTTTTCTCAATGCATCTGAATCAGCAGTATTTAAATACCCAGCATATCAGTATAGATATGCACACAACAAATACAGCAGGTGTTTAATTGTGGTGGAGGATTTGCATTGTTCACATTTTATAATCACAATTAAAATCAAACAATAACACCAAAGGAATTTCAGTGCGTGGCAATAAT
The DNA here is from genome assembly GCA_037952925.1 of Lithobates clamitans. Classification (NCBI taxonomy): domain Eukaryota; kingdom Metazoa; phylum Chordata; class Amphibia; order Anura; family Ranidae; genus Lithobates; species Lithobates clamitans. Next base: position 2,498,437 of record JBBGZY010000603.1, on the reverse strand, counting down.
ATTTAGCCATATAGTGGAATTGATAAGGTTCCAACTATTTTCTTGCCTATTGTGGTAACCCTGTGGTGACTTATTGCTGTTATGCAGTGAACAAGCAGCTAAGAAATACTTAAATTTTTTTTATTTTATTTTTCTAAATTATCCGTTTGTTTCTTGGATATGAGAACATGCTAAACCCCAAGGAGAGAGCAATAAGTTAGTGTGGTATTAAAACAGTTATATAACTAATAAAAACACTAAATCAACTTAGATATGCAGTTGTGTGTCATTTTCATTTTAATAAAAAGGGACATTATTCTCTTCTCAAAATTATAAAATTGGGTTTTTTAACTCTGTGCCAGGACAATCTGGAAGTAAAAAGTAATAAATCCGTGGATTCTAAAATTGCCGTTTGAGCCATTTCACTAATCTCCAGAAAGGTAAAAAGTAACAATGGAAATGCTTGCCAATATCAGTGTTTTCCATTGGAGAATTTACACAATTCAAATGTTTCTTGTTTTCTTTTTTCAACTGGCATGTGTGATTAGTAATTTTGCTAGGTTGTGCGCAAAAATAAATAAATACATTTCTGTGTAACCAATATGGAATGGTGCAGTTACACTAAAACCTAAAAAGGTCAAAATTTTATTTTCAACAATCTTTCTACTAGAAACAAATTTGCAGTACATATGTGCACCAAATGTAAGTATTTAAGTGTGGCGTAATTTTGTTCAAATGAAAATCTGCCCAAAACTGATTATGCATTTTTTGTTGAATACTGGTGAATCTCTTCTGGACCTCACAGAACCCGTACTAGTTATCTATATCGTGTGTGGGGAGAAAGCAAAAGGATGTGATCATGTTTCTAATCCCAAAACTAAAAAACATGAATTATGGCCATTTGCAGCTTTGAGTCAGGATCTCCACTGTGGATTTTCCTATTGGGCCCTTGACATGTAGTTAAAGCGGTTGTAAATCGATGGATGTTTTTTGGGGGTTTTTTGTACCTGCAAGATAATGCATCGCATACTAGCACATTATGTTAAACTTACCTTAAAACAACATAATAGGTAAAATAATGTGGGCTGAGCATGAACCAATTGGTGCAAAAAAATGTTCCAATTGGCATCATCCCATATAAGTCATCTTTGGTATGATGTGGACAGCAGTCAAGTAGAGCAGTACACCAATGAGATGGGAAACCAACTCTGAGATTGTCTATGGAACATTCAACGTAACCGTTATAAATAGGATATCTCGGACATATACCCTATCTTTACATAATTTTGATGTCGTGCTCCCATGGGCCGGTAGGTGCATATATACAGATCCGGAACTCGGCAGTATATATACAGTATATATACAGTGCTTTGAAAAAGTATTCATACCCATGGAAATTTTCCACATTTTGTCATGTTATGACCAAAAACATAAATGTATTTTATTGGGATATTATGTGATAGACAAAGTGGCAGATAATTGTGAAGTGGAAGGAAAATGATAAATGGTTTTCAACATTTTTTACAAATAAATATGTCAAAAATGTAGCGTGCATTTGTATTCATGCCCCCTTTACTCTAATACCCCTAACTAAAATCTAGTGGAACCAATTGCCTTCAGAAGTCACCTTATTAGTAAATAGAGTCCACCTGTGTGTAATTTAATCTCAGTATAAATACAGCTGTTCTGTTTGTTATGCCGCGTACACACGATTGGAAATGCCACCAGCAAAAGACCGATGTGAGCTTTTGGTCGGAAAATGCGACCGTGTGTATGCTCCATCAGATTTTTGCTGGCGGAATTCCAGCCAGCAAAAGTTTGAGAGCATGTTCTCTATTTTTCGGTCGGGAAAGCCTTCCCTCCACGCTTCCCTGCAGCCTTCCCTGCAGCCTTCCCTGCAGCCTTCCTTGGAGGCTGTGGTTTTGGAGGTAGACTTGTGGCAGGAGGAGGTGGAGGAAGAGGAGGAGGATGGGCGAGCGCACATAAGTGCATGTTTTCACTAATTTGACCCTTCAACCCCTTCCGAAGGACCTGAAAAATAAGATTCTCACACATGAAGCGTTGGCCCTCCTACATTTGCTGCAATTTTGCAGCTACATAGCAGCCATAGGCCGCTTCAGCGTCAGGGGGTGTTTTCAGGGTTGCATTAGCATCCTTAATGAGGCCCCTCCACGTTATTCCCCTTCCTGGCCCTTTTTGTTGTAAGTCGGAGGGGAGGCACCTGGGATTGGGTGAGTCTACTGGGCCTGGCCACCTTCTGGCTGACACTTACCCCTGCCTCCTCCTGCCTGACACTTACCCCCGCCTCCTCCTGGCTGCCACATTCCAGAGCCTCGTTCTGGCTGATGTCTTCCTGTGTATGAAAAAGGGACATAGTTTTAGTTTTTTGTTCAATCAATCACACACAATTCATTCATTCTTGTCCCAATCCTTTTTTGCCCCTACTGTCTATTGATATGTAAAAGACTTTTTGTTCAATCATTCATTTGTTATCAATAATAACACCTAGTTAACAATAATCATTTTCAGACAATAAATATGTTCAAAAATACTATACCTGGCTCCAGCTGGGCTCCTCAACTTCTTCCAGCTTGAAAGGCCCAGGTTGGTCCTCGGAAGCCTCAGCTGGGGTGTCACGTACCTGGTGGGGGAGCCCAGAATGCAAGGAGTAGCCTCTCGTGTGCCTCTGGTTCGAGAGCCCCTGATAGAGAAGACAGGGACTCAAGAGCGCAGGGGGCCACAAGTGCTTGGTAAGTGGCAGGTGTAGAGTTGATCCGGACCTCTGGTGCAGCAGCAGGAGGACTGACAGGAACACTGGATCCACTGGCAGGAACTCAGGAACAACAGGCGACAGGGAGGTGTTCTGTAGTACAACTGAAGCACTGGAACAACTGGTAGATGAACCGGAACTCTTGGCAGGAACACTGGAACTGTAGACTGGGTAGAGGAGCACTGCAGCTAGCAAACACCCACGAACAAGCAGGCAGCAGGGAGGTGTTCTGTAGTACCACTGGAAGCACTAGCAAAGTCAGACAGGCCGGGTCAAACACAGGCAAGCAGAGCAGGTACAAAACGGAATCAGGAGAGTAGTCAGGGCACGGACCGGGTCGGCAACAGACAGGCAGGTAATAACTGAAGGATGAGGCAGGAGAATCGTCAGACAAGCCGAGGTCGGGGACTGGCAGCAAACAGGAGAAGTCGGGAACAAGCCGGGTAACAGGAATCAGGTAAACAGGTATACTGGAAGCTTAGGGTCACAGGGAACGCTGTAGACCGGACAGCAAGGAAGCATGCTGACAGGCACCCTTAAATAGGCCTAATGGCGCCAAAAGCTGTCACACTGCACGTCTGCGCGCCGCCGCGTGCACACGTGCACGCCCGAGTACCGATCGTACGTGCCCGTTCGTCTCACCGTGTACCCGCGTACACCCGCTCGTATTAGCGCGCACCCGCATGCGTCCGTTCGCGTCAACGCGCCTCCGAACGCGTCCTCCGGCTCTACTGACAGTAGTTCTGTTAACAGATCTTCCGCCGACGGCTGAACTAACAGGACGTCTTTCATGGCATGGGGTTGAGGGAAGGGTGGATGGAAGTGTAGAAAGTGATTCCCTGGCTTCAATCTGGTCTTCCAGAAACCGCATCCTGTTGTAGTACCACAGACTGGGTACATACACATCCTTTGCTGCTGCTCCTAATTTTATGGAAGCCTGGACCTTATTAAGCTCCTTCCTATACGTGCTTCTCAAGCTACCAATTTTCTTATCCACAAACTCAATGTCTGCATCGGGGACTTGTGTCTTCAGAAATTGCAGCAGTTTCTCCAGCGATGCTTTCCTAGCTGGTTTATTTCGATATAAGGGGTTTTTAACCTCCCACAAATTTCTCATATCTCTGTATCTATGAACTGGCCCATGAATTCAGGGTCTTTGAATTGTTTCATATTTGCTACAAGACAAAACACAAGACAAAAACAATAATATCAGGCTAAACTCTCCTAATCTTATCCCAATATAGGCCTCAATCTCAAATCAGTATAGGCAACTGATGTCCCAAGTTAAAATATTACCTTCGTTATAATGTTCGGCGCTTCCTCCACTCACAGATCGTACGACACACGTGTGTTAGCTTTAACCACTTAAGGCCTAGCCTCGTTTTGGATTTTAGGTGTTTACTTGTTTAAAACAGGTTTTTTTGCTAGAAAATTACTTAGAACCCCCAAACATTATATATTGTTTTTTTTTCTAACACCCTAGAGAATAAAATGGCGGTCATTGCAATACTTTTTTTTGCACCGTATTTGCGCAGCGTTCTTATAAGCGCACTTTTTTGAAAAAAATTCAATTTTTGAATAAAAAAATAAGACGAAAGTAAAGTTAGCCCAATTTTTTTTTTTATTGTGAAATAAAATGTTATGCCAAGTAAATTGATACCCAACATGTCACGCTTAAAAATTGCGCCCGCTCGTGGAATGGCGTCAAACTTTTACCCTTAAAAATCTCCATAGGAGACGTTTAGAAAATTCTACAGGTTGCATGTTTTGCGTTACAGAGATCTAGGGCTAGAATTATTGCTCTCGCTCTTATTGCTCTCACTCTACCGATCGCGGCGACACCTTACATGTGTGGTTTGACCACCGTTTTCATATGCGGGCGCTACTCACGTATGTGTTCGCTTCTGCGCGCGAGCTCGTCGGGACAGGGCGCTTTAAAAAAAAAAATTTTTTATTATTCATTTTACTTTATTTTATTTCTTTTTTCACTGTATAAAAAAAAATGGATCACTTTTATTCCTATTGTATCCCTTGTAATAGAAAAAAGCATGACAGGTGCGCTTAAATATGAGATCTGGGGTCAAAAAGTCCTCAGATCTCATATTTGGACTTTAATACAAAAAAAAAAAAAAGTAGTTTGAAAAAATGACAAAAAAAAAAAGTGCCTTTAAGACAAATGGGCGGAGCTGACGTTATAACGTTGCTTCCACCCTCTTATGGTATGGAGACAGGTGGGGGCCATCTTAGCCTCACTCGTCTCCATACCTAGGAAGTGAGAGGACCCGATCGCCTCCGCCGCTACCGACGGCTCCGGTAAGCAGCGGGGGGCGCAGGAGAGTGGCGGGAGAGGGGTGGCACCTCTCCCGCCACCGATAACGGTGATCTCGCGGCAAACCTACTGCAGAGACCACCATTATCGTACACAGAACCGCCGGCCCTAAAGCCTCGGTTGTGGCAGCAGCTGCTGCCGTCACCGAGACATCCATCTTCCAAGTAATGACGTATATATACAGTGGCCGGTCGGTAAATGGTTAATTACACTGCGCATGCGTGAAACTCCGCCCGTGTCGCCCGCCCCTGATGTGCTTTCTCGAATATTCCCCGCCTCTTCTCTTTCGTTGCAGTGGGAGAGGAACATGGCGGAGACACAGCAGGTGTATAATAGCAATAACGAGGAGGAAAGCCCGGAGCCTGAAACGTCCGGATCCCGCAAGAGATTTAATGCCTCAAATATGGCCTTTATAGAGATGGTGGAGATGGTGGACATCTTGAAGAGGGCCGACTATGACGGTAAGTATGGATCGTACCTAAACCCAAATGTGAGAAAGGCCAAGATCATGACTAAAGTTGTGAAGAGACTGCACAGGAATTTTGGGGTATGACGATCAAAGGAGCAATTTAGGAAACGCTGGTCAGACCTAAATTGAGGGAGCAGGATCAATACAGAAGGATCAAGAAAGTGCTTCTAAAAAGTAAGTACTTGTCGTGTGTTCCTATTATTAGTATTACTTGCATGCTGCTCCATGTGCTTTTCTTTACTGTTGTACAGTTTAAAATGGCTACTTTCATGTTCATGAGCACAGTAATCGGTCGTAGGAAACATCATTCGCTTGCCAACTAAATATGATGTTTTGGGAAGATACAGGGTTAACTACATTTGGTCATGCTAATTTGTATTAAAAGAAGTTTAGGACATTGTTGTCTAGATGTGTTTGAAATTAGAAAGAATTGCAAACTTGATTCAGTGTAATGTAAAAAGAGGACACTCAGCAGCTGTTAACACATCTGGACTCAGGAGCACCAGTGTGGGACACAAGAACACATTTTTTAGGGTGTCCCACACAGGTACTCCAGTGGAGTGGGGTGTCTCCATGTGTGAAACTTTTCCAAAAAAGGTAAGTATTCCAGCTTTGGTAAGTGAAAAAATCATGTCTTCAGCTTAGAACTCTGCCAAAACAGACAATTGTACCCCACTTCCAAGCAACGTTTCATATTCCTATTTCTGGCCTCAAATATCTTTGTGCTAAGTATACCTTTTGTTTCACTCTCATAGGGGAGAAAAGACTCCGGACGTCTGAGGACACCAGGAAACCCCCACCTCCTGAAGAAGGGGAACAGAGGACACCACAACCTGAGAATGTGGAGGAAGGAGAGGTGGTTGAGATTGTCACCACAACAGGTGAGTGTCTAACACCACAGATTCAGGTAATAGATGTATGCCTGCATATTTATAATACATGTATATGTATTTTTTCTTTTAGGTGATGTGCATGTTGTGGAAGAACAATCTACTCATTTCACGAGTAACAGTGCACAAAGGCTAAACCAGGACATAATGTTTTGTCAGGATTTAGACCTCATCAAGCAAAAAACAAATGACATAGAACAAAAACTGAAGAACATGATTGATGTACTAGGAAGAATCTAAAGAACAACAAAATTACACCATTTTCTATTTTTGGGGACCATTTTTTACAAATTTTTGACGCATTTTAAAAGCCAAATTTTGAAGATGCACACAGTGTGTCAACATGTGCTATCTGCCATCAGGGGATATCAATGTACGCATTTTGTGGGTGCAACCCCTTCCTCGTAACTCAAGTAGGTGAGAGGAAGTGGTTGCACCCCCAAAACACGTCCATTGATCCCCCATGATGGGAGATAGCACATGTTAACATTAGGCATGGGATCAGGAGGGAAATCCCCAGTTTGACTCCCAATTTGTGTGCATCTTCAAAATTTGGCTTTTACAGGGGGACATCACCCCATCTGATGATGGCAACATTAACTGTCACAGTCCCTACCGTGCCAAGCAGACGGCCAGACGGGGTCGCATCCCAGGTGGCCCTGAACTCATGGCCTTCCATTTAGTGCTCCTGTTTCTTTACCTCTGAGCCACACCTCAGTTCCTTTCAGCCTGCTTTCCAACCATGCCTAGTTCAGCATGAAGTATTCAGGGTGATACTCTGATTGCACCTGTCACTCTTGGATCAGCTGAGACAGGTTACCTAATCTGCTGGGTATAAAAGACTGCCTCACTCTGAGGGCCTTGTCAGTTCATTTCTCATGTTTGCCAAGTGTTCCTGTTGCTCCTGTCTTCTGTTGCAGTGTTCCAGTGTTCCAAGACTGACCCCAACTTCTGACCCTGGCTTTGTTTATCGTTATCCTGACTTCTGGAATCCCTGACTGCGGCTTTACCTCAACTATCCCTTGGCTATTCCTGTCAAGCCCCCGTGCAGAGATTCACAGCCCAGGTAGCTTATCTCTTTGTTACCATGGGCTGTGTGTATTTGCAAGGGTGAGCGTACATCTCTGCGCCATGGACTCCAACCTAGGTAAGCCCTTACAATCAACACATTTTTGACACTATGATGTCTGATATTGCCTTCAGTTTTTCAGTTTTTTTGGTTGTTTATGTACAAAAAAAAATATTTTCAAGGAAAAACTTTAAAAAAAAAAATTTTTTTTGAATGTACGTTTTACAACATACATGTGAATGTGCACGGAGTAAAAGGTTTTATACTCAACAATGTGTGGCTTCTTCTTTCAATGCTCAATACCATAACATGATAACGACTTCAAACACACCTCCAAGACGACCACTGCCTTGCTAAAGAAGGTTAGGGTAAAGGTGATGGACTGGCCAAGCATGTCTCCAGACCTAAACCCTATTGAGCATCTGGGGGGCATCCTCAAACGAAAGGTGGAGGAGCGCAAGGTTTCTAACATCCAGCAGCTCCTTGATGTCATCATGGAGGAGTGGACGAGGACTCCAGTGGCAACCTGTGATGCTATAGTGAACTCCTTGCCCAAGAGGGTTAAGGCAGTGCTGGAAAATAATGGTGGCCCCACAAAATATTGACACTTTTGATCCCAATTTGGACATTTTCACTTAGGGGTGTGCTCACTTTTGTTGCCAGCAGTTTAGACATTAATGGCTGTGTGTTGAATTATTTTGAGGGGACAGCAAATTTACACTGTTATACAATCTGTACACTCACTACTTTACATTGTAGCAAAGTGTCATTTCTTCCGTGTTGTCACATGAAAAGATATAATAAAATATTCATAAAAATGTGAGGGGTGTACTTTTTTGAGATACTGTATATACTCTGTATTCAGTGTAGCCTATATCTACAGTGCATTCGGTGGTGTACTGTTTCTAATACACTTCAGGCGGTATATTAATATATATATATATTAATATTTATAGAGAGATAGATAGAGTAACACAGAGTAACTGTGAGGGCTTACAGTGTTCTGGTACCATCAACACCTAAGGCCGAATTTTCTGCAGAGTATATAGGACAGGCCGTATAGTATATATACACTACTGTTCTGAGTATATAGCGCTGGAGGTGTGGGGGACCCCCACGCCATTTTTTTTTCAATTTTGGTGCGGGGTTCCCCTAAATATCCATACCAGACCTGTAGGGCCACGCCATTTTTTTTGGTATTTTTGGTATTTTTATCTATATTGCCGGGATCCGACAATACATTACAGCCGCAAGCAGTTTTCAATTAAAATTTTTCCTTTAGAAATGTAATTTTGCTGTGGCACTGTTATAAACATGGAAAGATGCGCTACTTTACAGGCATACTAAGGACACCCCCTAGGCACGATATTTAAAGGAATATTTCATTTTTATTGTTTTACTTTAAGCATTATTAAAATCACTGCTCTCGAAAAAAATGTCCGCTTTTAAAACTTTTTGCATTGATACATGTCCCCTGGGGCAGGACCATGTCCCCCAAACACTTTATATGGCAATAACTTGCATATAAGCCTTTAAAATTAGCACTTTTGATTTTTCATGTTCACGTCCCATAGACTGTAACGGTGTTCGTGTGTTCGAACTAATTTTATGCCTGTTCACATGTTCTGCTGCAAACCGAACCCTACTGGTGATCAGTGTGCCCCCTTACACTGGTGGTCATTGAGCCCTCTTACACTTCTGGTCAGTGCTTAGTGTGCTTCCTTGCATTGGTCGATGAATGCCCTTACAATGGCGGTCAGCGCTCAGTTTGCCCTCTTATATTAGTGGTTAGTTACTAGTGTGCCCCTTTGCCTCGGATGTCAGTTTACCCATTAAATTGGTGGTCTGTGTACATTGTGCCCTCTTACATTGGTGGTCAGTGCTCAGTATGCCGCCTTGCATTGGTGGTTAGTGCTCAGTATGGTCCCTTATGTTGGTTGTCAGTGTACCCCTTAGATTGGTGGTCAGTGCACAGTATGTCCCCTTACATCAGTGTTCAGTACATCCCTTTACATTAGCTGCAAATGCTTATTGTGCCCTTTAAATTGGTGGTCAGTGCTCCGTGTGCCCCCTTACACTGGTTGTCAGTGTACACCCTTAGTTTGATGGCCAGTGCACAGTGTACCCCATTACATTGGTGGTCAGTGCTCAGCATACCCCTTTGCATTTGTGGTCAGTGCTCGGTTGCTCCCTTGCATTGATGTTTAGTGCTTAGTGTGCCCCCTTTAGTTGGTAGTCAGTGTGGCCCCTTACTAATAAGGGAAGGTGCTCAGTGTATCTCCCTAAACTGGCAGTCAATGATCAGTGTGCACCCTACATTGTTGGTTAGTGTAATCCCTTACATTTCAGTGTTCAGTGAGTTCCATTATTTCAGTGGTCAGTACTCTCAGTGTGCCAGCTTTCATTGGTGGTTAGTGTGCACCATTAGATTGGTGGTCAGTGTTCAGTGTGCCCCTCTTTTTTGGTGGGCAGTTTACCTCATTACATTGATTGTTACCCTACACAGACCTCTCTCAGATGACCCTCAGCAGCAAGAAACATGGAATCAGCTTGCATTTCCACTCTGTGTTCATGTGTAAAAGCTTTCTGACACTTGCACAGCAAATTCCGCCCGAACCACACCACACCATGCTTTATTGAGCCCCTCACTGCAATCAGGGAGTGGTAGGGGCTCACCTGTAGACTTAAGAAAAGAGGAGTTTACACAAAGAGATGTTGAGAGGTGTACTGCAGTTTGCCTGATGCCAGTTCTCCCAGAGTACTCAGTAGCATGAGCGTAGAAGCCCAGAAGTTGATAGGTTCAGACGCTCACCCTAGTGCTCGCCATGCAGTGTCACCCCCCCCACCTGAAAACACTGCACCTGCAGCTTGCTTACCTATACCCCCTGTGACAGACCCAACCAGGACAGGGGCTTTTGGATGGGACTGTAGGTTGGCCTCTTGCTTACTGACTATGGACCCTGACTTTTAAGGGAACACTACTCTTTGGGAGGTGTGTGCCTGGGGGATCCTTGGAGTAGTCTTGCTTCTGATTCAAGTCCATGTTTCCCCAAGACACACAGACTCTGGGGACTGGAGGACCCATATGCATATTTGGGGTCTCTATGCCCAAAACAGCAATGACTGATTTAGACTGTGAGACTCAGAGCAGATGTTAATATGATCAGCTCAAAACAACCTGATACTGGGATCTCTTTCTATAATGTAGTGAATAAAAGCCTGTATTTCTGTTCAATATACAGTAATTCCTTTGGTTTTACCTCAACATCTTGTCTGTATACAATGCTTGGGGTAAAAATGCTGGTATAAGCTGTCTGCTGGAAGGGAGGGCAGGAGGCACTGTTCGACAGAAGCACCCAAGTTGGATGCCAAGGCGTTCCGCCACACTCCCCTCATGTTGTCCCTGATGAAAACACATTTATTGGCTCAGCAGTATATCTTGTGTCACCTGTCTGCTTCCAGCCTCCTCAGTAGAAAATTGGATAAAATCACCACGTCCAGTCCAGTGGGCCAGTAAAACCAAGAGGTAGTGGGTCTAAATTGTTTAAATGGGTCTACCACTTTTCTCCTTCACAGGGGCAGACACACCAAGCCAATGCCCCCTATCCTTTGAACTTCTCGATTATCAAGTCTTTTATCCAATCTATCACATAAAAAGAAGCATAACAGTAGAGCTAATAGGACTTGGTGTTTCATTCCCTACGGTATGTCAGTACCCTTGATCTGGTTATTGGTGTGGAGGAGGGTAGGTACATCTTCAGGTTCATCACTCCTTTGGCATTTCCTAGATGAGCCCACAGGTAAAGCACAACACTGTTGGAGCTAAGATACTCCTACTTTTGGATCAAGGGAAAAAACAGGAAACACCAAAGTCAAAAGTATTGCTGAGGACTGAATGCCAGAGGTGGTTGACAGATAATAGCAGAGGACAAGGCCATGTGAACTATCTGAAATAAGACAATATATAAAGAGCGACCAAACGGAGATTAACATTTGTGTCACAAGTGGGTGGGAACAATTCACTTCAAGAGGTAACACCTGAGAATGCCTGTTCTTCGCCAGGGCTCCTGATGATGGAGATAGATTTGTGTGTCTTGCAGTCCTAGGAAGCGGATCTAACATGTGACACAAAAGAGAGGCGGTAAAACGAACAGAACTTTAGATTGGAATAAGAGTGGTGAAACGTGTGAGGGTATATCTGTGATCAGAGGGCATGAGTAGGTACCCTATTTAATTGACATTTCGTTGAACTTTATAAGACTACAACAATGTAACAATCTCTATAAAGGTATAGGATATAATTGTAGCAAAGTCTTTAAACTCTTCCAGCCTAATGAGGACCTTTAAGATCAAAGACAGCTGACATCCTTCCATATGTAGTGGGTTGTGAGGCATAGTGGCTGCAAAGATGGTGAAAGTCATTGGGCGCCAGACACTTCTTGGATGCAAAAGAGGTTTTATTTCTTTTAACAGTCCTTTTATATTTTGAAGGGAAAGAGGGTTAGGGCCAGGACACCTCTAAGTAGTTGCAATTTCAATTAGCAGACTCCGAGACTTCAATAGGAGGACAGCCATACAGGGAAAGGCCCCAGCAAGGCACCACTTCTGCACGTGTAGGATTGCTGTCTCCAATGGCAACAGTACTTAACAGTTACTAACACAAAGTTCAACAGTTCACTCAGCTTCACTACAACTTCTTCTTGTAGTTATTCAGCCCCTTGAGCTCCTAGTCTCTCACTGGACTCTCTGATTCCCTTACTCTGAATCCCGTGAGCTCCTCAAGGCTTTTGCGGTGGTATCTTCCTCAAGCGTCACCCACGCTTCCCTGCTGGGTCCCTAGCCTGGCACTCCAGATACCTCTCAAGCTTCACCCCTGCTGACCTTCTTGGTCCCTGGCTTGACACACAAGACTGCTCTGCAAGCGTCACCTCTGCTGGTTGGGTTCCTGACTTGATCACCACCTGAAGTTTCCTGATTCTCCACCATGCCCGTTCGGTGAGAATACTCCTCCGGTACTTGCTTCAGTTACTCACTGTTGTTCCTTGGTAAAGGTGGTTGGTCCCTTAGTGGTGACAGCTTTCCTCCTACCTCTGACCACAACAGGTTCTCTGGCCGGCAGAACCGTCACATTTGGTTCGACTGCAAACCGCAGTCCCAACCCTGTACTGCCCTCCTACTTCTGGATAGGCCCTCACACAGCCAGATGCCCTGGGGCCAGGCCCAATACAACACATGTCCACCCAGACAGCGGTCTGGATGGCACAGAGCATAGATCACCTGACCTCCCCGAATAGATAGGTTCTCCTAGCAGGCCAAGCGATTTAAGAAAACTCCTGCCCATTGGCTGAGATACCCCATATAACCATAACCCGACCTTGGGATGCCCTTCTCATATCTAGTAGCACCAAGTTCCCAGCCACCTAGTGGTAGAAGAGAAAAGTGCAACTAGGCCAAACTTAGGGAGAAATCAATAGATCTCTATCGATTAACTGCTGTAGCTACTTCTGACAAGGAATTTGGTGAGGAGCTCCCTGACTAAACCCCAGGGTTCTACATAATAATATACATACAGTAGAGAGACTGCTTCAAAATCGTACACATTTACAGTATCCAAGAGTCGTATATTACCTGTTACAGGTAACCTGGCCCGGAAGATGGGGAGGGCAGGGGAAGACATCCCCGCCCGGAGAAGACAGTGATTATTGCTAGCGGCTATAGCAGCCACTAGAGAAAATCGCAAGTGAATCCGGCTGGCTAGTTGTACCCAGGTTGATCGATGGATCATCGTGATATATTCAGCTTCCCCATACATGGTTCGAATCTCCGCTGGAACCTGCTGAACGAGCATGGATTCAAACTGTCTATTGTCAGCCTAAAGGGCCGTACACACGATCGGACTTTTTGACAACAAACATGCAAATTAGCTGTTTTGGAGCAACATCTGACCGTGTGTACGCTCCATTGGACAAACTTTTTCAGTTTCCATCGGACTTTTGTTGGCTGTGCGAACGGACAAACTTTCCGCCAACAAAAGTCCGATGGAGCAAAGTCCGATCGTGTGTACACAAAGCCATCTGACTTTTGTACAAACTACAGTACGCAGCCGCGAGAATGTCTCGGCAGCAGGGTACTGTACATCTCGCGCTAGCTGCAATCGGAAAAACACATTTTCCTACTGCAGCGGGCGCGAGAGGGAATTCCCCTCTGGAGAATACCAAGCCCTTCGGTCTGGTATGGATATTAAGGGTAACCCCTTACGCAGAAAAGACGGCGTGGGGGTCCCCCAAAATCCATACCAGACCCTTATCCGAGCACGCAGCCTGGCCTGTCAGGAAAGGGGGTGGGGACGAGCGAGCGCCCCCCCTCCTGAGCTGTACCAGGCCGCATGCCCTCAACATGGGGGGGTGGGTGCTTTGGGTGCCAAAGCACCTTGTCCCCATGTTGATGAGGACAAGGGCCTCTTCCCGACAACCCTGGCCGTTGGTTGTCGGGGTCTGCGGGCGGGGGGCTTATCGGAATCCGGGAGCCCCCTTTAATAAGGGGGCCCCTAGATCCCGCCCCCCACCCTATGTAGTATGGGGTACATCGTACCCCTACCCATTCACCTAGGGAAAAAAGTGTCAATAAAAAAACACAGTACACAGGTTTTTAAAGTAATTTATTAGGCAGCTCCGGGGTCTTCTTCCGACTTCGGGGGTCCTCTTCCGACTTCGGGGGTCTTTTTCCGACTTCGGGGGTCCTCTTCCGACTTTGGGGGTCCTCTTCCGACTTCGGGGGTCTCTCCGGCGTCTTCTCTCGGTGTCCGCATCTTCTGCCGGCTCCACCGCTATCTTCTGCCGCTCTTTTGCCAGCGGTGACCCGGACTTCTGGATCGTCTTCTTCCCTCTTCTCTTCCAGAGATGTTGACACGACGCTCTCTCCTGCTGGAATGCTCTCTGAGCGCTCCGCAACGGACTTATATAGGTGGTGACCCCGCCCCCTATGACATCACAGTCACCACAGGGCCCCCCCTCCCCCAAAGCACCCATCCCCCATGTTGAGGGCATGCGGCCTGGTACGGCTCAGGAGGGGGGGGCGCTCGCTCGTCCCCATCCCCTTTCCTGACCTGCCAGGCTGCATGCTCGGATAAGGGTCTGGTATGGATTTTAGGCGGACTCCCACGCTGTCTTTTCGGCGTAGGGGGTTACCCTTAAAATCCATACCAGATCTAAGGGCCTGGTATGCCCCTGGAGGGGAACCCGGCTCACAAGGTGTCAATCTCGCCAATAAAAGTGGCGAGATTGACACAATATCAGACAACAATAAAGAAGTTGACCAAAGGGTGGTGGTAAAGAGCTGAAAAAACACGTGATTTGGTGAAAGTTGGCTGGAAAAGTCCTGCGTCTGTATGCAAGACAAGCTTTTGGGCAACGCCCTTTGTACAAAAATCCAAGGGAAAGTTTGTACAAAGTCCTATCGTGTGTATGGGGCTTAAGCCTTATCAGTACAGAAAAGGAGCTCGGGAGAATTAGGTTTTGGTAAGTATTGAATGACGGTGATGCATGCCGGATGGGGATTGGATCTTTCAATCCTTGAAACCTTTATAAATATGTATAGACAAAACTTTTATTTTTAGAATATGAACAGGTTTAAATATTTTTCTATTTTTTGCTGTCTATTTCTTATTTGGGAGAATTCCCCCCCCCCTTCCTTTTGATGAAATTGTTAGTGAGAAAACATTTTGAAATTTGGATTTCCCTTCACTTTCTGTCTTAATGACAATGGTCACTAGAACAAATATATAGGATTAATCCTACTAATTCATGTACAAATAGTTTTGGCTATACATATTCTTTAATGCTGAAGGGTAAGAGCCTCTTTCAGGTTTATACTAATGGTATGTTGGTTTTCAACAGTAGAACACAGCATCAGATATTTCTTACCCCTGCATTTATAAAAAAAAAAAATAGTGGGTGGCACTTCCCCAATGTGCAATAAAATGTGACATAAAACACGTTAGTAGCATGTGGTAAAGCACCACAAATATGTTACCTTGGCCCTATAGTCTACTATGGTAATTTTAGTTTCCCTAAAATATTTCAGCTTAAGTAATTCACACAAAATGAGGCAATCTACAAAAAAATCACCATGATATTAAACAATTAAAATGACCAGGACACACATTTTATAATAATGTCTGAACCTGGTGGTATAATTATTTCTGTCAGAGCAATACATTATTGTGTTTAAAATACCTTAAAACCCACTGAAACCAATTAAAAAGGTGTGAAAAGGGAAAATATTGTCACTAAGTGTACGGATTAAAAATATAGGCTAGCATACCGGGAAATCCTAGGTGAACATATGTAGATTTTAAAATTCAAAAGAGGTTAACAAGAAAATAAATATATTCCAGGTGGTTTGTATATTTTAATAAATGTATTAGCTATGAATACATGTTATACATATAAATAGACTTACTAATGACTGCTGATATAAGGAGCTTCTTAAAGGCACAGCATACCATATACATTTGAAGGCAACCTGTCATAAGATAGATATGGGGGCTGCCATAGCTGACCTTTCTTTCTGTAAATGCTAGTTGCCTGAATGTCAGGTTGGATTCAATACTTTGAGGCAGTAAGAATGGAGATGAGAAGGTCTGACTTTACACTGCCTTTCTTAGTACTTATTCCTGATCAGTAAAAGTACTGAAATTAGGGGATCTGCATGACAGATTAGGACTAGAATATTCAAATAGAGGTAAGCAGTGGTATTCTCTAAATTATACTACAGAGGCATAACTAGAATCTTCAGGTCTCCGGTGCAAGAAACCATGAAGGGCCCCCACCAGGGGCATTGATAGGTCTACAAAAGATCTCGGGCTAGAGCCCATAGCAGCGAAGTAAAGAAAGTCATATGCTTGGGTGGGCATAAACATGTATATAATATACGTGTGTGTAAATATATATAAAATATCGTTACATAGTGCGGATCCCCACTTACATCAGAGTCCCCAGAGAGCTCCCCCCAACATCAGGATCCACAGAGATCCTTCCTACTTACATTAGGATCTTGAGAAAGTCCCCCTTACATCAGGGTCCCCAGAGAGCCCCCTCCGTACATCAGGGTCCTCAGAGAGCCCCTCCTTACATCAGGGTCTCCAGAGAGCTCCCCCTTACATCAGGGTCCCCAGAGACCCTGCCTTTGCATCAGGGTCCCCAGAGAGCCCCCCCCATTACATCAGGGTCCCTAGAGAGCCCCTCCTTACATCAGGGTCCCCAGAGAGCCCCTTCCTTACATCAGGGTCCCCCAGAGAGCCCCCCTTACTTGAGGACCCCCAGAGAGCCTCCCCTTATATCAGGGTTCCCAGAGAGCCCCTCCTTACATCAGGGTCCCCAGAGAGCCCCTTCCTTACCTCAGGGTCCCCAGAGAGCCCCCCTTACTTCAGGGTCCCCAGAGGGCCCCGCTTACATCAGAGTCCCCAGAGAGCCCCCCTTACATCAGGGTCCCCAGAGGGCCCCTTCCTTACATCAGGGTCCCCAGAGGGCCCCTTCCTTACATCTGGGTCCCTAGAGAGCACCCCCCTTACATCAGGGTCTACAGAGAGCCCCCCCTTACATCAGGGTCCCGGTGCAAAAAACCATGAAGGGCCCCCACCAGGGGCATTGTTAGGTCTACAAAAGATCTCGGGCTAGAGCCCATTGCAGCGAAGTAAAGAAAGTCATATGCTTAGGCGGGCATAAACATGTATATAATATACAGGTGTGTGTATATATATATATATATATATATATATATATATATATATATAAAATATCGTTACATAGTGTGGATCCCCACTTACATAAGGGTCCCCAGAGAGCTCCCCCTAACATAAGGATCCACAGAGATCCTCCCTACTTACATCAGGGTCCCCAGAGAGCCCCCTCCATACATCAGGGTCCTCAGAGAGCCCCTCTTTATATCAGGGTCCCCAGAGAGCCCCCCCTCTTGCATCAGGGTCCTCAGAGAGCCCCTTCCTTACATCAGGGTCCCCAGAGAGCCCCCCTTACTTCATTGTGCCCAGAAAGCCTCCCCTTACATCAGGGTCCCCAGAGAGCCCCTCCTTACTTTAGGGTCCCCAGAGAGCCCCTTCCTTACATCAGGGTCCCCAGAGAGCCCCCCTTACTTCAGGGTCCCCAGAGGGCCCCCTTACATCAGGGTCCCCAGAGATCCCCCCTTACATCAGGCTCCCCAGAGGGCCCCTTACTTACATCAGGGTCCCCAGAGAGCCCCCCCTTACATCAGGGTCCCCAGAGAGCCCCCCTTAAATCAGGGTCCCAGTGCAAGAAACCATGAAGGGCCCCCCACCAGGGGCATTGCTAGGTCTACAACAGATCTCTGGCTAGAGCCCATAGCAGCGAAGTAAATAAAGAAGTAAAAGTAAAGAAAGAGCCCCCCTAACATCAGGGTCCACAGAGGGCCCCCTTACTTCAGGGTCCTCAGAGGTCCCCTCTTACTTTAGGGTCCCCAGAGAGCCTCTCCTTACATTATGGTCCCCAGACACTCACCCCCCCTTCTAGAGGTTCCCCTGTACCTGCCTGGTCTCCGCTGTGCACCTTGTACCCCCAGCACATCTCTGTACCCCCCACCTGGGGGGAGGTGGGAGGCGGCGATCGTCAACTCTATGGTGTCCACGGGCGGCGGGATCTCCCTGGGACTTGTAGTTCTCTCTCTGACTGTATCCACTGAAGAGGGGAGAGGCCTCTGACCCAGGCATGTATCATCAAGAGTGTAGAAGCAGAGCGACTCACTGAAGAGTGAAGCCAATACATGCCCAGGTCAGAGGCCCCTCCCCTTTCCACTGTATACATTCGGAGAGAGAACTACAAGCTCCAGGGAGATCCCGCGGCTCGCGGGTACCATAGAGCTGCCGATCGCCACCCCCCACCTCCCTCCCTGCATGTTAAACCGACAGCCAGGGGTGCAGAGGGAGATGTCGGGTCTTGCCCCCCCCCCCCACAGCAGCAGAACGGCAGGGCCCAGTCGCAAGTGTGACTGTAGCGACACCTATAGATCCGCCACTGTTATACTATTATACTTATACTATTTATCCTTTAGAGAGAACCCATGAGGTTAGCTGTGATAAAACTGGGATCAGGATGATAATCCTGGACCTTGTACATTTAGACCTTGTTCGGCATATCTAAGAGTACATCAGTGCAAAGGGATGTCCTTGCTTACACAAGATGCACAGGTGTCCCATGGATCTGCCTGCAGGCAGTCCCATACTTGTAAAAGTGTGAACAAGATATGGTGAAAAATACTCCTGCGCTTGTGAGATCGTTTGCTGTAAAACAAAGGTAGTATTGTAGTCAGAGATAGGACTGGGGGAGATGATGGAGCGTGTCCTGCTGCCTTAGCTGACCAGGGGTGGTCTGCAAAGGACTGTTTAGTAGGAAGTGGATGGAAGGCGCGTGATCAGACGCTTACATCAAGAAATGTATGGTTTATTTATGTAAAATAATACAGACATATAGTCATATAGATATAAAATCATACAAATACTACATAATATTATAAAAAAAAAAAGGAAAAACAGGTAACAAAATAAGTACTAGGAAGTTAAAATTGGGGTGTGCCCATATTGAGGCAGGTATTTAAGAAAGGCTGACGCGTTTCGAGGAAAACCTCTTCATCAGAGCCAGGAGAACTGGAGCACAGTCTGTATGGGCCGGTAGGCCGACATGTGTACATGGGGAGAGGGGGTGTGGCTAGTAGGAGGATTTGTCCTGTGATGGACAATTGATTATTCCAAGTTCCATACCCAGGTGTTCTATGGATGAAATTAGAATGTAAATAGATTGTATTTTCTTTTTGCGGTGCTGTTAGGCTGTCAGATGTGCCTGTCTCAGGAGATGTGTGTAGACACAGCTGCAAACTGTAGAGATCCTTTGGAGTGGAGAGCTGTGTGATCCTGGCAGCAGAAGGGGGGGAGGAGGAGGGAGGAGGTGTCCTTGAGGCAGCTGATGCCTGGATAGAAATCGTCTTGCTGCCTAGGGATAGGAAAATACTTGTCTATTGGGATACAGCAGCTGCATTGACAAAGCTGCTGGCCCCAATATTACAGCAATCCAGGTTCAGGTCCCTGAACACAGACAGTATGCATTCGGATACGCACACCCACACCTGCACAGCTGTCAAATTGGGACCACCAGCTGTGCCCATGCAATTGATTGGGACTGCCTACAGGCAGATGCATGAATACCTGTGCATCCTATGTGGACATAGACGGCTCCTTGCACAGATGACCGCTTAGATATGCCCATGCACTGGTAGCTCACCTATTTCTATTCCTGCAGATACAATTTAGGGTTGATTTACTAAAGGCAAATCCACTCTGCACTACACGTGCACTGCAAGTGCACTTGGAAGTGCGGTCTCTGTAGATCTGAGGGGTACATCTGAAATGAGGGGAAGCTCTGCTGATTTTATCATCCAATCATGTGCAAGCTAAAATGATTTTTTTTTAATATCCTTGTATGTCCCCCTCAGATCTACAGCGACTGCACTTCCAAGTGCACTTGTAGTGCAGAGTGGATTTGCCTTTAGTAAATAAACCCCACTATGTATTTTTTTGATGCTTGTGTTTGTCTAATTGCAATCTCATGTTTTTGTACCACAGGCAGAATGGAAAAAGGGGGCCGAACCGAAAAAGGTTGATAACATCTGAGTTTTATGTGTTATGTCTATTTTTCTGATCACCTTGTAAAACCTGTGAGTACACAGATGCAGAACTTAGGACGCCTGAAAATACAGGTTGCTTAGAGAACTCACAAGACTCTCTGCAGAATCTTAGAATGTATGAATTCTGTATATAAAGCAAACATTGTGCAATAAGTATCTTATACTGGCTTTAATGTGCATTGTATAGTCTATAGTTGATGACAAATTAGTAGAAGCCTATATCTATAGGCACAATCAGTAAAGTGTACCTGGGGCAACAAAGTGCTGAAATGGTATGTGAATACACTGACTAAATTTAAAGTAAATCGATTTGAATGAAATATTCTTATTTTAAAGTGTTACTTAAGTACCAGTAGAAGTCATGTTTTTACATGGGCATCCCCATACTTAAAAAGTGTGAATCTACTAAAAGATGATTGGTTGAAGGAGAAGAAGTCCACCATATCCTATGGCCTCATGCACACGGATGCTTTCAGGCATCCAACAAAAACTGCTGATATATTTCAGTGCCCAAAAAAGACAGTAGTTGGTAAGGTTGAATAAAGACACCAGTCCATCCAGTTCAACCTGAGTGGGTCTGTGTGTGTTTAAGTATACACCATGCTTCCATAAACTCAGCATAAACCCCCGAACATGGCTGTTGTGCCTCTAGGGATTCACCCATGTGCACGTTTGCTCAAGCATGGCGCATACCCATGTACAGTATAGTAACATTCATTACTATTGGCAGCTGTAAGCTGCAACTTTCTGTTCTGGATTTGGTAGTATGCTCACAATTTAAATTAAAGGAAAGTGTTTGGTTGCATGGGGTCTAACAAACCAAATTTCCAATTCAGGACACATTTAAAGTATTACCTGAGCCAAAACATTTTCACTGCTATCTTGGTGCTTCCTATTTTCTTTAATTTACCTTAAAGTGGATGTAAACCCGAAATTTGAGCTGGGCACATATATCTGCAGTGTTTTCTTATCTCTGTTCAAAGCACTAAGTCCCTTGGCTTTCTCCTGCTCCATTCTTCTATTATCAGCATGATAATTTCTGACAAGTTCTCCGACAGAGGAGATAAAACTAGGTTAAAACTTATGTAGGGAGATTTGTTTAATCTCTGTGTATCATCTGAGGCTGTTCACATCACTGGGTATATGCGAGGGTTTACATCCACTTTAAGGCTACATTCACTCGGGTGCAACCAGGTGACCAGGGGCAGCTTCTGGTGAGAATGGTGTATAAATATCACCTTTCTGACTTCATAATGTTGAAGTAAAATCCTGTATGAAGTACTATTCCAAGCCATCTGCTTGCTGGCAGAGCCCTTATTCTGTCTGCCTTTAACCGGTTCCCAACCGGCTGCTGCAGTTATACTGCAGCAGAATGGCTTCCATGGACGAGCCATCGTATTTGTACGTCGGCCCTTTAAGACGCTATAAAAGGCGCGCTCGCCTGCAGTGTGTGCCGGAGCCGTTGCGAGTGCCCGGAGATCGCTCGTGACACACACAAACACACAAATCCCGATTCTCTCAGGGGAGAGGAGATAGATTGTGTGTTCATACTAAGTATGAACACTGATCTCTCTCCTCCCCTAGTCAGTCCAATCCCCCCCACAGTTAGAACACACCTAGGGAACATAGTTAACCCCTTGATCACCCCCTAGTGTTAACCCCTTCCCTGCCAATGACATTTATACAGTAATCAGTCATTTTTATAACACTGATCACTATAATTGTCAATGGTCCCAAAAATTTGTCAGAAGTGTTGAACTTGTCCATGGCAATATCGCAGTCCCAATAAAAATTGCAGATCACCACCATTACTAGTAAAAAAAAATGATAATAAAAATGCCATAAAACTATCCCCTATTTTGGAGACGCTATAATTTTTGTGCAAACCAATCAATACACGCTTGTTGCGATTTTTTTTACTAAAAATATGTAGAAGAATACATATCGGCCTAAACTGAGGAAAAAATGTATATATTTTTTATAGCAAAAAGTAAAAGTCATTGTGTCTTTTTCAAAATTGTCGCTCTTCTTTTGTTTATAGCGCAAAAAATAAAAACCACAGAGGTGATCAAATACCACCAAAAGAAAGCTCTATTTGTGGGAAAAAAAGGATGTCAATTTTGTTTGGGTACAACGTAACGACTGCACAATTGTCAGTTAAAGCGACGCAGTGCCGTATCGCAAAAAATGGCCTGGTCATTGAGCAGTCAAATCTTCCGGGGCTGAAGTGGTTAAACGAGCCTTGAAAACTCACTTATTCAGGGAAGCCTACCCCACCTCCACCTGTACCTGAGTCACCTACATCAGATCATCTCTGGCAGCTATTACCTTTTGTACCACCTCCCTCTCCTTTTAGATTGTAAGCTCCATGAGCAGGGCCCTCCTATTCTTTCTGTATTGAACTGTATTGTAATCGTACTGTTCCCCTTTACATTGTAAAGCGCTACATAAACTGTTGGCGCTATATAAATCCTGTATAATAATATTAAAAATAATAATTAAACACATACATAGCAAACGCCTCATTTTGTCACTGTGGCTGTTTTCCACAAATCATGAAAAAAGCCTAGGAATTTTTATTGAGAGACATTTTCCTGCACACTACAGTACAATTTAATTGATTTTCTTGGCTAGTATATAACTAAATAGCATGAATGGATGAATCTCCCCTGCAGGCTATTGCAATTACCACCCCTTCTATTTTTTTTTTTTGCATTTTATCAGTATTTTTTATTTAGTTGATATGAATACATAGAACCTTATAACATCAGTGATTAAATTATATTTTTAAATATGTTTCTTTCAATTCACAGGAATCGGTCAAACTTCTGTTTGGACAACTTAACATGTTTGAATTCTTGGCACTTTTTGTTCCACTGTGTAAAAAAAAATGTTCATGTCTTCCAGCTGTGTTGCTCCCTTTTAGAGCTTCCTGCCTCATGAAATACAGCACATCTCCTAAAACTTTACAGCACTATTAGTATGCAAACTCTAACGATGAACTTTTTATATGTTAACTTTTAGTCTGTTAAATATATAATTAAAGTGTTTTGTTAAATCTGCTTAGTAAATGCAAAAAAATACCCACTGATTGTGCCAGCAATTCAGTGCTGTGTTATCTCAAGCAGTGTAATCAGTGGCGTGACGTCATCGCGCATGCCCAGAAGTAAGGTTCTACTGTATGTGGAGATGATGCTGAAATTATCCCTTAAGTGGGCAATGTTAACGCGGCATATCAGTTCCAGTGCACAGGACACTTTTGCATTGAGTTTGTGAGAACCTTTTGTTTGGATTTTAGTTTTTTATGCCAATAAAGTAGATGGTGTTTAAAAATACCACATTATAATGGCCTTTTGTTTCTTCTGAGCACAACTGAGCAAAGGTGCTGGCAGGTGTGTCCTGGGAGCTTTGGAGGCCTATCTGGTGGTAAAGGTCCTGGTAATACATCTGAAAACCTTTTTAAATGGCAAGGCGCAGCTTGTCCAAGTTATTATTATAGGTCAATATCTCAAGGTGAGGAGGTGGTGTGACTGGTGACTGGGCACTCTGTGGTGGAAAATATACAATATTCACGTAGGACACAGGAACTTGCTTGTGAGTAGTATTAGTGTATATTTGTATACATATATATTCTTGATACAGTTTGCAGATAGATTGTGCTGTACTTGTTTTGCGCATTTCATTTGGTGTATGTGGGAACACATATCAGTGCTGGCATTAAACAAAGATTTGGGATTTGAGGTGTGGTAGTGTGAGGAAAATACGTTAATCACTTAAGCTCTGTAAAGTTTACCCCCTTCATCACCAGACGATGCTTTAACTGTGGGAAGACAGAGATCCGTGTTCCTGCTTAGCGGAAATACAAGATCTCTGCCTTCCTTGTCACAGAATGGTGATCTGCCTTGTTTACATATAGCAGACCGCCATTCTGCCTCTCTTGGGAATGATCCGTAGGTCCTGGTTTAAATCAGGTCCGCCAGACCCGCTGATTGGCTCCCACTGTGTCCAATCACAGCGGAAGCTGGTCGCCAGTGGCACGCGTGTGCACCGCAGACCCGGAAGAGCTGACTCACGTACAGGTATGTGATTTTACGCAGGAGAGCTGCCGCCCTGCAGTATATGTACGTGGGGCGGTAGGCAAGTGGTTAAAGTTTTATTATTTAGTCTAATCAGCCCTGCCCAGTTCACCTTTGTAAACTATAGAATACTCTCCCACACCCCTTCCCGATGTTATAGAGTTGAGGAGATGGAGAGGTCTTCTATAGTCTTAAAACACTGCCCTTAACACTTTCTGCCCTAGGATAACAGCGCTGCTCCTCCATAGATACAATGGAGGGTGGACGTTATAACCCTACAACACACAGTTTTTACTTTCAAGGTCACCATATGAACTTTAAGAAAAAAATCTAACAAGAAAGCAGAGCTCCAGGTGAGAGCAATATACAGATTATGATTAAGTGAATGTGATTCATGAAATGGGTAATTCTTTGTCTGTATTGATGTTATCCACATGGATTTGAATTTACAATAAAATTGCTTTTTATTCCTCCACATCTTGGAGTACGGTCAACTTTTATGTTTCTTTGTTTAGGAAAAAATTGCCTTTAAAAATAAATTGATTATTTCAGCCACCATATATAAGGACTGGAAGGCTGTGATATAGCTTTTTATTCTTGGCTTAGGATACACTTTAATGCAGAACTACAGACAATAATAAAAACAATATTTAATGCATTTGGTGGAGCCATCTTTCGAAGATAATTAGGCTCTGCTACATGCACATGTACCGACAGGGATTATGCTGACAGGAGGAGAGAGTAATGGCCCGTACACACGATCCGAAAATTTGACAAAAATACCGCTTTCAACGCGATCGTACGATAATCGGATCGTTAGTATAGAGCTTTTTGAGAGCCGATTATGGCAATTCATCCAATATTATTCGACCGGACAAGCACGAAAAATTTCCTTGAACGATACCAGAAGTACAATTTTCATTTAGTCAGTACAGTTGTCATCCGAAAATACAATACAAATACATTACAACACATGACATAACTTCCCTTTTTGTTTTTCTGTCGTACGAGAATTTTCGTGACTTTAGTAACCTATTCAATTTCTACTTGCGACTATTAAGCGAAAAAAGTGGTACGATCTGTCATACGATATTCGGATCGTGTGTACGGGCCATAAAACTCTTAAGTGTGTTGCTGCTACTGCTACTGCTACTTTATTGTCCAATCAGTAACCTGTAGATCAGAAGATGACACCACTGTAAATATTAACAGAGAACATGGTGTCATCCTCCTAGCTAAGGTATGTGAATCACAAAAGTAACTGGACAGAATTATAAACCCCTGGTGAGATAAAATGATTCACATGTATATTTAGCTGTATGTCTAAAATTCAACTTTAAAAACAGCAACCCTTTGTCATTCATTGCTAAAGGCAACATTTTAGTAAACAGGGTAGACCATCAAACGGTAATTTATTAAGGTGTATGTTGCTTGATAGCAGTTTTAATGCTGTTTAGTAAAAGGACACCTTAATGTGAATTGTTCCAACACCACACAATGTGATAAGAATAAGAATACACTTTATTTTCATCAATCCGGAAAATATCTCAGTACTTTTAAAGAAAGTATAATTAATGGAATAAACCTGTTACAATAATAACTCTGTTTCCTTGTACAGTGGATATGTGTTTAATAGATTTGCAATATATTAGCATAATGTGGTGCTTTTACTTTCTGCAGCTAATCTTTAAGGAACACACATTAATATACTGTACTGTATTCTTCCTGAGATAATATTACTTATACTCAGTTGATGTTAATAAGATTTAGGTTGCTAACACTTTTATGCTGAGATGCAAATAAGGCTTTTTCTTTACTGATTATAAAAACAGCGGAACAGCATACAGTTATTACGGTTTTCTGTCTCGTCAAAGTGCTCTTTTCTGTTTCTGTTTCTGCCTATCAACAACACCAGCTCGGAATTTCTTTTCTGTAATATTTTTTTTTGTCTGTTTTTTTGTTGTTTGTTTTTCTTCTGTTTTTAGGAAACTTTTTAATAACTGTCACATTTCAGCATTGACACATTTAGATACGTCCAGTACATGGGCAGGAAGAATATGGAATTGATGAAATTCTCTGTTTCATCTTACAAAAGACCTTTGAAAGTCCTTTTTTTCTGAGATAGAGTCATTGCTTTGTAAATAAAATTTCTTAGAGCACTGTATGGTTGGTGTGTTGTATCTTAAGACCACATGCCCAGATTGCAGCCGAGGCTGGTAAAGACGGAAAAAAAAGTTATTCTTTATACAGTAGGAAATCATATATTTATTAAAGCCTTTTTTATGTATAATATGTAAATATAGGTAGAGGTCTTTCTGAATAAAAAAAAAGCCATGAACTGCCTAGATTCTACCTTTAGATGACTCTACAGAAGAAGCATAAAGTTTAATAGTAAATTGAAAAAAATTAAAGCTGATGTTTATTTTCTTTTTTTTTTTCTTTTGAGGGGGATACAGCCCCAACCACATTAGTTATTGGTAATGATTCAGTATCTTATTACCTACTATTGCCCTGAGCAGCTTTCTTTCTTTTCCAGTGTTGTGAAAGTGCGGATAAGATCCTATCATTCAACTGCATCGGGTCTTGATGATCGTTTCATAGTTTAATGATCCCATGTTGGCACCCCATATTAGGCAAACAAGTTACTGCCTCCAAAAGTACTTTAGGTGCAATAAGTACTTTGTTTGTAGTACAATCTACTGATCTACTGCCCTGTGGAAGAAAAGGGTGCAGAGCTGATCTGTGTATTCCGACAGTTTGGGAGTCTCCTCACTGTCAGACTATAACACAGCAAGGTCAGTTCCTTTTTTTTTTTTATTGGTTCAACCTGCTGGCTGAATGAAAAAAAATGGACCCATGTATGGCCAGCTTTAGGTTCCTTTGACCTTGCCTCTTTGGGGTACACCCAGTGAACAGATTAATGTAGGTGTCAGGTCACCTGAGACCAGGTGACAGATGCACTCCGTGGAAGTCAGGAGTGCACCGTTAAGGTAGTGGACCCTAGGACTGACTGCTGCAGATTGAACCCTGGGAGGTTCAGGAAGCAGGTCTACTGGATCACTAACACAGATCCCACTGGGAGCTAGAGCATAGATTCCCCAGGTCACGGAGTCTAAGAGCTAGTAGGTGTTCACCAGAGCCCCTAGTGGTGAGGATGGACTGCGCTGCAGTCTGGCTCCAGGTCGCAGCCCCCAGGGTCTCACAGCTCACGCTCACAGTAGACAACAGGAGAAGAGGAAGGAGGCAGCAGGCTGGAACAACAAGGAAAGTAAGGGATAAGCCAAATGTCGGAGCTACTAGCAGACAAGGATAAACATAACACGCCAAAGGTCAGGGTCACAAGCAGACAGGGATAGTCGAGAACAGGCCAAGGTCGGTAACTGGAATCAGACGTAGGAAACACAGCAAGTACACACGAAAGCTAACAACCATGGTTGATCAGCAAGGTTGGCTTGCAATGCCCAGGTTATTATAGTGTTCCTATTTAGAGACCGGGGTGGAGCTATGCTGAAGCAATTTATTTAAACAGTCAGGTGAGGGTGGCTGGCCTCTAAAGGTGAACACAGAAGGAAAGGTGAGCTGACAGACACACATTACTGCTTAACCATGACAGTAGGTATGCACAACATTCACTGTGGTATACTAGATGTGCCACCACTTTTCTATCCTCACAAGTTGGATGCTTACAGCTAGAATTTATGACAATCATTTCCTTTTAAAGGTCTATATTAGCTTGTCTACTCCCACTTCCTGTGCAGGGCCATTGATCCAAAATTATGAGGGACAGTGTTACTGACCAAAAGGGAAGGGAGGAGGGCAATGCTCAACTTTGGCAGGAAAAATATATTTTTACATGTAATTTAAGCATCCAGCATTTTTAAATCTGCTGATTGTGTAGACATTCAATTTTTCCTGACGATAACTCTGCTGATGCATTTTATAATCATTTTATAACCAAATGCTCAGTTAATAAACAAGTTAGAATAGAAATTAAGTGAGGGAGAGGTATAATTAATATTTTTTCACTTGATTGTTCTATTAATTAAGGCTAAGTTCACATTGGCATTAAAAGCAGGTGTACGAGAGGCGTTTGAGAGGCGTTAAAAATGCCCCTCAAATGCCTATGCACAAGATAAAATAGACAGCACATAGTGCTGTTCACACTAAGCTTTAGCGTAGCGTCGGTTTAAAATTGAAGCCTCACGTCGAGTCAGGAGGTTTTTTGAAGCCTTTTAATGCCTCCCATTAAAGTCTACGGTAACGCATCGCAAATGCTGTGGCAGTTACAGAGCGGTTGCAGGGCATTAAGATTTGTTCATTTACTGTAATGGAATAGGCATTTATGGAGCAGTTTTAATGTGCCTTAATGCTCATCAAACGCTTCAAAACGTCCCATAGGGCATTTGAGGAGCATTTTTAACTCGTCATTAACACGTGTAAAATGCTAGTCTAACCCCCATACTAAAGCTCATTAACGCAAGTCTAACACTAATATTAATGTTAAGGTAATAAATAAGTTAGGGATATTTTATTGTGAAGTACAAACTGCAGAAACTCATAACAACAAATCAGAGTTAATTTTTGTCTACATCAGGCTAGTGCAAGATGAATACTGATTGGTAAATAAAAGTACTGTTAGAAGCAGGGGCATATCTGCCACAAGGCAATCAAGGCATTTGCCTTGGGTGGCAGTTTTCAGCAGGGCGGCCCCGCCCCCAGCCTCCCTCTTCCTGCTACTTCACCCCGTTCCACTGACCTCCACAAACCTGATGCCCTGCAGCTGTCGGCTTCCCTCCTCTGCCCTCCTGCCAACTTTGGGAGCTGCAGGGCATCCATAGAGGGATTGGTTGGTTTGTCCAAATAGATCCCCCTTCTGCTCCTCCAACCCTTCCTTTAGTGCCCCCCACCTCCCTGAGTGGCAGGCGCCTCTTCCATGCAACTGCTGGCCGGCTCTCCCACCTCCCCCTCCCGCCGGTTGCAGCAACAGCTAATGCGGGAGATGGAGGGGGGCTGTTCCGTGCAGCCGCTGGACAGCTTTCCCACCTCCCCCTGCCACTGGCTGCAGCCACTGCTAGTACGAAAAATGTGGATGGATGGAGAGTGAGGGGGGGGGCTGCTCCATGCAGCTGCTGGCTGGCTTTCCTACCTCCCCCTCCCACTGGCTGCAGCCGCTTCTAGTGCAGGACTTCTGGATGGATGAAGAGGGGGGCTGGTAAACACATTTTTTGAAAGATTACCAACAGCGTTCACTGATCACTGATCACTTCTGTATTCATTAATCACTGACACATAGTAAACTGTGTTTACTAAGTGGCAGTTTGTGAATGAAATATAGTAAACACTGTGTACTATATTTCATTTTATGAATGAATAGGAGTCTCTTTACAGACTGCTATCTCATTCATCCACAGTGCAGCTCAGGCTGCAGAGAAAGGTCCTGTCTTCAATTCCTGTTCTGTCTCAAAAAAGAGCCATTAGAGGTCCATGGTGGTGGGTGTTAACAGACGGGAAGGGGTGGGACAAATTTAAATGTGGGGGCGCTAGATTTTAGTCTTGCCTAGGGCAGCACAAAACCAAAATACACCATTGGTTAGAGGTACTGCATTTTGCATTGAGTCAATGCTGTTTTGCTTAATAAGTCTATTTTTCCATAAATGTTTAGTAATTTGCACTATATCAGATATTATAATACAGATATAATTATGATAATCCTATCAACAACACCAGCTCAGAATGTCTTCTCTGTAATATTTTTTTTCTGATTGGTAAATAAAAGTACTGTTAGAGGTACTGCATTTTGCAATGAGGCAATGCCGTTTTGCTTAATAAGTCTATTATTCCATACATGTTTAAGGAAGAGTGCTGGTAATTTGCACTATATCAGATAATATAATAATACAGATGTGATTATGCAATAATTTGCACTATATCAGTTAATATAAGAATACAGATATAATAGCACCAGTGGCGGCTGGTAAAGTTTTAGGATGGGGGTGCGCCAGACCCCGCCCTTCCTTTTTGACCCCTCCCACTTGGTAAAAATGGGCGTGGTTTCAGCAAAATAGTGGGCGTGGCTCTAAGGTGGTGTGGTTAGCGTCTCAGATGAACGAGGGGATGGAGGGAGAGGGATGGAGGGACAGCAGGCCCAGATCCTACACAACAATAGAAATACGTGTATTCTAGAAAGTTTAATAATCAGCAGATAAAGATGCTCCAAACACCTGGTGTTAGCACTTCAATCATCCTGGCACCATGGTTGTTATGGTGTCAGGATGATTGAAGCGCATTATTTATTTTATTACATTGTAATATAAAATGAAATCACTCAACTAATGCAGAATCAGTGGGAGCCCTGAACGTGTCACTAGCCATGTCGCCTGCAACCAGATGCCACCAGGTGTCCCCAGTGGAGTCCATCCTTACATCAGGTGCCCTCAGCGAAGTCCCTCCTTACATGCAGCCTGTGTCCCATCAAATGCAGCCTGTGTCCCATCAAATGCAGCCTATGTCACATAAAATGCAGCCTATGTCACATAAAATGCAGCTTGTGTCCCATCAAATGGAGCTTGTGTCCCATCAAATGCAGCCTGTGTCCCATTAAATGCAGCCTGTGTCACATAAAATGCAGCCTGTGTCACATTAAATGCAGCCTGTGTCCCATTAAATGCAGCCTACGAGCGCCGGGCGGAAGCTACTCGGCGCCTCGGAAAGCGCTGCAAGGCGGGACAAAAGCCCGCAAATGAAGCGCTGCATCTGCAATCTCGTGATTGCATAGACGTGGCGCTTTCCATAGTGCACTGTGTCCGGCGTCCAAATTTTTTTTTGTGACTGCCTGGAGGGGGGGGGGCGGCACCCGTGCGCCCCCTATTGATGGGCCGCCACTGAATAGCACGGATTGTCAATAAACCAGAGTTTTTCTTTAACGCAAATAAAATGACTAAAACGTAGATTTTTCCAACTCTGTTGACTGAGAGTCCTTGAAATAATTGGGCTAAGTACCGGATTGTAGGCCCATGTAAAGAAAAGGTGGCAAGGAGACGGGAGCTGTGGGTGAGACACAGGGTAAAACGATATATTAACAAGCAAGCACATCATTTAAAAAGGTTACAAAATACAAATACTGAAAAAGAAATCAGCTGAGCCAATTATAGGAAATTACATTTTTGGGAGAAATATGTACACCAATCAGTGTAAAGAATGCCCAAGTTGTGGTTAATATATATATATATATATATGCAAATATATATTTTATATATTTGCAGTGGTTACGAGGCAACCATATTTTATTTTTTATTTTAAAGTAAAATGGATAACTGGTTTTGCTTAACTTTTAATAAAAAAATGACACTGCATTGTGTATCAATTATATAGTATATATTATATAAATGTATATTAAACAAAAGCACAATTACCCCTTCAATTTGTTACCTCATGCCTAATTTAAAATGTAGCTTTCAGATTTACAACAAAATGCTGACATTTTGATAAAAGGAATCAAATCTAATCCTAACTTTTCATGCAACAAATAAGAAAGACTGTGGTCTTCAGACTCAGGTAGGTTTGGCTGATTGGTAAATGATTATGGAATAAATTGCTATATATCAGATAATATAAGAATACAGATATTGATAGCACTGATTGTCAATAAACCAGAGTTTTTCTTTAATGTAAATTAAGATAAAATGACTAAAACTCAACATTTCCAAATTTAACTTGGTGTTTTTGCTTGGCATTGTTTACTGCTTTAATATAAGGTATTGTATTCTAAAGCCACTATTACAAAATACATTATTTTAGTAAATTCTTGCTTTGTTTTTATCTCTGTACATGTAAATGTAGAAAGATTTTTATAACCCTGTTGACTAAGCCCTTGAAATATTTGGACTATATACTGGATTGTAGGGCCATGTAAAGAAAAGGTGGCAAGGAGAAGGGAGCCGTGGATGAGACACAAGGTAAAATGATATATTAACAAGCAAGCACATAATTGAAAAAGGTTACAAAATACAAACACTGACAAAGAAAGCAGTCAGCTGAGCCACACAAGGAAAATTACATTTTGGGGAGAAATATGTACACCAAGCAGTGTACAGAATGCCCCAGTTTTTGCCATAGTTGCAGCAGTTATCATTTTTTTTTATTCTGAAGTAAAATGGATAAATGGTTTTGCTTAACTTTTAATAAAAAATATGACACTGCATTGTGTATCAATTATATAGTATATATCATATAAATGTATATTAAACAAAAGCACAATTACCCCTTAAATTTGTTACCTCATGCCTAATTTAAAATGTAGCTTTCTGATTTACAACAAAATTATGATAAAAGAAACAAATCTAATCTTAACTTTTCAAGCAACAAATAAGAAGATATTCACAAAATGACAAGATTGAGGCAAATTAAAATATTTAGAATACTATTACTACAAATATCACCTTTACATGAACAGGCTCTTACTGGCTTATTCATAGTCCCCTTATTTTTATAAAAAAATGTATTATCCCCAAATATTTGATTATACACTATATGTAGCATGCTATTCTTTAGCCTTCCTGCTTTCTGCGTCAATGCCACTGTGCATCATGAAGCTAAAAGGTAACATCCTGTAAAAAACGAAAAATATTTTTTTCCCATGACATCACTAAGTTACTATGTTAGTTCTACTTTAAAGTAATAAATGACATGACATTAACCACTTAAGCCCTGGACCATTTGGCTGCCTGAAGACCAGAGCACTTTTTGCGATTCGGCACTGCGTCGCTTTAACTGACAATTACGTGTGACGTGGCTCCCAAGCAAAAATGATGTCCTTTTTTTCCCCACAAATAGAGCTTTCTTTCGGTGGTATTTTATCACCTCTGTGTTTTTTATTTTTTGCACTATAAACAAAAAAATAGTGTCAATTTTGAAAAAATTGCATTATTTTTAACTTTTTGCTATAATAAATACCCCTAAAAAAGTATAAAAAAACATTTTTTTCCTTAGTTTAGGCCGATACGTATTCTTCTACATATTTTTGGTTAAAAAAAATGCAAGCGTTTATTGATTGGTTTGCGCAAAAGTTATAGCGTCTACAAAAATAGGGATAGCTTTATGGCATTTTTGTTAATATTTTTTTTTTACTAGTAATGGCAACGATCAGCGATTATTATCATGACTGCGACATTATGGCGGACAGATCGGACACTTTTGGTGTGATTTCGAGACCATTCACATTTATACAGCGATCAGTGCAATTAAAAATGCATTGATTACTGTGTAAATGTGACTGGCAGTGAAGGGGTTACCACTAGGGGGCAGTGAAGGGGTTAAGTGTGGACTACAGAGTGATTCTAACTGTGGGGGGGCGTGGCTATGTGTGACACAACACTGATCACCACTCTCGATTACAGGGAGCTATGATCAGTGTCCTGTCACTAGGCAGAATGGGGAAATACTTGTTTACATTAGCATTTCCCCGTTCTTCCTCTCAGTGAGAAGATCGCGGGTATCCCGGGTAGACCCGCGATCACACTCACGGAGGTCGCAGCGGCGTGCGTGCGCTAGCAAACCGCTTCTTAAAGGGCAACGTACAGGTATGTTAATCTGCTTGTACGTGCCCTTCTGCTGACGTATATCGGCATGAGCCGGTCGACAAGCGGTTAATAGTGTGTGCTTCACATTGCCTCCTGAATTTAAAACCCCTGCTTGGGTATATGCAAACCATTTTTTTGCAAAAATACAAGGGATAATTAAAAAAAAGGTTTTTTTTAATGATCAAGTTTATTTAAAGGATATATGCACTTACATTAATGAAGCAAGCAATGCTTCCAACCCATTGCTTTATATGACAGTAAACATGGCTTAATCTGGACTTTGTATAGAAAATTCAGCATGGAGAAGTAAGTGCTGAACTGACAAGTTGTGCAGTGAAACTAAAGCTAGCCGTACACTGTTAGTTTTTAGCAGATTCCTCCATCTACACAAACAAGGCTGACATTATATCTGGACAGCTGCCACTGATCGACAAATGTTTTCCAGCATGACCCTTTAAAAGTAGTTGATCAAGCAATCGATTTCTGTTGAGTGAGTACGAGCACACGCTTATCGAAATCTGTCCAATCACTGCTGAACTGGCTGTATGCATTTTGATCAGTGTATGGATAGCAATAGCATTACCTTGTAGAGGTACAAAGTTAAAATAATAGCAACTGATCCATAAGCTGGAGGGTGAGGCAAAGCTGTCATGTTAGTTAAAGTGCACTTATCCATAAAATGCATTTTTAATGTTTTCATACTATAACAATTTCTTTGCAAACAAAACATTAATGTAACATTTTTCAGGGTTCTATCTAGCTGCATTCTTCAACATCATTAGTGCAAATGATAGTACTTATAATGCCTTAAGCTGAAATCATACTTTAAGTGATCCATGATGAAAATTATATTTGACTGATTTAGTTGCAATGCATCTAACAGCATTAGTCTGTGATTAAATTATTAAGGGAAATACTGCTAAAAAAGACCCAAGCCAAAGCAGATAAACTTTGTATTGAATAGCTCACTGTCTTTAGGTTTTGTGAATATAATTCAACTTCAAATGTATTTATCAGAAAATCAAATAATTTGGCCTTATTATTTACAAAATGACATATTTACAATAGGACATACTCTGTGTGTTTAAATAATCCAACCATCAGCACAGAACCATTAGCATGAAGTCAGAACCATTTTAGAATCTTTGTATTGCTTCTTTTGGGTACTGTAATTGGCAAAGTTGGTTTTCCATACCATCCTAGAGCCTCATGTCCAAGCCATTTTAAAAAGCCATCTTAGCCAGGCCTGCAATGGGCAGCAGTTAGGGTGTGTTGTTGAGCACTTTGCATTGAAAAGCATCTAAACACATATCCTGCTGCCTTCATAAAAGGCTGATTGAATGGCCAACTCTGGTTGCTTAGTCAGCCTATGCACAGCCGTTTTCACAAGCCTATGTGATGATAGGAGAATAGGTATAAACCTCGGAGCTCAAAGATACATTTTTGTAAACCCTTTCTCTTCCCCATAATTTCTGTAATCTACATCTATAACAAGGCAAGCGCATATGTTATATGTCATTTTGCAATATGCAATGGTTGCCACTGCACACATATTAGAGATAAAAAAAATTGGCCCGAGTGCACAGCAAAGACTGTCCTGTAGAAACATTGAAGTAAAAACTTCATTGTGTGTTCACTCTTCAAGACCCGTTAGTGCCACTCTCTCTTTTGGATTATATGTTATTTTGTGGGCACTATCCTGGGCTTTTAGTCATGTTTCAATCGTGATATTGGAGTGCTTTATTTTTCTCTTTCAGTTATAAATATGTTATCATGATTGCTTACCCCTGACTAACTGTCTTCTTCCAGACAGTAACGTCCCCCGTTTCCCCAAATGCACATTCTTTCCTCCTGTATAAAAGAAAAACGTGCCCAAACGTTACCTACACTCTCCACCCAACCCACTCAACCCAGCTTCCTCTTTGGTCCAGTGCTGGCAGTCCTCATCGGGCAGAATGACAGCCACAATACTATTCCTATTTCCTGTGGGCCCATCAGTATAATACATGCTGGGCTTTCAGTGCTCAAGAACTGAACAACACTAACATGTCATTACATGAACGCTGCTCAGTCCAGGAGAAAAGCCTGCACTCTAAATTGAGGAGAAAGAGAACCCTCCTGTGATGCCTCTGAACTGGCTAGTGGACTCATATAAAGTACATGGGTTTTATTTACAGCTCGAGTACCACTTCAACTGTGAATATATTTAATGTAATAACTGAATAAAGCCACACTTATACTAAGGTTCAGATAGTAAATGACAGTGTGGAATTTTAGAGGTTCCCTTAGATAAAGTAAACGTATGTTGCATACCTAGACTGCTAGAAACAAAGGAAGAAGAGGTTGGGACTTTAAATTAGGTCATGACTATGAAATTCATATACCTCCATCCCTGGTATATATTAAAAGAAGGAGGGGGTAGTGGGACTTTATATGAATCACATAACTAAAATGAACAACCCAATGATTATATAATAATAATGATTGTTTATTACATCTGGGAACCCCTTGCACTTAAAACAGTAAAGAAATATATATATATAAAACTGGTCACAATAAACATTGTCCAAATAGTACAATTAATGTACACAATAATAACATGATACACGTAGTATGGGACCTGCAGTGTGTATACCCAGAGCAAACAAACATGTTAATATGTAAACACGATGGCAATGGTAGGAATAATTCATTATGATAAAAAAAAGTAATAAAATTTAAATATTGCACATGGTTACCCGGACGTAGCACAGTATGGAAGCTCTACACACTTTGTGGACATAATGCCACTCTTCTGGAGCGGATGCAGATTGGACGTATCTATAATAGAGTAGAAATGCCAAGGATAATATGATCTTTGGCATTTCATGGATGGTGGGGCCACCCGGTGACCCCGCCCCCTCTGGAGCGGGGTCACCCGTTACGTAACTGGGTGACCCCGCCCCCTCTGACGTCATGGGGAAACCATGGGGGGTGTTCGGCTCATTCCTACAAGAGATATACAAATCAGTGTCTGAACTTGTATGTGCTATTAGGTATATAACTGACTGTATATTTAAAGTTAATCTGTATTATTTATAAAATTAAAGTCTATTTTATCTTGTGAGAACTTGTGCATTGTTTTCCAAAACATACTTTAGAATTTTGAATGCAAATTCTGTAAGCAGAGATACTAGTGCAAATATGCAATTTTTTTTTTTTTGTGGAACATTGATAGTACAGTTCTCCTTTCTTTCCCTGACTGCTTTTCTGGGTAATGACATCTCATGCCAGTCTCTCCCACCACATCTCCATAAAATGCACAGCCAATTGACTGAAGTAGAAACTCTACTGAACCATTTGACAGCATCCTTGCCATTAGTTTTAATTAGCAGGCACCATGAAGAGCCTGCATTACATTGTGAGATACAGGTGATGTGCCTAAATACCAACATAGAGTTCAGCTGCACATATAAAAAACAAACACAAAAGGGCGCCTCCATGTAGGTGTAGCGATTTATTTCAAAAAGTACAAAAGGCAATAAAAATGCACTGACTCATTAAAAGTGGATCAAGACTTGTCAATAACCCATATAAACCTCAATAGGATCACCGTGCAGCCATGTGGCTAGTTGTAAAGTTATTGATAGAAGTGCAGCTGTCAGGCTTCAAGCTGGAACAGCAGCAGCAGTCTCCAGAAGTAGCAAGATGGCTACGGCTCCAAACAGCACCTCTCTCGGCTGGGTGATGATGACAGGAAATGGAGGGGATGTGGCTACATGTTTCAGGACAGAGAGGAGGGCCTCTTTATCAAACCATAGGACTGCATACAGTATGTGTCTTAGGGTCTGGGACTTCTGGGGAGACTAAAACACCATCCACTCAAACCACAGACCTGCTCCTCAGTTCTACTGTTGTCAAGGCTGGGCTCAGCCCTTCCTTCTCAAAGCTGGCCGCTCAGCTGTTGGCTAATTGCCAGCTCCTATCTATCCACAGTGACTCACCTCTTGATGATATCCTGCTCTTCTGTCCTGCCTACTTAAGCTGTCCAGTCCAGATGATCTCTGCCTATGCCTTGGTTACATCTCTAGAGATGCTCCCCTGTGTTCCTGTTAAAGACTTGCTTGGCTGACATTCCTTCTGGCTCCAGATCCTGCTTGCTGTTCTATTACGCTCCTCTCTGGCTCCCTGAAGTTTTGGCTTGTCTGACTATCCATTCCGGTTCCTGAACTCTGGCTATGTTTTGACTACGTTTACTCTGTTTACCTTTTTCTTCATTATTATTAAACAAGTATGATTTAACTGTACTTCTGTCTCAGTCTAATTCATGGTTTCTGACAACTGTTCAATGGTAAGGTCATGTACTAAGGCAGCTAAAGGGCACCAGTAGTTTAAAAACACTGTGCAGCTTAGAAAATTTTATATGCCATGCCTGTAGACCAAGTGCTGCATTCCTCCAGCCTAGCTAAAAAAAATTACATTACAAATTTCACAATACCATTGTGAGCAATCTGCCCATTCCTGCTTAGGATCAGAGAGAGAGAGAATGCACTGCTCATTGCTGTGTATGTTGGGGGTGCGCACAATGTATGGTGCATCTTAAAATTTTGTGCAGGACTGGGCAGGTTGCTAACAATGGTAGTTTTTCAGCCAGGCTATAGGGATTTCAATGGGACTGTCTGCCAGTGCTTGGCTTACAGATATGGCATTTCACATTTGACAATTTCCCATTTTTTAACCTTCAAAATGTTTTGAAACTACTGGGCCCCTTGACTACATAGTGCATTTTATTAGAAAGGTGAACTAACCCTTAAAAGGGAGAATATGAGTTTAAATATCACTTGAAGAAAAGTAAGTGAATCTAATATATATAGGTAATAGTAAGTAATAAGAGGAAGGCAACAGTAAGAAGAGATGTTAGAGGAGCTGATAAAAGGGAGCTGTTGATTGAAAGATGAGCACTGTGGATTAGGATGTAAAATGATTTAGTAATAGGTGACTTTGGAATATGAAAAGGATCCTCTGAAGAGAACTATTTTCAGGTGACATTTACTTCTTATTTGTGGCCATTCTATAACATCTTTAAATAGGTCTTTGGGCTTCTGTGTTTCAGTTAATGTGAATAATTCCTACTATAGTTTGGGTAAAATAGTGTGAATTAAATACAGCAAAACATTCCAAACTAGGATTTCATTTTTAAATAAGTTGTAATACATGTTGACAGTGGGGAACATCCAGCCTTGAAACATCTACAGATAAAAGTGGCAGTCGTAAGCTTTTAACTTTGAGTGAATACTTTTGATCTTTAGTAAAAACAGCAGTGGGCTAACATGGCTGATGTGTTTAGTTATATGGATATTTATTCTTAACAATGGAATCTAAAAACACCTAATTAAGCTGAAGAGCTGTGACAGCAGGGCGATCTGGAATAATTGTGTTATTTATACTTGCTTAAAATGACTGTGTTTCTGATATGGTAGGAACGTAAAAAAGAATGTTTTAGAAAATTGTTCCTTCCATGTCAGATTTTACAGAAAGTCTTGACCTTAAAATATTTAAATTACAAGATTAGAAGCACTAATTGCAATTTAAATTAAAGAAATATTTAAAAATACCTATGTCAGAAAATTGCTTTAGAAATCACATGTACAGTAGCTGTCAAGAAAGAGACACAAGAGTAAATTCACTATGTGGAGATTAAATTATTGTAAAATGGCTAAGACCTGATGAATCTATTTGGATTTAAAAAGTTTTGTGGTTGGCAATTCAACCTTATCAACCTTCAGGCTATTGATCTGTCCCTAGGTGATATATGAAGAGAACAAGGTTAAATTACTAAAATAATCAGGGTGAAATTTGATTATAAATGAATTTATATTATGAATTAATTATCTCAATTTCATTTTTACTCCAATGAAGACACAAAAAATGTCTAAGAATATGTTATTCGTAATGATATAATATAAAGGAATACCACCATATAATTTCTTAACATTATAAAATAAATATAATGCAAAGTTATAAGAAAATACTGTATAATACAATGGTTAATTGTTTAAAATACATGTAATTCATATTTTATATTTTAGGGGATAAGTACAAGTATCCTGCCTGCCTAACCCCTGATGTTGAGTTTCCAACTTTCGTCCACCCTAGATGCATACTTAGTTTAATCTTACCAGGTGAAGACACTCAGGAGACAGACCCATCAAAATCTAAGAAGATCCACTGCACAGGTACAGCCAGCAGGAAGAAAACTTGAGCCAGGAAGTAAATATTGCAAATGGTCGTTGCGATATTGAAGTCATTACCTCCCCATAAGCCTTACCTCCCCATAGGGAAACTAATGGACTATAGCAGTACCCAATTAGAACATAGAACATAGATAAAAATTTCAATTTATTGAGATACAAAATAATAAAATATATACAGTATACAGCAGAGCAACTTGGGGATTGTTGCAACAAGAGGCATACATAGAAGTAACAATGGATACAGCCCACATTTATAATTGAAGGCACAATGATGTATTAAAGGACGTTTGACCTCATTGCTGAGTTCATTGCTGTCAGATTCAGCTAGGGGCAGTTGGGGGGGGGGCATACTATGGGGTTCATCTGTTAAAGAGAAATAGGCTGTTGACCTTACATGGGAATTTTTTTTCTTTGCAAGGGAGTTCCCCCTAATTGGATGAATGAGGTGAAGTTCTGCTAACTTCCATCATCGAGTCACAGGCAAACAAAAATCCTTTTTTTTTTTTCTTTGCTTGTGATTGTTTTTTTTAACAAATTCAATTTTCACAATGTTCACTAGGGTAAGGAATTCCCTTGAACGTGCCTATTTGTCTTTAGAAAATCAACAGCTTTAAATGAGGAGAGTTGGGCAAGAAGGATAATTGTGTTTTTTCTTAATTTGTAAAATACCAGTAAAGGGAACACGAGTTGATAGTTTCAAACTGGTCAGCAAACTGCTATTGGTATTCAGGAAACCCCACAACTGGGCTATATTTATAAGGTTTGCTCACTTTTAGGTTAATCTACTTTTTAAATAATCTATTGCAGTGAGAAGCTCAGATAACTAAATTAAAACAATTTTATTTTGGATACATGAAAAGAATCAAATCCCAGGAAATTGTATTTATGTTTGAAAAAGTTGAACAGAAAAGAAATTATGACTGGATTCAGTCAGAAAAAGGTATGAGCATGGTGGTGTAAAAATTGAATTCCCAAAGAAAAGGCAGATCATTCAGATTAAACCCCAATCTTTGTAGCCACCAAAGGTCAACGTGGCAATTCTTAATAAATGAAAAAATAAAATCGTATTAGCAGGGCTTCTACACATCTTCAGGATGAAATTGCAGCTGCATGTTGCATGATTATATGATGTGCAGGCTCTAGTTTTAAAATCTACAAGTGTGGTGCTAAAATTCTGGAAAAATCTGTTCTATATTTTTACAGACCTAAATGTAAGACCTTTTATTTTAAGAATTCCAGCAGCCAGGGAAGAAGCTGCACAACATAAAAGCCTTTTTGTACCCTTTGGAAGTTTAAATGCATATTTTTTATGTCTTAATAGAATATTTTTTAATTTTGTTTGAAATAGATTATATTTGGACCATTTGACCAAATATTTTTACAGTCCTATTCATGGAGTTAACTCCATTAACTGCCTCTGCCAATCTCCCATGCACTGCTGTTGTACAGTATG
Source organism: Lithobates clamitans (assembly GCA_037952925.1). Taxonomy (NCBI): domain Eukaryota; kingdom Metazoa; phylum Chordata; class Amphibia; order Anura; family Ranidae; genus Lithobates; species Lithobates clamitans. The sequence continues at coordinate 2,456,883 of JBBGZY010000603.1, read as the reverse complement.
TCAAAGTTACCTGTCAGGCCAGTGAAGTACAAAATCCAGGTAGTAAGACTTCATTTGCCGATCGTGACTGCTTCCCCTCTCTGCCAATCCCTTCACTGGCTTCCACTAGTCTAACGTTTAAAATTTAAAATACTAACCACAATGTACAAAGCCATCCACAACACTGCCCCCAGCTACATTACCATTCTCACCCGCAGATATCTCCCAAATCGTCCTCTTGGCTCCTCCCAAGACATCTTGCTCTCTATCTCCCTTGTTACCTCCTCTCATGCTTGCCTCCAGGACTTTTCCGGAACCTCTCCTATCTTCTGGAACTTCCTACCTCAGTAAGTCTGGACAGCTCTACACTGTCTGCCTTTAGACAATCCTTGAAAACTAATTTATTCAGGGAAGCCTACCCCACCTCCACCTAAGAACTCTACTTGAAATGAGGAATGGGGAGAGAATTGAATATGTGTAAAATACTGCCAACATCCTTAATCAAATAAAGCAGAAGGAAATGTGCACTGAGTGCACACAGGGGTCGCCCCTTAGGACTTTAGTGGCAAAGTAATATATAGAGTATAGAGAGTAGATTGTATAAAATGCACAAAAGTGCCAATTTTATTTTAATGTAGAAAAAATAGAAAAATACGGATACAATTATACAATATACGTATTCACTTTAAAATACACACATCAATATATACAAGGTAGATATATCAACCCAATGCTTACAACCCGCAGCCTAAATAAGTTTAAGGTCAAACAGATGGATTTACAGCATATATCCCGACATGTTTCAGAAATTGGTATGTATTATTCCTTCATCAAGGTATTTAAAGTTGGGTGATCAAATCCTTATCTGTAACATAAATTCCAGAATATGAAATACCGTCATAATATATGAGACTATTGAGAAGTATCAATCATAACAGGGTATTCAGGATACTTATACTTACATAGAAGAGGTTCATGAAAATAAAACATAGCGAGACAAAAAAACAGAAACAAAACAGGCTGGCTAGAGGGTCCACAGGAATATGTGATGGGCAGCTCTAGGTGCAGGACCGAAGGCTGCAGCACATTCACAAGAGACACCTGATTGGAATCTAGAGGGTCAAAATAGTAGAAAAAAGAAAGGACGGTATGAAATTGATCCCACACGTAGCTAGAGAAAACTATTCAACTGCAATGTAGGGGCATAGGGATATTTAATCCCATTGAGCCAGTGTAAGTAGTAGTTATGTTACCTTTTTAATTGACATATCCATTTGAGACACAGACCTCTGGGCAGCAGTTCCACAACTGACAAGTGCCCAGTGAGTGTCTGCATCTCAAATAACACAGCTGATATGGCGTCAGCCAATCAGTGTTTGCCCCAGGTAATCAGCTGCATGACCAGCAGCCGTGAGTGGGGCTCAAAGTGCCTCCCTGACGCTAAGGCGCACGACGTAGCCACGCCCATAGGGCGTGATGACGTCGCGCATCACCGGCGGGTATGTAGTCCCCACGTATATGGCGAACCAAGCGTGGGGACACAAGAGAAGCTCCTACTCGCACAGAAGGCACAGGGGGCCGGGTAGTAAAACACTGCCTCCCAGCCATGCGTGAGTGGAGCTTACCCGCTGGGTGTCTGCGAGCAGACAAGCGGCCCATGCAGCATGAACTGCGCCATCTAGTGGACAAAGAAAATATAGCCAACCTGTTGTACAGCAAATCTGTGTAATTGAAAGAAAAGACAGACATCATAAGTCATAATTAAATTGGATACTATACAGATTACGAAGTAGGTAACTTGGAAAATTGTACATGACAAATGAAAAGAAGACTAGGTTGTACTGTATATAATAGCACCATACATAGACACATAATTAAATCATATGCCTTAAGATGGTCAATATAACAGATATAGAAACATATAGAGAAGAAGATCAAGGAAAGGAGCAGAAAAGGGGAGCCCCTACAGATTCAACTCACAAACCCTTGATGTAAAACCGGGGAGAAAAGGTCTAAAGTTAAAGGTCTCGTTGAGGCCAGGTGGAAAGTTGGCCCGTAGGTTGTATATCCACTTCAGTTCACATTGGAGGAGGCATTTGTTAGGGTCGCCGCCTCTAGGGTTTTGAATGAGTTTTGGAAAAGGATATACCAACATCTTGGCACTATACGTAAACGCGACCCTGATGTACCTATTGGCCGCCATATGGCCACAGTTCACCCATTGTCAATTCCTAAGATTTACTTCCTAGCTCTTGACCGTATCCACTTCAGCCCTAGAGGTGGCGACCCTAACAAACGCCTCCTCCAATGTGAACTGAGGTGGATATACAACCTACGGGCCAACTTTCCACCTGGCCTCAAGGAGGCCTTTAACTTTAGACCTTTTCTCCCTGGTTTTACATCAGGGGTTTGTGAGTTGAATCTGTAGGGGCTCCCCTTTTCTGCTCCTTTCCTTGATCTTCTTCTCTATATGTTTCTATATCTGCTATATTGACCATCTTAAGGCATATGATTTAATTATGTATCTATATATGGTGCTATTATATACAGTACAACCTAGTCTTCTTTTCATTTGTCATGTACAATTTTGCAAGTTACCTACTTCGCAATCTGTATAGTATCCAATTTAATTATGACTTACGATGCCTGTACTTAATTTAATTATGACTTACGACGCCTGTCTTTTCTTTCAATTACACAGATTTGCTGTACAACAGGTTGGCTATATTTTCTTTGTCCACTAAATGGCGCAGTTCATGCTGAATGGGCCGCTTGTCCGCTCGCAGACACCCGGCTGGTAAGCTCCACTCGCGCATAGCTGGGAGGTGGTGTTTTACTACCCGGCCCCCTGTGCCTTCTTTGCGAGGAGGAGCTTCTCTTGTGTCCCCACGCTTGGTTTGCCATATACGTGGGGACTACATACCCGCCGGTGACGCGTGACGGCGTCAGGGAGGCGCTCTGAGCCCCACTCATGGCTGCTGATCATGTAGCTGATTACCTGAGGCAAACACTGATTGGCTTACGCCATATCAGCTGTGTTATTTGAGACGCAGACACTCACTGGGCACTTGTCAGTTGTGGAACTGCTGCCCAGAGGTCTGCATCTCAAAACGGATATGTCAAGTAAAAAGGTAACATAACTACTACTTACTCTGGCTCAATGGGATTAAATATCCCTATGCCCCTACATTGCAGTTGGATAGTTTTCTCTAGCTAAGTGTGGGATCAATTTCATACCGTCCTTTCTTTTTTCTACTATTTGACCCTCTAGATTCCAATCAGGCGTCTCTTGTGAATGTGCTGCAGCGTTCGGTCCTGCACCTAGAGCTGCCCATTACATATTCCTGTGGACCCTCTAGCCAGCCTGTTTTGTTTCTGGTTTTTTGTCTCGCTATGTTTTATTTTCATGAACCTCTTCTATGTAAGTATAAGTAGCCTGAATACCCTGTTATGATTGATACTTCTCAATAGTCTCATATATTATGACGGCATTTCATATTCTGGAATTTATATTACAGATAAGGATTTGATCACCCAACTTTAAATACCTTGATGAAGGAATAATACATACCAATTTCTGAAACATGTCGAGATATATGCTGTAAATCCATCCGTTTGACCTTAAACGTATTTAGGCTGCGGGTTGTAAGCATTGGGTTGATATATCTACCTTGTATATATTGATGTGTGTATTTTAAAGTGAATACGTATATTGTATAATTGTATCCGTATTTGTATTTTTCTATTTTTTCTTAAAATAAAATTGGCACTTTTGTGCATTTTTTACAATCTACTCTCTATATTACTTTGCCACTAAAGTCCTAAGGGGCGACCCCTGTGTGCACTCATTGCACATTTCTTTCTGCTTTATAAGAACTCTACTTGAGTTACCTCCATCAGATCATCCCCTGCAGCTGTTACCTTTTGTATTTTGTAACCCCCCCCCCCCCTTTTGTAAGCTCCATGAGCAGGGCCCTACTATTCCTTCTGTATTGAACAGTGTTTTTATTGTACTGTCCCCTTTTATATTGTTAAGTGTCTTGGGAGCAGTGGGCCAGCTTCCTTTGGGATCCAGAGCACAATGTACAGTTTTCCACCTGCAAGCTTCCTTAACATCCACCCCATAGTTTTTTTACATTTATGATTAATTGAATCCAAAGCTTTACAGAGTAGTATTTTATACCTGTGAAGCACATATCTGAACTGTTTTTAGTTCTAGTTAGCTCTCAGCATGAGATCCTGGACTTTTTATGAGACCAGATAAAATTAATTAGTTTAGTGTTCAAGCTTGTGGAGAATGACATGAGTAACACTTGAAACATAAACAAGATGCAGGGTAACACAATAACTTTATTTTAGGGTTGGGTTCAGGGTTATATTCAGTAATGTTCAACTGAAGGGAGGTTACATTTTGAGGTCAACTTAAGTATAACGTTAAGGTTAAGATATGTTGGGGAAATGCATTTTACACATGATATCAAAAGACCTTAGCCAATAGCAATCAGCAATCACTCGCCAACTTGGAAAACCAACTAGAACAACTCACAAAATACTTCTAAAATGGTAGTATCAGTCTACTTATCAAACTCACTTTAGTTTAAGAAAGAATAATTTGATTCCCTCCCTTTGTATTATTAATTATCTCATATCATCACAGATACTATGATCATCTTATAGTTTAAGTTTAGGAGCAATATAGAATGATTTCTTTATTTACCTTAGGAAAAGTAGGAATAGATACTTTATTCAGAGACATTGTTTTGGCTGCAAATCTCTTTTTATTTTATTATATATAGAAGTTAGCTCAGTCATCATGTCCATGACAGCTGGAGCCAAGTGTTCCTTTCATGGTGGCTGAAATACTCCATCTTGATGATTACAGGAAACACCTACCTTGTGTTAAATGATTAGGCAAATTCTGTGACAAAGTTTACAGTGATAAATATTATCTGATGACAATTTGTTTTCAGTATGTCTGTAAATGTTACGTTTCATTGGCTGCTTACAATAATGCCAGAATTCACAGCTGCTCCATGAATTATTGTGGACCTGAATTTCCGATAGACATTATTCATCATTACAAGCGTTAAATTGTCAGTATTGTTACTAAATTTGCTGAAAAAAGAAAAGATTTTTAATATTTAATATTATTTTTTCCAATGTAATTTAAATCTCTATTTTTATTTCATGAAATGCACAATTTTGGTACATGTCAAATGTGTGTTATTATTCAGGGTAACTTGTCTGAAACATGTTTCTCATAACTTTGGCACACAGTTTGGCATGTACAGTTTACCCAGTCCCATAGAGCAGGTTCTATGGATTGGTAAATTTAATCTTTCCTTGTGAGTACACAGCAACCTAGCACAGGTGATAAGTAAAAGGATCATATCCTGCTTCTCTTTTTCCTCCTTAATAGATGAGCACACACGGCTGTGGTAACAAAAATTGACAAACTCTCTATCAACTGGAACTGTCTTGGCCAGAAGCGTTCCTCCTAACCACTCACTTTCAAGTGAATATATATGTGCTTGCAACTCTATCCTGAGCCACTGTCATAGCATGCCAGATCTAGAGGCCCTCACACACCAAGTATTCCTTTGAGGTGTGCATACAAGGGATGCTACTATTTCAAAGCATAAGGTAATGGAGATACTTTGGAAGACTGGGGGCTGCACTAATGTTACACAATATAAATCAAAAGTTGTGAGCTTGCAGCTTTTTTCAAACAATTCGCTCTTTTATAGAAGTAAAATGAAAAAAAAAAACATTTAGTATATGTAAACCCAATCTGAACGAGATTTAGTTTGCTTATGTACTGCATATCTTTAACAATTTCAGTTTTTTTTTTTTAATAAAATACTTTTTTTTAATAAAGTACTTGTTTTACAAGAGATGAGCTTGTGCAAAACTCTTAACCCCCCCGCACACTCGACCCCCCCCCCAAGAAAAAGCCACCTCTTTGTTTGCTTGAGCTTTGGGGCAGGAATGACCTGGCCCACAGCTCACTGGAGTAGGAGAAAGGTGGGAGATCTGAGTTCATCTCTAGTTCATCTAGTTCATCTCTAGTTTTCAACTATTTTCATCCTTTATTGCATCTAATTGTTGTTGTTCACCTTCAGCCTATATACAGCCACTTCCTGCCTACATGCACATGCTCCAGTGATGGCTGCATGGCATTTCTCGAGGCAGGTTTTAAATTATCATCATTATAGATCATTAGAATGTTGGAAAATGTAATCACAGTTGTTTTCTATGATGGTAAAAATAATTTCTTCTGGAAAATGCAATAAAACTTTTTGGAAAGAAAGTAGGATATTTTAGCAATAGGAATTACATATATTTAAGTTTTTCCTTCCTTCCTCTGGGAATTAAGCCCAAAGACTAAATGTGACCGCATTTGGAGTGGGACTTTAATGTCATCTTACAATTACAGGTACCAAAGGAAATGACAGACACAAAGGTAGCTTGTAGGGTAAGTGCTAGTCTTTATTGCCTCTCTGTCACACCTTCTCTTAGTAGTTCTCTACTACTGCCCATAGATGAGCATTTCATGAAACATATGCCTGGCTATCATCCAATCATTTTGCACCTAAATCCACCCAACCCTGGTGACTTTAATTTTTAACACAAAAATGCAGAAAAATGTTTTTTTTTGCCCCTGTGGGGGGGTAGAGAGATTTTATACCATCCTAGATGTTAGCACATGGAAAAACATATTTGTGTTCATGTATATGTGTTTAATTTTCTCAAATACTAATCTTATGCTAAGCACGTATTTTTCCATTATACTTTACTAATATAACTAAATTAAGCAAAAATCGATTGCTTCATGAAGCTTAAAATATAAAAGACACTTAAACTAAAGGTCAGTACACTGACAGTTGCTGTTAATGATTCAAGTGTCTCTAAGTTCATCTTGAAAAGGAATCATATTAAAGATTTTCCAAATGAAAAGTTTTATGTGGTATGTAAGCTTTAAGAACAACATTTTGGCTGTGTCATTTCTCACCTCCATACTTTTTTTTATTCTTTTAAAAAACCTAGATTTTGATTTCTCAAAGGTGTCAGTGTAAGGAGTTTATTTACTGTGCAGGCTATATTCTAATAGGGACTTAAGTCTTTTCTTTAGCCAGTGGCTAGCTGGAGTATCATTATTTCCCCTGCCCCAGATGAGGTCATTGACCAGCCCAGGGTCTAACATGGAATTTGTTTGTGAACCCCACATCATTCTTTGTATTCTTTGCGTGCTGTCCCCTTAATTCATACCAGACCCCCATCAAGGATAAGGGTTTGGTAAATATTGTTAGGAGGAACCCCATGATGTTATATGTCATTTGTTAGGTTTTCTTCTTTGTGGGGTTTCTTTATAACCAATATCAAACTCTGATCTAGCATTAGGGTCTTGTATGAATAGGTAAGCCCAACCAGTTGGGAAATTTCCTTTATAATCTGTTAACATATATGCGGCTGCGGTTTCAGCGCGGGAGTCTGGTGCAGTTCTGTTCACCCCGCACATGTGTGAACTGGTTGTACTGAGAAGGCTGTGGTTCACGTTATGTGAATTGGATGCTGTTTAAAACGCATCCAATTTGCATATATGTGAGTGGAGCCTTAGTGGCAAATGTTTATTTTCCTTTATAAATGTCACTTTTGTTGTAGCACATTGTACATACGTGCCACTACACAGGCAGGTTTAAGGCTTACCACAAGCATGGTATTTGAAGGAATGTTGCATTTTTATTGTTGCCCTTTAACCCCTTTTAAAAGAGATGCTCCCAACCAAATGGTATTTTTGAAAAAAAGAAAAAATTTGCATTGGTACATTTTCCCTCCTGGCAGTGCCCAGCTCCCCATATCCTTTGTGTGACAATCCCTTACCTATTAGTCTTGGAAATGGACAGAATTGATTTTCAGGATTTAGCTCCCATTGACTTCAATAGGGTTCATATTACCATTCGCAGTTCACAATCTTTTTGGTTGGTTCAGTGAATGTCCCAAAAATATAACCCAGGAACATTTGACATATCACTGTTTGTGGATAAAGAAATTGTGGTTGCTAGCACCCCCACATCTATCATTTGGAAAGTCCTCTCCAGCTAACAGTTTTAATAAGTAGGGAGCAGCTGTATTCTACCCAGAAAGAGCTAATCCGATGAAATGAAGGAGGTCAACCGTCTAGGTACTTCATTTTTTGTAAAGTGAATAAGAGAGCTGGGATGTCAGATTTTGCTGGTTGTCAGGAAAGAGGTTCTGGTTTGGAGAGTTAATAGAGGAGAATAATGAAGAAAAAATATGGAGCTACAGAAAAAAAGCAGAAATAGGATTTTTGGAGAAAGAAACAGTTAGAGAGTTATTCTGTCAGAAAATAATGGACCGGTGTTTAAAGTGTAACACCATCTGATTTTTTTTCTTTTTAATTCTGGATAGAGTGGGGTAGGGCTAGAACAGATGTACTCCAGTTGGTTTGGAATTACAAATCCTAAGAGGCATTGCAAGACTCTGAAAGCCACAGGTATACCTCCCACAGGCATGATGGTATTTGTAGTTCCACACCAGATACAATGCTGAGGTTGCATACCCCTGGATTTGAACCTTTTTGGGGTTTTTACTGTCTTTGGCTAGGAAGATTCCTCCTCACAATTCTATTACTAGCAAAAGAGTTCAAGATTAGTATCCACCAGGACCACAGACAACAGCAGCTCTCAACCTATCCAAAACTAATTAAAAATGTTTTTGTTGTAGATGTAAAAGGGTAAGTTCACCTTTTCAGAAAAAATTACCCCTAATGTACCAGCACTGATTAACCAAAGTGATTCTGGTTGATCAGCGCTGGCACAGAGAATTGCTCTGAACCATCCTGGAAGCCCTGCAGAAAGAAGGGGGAGAAGAGCAGAGGTTTTAAATCCCTGGAAAGCTAGACCCTCTGCGAGGGCATTGACAGCATATCACCCGTTGTCAGGGCTGGGCTCAGCCCTTCCTTCCTCTGAGTTGGCCACTCAGCTGTCGGCTAATTGCCAGCTCCTATCTCTCCACAGTGACTCACCTGTTGATGATATCCTGCTCATCAGTCCTGCCTACTTAAGCCGTCCAGCCCACATGATCTCTGCCTTTGCCTTGGTCAACATCACAGAGATCTCCTGCATTCCTGTTAAAGACTTGCTTGGCTGACATTGCTTCTGGCTCCAGATCATGCTTGCTTTTCCACTACATTGATCTCTGGCTTCCTGACTTTCTGGCTTGTCTGTCTATCCGTTCCGGTTCCTTAACTTTGGCTATGTTTTGACTACATTTGTTTCTATTTACTTTTATTATTAAACAAGTGTGATTTAAAACCCCTTCCCGCCGAGCGTACGCAGATGTGCGGCCTCGGCTTTCGGGGGTTATACTGGGATGATGCCCGCAGCTGCAGGCATAATCCTGGTACCGTTTTGTAGAGTGGGAAATCGGCTTTCCAGGGATAACAACCTATGCAACTAAAAGCCGCTCAGCTGTTATCCTGGGGGAGCAGGAGGGGACGCCCCCCTCCCACCGCCTCCCGCCGCTCTGAACGGGGCTCCCGTCCCACCGGGAGTCCCGCTCATCGATCCGCCTCTTCCAGCGGCTAGAGACAGACTGGCACAAAGCTGCAAACGGCTTTGTTCCAGTCTCCTAATTGTAAAAACGGAAGCAAGGTCACAATGTCACTTCCTGTTTACTCGGCTGGGAATGGCGCCGGTTTTAAAAAAATATACAGTATTCAGAATCCCCGAAAACAGCGATCTGAATACTTTGAAGTGCAAAGGAGGGATTAGGGGTCTTTTAGACCCCGATTCCTGCATAAAGAGTACATGTCACTGCCTATTACTGTCACAAGGGATGTTTACATTCCTTGTGACAGCAATAAAAGTGATCATTTTTTTTTTTAAACAATTTAATAATATAAAAATAAATTAAATAAATGAAAAAAAATTTTTAAAGCGCCCCGTCCCCTCGAGCTCACGCAGCAAAGAAAACGCATATGGAAGTCGCGCCCCCACATATGTAAAGGTGTTCAAATCACACATGTTAGGTATTGCCAAGATCGTCAGAGTGAGAGCAATAATTCTAGCACTAGACCTCCTCTGTAAATCTAACCTGGTAACCGTAAAAAAAAATTTAAAGCGTTGTCTATGGAAATTCTTAGGTACCGTATTTTGTCGCCATTCCACGAGTGCTTGCAATTCTAAAGCCTGACATGTTTGGTATCTATTTACATGGTGTAATATCATGTTTTCACATTATACAAAAAAATTGGGTTAACTTTACTGTTTAATTTTTTTTAAACTAATGAAAGTGTCCCTTTTCCCAAAAAGTTGCGTTTAAAACACCGCTGCACAAATACCATTTGACATAAAATATTGCAACAATCGCCATTTTATTCTCTAGATACTCTGCTAAAAATATATATATAATGTTTGGGGGCTCTAAGTAATTTTCTAGCAAAAAATATGGATTTTAACTTTAAACATCAAATGTCAGAAATAGGCTTAGTCATGAAAGGGTTAACTGTACTTCTGTCTCCGTCTGATTCATGGTTTCTGACAAAGGCCATGAATTCAGAAGATGCAGTCAATCCACTTGTTGGTAATATTTTTTCCAGATTGGATGAGCAGGATCACCTCATGGATCAGTTTGCCATGGCGGTACAAACGCTCCTGAGTCGCACGGCTCACCTGGAATCTCCCACTGTGGCTGCTCTGGTACAACCAGTGTTGCAGGCCGTCCCTGCTGCTGCTCCAGTCTCTGTGCAGGCACCCGCCTTGAGTATTACTATAAGAGGTATGTCTGGTTCCTCTCTGCTTCCCCAGCGATTTGGGGGCAATCCAGTCCAATAGAGAGGGTTTCTCAACCAGGTTGAGATATACTTTGAGATGCTGTTCCAGGCGTTTCCCACAGACAGAAGCAAAGTAGGTTTCCTGATATCTTTGCTTTCTGAGAGAGCCTTGGCCTGGGCAGACCCTCTATGGGAGCCGCAAAAGCCTGTTGTCTTGAGTTACCCTGAGTTTGTGGCTTCTTTTAAAAAGGTATTTGACGTTCCTGCATGCTCAGCTTCTGCTGCCAGGTGCCTCATGTCCATCAAACAGAGTACGAGAACTGTTGCTGATTACACCATTCAATTCCGTACTCTGGCAGCAGAGGTTACTTGGAACAATGAGGCCCTCGTGGCTGCTTTTTTTAATGGTCTCTCAGATACTATCAAGGATGAGATAGCAGCACGAAATATAACCACTGAGCTGGAGAAGTTGATCACGTTTGCCATCCTCATTGACTCCAGACTCAGAGAAAGACTCTCTGTTAAGGAGCGCTTGCGGAAGCCTCATGTACATTTGTCTCCGAGCTTTACAGTCCCACCCTTGTCTCCCTCACCTCCCATGCCTCCTGCTACCGAGTCAGTCAGTGAAGGTGAACCCATGCACTTGGGCTTCACGCATCTCTCTGCGGATGAGAGAACCCTTAGGAGGAGGAAGAGATTGTGCCTTTATTGTGGCCAGGCAGGTCACTTTTCGAAGTCTTGTCCTACCCGTCCAGGGAACGCTCAAACCTTGAGGTCCTGTCACGGACAGACCTTAGGTGATGTTGTTTCGTCCCCAGTTATCCAGAAGGATAAGCCCCTGGTTTCGGTTACCTTTTCTTGGGCTGAGTCGTCCGTCGAGATACAGGCTTTAATTGACTCTGGGGCTGCAGGCCTGCTCATTGATGCTGCCTTTGTATCGAAGCACTCGATTCCGCTGCAGCTTCGTGACACTCCACTTGCCATTGAGGCTCTTGATGGGAGACCTCTACAGCCTGTCCATATGACTCATGAGACTGTTCCGTTGTTCATGGCCGTAGGGGCTCTTCACCATGAGATAATCCAATTCCAAGTTATTTCCTCACCTAAGTTTCCGCTGGTTATTGGTTATCCTTGATTACAGAGGCACAACCCTTCTTTTGATTGACTCCGTGCTGAGGTTCTCTCCTGGTCACCACAATGCAGTAAGACATGCTTCCAGAAGGTAGCCAAGGTCCTGTGCACCTCTTCACTCTCCTCCCTGCCGGAGGAGTACTGTGATTTTAGCAATGTCTTTGACAAAGGTCAAGCCAGTAGTTTGCCTCCACACCAGTCATATGATTGCGCAATTGACCTTCAACCTGGTGCCATACCCCCTCGTGGCCGTGTTTACCCTTTTTCGGTCTTCGAGGATAAGGTCATGGAGGAGTATGTTGCAGACGCAGTTTTTTCAAGGTTTTATCCACAAATCCTCATCTCCTGCTGGTGCTGGTTTCTTCTTTGTGAAGAAGAAGAGTGGTGAACTGAGACCTTGTATTGATTACAGGGGTCTCAATCATTTAACGATTAACAATGCCTATCCGATTCCGTTGATTACGGAGTCATTTGACCGCCTCAAGGGAGCAACGGTTTTCACGAAGCTTGATTTGAAAGGGGCATACAATCTCGTGAGGATTAAGGAGGGCAATGAGTGGAAAACTGCATTTAATACCAGAACAGGCCATTATGGGTACCTCATAATGCCTTTTGGCCTCTGTAATGCAGTTTTCCAGGAATTTATTAATGATGTCCTCCGAGATTTGTTGCAGTTATGTATGGTGGTTTATCTCGACAATATCCTCATATTTTCCAAGTCCCTGGAGAGCCACCACACAGATGTCTGTCATGTGCTTCAGAAACTAGCAGAGAACACTCTCTATTGTAAATTGGAGAAGTGCGAATTCCATCTTGAACAGGTTAAATTCCTGGGTTATGTCATTTCCACTGCTGTTTTTTCAAAGGACCCAGAGAAAGTTTCAGCAGTCCTACAGTGGCCCGACCCCTGGGTTTACGTCCTCTTCAGTGTTTTCTTGGCTTTGCCAACTATTATTGGAAGTTTATTTGTAACTTCTCGTCTCTGGTGAAGCCCCTGACTGATATGACCAGAAAGGACGGTAACCCACACGTTACCTTTTATCCTTGAGGTTAATGCTTCTGAGACTGGAGTTGGCGCCCTTCTGTCTCAACGTCCTACCTCTGAGAGCGCTATGTATCCTTGTGGCTACTTTTCCAAGAAATTGTCACCAGTGGAGTGCAATTACGAGATCGGAGACAGAGAGCTGTTAGCGATCATTTTAGCCCAGAAAGAATGGAGACATCTTCTCAAAGGTACCACTGTGTCGGTTCTCATTCTTACTGACCATAAGAATCTCACATTCTTGTCTAAGGCTAAATACCTCTCTCCCAGAAGGGAGCGATGGGCTCTTTTCTTGTCAAGTTTCAATTACATTGTCTCATTCTTACCCGGTACTAAGAATGTAAGGGCTGACGCTTTGTCACGACAATTTTCTTCCGCTTCCAAGATGGAGTCGGTTCCGGTTCCTGTGATTCCTCCTGATCGTATTCTGGCTATGGTTCGCACCAGTCTCACTTCTTCTTTGAGTGACAAAATTCTTGCTGCTCAGGTCCATGCTCCTCCTGAGAAACCTTGTGACCACTGCTATGTCCCAGAGAGTCTCCGTACACCCGTGCTCCAGACTTAACATTCCCCCAAGGCTGCTGGCCACCCTGGGAAGAATCAACTCTTTTGGGCCATTTCCCAACAATTCTGGTGGCCTAGTCTATGTGCTGACGTAACCGCCTTTGTAGCTCCCTGTTCCGTGTGTGCTCAGAGTAAGACTCCATAACTCCATGACACCTCCCAGTGGGCCTCCTTCAACCCATACCCAATGAAGAGAGGCCCTGGACCCACCTGTCTATGGATTTCATTGTGGAGTTACCCAACTCCCAGGGCAACACAGTTATCCTTATGGTGGTTGACCGGTTCTCGAAATTTTCTCATTGTATTCCACTTAAGAAGTTGCCCATTTCTAAGGAACTGGCTTCTATTTTTGCTCGGGAGATCTTTCGCTTACATGGGCTACCTAAGGTGATTGTCTCAGACAGGGGTAGTCAGTTTGTGTCCCAGTTCTGGCAAGCCTTTTGTGCACAGTTGGGAATTCAGCTTGCTTCCTCCTCTGCATATCACCCGCAGTCTAATGGGGCTGCAGAACGAGCCAATCAGTCCTTGGAGCAATTCCTACGATGCTATATTTATGACCATCATAACAACTGGTCAGACCTCTTATCGTGGGCTGACTTTGCTCACAATAGTGCCTTGAATTCTGCTTCCCGATTGTCCCTGTTTATGGCGAACTGTGGTTTCCAACCTTCCATGTTGCCTGACTCATTTGTTCTGCAGAGTATTTCTGCGTTAGAGGAGCACCTCCGTGGTCTTCATTCCACTTAGGCACAAGTCCAGGAGGCTTTGCGACAAGCTAATGATAGGTACAGACTCCATGCTGACCGCAGACGCCTGCCTGCGCCTTCCTACCAGGTTGGGGACAGGGTCTGGCTGTCATCTCACAACCTCCGACTTCATGTTCTCTTTCTGAAGTTCGCACCTCGGTTTATTGGGCCTTTCCATATTCTTCGCAGGTTAACCCAGTGGCTTATGCATTAGACCTTCCTTCCAATATGCGTATCTCAAATGTATTTCATGTCTCCTTATTAAAACATTTGGTCTGCAACTAATACCTGCAACTAATACTTTACCACCTCGGTGCCATGCCCTCACCCTGTACAGGTTAAGAACCATGAAGTACAGTCCATTGGCCGCTCAGCTGACGGATAATTGCCTGCTCCTATCTCTCCACAGTGACTCACCTGTTGATGATATCCTGTTCATCAGTCCTGCCTACTTAAGCCGTTCAGCCCAGATGGTCTCTGCCTTCGCCTTGGTCTACATCCTGCGTTCTTGTTAAAGTGTCATGACCTTGCAGTAATACATTCATGACCTGTCTGTCTCTTACATGGTCTGTGTATCAGCCTTGAGGCTTGTACTCTCACACCTGCATGCTTAAGTAATCTTCCCTCTATGTGGCTAGACCCTAGCCTCAACAGGAACCACTATTTAACACCGTATTCTCCAAGCCTGCCTTGCCGTGCAATATTGTGTGTTTGGCTTCCTGTTTGCCGTGTGCTCCAAGTTTGTCTCTGTCTCTGTTACCAATCTTGGCGTGTTCCTGACTATCCCTGTCTGCTTGTGACCCTGACCTTTGGCGCGTTCTCGACTATCCCTGTTTGCCTGTGACCCTGACTTTTGGGGTGTTCTCTGTTATCCTTGTCTGCTAGTCGCCCCGACATTTGACTACCTTATTACTATCCCTTGCTGTCCTGGGCTGCTGTTTCCTCTCCATCCTCCTGTAGCCTACCATGAGAGTGAGCTGGGAGACCCTGGGGGCCGCGACCTGGAGCCAGTTGCAGCCCAGTCCCTCCTCACCACTAGAGGCTCTGGTGAACACCTGTTGGCTCTTAGACTCCGCGCCCTGGGGAATCTATGCTCTAACTCACTGTGGGATCCGTGTTGGTGCTCCAGGGGACCTGCCTTCCTGAGCCACCCCGAGTTCCATCCGCAGCAGTCAGCCTTAGGGTCCACTATCATAGCGGTGCACTCCTGACCCCAACGGGGTGCATCTGTCACCTGGACACAGGTGACCTGACATAAAGACTTGCTGGCTGACATTTCTTCTGGCTCCAGATCCTGCTTGCTGGTCCACTATGTTGATCTCTGGCTTCCTGACTTTCTGGCTTGTCTGACTATCCGTTCCAGGTTACCGAACTTTGGCTATGTTTTGACTACGTTTGTTCTTTTTACTTTTATTATTAAACAAGTGTGATTTAACTGTACTTCTGTCTCGGTCTGATTCATGGTTTCTGACACTCGTGGAGGTATATACAGCAGGGAGTATGGTTAAAGGATTGGAAAAAGCATATGTTTGGGAGAGTTTTTGTAACCTATTCTGGGTATCGAGCTGGTAATATTGATATGTGTTTATGCTCAACATGTAGTTTACTTGGATGGATACACTGTCTTGAGATGTATGTTTTTACCTCAATAAAAACTTTTTCTTTGGATAAAAAAAAAATTAAAAAAAAACAGCAAGGACTAAGGTGGGGAGGATGTACGATATTAGTTCACCTTTTCACTTTTTCTGAAAAGGTAAACTAACAATTTAAAGATAACATCTGATAAAAGCATATGTCACTATAATAAATATGCCTATCATGGATTCCATAAAAGATGTCCAGCCCCTTTCCTGGCAAATGAGTGGTAAGTGACAAAACACATTACCCGTTTAGGCACATATCTTCTAACATGAGCACATTTTAGTTTACATAGAAATATAAAAAATAGAATTACAAATATCTATGTTAACATTTCTGTCAGTAATTGCTGCTTTACTCCAGTGAGATGTAATTGTAAAAATCTAAAAATTCTTATTGTGTAAGTCATGAAAATAAGCCTCTTTGCAATGAATAAATTTACATGGTGTTTGGGAAATGGGAAATCCCAAGTTCTGGCTTGTTTTTTCCAAATGATGGCCCCAGAAGTGGTATTTACAACTTAGACAAGTCAGACAATTGCTCCTTGATTTATCCAAGTTGTGACAATGCTCTTTACCTTCAGTTCCTTCTTCAAAACAACAGTTATTAGAGAGAAAACACACCACCAGAAATGAGGTGTGTCCCTATGACATCACATACCGGAACTACTAACAACTACACCACATGAAAAGATCTCAACATTGCAGTTATTGCTTATTTTATGCGAACAGTGATGATTTCACCAAAGATTCCTATTGTGGAACTACCGATGTTTCACAGAGAGGTTTCCTGGAGACCATTGCTTCATAAATCTTTACATGCTTTAGTTATCTACACAGCTACAAATTACTGGTAAATGGCTGGATTTAGGTGTGTTCTTGAGATTAAATACAGTGGGGACGGAAAGTATTCAGACTCCCTTAAATTTTGTCACTCTTTGTTATATTGCAGCCATTTGCTAAAATCATTAAATTCATTTTTTTCCTCATTAATGTACACACAGCACCCCATATTGACAGAAAAACACAGAATTGTTGACATTTTTGCAGATTTATTAAAAAAGAAAAACTGAAATATCACATGGTCCTAAGTATTCAGACCCTTTGCTCAGTATTTAGTAGAAGCACCCTTTTGATCTAATACAGCCATGAGTCTTTTTGGCAACAAGTTTTTCACACCTGGATTTAGGGATCCTCTGCCATTCCTTCTTGCAGATCCTCTCCAGTTCTGTCAGGTTGGATGTTAAACATTGGTGGACAGCCATTTTTAGGTCTCTCCAGAGATGTTCAATTGGGTTTAAGTCAGGGCTCTGGCTGGGCCATTCAAGAAGAGTCACAGAGTTGTTGTGAAGCCACTCCTTCATTATTTTAGCTGTGTGCTTAGGGTCATTGTCTTGTTGGAAGGTAAACCTTCGGCCCAGTCTGAGGTCCTGAGCACTCTGGAGAAGGTTTTCGTCCAAGATATCCCTGCACTTGGCCACATTCATCTTTCCCTCGATTTCAACTAGTCCCCCTGTCCCTGCAGCTGAAAAACACCCCCACAGCATGATGCTGCCACCACCATGCTTCACTGTTGGGACTGTATTGGACAGGTGATGAGCAGTGCCTGGTTTTCTCCACACATACCGCTTAGAATTAGGGCCAAAAAGTTCTATCTTGGTCTCATCAGACCAGAGAATCTTATTTCTCACCATCTTGGAGTCCTTCAGGTGTTTTTTTAGCAAACTCCTTGCGAGCTGTCATGTGTCTTGCACTGAGGAGAGGCTTCCGTCAAGCCACTCTGCCCAACGGGTGAAGGGCTGCAGTGATGGTTGACTTTCTACAACTTTCTCTCATCTCCCGACTGCATCTCTGGAGCTCAACCACAGTGATCTTTGGGTTCTTCTTTACCTCTCTCACCAAGGCTCTTCTCCCCTGATAGCTCAGTTTGGCCGGACGGCCAGCTCTAGGAATGGTTCTGGTCGTCCCAAACATTTTCCATTTAAGGATTATGGAGGCCACTGTGCTCTTAGGAACCTTAAGTGCAGCAGAATTTTTTTTGGAACCTTGGCCAGATCTGTGTCTTGCCACAATTCTGTCTCTGAGCTCTTCAGACAGTTCCTTTGACCTCATGATTCTCATTTGCTCAGCACTGTGAGCTGTAAGGTCTTATATAGACAGGTGTGTGGCTTTCCTAATCAAGTCCAATCAGTATAATCAAACACAGCTGGACTCAAATGAAGGTGTAGAACCATCTCAAGGATGATCAGAAGAAATGGAGAGCACCCAAGTTAAATATAAGAGTGTCATAGCAAAGGGTCTGAATACTTAGGACCATGTGATATTTCAGTTTTTCTTTTTTAATAAATCTGCAAAAATGTCAACAATTCTGTGTTTTTCTGTCAATATAGGGTGCTGTGTACATTAATGAGGGAAAAAATGAACTTAAATGATTTTAGCAAATGGCTGCAATATAACAAAGAGTGAAAAATTTAAGGGGGTCTGAATACTTTCAGTTCCCACTGTATATTGTTGTTTCATGACTGGATTCTGTACAAGTGTTTTTAGAATATACTGTTTATGAAATAATAATATCCAGGAGCTGTAGACTGCTAGCGAACACATAAGGCTTCCTACAAGACCTGAAGTTGAGCAAGTGATTTTGTGATGTGCAATATATCTTTGCTTAGCTTTCCTTGTAACTTTAAAATGGAAGTGATCTGAATGAAACCACCAGGGGCAATGGATGTGTAGGGGGTTGAGAGTTGATGAGTGCTTCTCTCTGGGTCACCTGGCTAGGCTAGCAGCCTGCCTTGTTTCACTCAAAGGGTCACAAGATACAGAACTGTAAAACAGAGCCTTCCAAACTGAGAGTTTAACTACAAAACCAGTAGAGATTACTTCCTAAAACAGTTTTTCTTTAAAAACAGACCCCCATCAGCATAATTTTATGTTTATTTCTAAACTGTTTAAGATACAACAGTTTAAGCTGTACCAACTCCTTTTTACTTGCTGCAGCAATATAGAGAAAAGCCAGGCTGGTCTAATTATTTTATTTCACTTTCTTAAAGGAGAAGTAGGGCCTAAACTTGTTTGACCCTACTTCTTCTGTGGGTCATAGAAGATCACTTAGTTTCGCTATTGTCTAATGTTCTTCAGAAGGTCCAGGATCTGGAGGGATCACGACTTTAATGTTGGGATACACCCAGATCCCTGACCGCCAGCTCTCACCCTAATAGTCAGTGCTCTATGCTCACTGAAGTCTGAGAATTGAGCGATCAGCAGTCTTTGATCATTCAGTACTTGGTCTTAGAGGCAGCGGGGGTGGGGAGGGGGGGGGGCGGCAGATGCAGCATCTGATCAATGCTGCATCCACCTAGATGAGCATGAATGTTTGTTTTTGTTTTTTGTTTCTTCTCTTTGAAATTAATAAAGCACTGGTGACTTTTTGTAAGCTTTTTTAAAGTAATTATTTGGTTAATAAAAATTAGTTTTAAGATAATCAACTTTTAGAGTCATCAACACCTTACAAGACTCTATCTTTTTTTTTTTTTTAACATAGTCAAGACTCTATCTTAAAGTTTGTTCAAGGATATAGTAAGATAGAATTCAAATTCAAGATCTAAACATGTCTTTTGAGGGAGATAAAGCTTCTGCAATATTGCAGCTGAACGCATACATGAGTAGCGCCACATATGAAAACGGTGTTCAAACCACACATGTGAGGTATCGCAGCGATCGGTAGAGCCAGAGCAATAATTCTAGCCCTAGACCTCCTCTGTAACTCAAAAAATGCAACCTGTAGAATTTTTTAAACGTCGCCTATGGAGATTTTTAAGGGTAAAAGTTTGTCGCCATTCCATGAGCGAGTGCAATTTTGAAGTGTGACATGTTGGGTATCAATTTACTCGGTGTAACATTATCTTTCACAATATAAAAAAAATTGGGATAACTTTACTGTTACTGTATACAGTGAGGCATGACACTAAACATACTAAAAAACAGAATTCAGTTTTACATACAATTATTCCTAGATGCTCTCTATAGGACAGTGTTTTTTAACCTTTTTTCAGTCAAGGCATACTTTAGAATTGAGCACAATCCTGGGGAACACCAGTCTAAGGGCTCGCGCACACAAGGAGGTGCGTCCGAGTGTGGGTGTTTTTCTGAATGTGTGTTGTGTTTTTAATTAGGCTGCTCTATGCTAGTGAAACATGCAAAAAATGTGCTGGCATGATTTTTAAATTGAGCCCCACCAAAATGCATAGTACTGTGGTACTGCGTGAAAACATGCATACAATTGGTGAATTGGTGGACATGTGGGGGTGCCATTAAGAATTAATGTCACCTGCATGCAACTGCAAAAGGCAACACATTTTTGTGTGGTGCAGAACAAAACATGTTACCGCACTGCACCTGGTGTAAAAATGCCTTAAAATGTTTATTTTGTGGTCATTAGGTTGTAAATCCCCCATATCCTCAGCTAACACAAATTCTGCGCTTCAAAATCCCCCTCGTAGCACAACCCCCCCCCCCTTCAAAATGCCCCCTCCTACCACAAATCCCCCTGGCAAAATTCCCCCTCTAGCACAAATCCTTCCCTCCTCCTAACCCCTCCTCCCCTTGCCTTTATTATAGCAAACGTAAAAAAATCCCTGATACAGTCCGATGAATAAAGGTTTCCTGTGTTGACATCTCGTTTCTCCTCCGGGGCTCTCTCCCCCTCCCTGCTGCTATCTATACAACCGCCAGCAAAACTGAAAACTGTGTGCACTGCCCTACCTTTCCTTAGCAACCAATGACATCATCGGTTGGTAGGGCACGAGCAGCCGGCTTGTACAGCTCTCAGTTTTGCTGGTGTTCTGACAAAATGTCGAACCTAGCAGAATGAGCAACTTGCATCACTTCAACTTTCTTTCAACCATCATGAATTGCAGATTTTGACATATTGCTGTTTATTTTCACAAATTGGTGTTTGGACACAACAACGGTAACCGAATAGAGTCCAGTGCATGATATAATGAGCGGAGATTGTTACTCCGCTCTGAAAATAACCAAGAAAATGGCCACCTCCGA
This sequence comes from Lithobates clamitans, assembly GCA_037952925.1. Taxonomy (NCBI): domain Eukaryota; kingdom Metazoa; phylum Chordata; class Amphibia; order Anura; family Ranidae; genus Lithobates; species Lithobates clamitans. The sequence continues at coordinate 2,435,934 of JBBGZY010000603.1, read as the reverse complement.
GGCAGCGACAACTTTGTCCTCGTTAACCGCTGTGCTGTGAAAACAGCAAAATCTTCCAGTACCGAACTGTACTCAGTAGCCGGTGTTGTGTCCAAACACCAATTCGCCCAAATCAGCAATTACTGATGGTTTAAAGAAAGTGGAAGTGACGTGGTTTGATTTTCTGCCGAGTTGCCTATTTTGTCAGGACACCAGCAGTAGGATAGATAGCAGCAGGGAGGGGTAGAGAGCCCGGAGGAGAAATGGGATGTGCTCTCCCTGCCCCGTATACACAGAAGTTAACATAGGAAACCTTTAATCTTTGGACTGTATCTGTAATTTTGCCATGGCATCCCTGGGGACTCTTTGTGGCACCCCAGTTGAAAAATCCTGCTACAGGAGAGCTTATCTTAATTTTAGAGTTCAGTTCTAAATTAAGATATAAGATTGCTAGAAGTTATTCAGCACCCAACACACTTTGGGGTTGGTTGAAAGTCTGCATCCCTGTTGTCCTCTGTGATCCCTTCTGCTGACCCTTAATTCACTCTTATGTCCTGTAGGGATGTAGGAACCAGCTACGGAAACCGGAAACCACAATGGGGTTGATTCACTAAAAGCAAATGAACTGTGCATTTAGCAAAGTGCAGTTGCACTCTGCAAGAGCAGTTGTCCAAGAGTTTATTAAATGAGCAGAAGCTCTGCTGACTTCCATCATCCAATCATATGCAAGCAAAAATGCATTTTTTTTGTTTTCCCTGCATGTGATTGGGTATTCTTTACAAAGTGAATCTTTACCTCATTTACTAAGCTCTGGAGCAACTGCTCTTGCAGAGTGCAACTGCACTTTGCCAAGTGTACAGTCTATTTGCCTTTAATGTGTAGTCAATGACAACAGCATTTGACAATACCAGAAGTGCTGAATGCTGAACATCCTGCAGCAACCTTAGATCTTTAATGCAACAGAATTCAATGGCAGCAGGGCAGATAACTATTAATTGTTTGCCTTTTTTCAGTTTATCCAGTTCCCGACAGGCTCACGCAGATATACTGCGGCAAAATGGCTCCCCTGGGCGAAATCCCATATAGGTATGTCCTACCCTTTTTCAACCACCAGAGGGCAGGCACGCGCGCCCGCTGGACGGCAGAGGGCACGATGCGCGTCGCCGACAGGCACGATCGCCGCCGGCCACACGCAATCGCGTGCACGAGTGCCAGCACGAGGATTTGTGTGTGTAAACACACAAATCCATGTGCTGTCAGGGAAGAGGAGCCATATCCTTTGTTCCTACTAAATAGGAAAAACGATACTTCTTCTCTCTAGTCAATCCTACCCCCCCCCCCACAGTTAGAACACATTAAGGGAAAACATTTAACCCCTTGATTGCTCCATAGTGCTAACCCCTTCCCTGCCAGTGACATTTACACAGTAACCAGTACATTTTTATAGCACTGATCGCTGTATAAATGCCAATAGTCCCAAAAAAGTGTCAAAAGTCTCCGATCTGTCCATCGCAATGTTGCAGTACCGCTAAAAATCTCAGCTCACTGCTATTACTAGTAAAAAAATGTATAAATAATAAAAATGCAATAAAAATGCCATAAATCTTTCCCATTGTTTGTAGACACTATAAGTTTTGCACAAACCAATCAATATACGCTTATTGCGATTTTTTTTACCAAAAATATGTAGAAGAATATATATTGGCCTAAACTGATGAAGAAATTCGTTTTTGTTTTTTTTAATTGTGGGTATTTATTATAGGAAAAAGTAAAAAATATTGGGTTTTCTTTTTTTTTTTTTTAAATTGTCGCTTTTTTTTGTTTATAGCACAAAAAATAAAATACCACCAAAAGGGCACTCTATTTGTGGGGAAAAAAGGACACAAATTTTGTTTGGGTACAGCGGCAAACGACCGCGCAGTTGTTAGTTAAAGCGACGCAGTGCCAAATTGTAAAAAAGGGCTCTGGTCAGGAAGGAGGTAAAATCTTTCGGGGCTGAAGTGGTTAAGGAAAATACATTTGCTGTAAACACTGTTGCAAAAACCCATTGGGCAGAGTTAAAGCAGAAACAGCCTTTGCACCAATGTTAATGTGATCTGAATATTTTACTAACTGCCCCCATCCTGTTCTGACAATTTTCTGGGGTGCTGTGTTTATCTTATGCCAAGTATTATAGATGAGAAAGCCCTGGCAAGCCCTCTTTACCTTTCCCTCTCATGCTGTACCAGGCTTCTTCTTTTATTTTTGAGCCCAGTACTTTTTACTGAGCACTCCTGGTATAGTTACATTTTATGTATCATTTTGCTATTTTCCCTAAAAACATATGTGATAATTTTCTTTCACTTTGTATTTCCCCATTGCAATGCACATGCTTTAAAAAGAATTAAACCATGTCTGTGCTTTATAGTCCTGCTGGTCTGTTAGAAGTCCCCTGTGATTAATCACAAATAATTTAAAAAGATGCAGCCTGGTTATATCTTTGCTCTATGTATCTTGGCTTTTGTTAGCACATTTTAATTAGTATCTGGTATCTGCAATAAACAGTAAACATAAAGAGCTTTGCAAAAATGTATTAGACTGTTTGTTTTCACACTCTAATGCATATTTGCACAATTTTACCATGAAAAAGGAAAAACATGCTAAGCTCTTGGGCTCCTTCCCAAATATCCTGGAACAGAATGTAGAAGTGACTAAGAATAAAACGGAGTCACATCATGCTTCAGGATTTAACTAAACAGAACAGAGCAAATCCTGTACAAAGAGAGCTCTGTGAGAATATTCCCCCCGTTCTCTTCTAGAGAGGCCTGGAAATCACTGGACCACAGTAGCTGCAAGAGAATAAGTGCTAATGAGATCAAATGCTTAATATTGAGAGCAGAGATTAGGTTCCTGTCATTGAGGTTGGTATGACTTTGATAAAGAGCAAAGGCCACCAATATTTATCTTCTTGTGCTCATAAATATAGTACTTGAAACTTAAGGTTACTGAAATGCTGCAGGTTAAGTCACTGATTAATTGCAACTGTTATTACAGTTTGCTGTGCTTTCTTATAAATGACTCTAATTCTAACACGGTTAGGATTTGTGAGCATAACCCACAATAGAGTGCTCAGTGCAAATTTACAGGTATCCAATGTATGAGAAGCACGTTCAGCCATGTGGGTTGATAATCACAGCATACTAAAATGAACATGGATTACAACATTGGTATTGTAGTCCTTGCTGATTTCAGGTCGCCCCCCCCCCCCCCTTTTTTTTTATTCAGGGAAGCATTATAACTTTTAAGGAGGGCACACAACTCAACCCTTTTTTGTGTATTTCCCCTGTAAAGGAATTTGCCAGTACTACGGTACTATATGTGTGAATGAAAAAAAGTGTGAATTAAAAACAAATCACATTGCATTATCATTATAAAATACTTTCTCCTTAGTTTATTTGGGTGATATAGTTAATAGGACAGTTGTATTTGCTTACATTAACTGCAGACTGCACAAGAATCGCCCCAGAGGAACAATTAAACTTTCAACATACCTGGATTGGAAGTCTGAGATGACGAGGGTGGCATCTCTCACTGCTTCAGCCCAAACAACCCCGAGAGAACAGGGACCATAGGGTGTAAGGCGTGTCACACACAAAGTCTGATGGCCATGACACTGGAACTTGAGGGCAATGTCTTCAGGTAGACAGGGTGCAGGAGCCAGAAAACAAGCCATAGTCAACAGCAGGTGGACAATGTGGTACAAAACCAGCACCAAGAGACATGTAAAGTCAGCAATTTGTTGGGGACAAGGTACCAGGGCAGCGAGCAAAGGGCGGGGATGGGGTAATTTACTAAAGGCAAAAGACTGTTCACTTTGCAGGGGAAGTTGCACTTTGCAAGGGAATTTTCCCCAAAGCTTAGTAAATGAGGTGAAGTACTGCTGATGTCCATCATCCAATTATGTGCAAGCAAAATGTTGTTGTTTTTCTCTTTCCTTGCATGTGATTGGGTATTCTTTGCAAAGTGAAATTTCACCACATTCACTAAGCTCTAAGGAACATTTCCTTGCAAAGAGCAACTTCCCTTGCATGTAAACTGCCTAGTTTCCTTTAGTAAATCAACCTTATATTCTGTGAAATAGGTTGGAGTCAATACGGGAGCAGATGATCAGACCAGTCAAGGAAAAGAGGGACAAGTTGGGTCAATAACAGGAGTCAAACAGAATCAGGTTGCAGAATCACAGATTGTGTGTAAATTACTGAAAGCATTTCAGTACTGAAACCTGGTAGGGCTCAGCTTTAAACCTGTCTGGTCCCACCATGAACAGCGAGCAGGCAGACACATCCTTAAACAAGCTGTTAGACCTGCCTGCACAAAGCAAATGACCAGCACAGTTCTATATGCACATGTGCATGAGCGTATACTGGTAAGTGATTACAGGAACCTTGTTGCTAAAATGAAAGCTCAAAAAATAGTTTCACTGCAAACAAGACAGTTATTTTTTACTTCACCTGTTGAACCTGCCACTGAAATCCACTGTTTTCAAAGGAAACAGCTGCCTGAGTGATCTTTACAAACAAAAGTCCTGTATACACGATCAGAAAATCGGAAGTAAAATTTAGTTCGGTGAACGATCTGCTGATTTTCTGATCATTAGTATGGTGCTTTCGACAGCCGATTCCGAATTTTCGGACGACAATAGCTGGATGTGCAGGCTCTAAAATTTTTGTTGTATGTGAACACAACATCCAATTTTCGTTTAATTAGTTTGATTAGTACAGTTTTCATCCAAAAAAAAAACGTAAGAGCAAGACTACGCATACTCAGAAACGAAAGAACACATACAAAACAATTCAACACATTACATCACTTCTGAAATTGAATTCTGCTGTACGAGAATGTTTGTATGTTGAGCAACCTCTTCACTTTCGATATGAGACTACCATGCAACAAAAAATGAAAAAAAAATGTCCGATAATCTGATCCTGTGTACCCTGCTTAACACAGGGAGTGTCAATTTCCTAGTCCCCTGCAATTTTCTATGGTTTCTCCTGCCAGCCTCCACATCATTACAGCACATTGTGGTGACAATGGGTTTGGCAGAGTGAACCACTGAGCACAAGGAGGACCAGGAATCCTACACTCGTGGAAGTGTCTGTTTCTGAAAAGTCTTCAGGCAGCTGTTTCAGAGTGCAGATCATGATGGACACAGTCCTTCCAATAGAAATTCAGTGAGAACAATGTACCCTTTAGGTGCCATCCTTTCTGACAGCATTCATTCATTAAGATGATTGCACTGGCATTCTGTCATTCAAGTAGCATCCAGAAGGAAAACCTGCAAATTTTTTATATACATACATATAAGATATAGTCCTAAAAACTTGACACAAGACACAAAAATGATGTCACATGCAAAGAGATATTCCCCATGATAAAGAAGAATATATCTAAAACCAACATTTTCCCATTAAGACGTTTTTGAATATGATAAAAAGTGACAACCCCTGTCAGGCTTTAATTTCTGTCTAAATAACCTTCTCTATTTATCGTACTGGCCAAATGTTTTATTTGTCACCAAATCCCTTCACCTCTTACTTTCCCCTCTCCTGTACTGTGCTGTTTCTGGAAAGTTAGATAAAATCTCCCCAATTGGACATAGACAGTATTCCTTACTTAGATATACTTTATTCATACTTTCTATAAATATAACTAAGCATATAAGCAATATTAATTAAAAAATAAAAAAATTTAAATTAATTCAATCAGACTATAACTGTGATGCTGAACACTAATTAATAAAGAATCACATAGCAACATCTTTATTTAAAATTATTATTAAAAATGACATTTATATCCAACTTGACTATGTCTCCTACTAGGTGTAATCTTACTGCTTGAACAGGTATTAGCATATTAATTTTACTTAATTGGATATAAACATTGAAAATGTTCTGCTTGGAGATATATTTCAGATCAAATAAGGTAACACATTTATTATTTCACTTAACATTGTGTTCTGGAAGGTCTAGCAAAACAAAACTACACAGAACATTTTAATTTATACATTAAAAGTTATGAAAAAATCTGTTGAGTTGCATTATAAAGATTAAAGTCTAGGAATAGCAAAAACTTTAATTCAACTTTTAGATGTGTTTGAAAATATGTGCTAGTTAAAAAAATTGGGTTTTCTTGGCTATACTATAAAACCCTGATGCTCATTCTGATTGCAGTAAATTGTATTTTAGACAAAGCAAATAATGTTATATTGAGTTATCACAGTCTTTGTGTAAAAGGCCAGGACAGCAAGACAACATAGAATAGGCTTTATTAAACTTTCACTGGTTACATTTTGCCCCCCCCCCCTTGATGAACTGCTTAAAATACATATATAAAAAAACACATGTAGGGAGAAAAATTATATTCACCTTTTCTCCAGCTTCTGAGGTGCAGTGGGTGTCATCATCATTGTCCAAAGTGGTCCTGTGGAATGCTGAGTAACCCATATTTCACTAGAGGTTGTTTCAGCACAGTGCTAAGAGCGTCTTCTCAGGGAGATTTGGAGCAATCTATATTCTGCAGACCTTGCCGGAATGAGGATAACATTACCCTTGCCTAGCCACTGTGGGCAGAACCAGGGGCACAGGTGAGTATGCTATTTAACATATTTCTTCGCCCCTTAATTAGAAATATCCTGACTGTACCTCACCATGTTCAGGGAGTGAAAAGTAATCTCTTTTGGAGGAAGGCAGACGTGCACATTAATGTGAAAGGAAGACACTACCTTGGAAAGAAAGGAAAGTTGAGGTCCAAAGCCCTACTTTGTCCTTATAAAGCACCAGGAAATGTGACATAAAGGTAATTATCAGAGAATGAGATACCAACAGCCATTAGAAAATGATGGACAGAAGTGAAATTTGTCCATTGATAATGCAAGATTATGGTCAAGTTACTGTATGTAACAATCTTGACAAATGGAGAGATCCTAGGATTATATCCACTAGGCAGCACACCATTGGAAGAAGGCCTTCCAAGCAATTTAGTAAATGCAACAAGATGTGGGCTTAGGAGCCTGAGGCATGGTGGATAGGTTCCACACAGGACTGTTTTAGCCAAGCCCAATTTTCTCTTACTCTGTACTTCCATATCCATTCCATTAAAGTTAGAATGAAAAGCAGCTATTAATAAGAATCAGTCCCTGAGAGAGATGGTGCTGCCCTTCAGGTCTGGTATGAATTTTAAGGGGGAACCCTGCACCAAAATAAAAAAAATGGCATAGGGCCCCCCCACAAAATCCATACCAGACCCTTATCCGAGCACGCAACCTGGCAGGCCACAGGAAAAGAGGGGGGACGAGAGAGCGGCCCCACCCACCTCCTGAACCGTACCAGGCCACATGCCCTCAACATGGGGAGGGTGCTTTGAAGTAGCCCCCAAAGCACCTTGTCCCCATGTTGATGGGGACAAGGGCCTCATCCCCACAACCCTTGCCCGGTGGTTGTGGGGGTATGCGGGCGGGGGACTTATCAGAATCTGGAAGCCCCCTTTAACAAGGGGACCCCCAAACACTTTTTATGACATTAACTTGCATATAAGCATTTAAAATGAGCACTTTTGATTTTTCATGTTCGTGTCGCATAGACTTTAACGGTGTTCGTTTGTTCGTCCGAAGAGGCTTCCGTCCATGGTAAGAATCTTCCAGCAAAAAGGCCTGATCCTGACCTGATCCTGAGAGACCATAGGTGACCAAAGCCATTATAGCTTGGTCTTAGGAAAGGGGGGAACTGTCTTCCTTAGATAAGGGGGGGAACTGTTCCATTTCCACAGAATGTTCTATTGGATAACTCTGGTGTGAAACTAGGCAGAAGGAATTGCATGGAAGCCCCAATATCCACGTGAACAGGTAGAAAAAAGCAAGGTTGTGCTTAAATGCAACCCTTATGCCTCTACATGGGTATTTCTAGACAAAATGTTTTGTTGCCAGGCTCTTACTGCTATCCGAGCTTCCCTTAGAGATATTTCTCCCTACTTACTGTAACCATGACAATGACTTTACCAGACAAGAAGTTAGGGACAAAAACAGAAACATTTTTCAGCAGAGTAGGAGAAAACTAGAAAGGTAACCTATGTCAGCTTTTTATTACTGACTCACTACTACTCACTTCCGATTTGGTTAAATCATTGCCACTGTGACATTTAGGGGAAATCTCTATCAAAACCCCAGAAAGCAGTAAAAACCTGACAGGGGTCCTATTCTTTTCCTACTTATCTAAAACCTAAAAAAAAGTTTGTCTGGAAACACACTTCAAACTACAGCCCCCTATAAACTAAAGCCCCCCAACAATTAATGCCCACAAACTAAAGCCCAAGCCATTAAAACCCCCTAAACTAAAACCACACAAAGAAAAATCCTCAATGCTAAAGCCTCTTAAATTTAAAGCAGTATTAATTCCGAAACCAAAAATGTAATATATTGCAACTTACTGTACAAATAATTTTATCTTTTTTCACCTGGTGATCCACTCTGAATGAAGGAGCACAGGGGCACCTTGGGACAGCAGCATTGTTAATCTTGGGGGAGGGGTGTGTTAGATGGACTAGCAGATTTAGATACAAAACTTACAAACTTAAGTGGAACTCTAGCTAACACTTTAGATGCATAAGCAGTTACAGCAAATAGTATTTTTCTTTTTGGGATAAAGGTTTTCACATAAGTATTTAAAATATGATCATTGTAAGCACCTTTGTCAGTAATGCATGGCTTGTAACTGCAATATCTGTAGGATTTGTTCTATTGAAAATAACAGACTTACTGCCCAGAATACTGCTTTAAATCCCAGACCTTTAAAGCCAGAACCCTTAAAACCGCCTAATTTTTGTCCTCATCCTGTAAAAGCTCCTAAACCAAACTTTCTAAATCCCCTAAACTAAAGTCCATGGCCATTAAAGCGTCTACACTATAGCCATCTTAAAGGGGTTTTTAACCCATGAGGTTTTTTTACCTTAATGCATTCTATGCATTAAGGTGAAAAACCTCCTGTCATGCAGCAGCCCCCCTGAGCCCCCCTTTTACTTACCTGAGCCCCGTAATTCCTGCAACGGGAACAAGCACACTAGCTCCGGCCGGTGTCTCGTGTCGTTATTGGATAGATTTATAGCAGCGCAGCCATTGGATCCCGCTCAGTGGCGTAACTAGAACCTTCAGGGCCCCCGATGCAAGAAACCATGGAAGGCTCCCCTGACCCCCGGACAGGGCTCTTTCCTCCGAGCCTGATGGTGGAACACCAGGGCCCGGTCACAAGTGGGTGGCTGCATATAAAGTAACCGATTTCTCCATCCACCCCCCCGCTTCTCCTCCTCTCCCTCCCACAGGCATTCAGCGGCCGCAGGAGGAAAATGGAGAGATCGGTTCCTCTATGTCGGTGTTTCTCAATCTTTTTTCCAGTCAGGGCACCCTTGAAGTATACCCCTAGGTGAATGGGGCTGCACTGCAACCACCCTGCAACTGTGTGCATTGCATGCAGTTGCAGTATAGTGATGATGCATTTAAGGGGTTAAAACAGGCGGTCAGTAGGCAATATATTGCCTTTTTACCGGCTGTCAAATGCCTCTGAAAAGCGATCTGAGCATGGATCGCTTTTCAGAGGAACAGCATTTTTTTGCTGGTACTATGAACAAGCAAAAAAAATTAAAAAACGGTTCTGATTGTACAGGTATAGGGGGTCAGGATTAAAAGTGTATAACAAAAATGTGCATGCATACATGTAAACACATACACACACATGTATAAAAACACAAAAATATAAAAACACACACATATATATCAATAAATGCACATATGCATGCACAAATAAAGCAGTGGGGGCTGGTGCTCAAAATTTTTAGGGGGGCGCAAGCAAACTGAAAAATTCAGAAAAAAAAACATCAATTGCAGCCACCGTGCCCATCAATTGCAGCCACTGTGCCCATCAAACTCCGCCACTGTGCCCATCAAACGCTGCCACTGTGCCATCAAATGCCACCATTGTGCCCATAAAATCCTGCCACTGTGCCATCAAATGTCGCCACTGTGCCCATCAAATGCTGCCACTGTGCCCATCAAACTCTGCCGCTGTGCCATCAAATGCCGCCAGTGTGCCCATCAAACGCTGCCACTGTGCTCATCAAACGCTGCCACTGTGCCCATTGAAGTCTGCCACTGTGCCATCAAATGCCACCACTGTGCCATCAAATGCCACCACTGTGCCCATCAAATGCCACCACTGTGCCCATGAAATGCTGCCAGTGTGTCATCAAATGCTGCAACTGTGCCATCGAATGATGCCAGTGTGCCCATTAAATGCCGCCAGTGTGCCCATTAAATGCTGCCAGTGTGCCATCAAATGCTGCAACTGTGCCATTGAATGCTGCCACTGTGAATCCCCTACCCCCTTGCCCGCTCTCCATCTGCACCGCACTTACCCTGTCTCGGTGGTGTAGCGGGTGACAGTCACGAGCGGGGTCCTCCATGCGTCTCCTGCCGTCCTTTCCTCCTGATAGGCGTCCAATAGCCGTGCCTATCGTTTCAGGTGACGGGTAACAGACCCGCACACCTGATTCGTGGAGAGGCGGTTCAGAGTTAGAAAAGTGAATATTAATTTGCTTTTCTAACACACCTGGGTGGACTGTGAGCGCCAAGAATGGTACTCGCAGTTCACCTATTTTGAAGCCTATTAGAGCCTATGGGTCTAATCAGGTGCTTCAAAAACACCCCCCCTCTTTAATTCTGGCGCCCGAAAAGGGGCGGACACCTAGATATGGGGGTGGCAGCGGTGGCCATGCTATGCATGAATCTATTCATTGGTCATAGAGGGGGTGGCTGGAGAGAGGGGGCGGTGCCCGTGTGCCCTTATGGACACACCGCCACTGATAAACACATGCACATACACATACATGCACACTCACATCAGCCGCCATGTCGCCATGGCGATCTCAACAACCCCTATAATTCCGCCACTGATCCCGCTGCTGTCACTCAAATCCAATGATGTGGGTGCTGGGGTCGAGTCCTGCTGTCTGTGTCAAAAGGACTCGGGAGCGCGCCTGCACGGCTGTCACAAAGGAGAGCGCTTCTCCGACGGGGCACTCGAGAAGAGGAGGAGCCACCAGCGCCGCTAAGGGACCCCAGAAGAAGAGGATCGGGGCCACTCTGTGCAAAACCAACAGTACAGAGGAGGTAATTATGATATGTTTGTTATTTTAAAAAAATAAAATGAGGGTTTAGTAACCCTTTAACTAAACCCTCTAACCTCAATGCCCCTTAATTTGCAGCCCTCTAAACTAAAGCCTTCACTTCTAAAGCATATTTCCACTTTTGCAGTCAAATTTTAGAAAACCCCACTATACGGTATGTTTATTACAGTATGTGTTCCCATTCACACAGCATGCTTAAATCTAAAAAAATATATATATTTCTTACTTTTTATATGTTTTTCAGAAGTAGGTGTCATGTCTGACTGCAAGGCTTTTTGAACAATGTCAGAGTGTGTCTGTCCTAAAGCTGGCCATACACCATACAATTTTCCTGTTCAATTTTCTTTAGATTTACCTTCAACTATGTAGTACAAGGGCCTACCTGATTGCATCCAAATTGAAAGTGTTTAGGTTTGACTTCCTATTATATGGTTTTGGTAAATCTAAAGGAAAATTGAATAGTGTATGGCCAGCCTAAGACTGTCCTTACTAACATACAATGCCCAGCCTCTAAACTTTTAACCCTTTGTTGGTACAGACAGTGTTCTAATCTAGTTTCAATAGATAATGAAGATCTATGTGCAAAGTACAGACAGGGTTTATTATGACAAACTTAGCTGCATGGCCCTCCTCATAAACAAAGTGAAATATGGTGGATTTTTCCTTGCTAGAGGGTCAAGAAACAATTTTTAAGTATTGTTTTTATTTTATGCTATGTGATTGAAGATATGTAACAAACCATCTAAAGGAAGACCCTTAACCTAATATGTCCTAATTTACAGCCCAACTAAAACGCTGGTAAAGTTTACTAAACTGAAGCACTTGACCCTAAAGCCCCCCAACATCAAAGCCTCCAAAACATAAGCCTTTACTTTTAAAGCCTCCCCATTTCTAAAACCACCTTAAAATGATAGTAAATTCTTGTTTTCTTTTTTTTTTTAAATAACAAACATGCACAGAGCAGCCCAGATCCTCTTCTTCCCAGGTCCCTCATGGGCGATCCTAGGCCCCTCCCTTCTGCTGAGTGCCCCCACAGCAAGCAGCTTGCTATGGGGGCACCCAAGCCAAGCCACTGCTCTGTGTGTTCATTCAGACAAGGCTGCGGCTCGGCGCTGCCCCCCTCTCTCCTCATTGGTTCACTGACTTTGACTGACAGCAGCGGGAGCCAATGGTGCCCACTGCTGTGTCTGAGCCAATCAGGAGGGAGAGCTGAGGCTCTCTTGCAACATCGCTGGATTAAGATGGGGCCCAGGTAAGTATTAGGGGGGCTGAGGGGGGCTGCTGCACAAAGAAGGTTTTTTATCCTAATGCATAGAATGTTTCCGCCTTTAGAACCAGGCTTAAACTCCCTCTTCCATCCGACTCATCTGCTGGCATGACTCATGCCTATTTATGAGGTGGCCTGCCCCCTGCCAGCCCTTTACTGGGGATTGGGCCCTCATAAATATGCCAAGTAGCTCCTCCTAACCTCTACTTACTATATCTAGAACATTCTCTAATGTCCCACAAAAAATAATATAAATTTGTTTTGGGTACAATGTTGCATGACTAAGTACAGTAATTGTATGTTAAAGTATCAAGGCGGGGCGTGGCCTGACGAGGCATGTGAGCAGACCTGCTGCACGGAGCTTCCGCTGATGATCCTGAATCTCATCCTGTCCTCGCACTAGATTCTGCCTGTTTTTGCCCAAAATCGCTGCCTGCTGCCTCCTGGGGTCGTCCAGTAACGCTGGACATCCCAGCCGATGATGACCCGGGGGGAATCGATTGGAAGCCACAGCCATGGAGCCCCAATCTGGCCAAGATGGCGCTGGACAGCCCCAGCCTCCTAAACCACAGCGCCGCCCGGAGAAGAAAACTGAGAAGGGGGGTAAGTCAAACAAGCCTCTGAAACCTAAAGAGCAGCCCAGGGACATGCTGTACTACACCCAAAAGCTGGTTGGGTGCTCTGACTCCCCCCTGCCTGTCTCTCATCAGCCCTTATGCACCTCTGAGATTGATAAATGGGAGGACACAAGCATGCTGGATGACACAATGCCATTAGAAATGCAGCATGATCTCATGTCTGATCCATCTGACTCCCCTTCAGAGGATAGTGCTCAACCCTCTCTGAGTGAGATTCTGCATGCAGTGCATAAGTGCACTGCCTCTGTGGAGGACTTGAAGGAGAAATTTGGAGGGCTAAGGGAAACGGTATAGTATCTCTCATGCGTCAAGACCTCCAAAAGATCAGGGAGAGAACCACAGCAGTGGAGGGAAGGGTGAGCGACGTGGAGGACCAGTTGCCCCCCCCCTTTACAGGGATGTCAGAATGGCCATTCAAAATGCCTTCCAAGCTCTCAGTAAAACTGACGACATCGAGAACCACCTGAGATGCAACAATGTGCGTATAGTGGGGCTCCCAGAAAAAGTGGAAGGCTGGGATCCCACAGCATTTATTGAAGGATGGCTGCAGGAAGTTTTCGTCAAAGAAGCTTTTTCCCCTATTTACACTGTGGAAAGAGCCCACAGGGTGCCCCCGCGACCCCTTCAGCCTGGCAACCCCCCACGATCGATGCTAGCCAGACTTCTGAATTATAAGGATAGGGAGGTGGTGCTGCGTCTGGCTAGAGAAAAGGGCACTGTCACACACAATGGCACCAAAATCTCATTTTATCCGGACTTCTCCGCGGAAGTGCAATGCAGACGATCGGAATTTGCTGATGTCAAGAAAAGGCTACAAAGGCTGCAGTTACCATATGCAATGATGTTCCCAGCCAAGCTAAGGGTGACGGCCGGAGGACAGAGCCAATTCTTTGAAAATGCAGAAGACGCAGCGGCCTGGCTGGATCGCAATGAGCAGGATCTTCGCCGCCAAGGCCGAGAAGATGGAGCAGTATAAACCCTGTTTGGGAGTTAAAATGCTGGGAATTATAGGGCGTTAAATCCCTTTTTCTGTTCTTCATTTTGAAGAGGAACTATACATGTTATTCACACAGCGAGTGACTAACGCAAAAAATCTTTATTTTTTCATTACTCGTTATCTCCACCACTAGCAATGGCCCACACTGGTGATGCTACCGTGTCGGGTGCTTGTGAGTTATGTGAGGTCATGGGTTACATGGCTAATGTTTCAATGCCCAATTGGCATAAACAGACAGAATGGATCACATAACCTACAGCCCCTGGAAAGTTTTGGATATGTTTAATCATGGCTAGATCCAGGCTTTCATCTATCTCAGTTTATGTTTTGTTTTCTACTGTTCTGCCGCGCAGTTGCGCTAGACTATCCACCTTTTACGAACACTGTGTTTCCAATGTACAGCCCCCCTGCAGGGCAAATTCTTTCTGATACAATATGATCCACTACACCAGGGCCATCGTGCAGTCCAAGTCAATCTGAACTCTAAGGGTCAGATGGCTCACAACTGTATGCAATGTTGTCCACACCTATAGTATCATGGAATGTACGAGGAGTGAATGACCCCCTAAAAAGGATCATGATCTCCTCATGTTTGCGCAAATTCCACTTCAACTGCTATCTAGATCCCAAATTGGATAGACACCCCCGGTCCCCCCCTAGGGGTAGCAGGGGTACTGCGTTGAGCCGCCTACTGGCGGAAGTGGGCTGGACAGACATATGGCGCATACGTAACCCGGGCAGGAAGCAGTTTTCATGTTTTTCCAAAACCCACGGCTCCTTGTCACGTATTGACCTCAGTATAGGCACACCCAATATAGTTGATCACACATCCAGGGTGGAGTATTTTCCTCGTGGAGTGTCTGATCACTCGCCAGTGGCCCTCTGGCTGATTGCCCAACCCCCCACCTCGTTTCCCAAGGCGCCTTGGAAGCTTAATGCATTTTGGCTCAAACTATTCACCTCCCCAGAGTGAATAGCAGCCCAAATTGATTGATTCTTTCAATCTCATAGTCACTTTACGGATAAGATCCAAAAATGGGAAACTTTCAAAGCCTACCTCAGGAGGGTGTTTATTGCAGAGATAGCTCCAATAGCTACTCCTCAGCCCTACTGGAACAGGTGGGTGACCAGGTGCGTCAGCTTGAACTATCCTATGTCATGGATCCTATGGACTCTACAAGGGAGGCATGGATTTCGGCCCAGGACTCTCTGGACCGCTTGAGATCCTCCACTGCAGAACGCAAGAGATTCTTCACCAAGCTGGCATTTTATAAGGAAGGGGAGAAAACGGGACACCTACTGGCAAGGATAGCTAGGTCGCAGCAACAGTACCCGGCAGTTGGAGCGATCCGCACCGCCAATGGCAGGGTGGTTAATGACCCAGAACACATTATATCTGAGCTGGCATCCTTCTACAAAGACCTCTACAGGGCGAGGGATGGCTACTCAGATACTGATCTTGAAGCCTATCTGTCGGGGATTGATCTGCCCTCTCTGTCGGAGAAGGCCAGGCAGCAGCTGGAGGTCCCTCTGACCTTGGAGGAGCTACAAAGTGGGCCATGCTCCTTTCCTACATGTAAGGTGCCAGGGGAAGATGGCATTCCCATGGAGGACCTTACTCAATATGGTGAACAGATAATGCCACACTTACTAGAAGTATTTAATGCCTCCCTCGAGGAGGGGCGTCTGCCGCCTTCAATGACTAGAGCAAACATAATCCTGCTGGTGAAACCCGGGAAGGATCCGGTTGACCCAGGTTCCTACAGGCCTATATCTCTCCTTCAGAGCGATGTTAAAATCCTGGGTAAGGTCTTGGCGCTGTGGGTCAACCGGTTAATAGCATCTATAATACACCCTGACCAGGCAGGCTTTATGCCAAAAAATCCACGCCCACCAATCTCAGGTGCCTGTTTCTAAACATGCAGCTGCAGGAAGACAATGGGGGAAACAGGGCTCTGTTGTCCCTAGACGCCAACAAGGCATTTGACAGCGTCGGCTGGCGATACCTATGGGCAGTGCTATGCAAGTTTGGGTTTGGAGACCGATTCATAGCCTGGGTTAACCTGTTATATGCCTCCCTGCAGGTGACTATCAGGATGTCCAGCAGGATGTCTCATGCGTTCGCTTTGGGCAGGGGCACCAGGCAGGGCTGTCCCCCCTGCTCTTTGCCATCGCTATTGAGCCACTGGCGGCTGTGGTGAGGGCAAGTCAGGGGATCACGGGTTTTAGGTATGGTGACCTTCACGAGAAGATTGTGTTATATGCCGACGACATGATGCTTTTCCTGGGGGACACCACCACTTCCGAGGTGACCGCCATTATTTCAGGATTCGGGCACTTCTCTGGCCTGACGGTAATTGGTCCAAGTCGGCCCTGATGGTGCTGGATGGGGAACGAGCGGTGGATCTGCCTGATTCCTGCCCAATCCCGGTGGTGACCTCATTCAAATACCTGGGAATACAAATATCACCTAAACTTGCGGACTATTCCCATTTAAATATACACCCCTTACTGTCTAGAATTAGAGACAAAATTAACACTTGGAACAATCTTAAACTTTCACTGGCAGGTAAGGCCAATTTAATAAAAATGATACTGATGCCACAGCTACTATAATTCCTACACAACTTTCCAGTTGTGATCCACCTGAAAATCTTTAGGGTGGTTAACACTCTCTTTAGATGTCTATTATGGAACACAGGCTCCCCCAGAATTAAATTAGAACAGTTGCAAAACCCTAAGGACAGTGGAGGATTGGCAGTGCCCAAACCTTGGCTGTACTATATCATGCCCCAATTGCAGCATCTGATTAGTTCCATGGCCCAAGATATTAATACACTGCCTGCACTGACAACAAAGCCGTCCTCATCCTCCTCATCCTCTGTCACCCAGGCTCAGAGTAGTTTACCTTCCAACTCAGCTGCCAATTGGCCTATTCCAATGGCTCCTTGTCCACAGTCACTCCTTCCATAGCCATACCATCATGCACGGAGGAGTCCCCAGAATTATTCGACCACAGTTTCGTGTACATGCTGCTGGAGGATGCGCAGTGATTTGAAAGCTCTGATGTTGGTTCCAAGGTTGAGGAAGGGAGTAACGTAAGCCTAGAAAGAGGGGGTGCCCAAGAAGGACAAGAAACTGGCAGTCATGTTCCCCCAGCTGCAGCATACTGACAAGTTTGCTCCAGTGACGAGGAGGGAGGGGATGATGAGGCAACGAGGCAGGATGTCCTCTAAGGGGCAGCTTAAGGGCAGCCACCCTATTGCATCACACCGCAGAGCTCCTCAGGTGCAGGGCGCTGCTGACTCCCCGCTAACTTTTAAAAGTTCCTTGATGTGGGCCTTTTTCAACACGTGTGCAGCAGATTGCACCGTTGCTGTTTGCAACCTATGTCTGAAGCGGATCAAGCATGGCCAGAACAGCAGCCGCTTGGGCACTACATGCTTGACTATACATATTATGACCTGCCATGCAGTCCATTGGCAACAGCACTTGAAAGACCCACATCAAAGAAAAAGGTGCACTTCTCCTTGCTCCTCATCTGGGATCTCCAAGCCTACTATACCTCCAGTCTTCTCAAAAACCTGCATTGAGAGGAATGAAGGTATAGCAATAGTAGTCCCAAGTACTTGCAGCCAATCTGCTAGTAGTACACCACCATCTTATTTTAGCAGGCAAATTTCCCTACCCCAGTTGCTGAACTGTAAAAAGAAATTCGGTCCCAGCCATCCACATGCTCAGTGTCTAAACGCTAGCTTGCCCAACTTGCTAGCACTGCAACTGCTGCCTTTTCAGCTAGTAGACTCTGCCCCCTTTCATGAATTTGTGGATTGTGCTGTACCTCAGTGGCAGGTTCCAAAACGCTGTTTCTTTACACGGAAGGCCATTCCAGCTCTCTACCGGCATGTGGAAAGCAATGTTTTGGCCTCGTTTGACAGGGCGGTCAGCAGTAAGGTGCATATTACCGCTGACTCATGATCCAGCAGGCATGGGCAGGGACCTTATCTTTCCCTCACGGCAAACTGGGTAACTCTGCTGGCAGCTGGGAAGGATGCAGGACAGGGTTCAGTGTTGTTGGAGCTTGTTTCGCCACCACCACTCCAAAATGCTAGTGGTGATTCTGCCACAGCTTTCTCCTCCACCCCCTCCTCTTCTTCTTCCTCTATGGCCTGTTCTGCAAATTTGTCCTCTCAACCAGCAGTGCTCTGTAAGCATTCAAGGGGCTAAGCAAGCAGTCAGGCTAAAAGATGCCATGAGGTGCTTGAGTTGGTCTGCTTAGGGGACAGGAGCCACATTACGGCAGAGATTCTGTCAGCTCTGCAGGGGCAGGCTCAGAGGTGGTTGACGCCACATCAGCTTCAGCCAGGAATGGTTGTATGCGACTATGGCAACAACCTTCTCTCTGTCCTCCGACAGGGACACTTGACCCATGTTCCATGTTTGCCACATGTCCTGAATTTGGTGGTGCAGCGGGATCTTGAGCAGGTACCCAGGCTTACAGGATCTCCTGAGGCAGGCCAGAAAAGTCTGTGGTCATTTCTGCCAGTCATACAATGCCAGTGCTCGGCTGGCTGACATTCAAAGGGAATGCAACCTGCCCACCAACTGCCTCATTTGTGACATGCCCACCAGGTGGAACTCAACATTGGCAATGCTGCAGCGGCTGCACACACAGCAGAGGGCCATTAATGAGTACATGTGCGAGTATGGCACTGTCAGAAACCATGAACCAGACCGAAACAGAAGTACAGTAAAATTACACTTGTTTATTAATAAAAATAAAAAGGTAAATAGAGTAAGCATAGTCAAAGCATAGCCAAAGTCCAGTAACCGGATCAGGTAGTCAGCCAAGCCAGAGTTCAGTAACCAGATAGGGTAATCAGCCAGGCCAGAAGTCAGGAATCCAAGTAGAGGAACAGCAAGCAGGATAAGGAGCCAGAAGGGATTGCAACAAAGCCAGTCTTTAAACAGGAATGCAGGAGATGGTTTCTTGTGACATGACCAAGGCAAAGGCAGAGATGAAGTGAGCTGGACAGCTTTAAGTAGGCAGGTCAGACGAGCAGGATCAGGAACAGCTGGGTAACTGTGGAGAGAGATGAGACCTGGCAATCAGCTGACAGCTGAGCGGCCAGCTCAGAGAAGGAAGGGCTGAGCCAGCCCTGACAGGCACCAGGACAGGGTCAGGGGAGCTTGGCTTCTTTTCTCCACACCAGTGGCTACTGATCAGGGATGCATGCACTGTCTTGTCACCATTTGAGGAGGCCACAAGGAAGATGAGCAGTGACAATGCATGCATCAGTGACACTGTCCTTCTAGTCTTCCTGTTGGGGCACGCGCTTTGTGGAATCATGGACAGGACACTTGAGGCAGAACAGCGGGAGGAAGAGGAGGACTTCTTTACCTCTCAAGGCCCCCTTTATCCAGATAGCATTCCTGCGGGCCCGCCAAACACACAGGAAGAAGAGGAGGAGAAGAAGGATTGTATCAGCATGGATGTAGAGGATAATACTCAGCAACAGTCTTCAAGGGATGGTTTTCAGTCCCCAGAAACCCAAGGAGTTGAACGTGGCTGGGAGGAGGTAGTTATGGATCATGTGATCCTTAGTGACCCAGAGGACTCAGAATCGAATGCCGCTGCAAACTTACGCTGCATGGCCTCCCTGATCCTGCAAAGCCTGCGAAAGGACCCTAGGATTCGTGGTATCAAGGAGAGAGATCATTACTGGCTGGCAACCCTTCTTGATCCACGTTGCAAGGGTAAGGTTGCAGAACTCATCCTGCCTTCGCAGAGGCCTTGAAGAAAGGTTTGTGCAATGCATTTCCAGCCCCTGGGAGGTTACAGTTTACTGGTGCTGGACAACATGTTGCTGAGGCTTCGTCCAGTCAGAGGAAGAGCAGTGGAGAAGGTGGCCGGCTGACCGATGCCTTTAAACAATTTTCCAGTCCTCAGCGCCAAGGTCTGATCGGTTCAAGCAACCATCGCCAGTGTCTGCATTACATGGTGCAGGAATATCTAGGGGCAAGAGCAGACTTGGAGACCTTTCCAAGAGAGCATTCTTTGGGTTACTGGGTCTTGAGGATGGACCGCTGGCCAGAACTTGCTCAATATGCAATTGAGCTACTGGCCTGTCCTGCATCCAGCGTGCTTTCTGAACGCACATTCAGTGCTGCTGGAATGTTTGTAATGGATCATTATGGATCCGCCTGTCCACAGACTTCATTGATAGGCTCACATTCATAAAAATGAATCAGTCTTGGATCAGCAGCTATCAAGCAACTGATGCTGATGTAACTGATTGAATTTGCTATGAATGTGGGATCCCTTGAAGACTGCCTATGCAGACTATCCTATTCCTTCTCAATCTTGATGATGCTACCTTCAAACAATATTTTTTGTTTAGGGCACCACCACCACCCAAGACCCAATTTTTCCCTGTTTAACAGGGGCATGTAATTACAATTTTTGATCAAATATTTAATAGCAGGACCCGTTCCTGCACCCAACAAGAGTATCTGTGAGGGGTTACAGTGTTGTGGCACCACCACCACCCAAGGCCCAATTTTTCTGTTCCTGTTTAACAGGGGCATGTAATTACAATTTTTGATCTAATATTTCACAGCAGGGCCCGTTCTTTTGCCCAACAAGAGTATCTGTGAGGAGTTACAGTGTTGTGGGACCGCCACCACCACCACGGCCCAATTTCTCTGCCCCTGTTCAACAGGGGCATGTAATTACACTTTTTGATGAAGTATGTCACAGCAGGGCCCGTTCCTGCGCCCACCAAGAGTAACTGTGAGGGCTTACAGTGTTCTGGTACCACCAACACCTAAGGCCCAATTTTCTGCAGAGTATATAGGGCAGGCCGTATAGTATATAAACTGCTGTTCAGAGTATAAAGTGCCTGGGGGCCTGGGGACCCCCACGTCATTTTTTTTAAATTTGGGTGTGGGTTTCTCTTAATATCTATACCAGACCCAAAGGGCCATGCCGTTTTTTTCAATGATTTTCATCTATATTGCCGGGACCCGACAATACATTACAGCCGCAAGTAATTTTAAATGACATTTTTTCCTTTAGAAATCTAACTTTGCTGTGGTATTGTTCTTAACACGGACGGGAAAAATGCGCTACTTTACAGGCATACTAAGGACAGCCCCCAGACACGATATTTAAAGGAATATTTCATTTTTATTGTTTCACTTTAAGCATTATTAAAATCACTGCTCCCGAAAAAACGTCCGTTTTTAAAACTTTTTTTTGCATTGATACATGTCTCCTGGGGTAGGACTCGGGTGCCCAAACACTTTTTATGGCAATAACTTGCATATAAGCCTTTAAAATCAGCACTTTTGATTTTTCACGTTTAACGGTGTTCGCGTGTTCGAACAAATTTTTTGCCTGTTCGCATGTTCTGCCACGAACCGAACCGGGGGGGTGTTCTTCGGCTCATCCCTAGTAAGCAGTAATATAATAAATGTTTGCTTTTGGGTTTCATAGCACTTTAAATGGTTTCTGAGGTTTGTACCAAAAAACAGACCCTCATTAGCAATTTTTTAATTTTTGAACTACTTAGAGGAAATGTACAGTATGTTAAAAAAAAAACATTTAATTTCCAGTGGCGGCCAGGGGATTTTTTTTTTCGGGGGCCACAAACAGTATGCCAACCCCCAAAGTCGGTCATTCAGTAGCACTTACCCCATCACCGTCAGCTTCCCCTGCTCTGTGACGGTGGCCTCTCCTTCTCCTGTTCTCCACGGGTCATCACGACGTCGGTGGCTTCCATTCACTCCCTCCTCCTCAACAGCCACTCGGGAGTCTTCTCTTTTTGGCCAATCGGAAAACGGGTCTCACACCCCACTTCTGATTAGCCAGATTTAAGATCAGTGTTTCAACAGCGAATTTTAATTCGCTGTTGTAATACACCTGAGTGGGATCAGACCGCGTTTTCTGCGACCAGAGCCCACCCTATTTTAAAGCCTATTAGAGCCTCTGTCTCTAATAAGCTGCTTAAAAAAACCCTGGCCTCTGTAATTCATGCGCCTGGTGCCCTGAAAAGCAATGGCGACCCTAGGGGGGGGCCAGAGAGGGCCCTGACCCCCCCAACATTATGCTGGGCCCCACCATGTGCCCCCCCAAAAAAAAAATTATTATTTTTTTTTTTTTATTATTTTTTTTTTTTTTACAAAACGGCAATTTCCTTTTGTTTGTATTCATATCGGATGTGCCACATCTTACTCTGGCCACTGCTGGGGTAACACAGTCTCTATTGAGAGGGAGAACGTCCCCAGTGGGTGATTCCTCCCCCCTCCCTCTGCTCGCTGACACTGCATAATGCGAGCGCTCACACAACCACGGCCGCCCGATCTGCTCCTTCCCCTGCATCCTCATTGGCAGGGAGAAGAGCCAGTTGCAGGAAGGACTCCACCAGGACTCTCAGTTACTGAAAAAACAGACTGAGGGCAGGGGCAGGACAGCAAGAGGAGGCTGGGGAACCCCACAGCGGCAGAACACCAGGGCCCAGTGGCAAGACAACCTTTGCAACCCTGATAGTTCTCCCACTGCTTTGGACCCTTACATTTTCTTGGTATGCTGGTGACATATATCTCTTGTTCTCTGTGACCCTGGGGGGGCCCCAATACAGTAGGAAGGGAGCTCACTGCAGAACATGTGAAAGGGCCGTTGTGGGATCGTAGTAAAGGGGTAAAGGGCCCCAGGATAGATATATACATATATATATATATATATATATATATATATATATATATATATATATTTGCGTTTTATATTCCCCCCCTATTTTTGTCCCTGTCCCCCCATGTGCCCCCCCTAAATATGAAAGCTGGAGACGCCACTGCTGAAAGGGGCCAGACGCATGAATAAGGGGTGGCCGCGGCAGCTGTGGAAAAATTCATGCTATGCATGATTCTATCCATTGCATATAGGGGATGGCATGGAGAGAGGGGGCAGTGCCCGGGGCCCCTCCAATGTACAGGCCGCCACTGACCTTTTCCATTTATTCGCTTGATTTTTCTTTGGGTGGGATGGGAGGAGGATTTAGGGACAGTTTACATCTACATGGTGCATTTTAGGGGCATATTCCATGTCTTTTAGGTGCTTTATCATTGAACTGTATATAATCTGTTTTCATGTGTGTATTTGATTGCTTCTAGTGTACTGTCTCTTTCATTTTTTTTTTACATTTTACTTGTTTTGTTGTAAGGCCTCATGCACACTGGGTGTTTTTTTTTTTTTGTTCAATCTGTTTTTATTGAAAAAGATACAGATACAAGTATTTAAACACAAAATATAAGCAAAACATTGTCATAGACCAGGGGTAGTCAACCCCCGGCATTGGTGCCTCAAGCGGCACGCGAAGCCTCTTTTGCCGGCACTCCTCCCCATCAGCAGAGCAGCGCAGGGAAGTGTCAGTGAGACACTAATGCATTCCATTTTCAGAATCCTCCACACTGCACCTGCACTGAGGGGGAGGCACTGTGCCCCACACATTGTAAAAGATGGAAAACATTGTTTGATTTTCTATCTTTGCTGTAGCTGTGATCGGCAGCTTTTGTGATGGGGAAGAGATGGGGTGCAGTTCTGCTAGGGGGGCGGTCCCTGTTTCCAGGAGGAGGAGGACTGTCATTGGCCACTGCTAAAGCCAATCACAGTCCTGCTAGCCCCGTCCACCATCTGGAGGAAGATGACTCACTTGGTTGCCACTACCAATCTCAGAAAGAAGAGATTTCACTGTGATTGAGAAAACCACAATCAGGTAACAGTTTGTGGAATTACTGTTGAGCTTCTGGGAACTTTGTTGAAATTATTCCTGAACCTTTGCTTCACTTACTACTGAACCCCTCTGCATTCTTTGTCCCTTTAAGTCACAGCCAGTATTCAGCGCCATGAAAATCACACCTAACTTTTTCTCAGCTGCGGGGGCCCAACTTATGATCCTGCACACAGGCCTACTGTAATAACACCTGACCTGAGCTCATCATTGCGCATCCATTCCAGATGCTTGTATGTGACATCACATACATCACATACATCACATACAAGCATGTGGGATGGATGCGAGAGGTGGATCAGCAGGATCAGTGTGCCAGGACAGGTAGATGTGTCTCATCTCTGCTTTCTTTCACCACTCTGCATATCACGCATATCATAGATATGAAGAGGGTACAACGGTGGAACAGAAGAGCAGGAGGGTACAGCGGTGGGGCAGATGTGCAGGGAGGTACAGTGGTGGAAGAGATGAGAAAGGGGTTCAGCAGTGGGACGGATAAGCGGGGGGGTAACAGTGGTGAGACAGATGAGCAGGGTGGTTCAGTGTTGGGGCAGATGAGAAGGGGGTTCAGTGGTGGGACAAAAAAGCAGGGGAGTAGAGCAGTGTGGCAGATGTGAAAGGAGGTGTATTGGTGGGACAGATGAGCAGGGGGTTATGGTGGTGGGGCAGAAGAGCAGGGGGTACAGAGGTGAGACAGATGTGCAGGAGGTACATTGGTGGGGCAGATGAGAAAGCGGGTTACAGTGGTGGGGCAGATGAGCAGATGTGTTCAGTGTTAGGACAGATGAGAAGGTGATTCAATATTGAGACAGAAGAGCATGGGGATACGGTGGCGGAGTAGATGTGCAGGGAGGTACAGTGGTGGGGGGGTGAGAAGGGGGTTCAGCGGTGGGACAGAAAAGCAGGGGGGTACAGTGGTGGTACAGATGAGCGGGGGGGTTCAGTGTTGGGCCAGATGAGAAGGGGGTTACAGTGGCGGGAAAGATGAACAGGGGGTTTCAGTGTTGGGGCAGATGAAAAGGGGCTTACAGTGGTGGGGCAGATGTGAACGGAGGTGCATTAGTAGGACAGATGAGCAGGGGGTTTCAGTGGTTGGGCAGAAGAGCAGAGGGTACAAAGGTGGGGCAGATGTACAGGGAGCTACAGTGGCGGGGCAGAGGAGAAAGGAGGTATATTGGTGGGACAGTTGAGCAGGGGGTAACAGTGGTGGGGCAGGTGATCAGGGGGATTACAGTGGTGGGACAGAAGAGCAAGGGGGTACAGTGGTGGGGCAGATGTGCAAGAGGTACAGCAGTGGGAGGGCTGAGAAGGGGGTTCAGCAGAAGAACAGAAATGCAGGGGGGTACAGTGATGGGGCAGATGAGCGGGGGCTTACAGTGGTGGGACAGATGAGCGGGAGGGGTTCAGTGTTGGGCCAGATGAGAAGGGGGTTACAGAGGTGGGGCAGATGAGAAGGGGGTTCAGCGGTGGGACAGAAGAGCACGGGGTACAGCGGTGGGGCAAATGATCATGGGGGTAACAGTGGTGGGACAGAAGAGCAAGGGGGAACAGTGATGGGGCAGATGTGCAGGAGGTACAGCGGTGGGAGGGATGAGAAGGGGATTCAGCAATGGGACAGGAAAGCAGGGGGGTACAGTGATGGGGCAGGTGAGCAGGGGGTACAGTGTTGGGCCAGATGAGAAGGGGGTTACAGCGGTTGGGCAGATGAGAAAGGAGGTGCATTAGTTGGACAGATGAGCAGGGGGGTACAGTGGTTGGGCAGAAGAGCAGGGGGTACAGAGGTGGGGCAGATGTACAAGGGGTACAGTGGGCAGAGGAGAAAGGAGGTACATTGGTGGGACAGATGAGTAGGGGGTTACAGTGGTGGGGCAGAGGAGCAGGGGGGTACAGATGTGCAGAGGAGTAAGGAGGTACATCAGTGGAACACATGAGCAGAGGTTACAGTGATGGGGCAGAAGAGTATTGAGAACAGAGGTGGGACAGATGTGCAGGAGGTACAGTGGTGGGGCAGATGAGAAAGGGGCTTACAGTGGTGGGGCAGATGAGTCCAGTGTTAGGACAGATGAGAAGATGGTTCAGCGGTGAGACAGAAGAGCATGGGGGTATGTGGTGGGGCAGATGTGCAGGGAGGTACAGTGGTAGGGGAGATGAGAAAGGGGGAACATTGGCGAGGCAGATGTGCAGGGTAGTACAGTGGTGGGGCAGATGTGCAGGGGGATACAGTGGTGGGGCAGATGAGAAAGGAGATACAGTGGTGGGGCAGATGAGAAAGGGGGTACATTGGTGGGGCAGATGAGCAGGGGGTTACGGTGGTGGGACAGAAAAGCAGGGTGGTACAGTGGTGGGACAGATGAGCAGGGGGGTACAGAGGTGGGGCAGATGTGCAGGGTAGTACAGTGGTGGGGCACATGTACAGGGGGTTACAGTGGTGGGGCAGATGTGCAGGGGGTTACAGTGGTGGAGCTGATGTGCAGGGGGTTACAGTGATCTGAGGCATAAAGGTGCAGGAATTGGGGCTGATCTGAGGCGTGAGAGTGCAGGATGTTTGTTTATTTCTCACTACTACTCAAGTAGTTTACACCATTTACTTTATAAAAAATCCTTTTCGTGATTAGGAGTGTGAAGTTGAAATTTTTTTGTTATAAAATCGGCACGCTCAATTTCTTTGCAAACATTTTTCGGCACACTGTGCTCAAGAGGTTGTCTACCCCTGTCATAGACAATGGATAATATGAAGGATACGGTCTCCCTGGTATCACAACAGGTTCAGATAAACTGGTCTAAGAAATTCAGATGAATATATATATAACAGAGAGGATAGGACATGAGAAAGGGTGCAATGCACCTACATCAATGTCATGGATACCTATATAAATTACCATATACCAAAAGATAATTGAAGCATTGTGAAATACTCTGAAGGACTATTACTCTTGAGAAAAAAGTATGCAGAGAGATCACACACTGTCATGGAAATAATAAAAAAAACCACGTAGAGAGTTCATTCCATCCATGCTCTTAGGGTGTGACCTCAGGTCCATCCTCAGCCCAGGATACAAACTCTGAGGTGTAACGGAACATGGACCATGAAGTCCAGGTGAGGGAAAACTGCTCTTCCTTTCCAGCTTCCTGAGCCAATAGGCATTCCTGGTCTCTTATACGGTCCACTTCTAATGCCCATTCCCCTAGGGAAGGCATATTTGTCAATTTCCAGTAACAGGGATCACTCCCCTAGCTGTGGCTAGGAAGTGACATAATACATCTTTCTTTACACTTTTGAAGGGTCCAGGGAGCAGAGACAGGAGGGCTACTTCGGGGGAGGGTTGAATAGTACATTGGATGTTTTTAAAGTGGTCTTAAAGGCTGAAGTTTTTTTACCTCCATGCATTCAGTGTGCAGCTCCTCCCTAAGCCCCCCAATACTTACCTTAGCCTGATCTCAATCAAGCAATGTGCACAAGGCTCTCCCGTGTCTCTCCCTAGTGATTGGCTGAGATGCAGCAGCAGGAGCCATTGGCTCCCTCTGTTGCCAATCTGTCAGAAACCATGAATCAGACTGAGACAGAAGTACAGTTAAATCTCACTTGTTTAATAATAATAAAAAAAGGTAAACAGAGTAAACATAGTCAAAACATAGCCAGAGTTCAGGAACTGGAATGGATATTCAGACAAGCCAAAACATCAGGGACCCAGAGATGAGCGTAGTAGAACAGCAAACAGGATCTGGAGCCAGAATGAATGTCAGCCAAGCAAGTCTTTAACAGGAACACAGGAGCGCGTCTCTAGAGATGTGACCAAGGTGAAGGCAGAGATCATCTGGGCTGGACAGCTTAAGTAGACAGGACTGACGAGCAGGAAATCATCAACAGGTGAGTCACTGTGGAGAGATAGGAGCTGGCAATTAGCCGACAGCTGAGCGGCTAGCTCAGAGCAGGAAGGGCTGAGCCCAGCCCTGACACAATCACAGCCAAGGTTGCTAATGGAAATCACAGGGCCCCATACAGCTTACCTGACAGGGCCCCCCTCCTCTGAAAATATCCAATGATATTTTTGCTAAAATGCAACAGCCCAGATTCTATGCTTTACGGCCATGGCAGAAATTAAACCCCATTGGAACAATGCCCATTCAAGTGAATAGTGGCATGGAGGCAATATCTGCACCTCTACAGTGAGTGATCGGTACTGATCGCTCACTGGGGTAGATTTACTAAAGGTGGTGCACTTAAAATCTGGTGCAGCTATGCATGGTAACCAACCAGTGTCTAAACTCAGCTTCTTCAATTAAGCTTTGGCAATAAAACTTGGAAGCTGATTGGTTTCTATGCAGAAGTGAGCCTGAGTTTGCACTCTCCAGCTTTAGTAAATAAACCCCACTGCGTTTATTCAGGGTGATGTGTTCATTCAGGACGGTGAGCCCCCCGCTCAGCATCCTGAAATAACCCACCTGTGTGCCCTCAGCAGCTGCCAGCTGGAGAGAAGGGAAAACGACAGCACTGCAGGGGAAAGGGGCACACGGGGGTTTAGAACGGGCCGCAGATCCTAGAACTGATCCTCCTGCAGTGCAGCCGGAGGAAGAAAAAAAAAGTAGAAGCCAGAAGCAATCTGCACAAAAGTCAAAGGTGTCAGCAATAAGGCAGTACTGCTGGCCCTCCTGCTTGGCTGGTGCTAGGGCCCCCTTTTTGAACTGATGAGGCATGGGCCCAGTACATGAGGGCTGGCTGTACTGCCTTATCAATGGCCCTGATCACAGGAAGCGAGGCGTGAGCTGAGGGCAGGGCTGAGCTAAGCTCTCTGTGTCTTATGGATGCAGAGAGATGGCTCGGGAGTGAGCATGTACGAGTGCCCCCACAGCAAGTGGCTTGCTATTGGGCACTCAGCCAGGGGGAGAGCGCCGGCAGAGGACCTGAGAAGAGGAGGTTTGGGGCTGCTACAATCACTCTAATGCCCCGTACACACGGTCGGACTTTGTTCGGACATTCCGACAACAAAATCCTAGGATTTTTTCCGACGGATGTTGGCTCAAACTTGACTTGCATACACACGGTCACACAAAGTTGTCGGAAAATCCGAATCATTCTGAACGCGGTGACGTAAAACATGTACGTCGGGACTATAAACGGGGCAGTGGCCAATAGCTTTCATCTCTTTATTTATTCTGAGCATGCGTGGCACTTTGTCCGTCGGATTTGTGTACACACGATCGGAATTTCCTACAACGGATTTTCTTGTCGGAAAATTTTATATCCTGCTCTCAAACTTTGTGTGTCGGAAAATCCGATGGAAAATTTCCGATGGAGCCCACACACGGTCAGAAACAACACGCTCGGATCGGACATTTTCCATCGGAAAATCCGACCGTGTGTACAGGGCATTAGAGGGCGTTTTTTTTTTTTCATGCCTCTAAACGCCCGTGCACGTTAGCCAATATATCCATGCACACATAGAGGCAGAAAGAAAACCCCACTGACAGTGCGTCCAGAAGAAACAGAGTTTTGGTAGAAAAAACAGTTGATCTATATAAACACGTCTAAATGTGCGTTAACGTTAGCGCTTGCAGGTTTATCCACTTCAATGGCCAGAATAAACGTGTATAGATACATTTACAAGCGCCAAGCGTTTTTTCTGCCAAATCGCTGATCCCCGGAGGAGAGGCGGGCAAACGTCGCTTACATGCATAAAAGAAAATTTCAAGGCAAAATCAATTTTGCCCAAATCACTCCACTCCAAATCATTTCTAATGGGAATACTGAGTGTTAATAGATTGCAATGGTGAAAGGTCTGTGGACTGGTAACAATGTATTTTTTTTTTCTTCTCTCTTCATTCCACTTCCTGAATCGCCACAGATAGAAGGTCTTGTGATTGTCCCCTGTCGGCTCCTGTAGTATACCTCGCAGAGGTTGCCGGGAGTTGTAGTTTGCTGCATTTCCCAGTGTTTCCCTGTCATGGCTGCCTCCAGTTAGGTACAGTGCTTTTCCTCTTTTATCACCCGGATTTGTAGAATGATTTAGTGAACGATGGCTGCTTGTTAGAAGCGTCAGTGCCGAGCAGTGAGGATTTCTGGCAGCTGCCTGGGTATGCTGTGTGTACAGGATGGAGGGATGCCTGGGACTGGGCTCTGTGCAAGAGATGTCAGCTGATCAACTCCTGGCTCCTGTGTCCTATTCATGTAGATGTCCATAGATGTGTGTATAGTGCGGCACTGGTGTAGTCTATAGGAGGTGGTCTATAAGAATTCTTCTTCCTTCTCAGTCATATGATCAGTACGTGTGACTCCACTTCCCTGGGCATTCTATACACTGTGACCACTGATCCCCCTCTATATACTGTCTGTGACCACTGATCCCCCTCTATATACTGTCTGTGATCACTGATCCCCCTCTATATACTGTCTGTGATCACTGATCCCCCTCTATATACTGTCTGTGATCACTGATCCCCCTCTATATACTGTCTGTGATCACTGATCCTCCTCTATATACTGTCTTTGATCACTGATCCCCCCCTATATACTGTCTGTGATCACTGATCCCCCCCTATATACTGTCTGTGATCACTGATCCCCCCCCTATATACTGTCTGTGATCACTGATCCCCCTCTATATACTGTCTGTGATCACTGATCCCCCTCTATATACTGTCTGTGATCACTGATCCCCCCATATATACTGTTTGTGATCACTGATCCCCCCCCTATATACTGTCTGTGATCACTGATCCCCCTCTATATACTGTCTGCGATCACTGATCCCCCTCTATATACTGTCTGTAATCACTGATCCCCCTCTATATACTGTCTGTGATCACTGATCCCCCTCTATATACTGTCTGTAATCACTGATCCCCCTCTATATACTGTCTGTGATCACTGATCCCCCTCTATATACTGTCTGTGATCACTGATCCCCTCTATATACTGTCTGTGATCACTGATCCCCCTCTATATACTGTCTGTGATCACTGATCCCCCTCCTTATACTGTCTGTGATCACTGATCCCCCTTCTATATACTGCCTGTGATCACTGATCCCCCTCTATATACTGTCTGTGATCACTGATCCCCCTCCTTATACTGTCTGTGATCACTGATCCCCCTTCTATATACTGCCTGTGATCACTGATCCCCCTCCTTATACTGTCTGTGATCACTGATCCCCCTTCTATATACTGCCTGTGATCACTGATCCCCTTCTATATAATGCCTGTGATCACTGATCGCCTCTCTATACACTGCCTGTGATCACTGATCGCCTCTCTATACACTGCCTGTGATCACTGATCCCCCTCTATATACTGTCTTTGATCACTGATCCCTCTCTATACACTGTGATCACTGATCCCCTCTCTATACACTGCCTGTGATCACTGACCCCTCTCTATACACTGTCTGTGATCACTGATCGCCTATCTATACACTGTCTGTGATCACTGATCGCCTATCTATACACTGCCTGTGATCACTGACCCCCCTCTATACACTGTCTGTGATCACTAATCGCCTATCTATACACTGCCCGTGATCACTGATCCCCATCTATACACTGCCTGTGATCACTGACCCCCCTCTATACACTGTCTGTGATCACTGATCGCCTATCTATACACTGTCTGTGATCACTGATCCCCTATCTATACACTGCCCGTGATCACTGATCCCCTATCTATACACTGCCCGTGATCACTGATCCCCATCTATACACTGCCTGTGATCACTGATCCCCATCTATACACTGCCTGTGATCACTGATCCCCATCTATACACTGCCTGTGATCACTGATCCCCATCTATACACTGCCTGTGATCACTGATCCCCATCTATACACTGTCTGTGATCACTGATCCCCCTCTATATACTGTCTTTGATCACTGATCCCCCCCTATATACTGTCTGTGATCACTGATCCCCCCCTATATACTGTTTGTGATCACTGATCCCCCCCCCTATATACTGTCTGTGATCACTGATCCCCCTCTATATACTGTCTGTGATCACTGATCCCCCTCTATATACTGTCTGTGATCACTGATCCCCCTCCTTATACTGTCTGTGATCACTGATCCCCCTTCTATATACTGCCTGTGATCACTGATCCCCCTCTATATACTGTCTGTGATCACTGATCCCCCTCCTTATACTGTCTGTGATCACTGATCCCCCTTCTATATACTGCCTGTGATCACTGATCCCCCTCCTTATACTGTCTGTGATCACTGATCCCCCTTCTATATACTGCCTGTGATCACTGATCCCCTTCTATATAATGCCTGTGATCACTGATCGCCTCTCTATACACTGCCTGTGATCACTGATCGCCTCTCTATACACTGCCTGTGATCACTGATCGCCTCTCTATACACTGCCTGTGATCACTGATCGCCTCTCTATACACTGCCTGTGATCACTGATCGCCTCTCTATACACTGCCTGTGATCACTGATCCCCCTCTATATACTGTCTTTGATCACTGATCCCTCTCTATACACTGTGATCACTGATCCCCTCTCTATACACTGCCTGTGATCACTGACCCCTCTCTATACACTGTCTGTGATCACTAATCGCCTATCTATACACTGCCCGTGATCACTGATCCCCATCTATACACTGCCTGTGATCACTGACCCCCCTCTATACACTGTCTGTGATCACTGATCGCCTATCTATACACTGTCTGTGATCACTGATCGCCTATCTATACACTGCCCGTGATCACTGATCCCCTATCTATACACTGCCCGTGATCACTGATCCCCATCTATACACTGCCCGTGATCACTGATCCCCATCTATACACTGCCTGTGATCACTGATCCCCATCTATACACTGCCTGTGATCACTGATCCCCATCTATACACTGCCTGTGATCACTGATCCCCATCTATACACTGCCTGTGATCACTGATCCCCATCTATACACTGCCTGTGATCACTGATCCCCATCTATACACTGCCTTTTGATCTACTGACTGACCATACACTCCACTCTGTTTTGTCAGAAACGCGCTGGGGAGTGCGGCGTGGAAAAGCTGGGGCGACGATACAACATGCAGAAGCTTAGCCAGCCCTCTGGCTCAGGACATGATTAGGGATGAACACTAAGGATGAGCTCCGGCGTGTTCGCACACCCTACGTGCAGAGCGCGCCAGGAATTCAGCACTGCGCCAATCACAGGCAGTGAGACATTTCCCGATCTCTGCAGCCGCGCATCAGGACAATGTCTCACTGCCTGTGATTGGCGCAGCGCAGTGCCGACTTCCTGGCGGACTCTGCACGTGGGCTGTGCGAACATGCCGGAGCTCATCCTTAATGAACACAGGCTTGTTCCCAACTTAGGTTTGAACCAAACCCAAAAGCAAACGGGCATGCCCACCAGATCAGTGCCCAGTCAGCAATAGCCGGGATACTCCCCACCCAATAGCCGCTCGTAACAAGGTGACTGGGATGCTCATGACATCATTGACCTAGTATGACAGTTGTGGCACAGCCTCATAGACTTGCATGGGTTACATTTGTTGGCGGTAACCACCACCGAGTGCAATATGTACAGCCCTGTGCGGCTGCATGTCAGTGTCGGAAGAGTGGTAAAACCATGGCTCAACTGCTTGGTTTTACCACTTTTTGGCTGCACGTGTAAATGAAGCCTTAGGTCTGACTTTCTCAACAAGGGTTCCTCCAGAGGTTGTATCAGAACAGTAACCTCCTGCGCTCAGGGTTGGTGCTTAAAAGGATAGTTCTCCTTTACAAAGAACCTGCCTATGCAGGTAAGGGATGATTGTAGATTAAAACAAACTGTGCAGCTCTGAATAAAGATGAATAATACTCTTGCTATGGGTGTAGGCCATTTACCTTATGATACCTGACTGGAATACACCCAGTACGTTGCTAAGTGAGGCCTAGTCATCACTGCTCACCTTCACCATCGTAGGAGTGAGCTTTTTCTCTCATTCAAACCCCCTCACATACTCTTTCTCTCCCCTGATTCAGTAGCTCTGAGCTCAGCATTTGAGAGCACACTCCTGTGATGGTGGAGGTGAGCAGTAATGACTAGGCCTCACTTAGCAACGTCCTGGGAGTACTTGGCAAAGCCCTTGGAGTATTCCAGTCAGGTTTCATAAGGTATGTAAATGGCCTACACCTATAGCAAGGTTTTTATTAAACTTTAGTCAGAGCTGCACAGAGCTGATTTTTATTTACAGATGCCCCATATCTGCATTGGTGTGCTCTTGAATAAACTTGCTTTATTTGCTGACAAATTAGAGAAGAAATGCTGCGCTACCCAGTGAACCAAAGTGAAGAAACCAAAAACTGCAGCTGCTAGCACACAACAAACCAAGTTCACAAAATGAAAAATAATAAAGTGCAGCGCTAAACCTACATGCAGGAATAAAGAGTAATATGAACCTGTAAACAAGTAACATATGGTGACAAACACCTAAAGTGTATATAAGCAGTGGCCTGCAATGAATAGATAAAGTGATATCTATAAAAGATGTGACAAAAGTCCATATATGGTGAGGTAAGTGGAAGTCTTCTCCAAAAATGGGGGGGGGGGTACCATATATCCTGGGGAGACTATGGACACTCAAATAGGAAGGCGACCACAAGTCGTAAAACACACAGATCTTCAAGAAGAAAAGATGGGTACCCTTACCAGATCCGTAGGACGCATCTGCCGTATAGCAGTGCGTCTAAACGGCATAAAGGGGTGGTTGTCCAGGATGTCCAGCCAGGTGATGTTGTCCTTTGGGTCACAATCACCAATGGAGAGTGGTTGCCTTAGGTGGACGTTGGGCCTCAAGTATACACGATCTCCTTTTCAGGAACAGGTTGATCAGAAGGGAGTAATTCTGTCTCCATGTGTTCATCTCACTTCTAGAGATGAACTCATGGAGACAGAATTACAGAAGCCCAACGTCCACCTAAGGCAACCACTCTCCATTGGTGATTGTGATTTAGTTGTTTGTCACCATATGTTACTTGTTTACAGGTTCATATTACTCTATATTCCTGCATGTAGGTTTAGTGCTGCACTTTATTATTTTTCTTTTTACTTTATTTGCTACATAAGTACAGGTACAGGGTAAATACTGACGCTTTTTGGCTATAGAGCTTTCATCAAAGCATTATGCTTTGATGAAGGCTCTATAGCCAAAACGCATCAGTTTTACCCTGTACCTATACCTGTACCTATGTAGTAAATAAAGTACTTTTATTCAAGAGCACGCCAAGTTGCCACCCTTTCTGATTAAGATTACTCATCTATAGGAGTTAAACGCACTGGCTAGAGCACCGGACTCTAGTCTATGGACTTCTATACTAAGCAGTAGAGCTAAGGTAACCTCCTTGCTTTTCTCTATGTTTTTTAACATGTGTTTGGGCACATTTGCACGCATTTTCATTGCTCTGTTGAGTATCACAGTGCATGAAAAATCATTGAGAAATGTACATGCCTCATTTTTTTACAACATTGATTCTTATGCAACCGGCATTGTTTTGCTTTACAACGCCCACATTAAAATGCCAAGGTGTAAACAGGGTCTTAAAGCTGTAGTTTAGCTAAAAGGGAAAACAAAATAATCCCTACAGTTTTAGTCACATCACTTACCTGTCATAAAGGATGTTTTTATGCAGGGATGCCCATCCGCTTCTTCTCTGATCTTCTGGCGCTGCAATGGTTAACAGCTCCAGATCTTCAGGCAGAACAGCAGTACAGTTGACCTGATGGGGACACGCCTCCTCCTTCCTCCTCCACTGAGAAAAGTTCTTTCACTGATTACACTGGCTGTAATACAGTCTGTGAATGGGGGAGAGTCTGATCAGTCACAGGATTCTCTCCCTATTCACAGATCATGTAACGGGCAGTGTAATCCGTAAAATAACTTTTCTCAATAGAGGAGGGGGTGTGTCTCTGTCGGCCGATCTGTACTGCTGTTCTGCCTGAAAGGGAAAAGCTGCTCTGAAAGTTGAGAGACAGGAAGAGGACAGCAGTGAAGATTTTTCCAGGGCCCAGTTGCCTGTACAATACATCCTTCATCACAGGTAAGTGATGTGACTAAAGCTGTGTGTGTATATATATATATATATATATATATATATATATATATATATATATTATAATTTCAGCTTTAATGTTTTTTATTTTTTTTATTTTGAGAGTTCTACAACCACTTTAAGAGCCCTTTCATACTGAGCCGCGTTAGCGGTAAAGCGCCCTTAGTTTTAACGCTTTTTGGTCGCTAGCGGGGCGCTTTTAACCACTTTGCAGGTGCTTCAGCAGAGGTGCCCATTAATTTCAATGGGCAGGGGCGCTGGAGGGGTATACACCGCTCCTCCAAACCCCAAAGACGCTGCTTGCAGGACTTTTTTTTTAACGTCCTGCCAGCGCAGCACCCCAGCGTGAAAGCACTCTGGCTTTCACACAGGGGAGCATTGAGAGACGTTTTTCAGGCGCTATTTTTAGCACTAAAATACGTGAAAAATGCCAGCATGAAAGGGGTCTAACTGTTGCCTGCCAATAAGGAATAATCCTATTGTTGGACAGTTGTTGTATATCGATTGGAAAGGGTATGACCATCTCATCATAAAACTCCACCCTATGTGTGGTGAGATATGGATGCTGTTTTAGTGCATTTGGTGTATATGGCATTTCAAATGAGACAAAAGGTTATTACATTTTAATTGTCAGCATGCTGCTAGCTATACATAAATAATTATTTGTGTAGTAATTTAGCAAACTCATGTCATTATTTCAGTGGTCAGACTTAGTGATGAAAGTACCTGTCTGAAATCACGATATCTGTGTGTGTGAATTGTCTTACCTGTACGTGAATTTGTAGCCAATCCTGTGATTCAGGCATCCCTGCCAGACAGCATAGTCAGGACACACCTTCGGCCTGCTAACTAGGTACAGGCATCCCCCACTTTTAAAGAGTAGGTCCACCTTTAAAAAAATTATTAAAAGCCAGCAGCTACAAATACTGCAGCTGCTGACTTTTAATAAATGGACACTCACCTGTCCCAGGGTCCAGCGATGTCGGCAGCCGAAGCCGATCAATCTCTTGGCTGCCCCCGCCGCCATCCTCGGTCAGAGAATCTGGAAGAGAAGCCTTGCGGCTTCACTGCCCGGTTCCTTACTGCGCATGCGCGAGACCCGATGCGCCTCTGCACTGGTCCCAGTTGTGTTCTGGGACAACGGGGGGGGGGGGGGCGGGCAGGCATCTGCGGATATTCTGCGGCTATCTAAGCCCGAAGTG
Source organism: Lithobates clamitans (assembly GCA_037952925.1). NCBI lineage: Eukaryota > Metazoa > Chordata > Amphibia > Anura > Ranidae > Lithobates > Lithobates clamitans. Next base: position 2,398,804 of record JBBGZY010000603.1, on the reverse strand, counting down.
GCTGCAGATACCTGTATTATACAGATATCTGCGCCCCCCTCCCACCTGAAAGGTGCCAATTGTGGCACCTGAGGATGGGAGGAATCCGATGAGCGGAAGTTCCACTTTAGGGTGGAACTCCTCTTTAAGTACACAATGGGACCAGAGCATGTATGTAAAACGAAAATGTACTTAAAGTGAAGCAATACCTTTTTTCACTTCTGGGGTGTCAGGGGCTGTAGTGGGGGGGTCAGGGAGTGTGTTTCTAAGTAGTGGGGGAATCTGAACTATCCGGGCACGGATTAGTCTTCTGCAGCTTTAGCTTGAGAGCCACTTTACATACACTCACAGGTATGTCCTTACTCGCGAGTGTATGTAAAGTGAGTGTACTTAAAGCAGGGTATGCCTGTATAAGGGTGTTCACAGAAACCTGAACTGAGAGTTGTATTTATGCCATTGCAGACTTACTTCACCCCTCAGTAATGTCACAGGCCTCTAAAATCACAGAAAACTGTACTTGTCCCATACTTCTGTACTCAGTTCTGCTCCTACTCTTCACTTGTTAAAGAGACTCTGTCCCTGAAAAAAAGAAAGTCCAAACTGAAATCTCTTGTAAAGGAAGGACGTTATACTTACCTGGGACACAGGCGTCCAACGCACTGGGAAGTTTGTCGGGGCCCATTGACACTGGTCCACACAGTTAAATGTTAGTGCCTGTTAGTGCCGGTTCACACAGGGGTGGTTATCGACTTTTGTCCGACTCTGAAGCCACCCTGTACAGCGCGACTTCAGGGTAGCTTGCAAAACGACTTCTCTATGGAAGTCAATGCAAGCTGCTCCGAAGTCGCCCCAAAGTAGTACAGGAACATATTTCTAAGTCGGAGCGACTTGGGTCACTCCTATTAGAACAGTTCCATTGCAATGTATAGAGCGCGACTTATCAGGCGGCTAAGTCACCTGACAGGTCATCCCTGTGTGAACCGGCACTAAGGCTTGTGTAGGTAGCTGTCAATGTGAGGGCCAGGAAGGGGGCAGTGAGATGCACACGTAAGCAGGCCATACATTATAAAATGTTCTTTGCTTCAATCACGGGTTGGAGGAAAAGAAAATTGCTTGATTCCCCCATCAACACAGTCAGGTCAGTGTTGATGAGGGAATCCTTCTCGCTGCGATATTGTGCTCTGACAGTGAGAGGTTTCCCAGCTGTCAGATTACAATGATCACTATAGCCGCTGGCAGTGAATACGCAAAAAATCCTGACAGGCTGGTTGTACTGGATCGACGACTTCAGTACAACCGGGCCTGCCCATAGACGGATTGAAAGTGCGATTTGTCTATGGCCGGCCTTAGGCCCCTTTCACATGGACGATCCGATCAGGTCCACCTGTCAGTCTTTCAGGTGGACCTGATCGGACCCTCCAGTCTCTTCTATGGAGCGATGGACACCTGCCGCCATCTGATCCAATCCTGTCTACCAAAAACAGACGGATGGTGTTCCTATTCCCCATTCGTCTGTGAAAAAAGAAAACTAAAGCGCTGATGTGGATTCTCTATAAAATAACAAAACGCCAAAAAGAAATGTGTAAGCTGCAACACCTGGTGCTATAAATCAATATAAAATATGTTGGTGCGCTTATCAAATTATCCCCATCTCATGGAATGGTGCTTATATATAAAATCCTAAACCATAAAAATACCCTGATATCATAATCAGTAAAGTGAATAAGTGCAAATAACTAATCAATCAATAAAGTGAATAAATGCAAAAAAATGCATCAAAAAACATATACCCTAATATCACAATCAGTAAAGTGAATAGGTGCAAATAAATATATCAATCAATAAAGTGAATACATGCAAATAGATGCGTCAAAAAACATATAAGGGAACACACATCCCTATATATATTAAGATGAAAAAAAAAAAAAAAAAGCAATAAATAGTGTCTGTCTGTGTTAATCCAGCTGAGGTCTGAATGTCCAATCAATTGCCTTTGATGAACTTGCTTGTATTTCAATTCTCACAGATCACAGTTGCATGATGAATTACATTTGCAAGGTGATGATTCACATAAAGATAAAAAAAAAACCATTGTTGCGCAGTGTTTTTAAATGCTACAAGACTGGGCAAACAATGTAATCCACTCACACATTTGCAGTAGCTGAATCGCTTTTGTTATAATAGTCAGACAGCTTCATCGCTCATACAGCTATCGCTGTGTTTGCCGAACACTATGCGAAGACGTCACTGCGCAATGATGGTTTTTCACTGCGCAATGATGGTTTTTCTTTTATCTTTCTGTGAATCATCACCTTGCAAATGTAATTCATCACGCAACTGTGATCTGTGAGAATTGAAATACAAGCAAGTTCATCAAAGGCAATTGATTGGACATTTAGACCTCAGCTGGATTAACACAAACAGACACTATTTATTGCTTTTTTTTTCTTTTTCATCTACATATATCTAGGGATGTGTGTTCCCTTATATGTTTTTTGATGCATCTACAGTATTTGCATGTATTCACTTTATTGATTGATATATTTATTTGCACCTATTCACTTTACTGATTGTGATATCAGGGTATATGTTTTTTGATGCATTTTTTTTGCATTTATTCACTTTATTGATTGATTATTTATCTGCACTTATTCACTTTACTGATTATGATATCAGGGTATTTTTATGGTTTAGGATTTTATATATAAGCACCACTCCAACAGATGGGGATAGTTTGATAAGCGCACCAACATATTTGTCTCAGATGGAAACGGACAGGCGGTTCACAGCTTTCCCTCCTGCTGCACCGATCATTCCTGGCTGTTCTGTGTGCTCCCCCCCTTGGCCCCCTCCATGTCCTTCTCCCCCCCCCCTCGTTCTCCTCCGGCTCCCGTGTTCTCTTCTGCACCTCCTGTCCTCCTCCTCTGTCCCCCTGTCCCCACCCCCCCCCCCCCCCCGCAGAAAAAAAAATTTAAACGCGCCATGTCCCGCCAAGCTCACGTGCAGAAGCGAACGCATACGTGAGTAGTGCCCGCATATGAAAAACTGTGTTTAAACCACACATGTGGGGTATCGCCGCGATCGGTAGAGCGAGAGCAATAATTCTAGTGCTAGAATCTCTGTAACTTAAAACATGCAACCTGTAGAATTTTTTTTTTTTTTTAGAAATGGAGATTTTTAAGGGTAAAAGTTTGTGGCCATTCCATGAGCGGACACAATTTTGAAGCGTGACTTGTTGAGTATTTACTCAGCGTAACATTATCTTTTACAGTATAAAAAAAATTGGGCTAACTTTACTGTTGTCTTATTTGTTAATTTAAAAAATTCTATTTTTTCCAAAAAAAGTGCGCTTGTAAGACCGCTGCGCACATACGGTGTGACAGAAAGTATTGCAATGACCACCCTTTTATTCTCTTGGGTGTTAGAAAAAAAATATATATAATGTTTGGGGGTTCTAAGAAAAAAAATGTTTTTAACTTGTAAACAATAAATGTCAGAAAGAGGCTCGGTCCTTAAGTGGTTAATGTCAAATTTCATCTTTATGCATTGCAACCTGTTCTGATGCAGTGTAGTGCGTGGCAACACGTTGCCATTAAAAGAAGTTGTGCATGTTCTACTTTTTTTGCAGGGAAACTGAGCTGAACAAATAGAACATAAGGCAGATTGCCCTGCCCAAGCTTTGGGACTGCATTGGAATAAGCTGCCCAGTATGGTCCAACACATCTGGTGTGAAAGGGACCTTCGTGCAAGTTAAAAAAAAAAATGATTACATACAATACTGAACTACAGAGATAAATTCAACCTATGGGCTTCATTCCGCTTTAAAATGGTGAATTCTCTTAAAAAACACTACTGGTTGCCTCCGTCTTACAGGAGAACGGACATTAGGAGATAACAGCCTTCTATAGAAGTTCTGTACTTCATCATACATAATGAATTCCTCATGATGAGAACTGAGGAGCTCTGAGCTGTTCAATGCTCGCTGCATTATTGTGTATTTGTATTCATTTTTGGGTCACCACATATATAGTACTATGTAATAAGATAATAAAATAGAACATAGGATTCCTTTTATGTCTCATATGGTTTATCCCCGTTGGTATTTTAGTGAACACGTGATGTGCACAAGGCAGCTGACATACTTCATGTTTCCACTTCCTCTTTTATTACATTTTTTTTTCTCTATTTCATCAGCTTTCTGTCTATTAATACTAGAATAGCTGTGCCATTATAGTTGTTAAAGCAGAGTTCCGCTTAAAAAAAAAAAAAAAAAAAAATTAAAAGTCAGCAGCTACAAATACTGCAGTTGCTGACTTTTAAAAATCAGACACTTACCTGTCCCAGGGTCCAGCGATGCGGGGGAACGAAGCCCCGCTCCTCTCTCCCTCCTCTCTGCGGTGCCGGCATTGTCACTGTGGGTGCCCGGCTGTGGCTTTACAGCCAAGTATGCACTGCGCATGCGCAAGCTGTGCGGCGCACTGAAACTGGCCGGGCAATCATCTGGGACCTGTGACGTGTCCCAGATGATTGCCGAGAGGGAGGGGGGAGAGGTGAAGTTATTGCCGGCACTGCGGAGCCCTGGGAGGAAGTGGGAGCTGGATCCCTCAAAAAGAGGTTTTCCGCTCCCCACCCAAAAAATTATATGCCAAATGTGGCATGTCGGGGTCACCTTCACTTAAAGCGGAAGTTTCACTTTTGGATGGAACTCAGCTTTAAATGCTAACTGTAATGTTTTTGGATCTTTTCCTAATGAATGGCATAAAATGTCATCATTCAGAATGTAGTAGTTAGGGTTGTCCCGATACCGAGCATTTGCCCGAGTACTTGTACTCGGGCAAATGCTCCCGATGCTTCACCCGATACCTGGACAGTCAACAGTGATCGGTGCGTGGGGGAGTTACAAGCTGCTCCCCCAGCGGCTTTCAGCTGCTTTAGTGAAATTTATACAGCGGTAATCGGTGGTTGTAACTCCCCCACACACGATCACCGCTGACTGTCACCGCATCCTCCATGCCCCCTCTGTTCTGCTGTCCCCCTCCGTTCTTCCTCCATGCCCCTCCGTTCTGCTTCTGTCCCCCTCCGTTCTTCCTCCATGCCCCTCCGTTCTGCTTCTGTCCCCCTCCGTTCTGCTTCTGTCCCCCTCCGTTCTGCTTCTGTCCCCCTCCGTTCTCCTGTCCCCCTCCGTTCTGCTGTTCCTCTCCATGTACTCTTCCTTTTCTGTATGGACAGATTCAGCTGACTCTGTCCATTCACATAACTGAAACATTGTAACCTCCTGTGATTACGATGTCTCAGTTTATGAATGGAGAGGAGCCGCCTTCTTCTCTCCATTCATTTTCAGTGCAGCTGAGGCTGCAGAGAAAAGGACTGGGGAATCTCTTTCCTTGGTCTCTTTCTCTGTCTCAAGGGGGAGATATCAGGAGTCTGTTAAGACCCCTGATATCTCACCAAAGCCCCCCAACAGGGCTGAATAAAAAAAACACAAAGTATTGCAATAAATAATAAAAAAAAAGTATTATTGTAAAAAATAATAAAAATGTAAACAAAAAACACACAGACACCGTCCCCCCTCCCCTGAAAAAAAAAGAAAGCATTGTAAAAAAAAAACTTGGTCCTAAAAAAGTGGTATCGGGACAACCCTAGTAGCAGTGCTATATTTTATTAATGATCTGGTTTTAAAATAATAGGGGGATAAACCAATGGGTAGACTTGAAGCCACAAACATTTTTTTTAAAAATAAACATTTTTTGATACTTTTATTACAAAGTAAACGCAGCTAACTCAGTGCTCTTTACCTTGCATATGTACATAGCACTGCGCCTTCTAAAATTGAACCTCTCAGATAAAATGTATAGACATACAATTGTGCTCAAAAGTTTGGATACCCTGGCAGAAAATGTGAAATTTTGGCATTAATATTGAAATTATGACTGATTGTGCCATAAAAGTGTCTTTTATTTAGGATTAGCAATCACATGAAGCCATTTTTTATTACATAGTTTTTTGGATCCTTTTTAATGATAACAGAAATTGCCCAAATGGCCCTGATAAAAAGTTGACAAACCCTGGAAAGTTTGGCCTTGGTACAGACACAGAAGGTGGCACACACAGGTTAAATGGCAATTAAAGGTTAATTTCCCACATTCTGTGGCTTTTTAAATCACAATTAGTGTCTGTGTAGAAATAGTCAATGGGTTTGTTAGCTCTCACATGAATGCACTAAGCAGGTTAGACACTGAGCCATGAGGAGCTAGAAAAGAACAGTCAAAGGACCTGCTTAACAAGGTAATGAAACTTTACAAAGATCGAAAAGGATCTAAAAAGATATCCAAAGTCTTGAATATGGCAGTCAGTACTGTTCAATCACTTAATAAGAAGTGGAAAATTTGGGGATCTCTTGATACCAAGCCAAGGTCAGGTAGATCAAGAAAGACTTCAGTCACAACTGCCACAGGAACTGTTTGGGATACAAAGAAAAACCCACAGGTAACCTCAGGAGAAATATAGGCTGCTCTGGAAAAAGATGGTTGTGGTTGTTTTTAAGGAGCACAATATGACGATACTTGAACAAAAAAAAAGCTGCATGGTCAAGTTGCAAGAAAGAAGCCTTTACTGTACAAGTTCCACAAAAAAGCCTTGTTACAATATGCCAAACAATACCTTGACATGCCTCATTGGCATTGGCTTTTTTGTGGCATTGGCGCAGTAAAGGCTTCCTTCTGGCAGCTTAACCATGCAGCTCTTTTTTGTTCACGTATCGTTGAAATGTGCTCCTTTAAAAACAACCACATCGTCTTTTTGGAGAGCAGCCTGTATTTCTCCTGTGGTTACCTGTGGGTTTTTCTTTGTATCCTGAGCAACTTTTCTGCCAGTTTTGGCTGCAATCTTTCTTGGTCTACCTGATCTTGGCTTGGTATCAAAAGATCCCCTAATTGTCCACTTCTTAATATGTGATTAAACAGTACTGACTGGCATATTCAAGGCTTTGGATATCTTTTTATATCCTTTTCCATATTTGTAAAGTTTCATTACCTTGGTACGCAGGTCTTTTGACTGTTCTTTTCTACCTCCTCATGGCTCAGTGTCTAGCCTGCTTAGTGTATCCATGAGGGAGCTAACAAACTCATTGACTATTTATACACAGATACCAATTGTGATTTAAAAAGCCACAAATATGGGAAATTAACCTTTTAATTGCCATTTTAACCTGTGTGTGCCACCTTCTGTGTCTGTACCAAGGCCAAACATTCCAGGGTATGTGAACGTTTGATCAGGGCCACTTGGGTGATTTCTGTTATCCATTATGATTTAAAAATGATCCAAAAAACTATGTGATAATAAATGGCTTCATGTGATTGCTATCCTTAAAAAAAACAAAACAAAACAAACAGTTTTTTGGCATGATCAGTCATATTTTCAATATTAATGCCAAAATTTCACAATTTCTGCCAGGGTATGCAAACTTTTGAGCACAACTGTGTGTGTGATATATATATATATATATATATATATATAATTAATCTCATAGCGCCCCATCTGTTGTTTGTGTATTGTAACGATTGCAAAGGTTTCCATTTTGTCCATTCATCTTGTAGGACAGTGACCTGGGAGATGATTGGTTCCCCTCTCTACGTGAAACAGTGAAAAAACCTAGCACTCCCTCACTTTAGACTGGGCTTTTTGATTGTGTTGTCACAGATTTTTGAATTATTTATTAAAAGGGAGCAAACTTGTTGTACCCCTTAGTAACTATCCAGAGGTACAGTGCCTTAAAAAAGTATTCATACCGCTTGAAATTTTCCACATTTTGTAATGTTACAACCAAAACTATAAATGTATTTTATTGGGATTTTATGTGATAGACCAACATAAAGTGGAAGGAAAATGATAAATATTTTTCAACATTTTTTACAAATATATGAAAAGTGTGGCATGCATTTGTATTCAGCCCCCTTTACTCTGATACCCCTAACTAAAATCGAGTGGAACCAATTGCCTTCAGAAGTCACCTAATTAGTAACTAGAGTTCACCTGTGTATAATTTAATCTCAGTATAAATACAGCTGTTCTGTGTAGCCCTCAGAGGTTTGTTAGAGAACCTTAGTGAACAAAAAGCATCATGAAGGCCAAGAACACACCAGACAGGTCAGGGATAAAGTTGTGGAGAAGTTTAAAGGGTTAGGTTATAAAAAAAAATATCCCAAGCTTTGAACATCTCACAGAGCATTGTTCAATCCATCATCCAAAAATGGAAAGAGTATGGCACAACTGCCAACCTACCAAGACATGGATGTCCACCTAAACTGACAAGTGCAGCATCATGTTGTGGGGATGTTTTTCTTCAGCAGGGACAGTTGATGGGAAGATGGATGGAGCACAATGCAGGCAATCTTAGAAGTAAACTTGTTAGAGTCTGCAAAAAACTTGAGACTGGGGTGGAGGTTCATCTTCCAGCAGGATAATGACCCCAAACATACAACCAGAGCTACAATGGAATGGTTTAGATCAAAGCATATTCATGAGAATGGCTCAGTCAAAGTCCAGACATAAATCCATTGAGAATCTGTGGCAAGACTTGAAAATTGCTGTTCACAGACGCTCTCCATGCAATCTGACAGCGCTTGAGCTATTTTGCAAAGAAGAATGGGCAAAAATGTCACTTTCTAGATGTGCAAAGCTGGTAGAGACATCCCCATCGCAGAAAAAACGTAACCCTGAAGGATATTTACACCCGGAGCGGAAGCCCCCTAGGGACAACCCCATTGGATTCCAAGATAACACCGAGGAGATTAGATGCCTATTACCCCTGCAGGGTTGCGGGGAGCTGGTGAGTGGGGACCCTTGAGGGGGAGCACCTAAGTCACTGGATATTTATTGCTGCCATCACTAAAGTCACCTCACACAGGAACTCCTGAATGAATTGTCTTCAAGTTAGGACTTTCACAATACTGACCTTTATTATTTAATATATTTTTTGTATTTTCTACATTTTTGCCGCGTCTGTTCCATTTTTGGCACATTTGGATTTTTTATCTTTTGTCACATTTTTCACTTGCCCTTTTTTCATGGTGAAGAAGGGGGCCGTGTTTGTTTCACCAGCATAACATATTGTACATAGTGTTAATATTTAACCAGTATATGGCACTGGCTGTGGACTGATTATAGACTCATCACCAGCCAGTACAACAGCCGGAAGGACGATTTGGTTATTATATGGTAACCCCTTATACATTAGTAGGGGGGCTGTGTTACTGCTACACTTAGTATTTATAATTGGTACCACCACCACTGATGAATTTTCTGCTATACCTGTTTATGTATATATATATATATAATTTATTTATTTTTTTGTTACACCTGTATATATTTGTCTGCACCCTTTGGTACGGGATACTAATCCCATTGGGCACATATACACTTTTTAAAATATATTTTTCCGAACAAATGCATTGTTTAGCCCACTTTTAGGAGAGTACACAGTATATATAGCTTTACAGCTAACACAAAATTTTACGTATCCAACATAGGTAGCGCCACTTGCCCCTATTCACATATATCTTTCTTACATCCCCAAAAAGACTTGCAGCTCTAATTGCAGCGAAAGGTGGTTCTGCAAAGTATTGACTCAGGAGGGCTGAATACATGTGCACACCACACTTTTCACATTTTCCTTGCACTTCACAATTATGTGCCACTTAGTGTTGTTCTATCACATGAAATCCCAATAAAAAACATTTACATTTTTGGTTGTAACATATCAAAATGTGGGAAATTTCAAGGGGTGTGAATACTTTTTCAAGGCTACTGTATGTCTGCAACAACGGGCTAATGAACAAAGTGAAGTGCTTGCTAGCAGAATTGTGTTTTATGTTCTCTCATTGATGTACGGTGCTTAGGATTCAAGTGAACAGTTGGTGTGTTTTTTCAAGTCTGTCTAGGTTTTTTGGTTGCACACACGATGAAAGGAAGGATCACACCCATGGAGACTAGTTGGCTTTCATTCTGTAGTCTAACCCATAGTAGAAAAGGGCAATTTGTGGACTACTGTACGAGTTTTCTTGCTCCGTTTCTTATAAATCAAGCCACTTATTAATTTTTTTTCAATTTTTTTTCTTTCAAGTAACAGAGTTGCTTTAAGGCAATGTTCATACTGATCCAACATGAAAGTCGCACGACTTTTGTCTTGACTTTGCCCTGTGACTTCAGGTCCGACTTCCATGCGACTTCAATGAACGGGATCCGATTTTGATCCAACTGTGAGATGATTACAACTTGCCCTTTGACCAATCAAAACAATTCCTTTTGCTTCTGGTATGGATAAAACTTCATGCCAAATTTATAAAAAAAGAAAAAAGACGTGCGCCCCCCCCCCCCCAATCCATACCAGACCCTTATCCGAGTCTGCAGGAAAAGTTGCGGTGCGCAAGCTCCCCCCTCCTGAACCATACAAGGCCACATGCCTTCAACATGGGAGGGGTGCTTTGGGGCCTGTGGGGGCAGGAAAAGGGAGAGGGGACGAGCGATCGCCTCCCCCCTCGAACCATACCAGGCCACATGCCCTCAACATGAGGGGTGGGTGTTTGGAGCAGGGGGGCTCTGCCCTCCCAACACAAAACACCTTGTCCCCATGTTGATGGGGACGAGGACCTCTTCCCCATAACCCTGGGCTGTGGTTGTGGGGATCTGAGGGCAGGGGGCTTATCGGAATGGGGAAGCCCCCCTTTAACAAGGGGGACCCCAGATCTCCCCCCATGTGAATTAATAATGGGGTACATAGTACCCCAACCCATTCACCCCAGAGCACTGCGCCGCGAGCCCACCCTGTTGTGTGACAATAGCAAATTAATATTCGCTATTGTCTTCCTGATTCTACTACCGGCCAATCAGGAAGCGGGTCATTGGGTCTCAGGACCCACTTCCTGTTCAGCAGGGAGGAGAAGCAATGGCCCGGCTCTTCCTTCCCCTGCCTCCTAAGGCAGTGTTTCTCAACTCCAGTCCTCAAGGCGCCCCAACAGGTCATGTTTTCTGGCTTTCCATTATTTTGCACAGGTGATTTGATCAGTTTCACTGCCTTCCTGACTGTCAACTGTCGCCCATCTCCCGCTGTGCTTGCGGCGATCGCCACCTTCCTGCCTGCCTCCCCCGGGGTTGGTATACCACTCCCCCCCCCCCGAAATATTTAGCACCTGCCACCACTGGCTACCATGTAGAAGTTGTGCAGGAGTGCCCACATAAGTGTAGTGTAGTTGAATAGTTCATATATGTGATCAAGACATCAGCAGCCTACTTTGGATGACCCATCTCTTTCATACATGAGGCCCACAATATTTATGTAATAATTTAGCTCTTACTTCAAAGTACTGCATAAACTAAAAGAAACTGCAGAGGAATTATGAAAGCTGGATCTCCTTGTCCTTAGCCACCAGTCAGCATACATGTTCAAATTATCAATGGCCAGTGGCGGCTGGTGTTGTTTTTTTTTTTTGGGGGGGAGGGCGGCAAACAACCAGCCTCTCCCCGAGCGGCACCCACCCCCCCGCTGTTTGTTTGCGGCACTTGAGCCATCGTGGCGGGTGGCAGGCAGCGTGGTGCAGCAGCTCTACTCCGAGTCCTCTCCTCCATGGCGGATTGCCTGTCCTTTCAGCCAATCGGGTGACCGGTGTCAAAACCCGCTTCCTGATTTATCCAGGAGGAGGATCAGTGTTGCAACAGCGAATTTTGATTTGCTGTTGTAACACACCTGGGTGGGCTTGGAGTGCACTTTCTGCGACCCGAGCCCACCCTATATTGAAGCCTTTTACAGTCTCTGGCTTTAATTGGTGCTTCAAAAAAACAGCCCCTCTGCATTGGAATCCATGCGCCGGTGTCCTGAAAGGGGCTAGATGCATGGATAGGGGAGACGGCGATGGACAGGGGGGGGGCGGTGCCCGTGCGCCCTTAATGCCAATGGCAATTAAAAAACAAGCTCTGAACTCTGGATGGTAAATGGATCAACCTGATCTTACCCTTCTTCTAAATTTCCCTCTCTTTTTAATCAGTCCCAACATCTACTCCTTGTGATTTTTTTTTTTTTTTTTTTTACATCACGTTTGTGATCAACCGTCTAACACGACCTTTTAACCAAAATCTACTTTGGAATTGACAGAGATCTACAAACAGGATGAAGTAATATTACAGTCTTCCCCTGCAGTAAGCATTTCATGTACTTTCTAAAAAAAATATCTTGTCTTAGAATGTCCCACTTTAAATGCTAATGCTGAAGGCAAACCCTCCCCATTGCCATTTAGTTTGAGAAAGGACGTGATATGGGAAACACAAATTTCCTCAAAACAGAGAAAGATATAAATTTGGAATAATGTTTTGGTAGAGTAGGAACGGTTGAAATCTATTAGAGGTTGACTTTTGTCTGTATCCCTGTTGAAGACATCTCCCTTTGCTTCCTGACTTTGGGACTACCCTTCACTGTGGCTTGATGAGTAGAAATCTCCCCAACAGATGTCAGATGTAAAACTTGTACAGTCAATGTACACAATATATTGCTAATTGGATTTTGTTGCCTTTTTTATATATATATAACCTTTTTTTAATATAAGAGATGGAAGGCATGTATCTAAGGTGGAATTTTCTAGTAGACCCCTTTTTTCATTTTATGACATTGCTCTTCCAGGAGCTGCTCCCGACCCTATGAATCCTTAGTCTCCTCTCCACTTTTGCTGATTGCCTCATCTTTTTGATCCTTTACCTGCAGGATGAGGTGACTAAATGATGGCTGATAAGTTTTTCACCTGATGTTTTTGAATTTTCAATGCCGTTTTGAAAATGAGCCTTCTACCGGATTCGGTAATTGCAAGTGATTATAATTACTGATTATACTGATTATGAGTGATTTGTTTTTGAAATGGTGATATCTTTAAGGCGTTTTAGACTTTGGTGTTTCATTCAATATTTCTTCCTGGGGGTGAATCAGGAAGCAAGACACCATTGAAATAGATTTGGTTTTCAAATGTCTTGCACACATGTCAAGTAGCTTGTATGATTTTTAAATAAGGATCTTAAATGTGTATCTGAGCCCCAATAATCGAAACCTACAGTTGCTGCACCTACGTCTTAATATTTTATGTGTCATTAAGAATCAAGCTAATGACAAATTATGACCAGGTTCTATATGGTCTGTCATTTTCTAACTCAAATTTGTTTTCAACGGCTAAAAGAAATGTACAGTTTAATTAAACCTCACCACCAGACTTTGTCAGTGGTAGCAGCCTTGCTTTTTTATTGTTTTTAATCATTTTTCTTGCCTTTTTGTTTTTATTTAACTCAGCACTTTTAATGCTTAGCCACTTGAAGATCTGGCCTTCTTCTGACACTTTTTGTTTACAAGTAAAAAAAAAAAAAATCTGTCTTTTTTGCTGTAAAATGACTTAGAACCCCCCAAACATTATGTAAAATAAAATGGTGGGTTTTGCAAATTTTTTTTTTACATCACACGGTATTTGCACAGCGGTTTTTCAAACACAAACTTGTTGTAAGAAATAAACTTTAATGAATTTTAATGCATACAAACACCCCATCTAGGTGGCAGGCTGTGGGCAGCGGCTCCGGTGTCCTCCAGCACGGCGGGCGGACCCCATCTAGGTGGTGCTGTGCAGTCAGCGGCTCCGGTGTCCGCTCCTCCGGCGGCTTCTGCCGCGTGTCTCTTTTCCTTCTAAGCGCTAGGCGTCCAATAGGATTGCCTGACATTTTGGACAATCGGGAAACAGGTCTCATGACCCCTCTCCTGATTTGTGGGGAGGAAATTTTATTGTGAAATTTTTTGGGGGTAAAATATAAAAGATGGTGTTATGCTGTGTAAATAGATACCTAACATGTCACACTTTAAAATTGCGCACGCTCGTGGAATGGTGACGCACTGCGGTATTAAAAAATCTCCGTAGGCGACACTTTAAAATCCTTTACAGCAGTGGTTCTCAACTCCTGTCCTCAGGACACACTAACAGGCCAGATTTTAAGTATTACCTTGGGGAGATGCAGACTACAATACTGAAATCACTGAGTAGCAAATTATATCACCTGTGATGTATTTCAGTTATCTTGCAAACCTGGCCTGTTAGTGGGTCCTGAGGACAGGAGTTGAGAACCACTGCTTTACAGGCTACCTGTTTAGAGATACAGAGGAGGCCTGGTGCTAGAATCTGTTGTTCACGGCAATACCTCACATGTGGGGATTGGAGAGCCGAGATATACTCACCTAATCCTTTGATTTTCCCAGTGCAAGATCGATCCTTGCAGCTCCTGCCCCCCCAACAGTCTAGCGGTCTTGTGCAGTGATTTGTTCCTGATGTCATCGTTACCCAAGATCGGCTCTGGACTTGAAGACGTCTGGAACAGTCCACCGCTGCTAGACCTGGAGGAGTGCCACTTTCCAAAGGATCAAAGGATTAGGTGAGTATAGGCTCTATATTCACCCCTAGACAAAACAAGCAGTCAAGGCTTGGTTCACATATGAGCCGCATGCGGATTACAACCGGAGTCCGGTGCGTGCTGGTTCACAATTTTAGCCCGAATTTTGGGCTGAATTTGGACCTGAAACATACCAAAAGACGCACACCGTTTTTCTTCAAAACGCATCAGATCCGCTGCGGAGATATGTGAACCGGCTCCATAGAGAGCCGGTCAAAATCTTCTGCTATTGCAAATTGGATGTGGGATCTCCGCATCCAATTTGCACATTTGCTGCAGAGATATGTGAACCGGCTCCATAGAGAGCCGGTCAAAATCTCCTGCTATGCGAATTGGATGCGGGGATCCCACATGCAATTTGCAGTGGTGTGAACCCAGCCTTAATCATGCAGTGTGGGCACAGCTCTACTGCATGGGAAAAAATAAATTTGCCCGGAGTTGGGCTTTAAAGGTGGTTTGGGACTATTGCACGTGGATTCACATAATTTACAAGATTTCACTAGTGGACTTTAATTGTATGTTTTTTTTTTAAGTTTACCAAGTCCTAACTATTTGTTTTGTGACTGATGATTTGCTATTATTTCATGTATACTGTTCATGAAAGTTTTTAATATGAGTTATGATCACTCTTTTAGCTTTTTTTTCATATATATGATTCATTATTCAGTAACTTAGATATTGGTTTTGCGAACATTTTTACATTAGTTAATAGTAATTTGTAAAAAGGAACACAAGGGGATGCCGGCTAAGTGCAGCATGAATGGGTTTATTACAATTAAAAAGCCAAATCCAAACTCAAAGAAATATAAAATCAAAGCGCTTATCTGCAGCCATGCCAGATGACACATTGGATGGAAGCATTCCAAGTGTTGTCAGTGAGGAAACCAAATCCAGTGTTCCAGGAAGTGAGGAAAGCCACCGTGGAACACAGGGCAGGAAGTCACACCTGTGGCAGACTGGTTGCTATGGTAACATAATTAAGAACTCATATTGGCTCCTTTCTCAAACCATTGGTGGACGGCTTCCACCCAGTGTGGCATGGCTGCAGATAAGCTCTTTGATTGTATATTTCTGTGAGTTTGCATTTGGCTTTTTAATCATAGTAAACCCAGTGATGCTGCACTTAGCTGGTGCCCCCCTCCCCCCCCCCCGTTCTTTTTTTGTAATTTCAGAGATTCGTTCTTGTCTCAGGTGGAGCTGCCTACTGAAGTAGAACACCCTTCCTATAGATTTTTTATGAACTACCTATGCTACACAGATGTATCTTCATATTTATCTAGTTGGGTAGAGGCTAAGTTATGTGGATGGTGCATTGGCATTTGTTTGCTCCACAATTTCACTTGTTGTTTGTGTAACAGTAATTTGTACCTGGGAGTGTTTTCTCAGTTTGAGCAAGGGTTCTGCCTTTGATGCGCTTTTACTTTAGCTGTTCCTTTAGTCCTCTTCCATTGGCACTCAGTGGCGGTTGGTGGTTCTTTTTTGGGGGGAGGGGCAAACAACCCCCCCCTGGGCCAGCCGGTGGCGTGGCACTACCCCCCCTTCCCCCGGGCGGTCGGCGGTCTGGATTTTACTCCATCTAGGTGGCGGGCAGCGGCTTCGGTGTCCTCCAACATGGCGGGCGGACCCCATCTAGGTGGCACGGTGCAGGCAACGGCTCTGTTGTCCGATCCTCCAGCAGCTTCCTCCGCGCGTCTCCACTCTCTTCCTCCTTAGCGCTAGGCATCCAATAGGATCGTCTGATGTTTTGGCCAATCGGGAAGCAGGTCTCACGACCCGTCTCCTGATTTGCGGGGAGGAAATTTTAGTGTTAATTTAGCGAATATTCATTCGCTATCGTCACACATCGGGGTGGGTTCGCTCTTCGCCCCGAGAACACCCTTTTTTGAAGCCTTTTAGAGCCTCTGGCTCTAATCATGCCCCCCCGGATTTCATAGTCCGGCGCCCTTTATGTAGATAGGGGGGGCGGCGCCCAGATGCCTCTGCTGGCACTGGTTTACTCCATACTCCATACGTAGTTTCTCCATCCCACAAGAGTTTTGCATTCTATACAGCACTACTCTGTCTACAGATACTCAATGTATTCTATTATACTCAGTCGCTATCAACCCTATTTTTTACAGATTTCCCCTCTATGAAACATAAGAACAATTGTTTCTTTTAAAAGAAAACTTTTGTGTTTTTTTTTTTTTTTTTTTTTTTTTTTTTTTATCAAGCACATATTTTAAGTTGCTATTATATTGTTAAAGTCAAAAATATATATTTTTTTTGTGTGAAATTGACCTTTTTATTTTCTTGCTGTTTCATATTTCTATTTTTGTACCACCTATACAGATTTGTAGATTCTCCCTCTAGTTGGTTTTCAGTATTTCACTACAGCTGCTCATTTTTTCTAAAAAATAAAACAAAAAACAAAAAAATGGTAAGATAAAATTTGAAATGCATGAGGAAGGCATTGTTTTCTATCAGTAGGACCTGAATATTAGACTTGTAGCTGTAACTAGCAAATGTGTGGCGCTACAATGTAGGAAGCCCAGTCTGCATATGTAATATTTAAGAAGTGATGATGTAAGGCATGGGATCATTCCCCTTTGTAATTCTGTATTTTCCAATCTGATTCATGGAGCTTACAGGCTCTGGTTACACTGCTCTCAAAAAGTCAGAGAACTCAAAAACTAGAATCTTAGGTAAAGTCTAATGCCCCGTACACACGATCGGACTTTCCGACAACAAAGCCGTGGAATTTTGTTTGAAGGGTGTTGGCTCCAACTTGTCTTGCATACACACGGTCACACAAATGTTGGCCAACAATTCTGAACGTAGTGACGTACAAGACGTATGGCGAGCCGATAAAAAGGAAGTTCAATAGTCATGCTCCACCCTTTGGGCTCCTTCTGCTAATGTTGTGTTTGGTGAGCATTGATTCCGAGCATGCGTGGACTTTTGTGCGACGAACTTTTGTACACACGATCGGAAAGTCCGACAACAAAAATTTGTTGGCAGAAAATTTGAGAACCTGCTAGCCAACATTTGTTGGCGGAAAGTCCGACAACAAATGTTCTATGGAGCATACACACGGTCGGACTTTCCGCCAACAAGCTCACATCCAACATTTGTTGTCGTAAAATCCGATCGTGTGTACAGGGCATAAGATCTAAAAGTGTAATGAGAACGCCACATTGGTAGTAGAGTCCACGATGGTTGGTTTATTTACTTCATATAACAAGATAAGGTAAAACATCAAACACGTTTTGGGTGCTTCTACAAACTCCTTTCATCAGGGTTTTAAATCTCTATGAGCTGCAAACACCTGGGCTCAATGGGATTTTGTAACCGGAGTTATAAAAACATTGCTGTCTGTTTTTGTTAGTAGCTCAGTTGCTAGTGATTAAGCATACTTATACTTGTTTAGTAGCCACTGGGCCCCTAACCAGGGTAGATGCCAGTGTCCTAGCACCTCCAAGTAAAAACATACCAACAATGTGTAACACCACCCAGACCTCCCTTACTTGTCATTCATGGGCTATATGGTGCTGACTCCTATGGGTCGTCTCCACTCCAACATTAGAAATATAATGTATTTGGGAGTCGCACTCTGTCATAAAATCCACTTTATGCTTTATTCCATAAAAAATGAATAAAATGGCTGTATACATACGGACTCCACCTGACAAACCACACTCTTCATATGCGTTTCGCCCCCCAAAGGGCTTGCTTACAGGCATAGAGGTAGTTCCAAGTCCGGACTAACTCTCAGTCCGGACTAACAATCAGTAGCCACCAGGTACTGGCTTGTGATCATGTGACCTTTGCGACAGCCAATCACGGTCACATGATTGCTGATTCTTCTTGCATAAAAAAGAATGGATGGCTGCACACGGAGTTAGTGATGAATCTCTTTATTGTAAAATCCGTAACATGAATAACACCACAGGACAGGCAAACAGGTACAGGTAGATGCGTTTCACACAGCGACCCTGCGCTTATTCATTAACGTTTTGCCCCCCAGGCATTCAGAACTTTTTAAAGGGATGTGGGGACGATCAGGAAGAGGGAATGTTGGAGCCTCTGAAACGCATTGGTTGTTTTATCTCATGTTTTGATATGAAATAACCCAAACATCCTAGATTCTGTTACTATTTTTGTGATGCTAGCATTATATATTTAATTCTTGCATATAAAATATGGTTGCCCCTGCGTGGCTATATACCGTACTTAGAAACTATAAAGAGTTAAGATTTGTATACAACTCAATACTAACTTCAACTTTATTTCACTGTTGTTAAGTAAAGTAGATGGACACAGCTATAGACCAATAGTTAGCTATGTGAAGTAGGAATGCACAGGTCAAAGAGTGAGTGTCCTTATCGAAATCAGTACCTTTTTAATGATGGACTAGGGTTTTGGGGCCGCTGGAGTACTCTGACAATAGGGAAAGGTATTTTGCAGCACCCCGGAGTACCTGCAGTTAAAGTGGTTGTAACTCTAAAAAAAAAATTAAAAAAAAAAATGCTCCCCTTCGTTTAAAGCATGAGATATAGCACCGTTCCATGTCAATTGTTCCTTTCTATGCTGTACATCCTGCCTGTTCCTGTCTTCCCCTGTTTAAACTGACCACATTTATCATGGCTGCTAATCCATGATACCGTGGTCAGTTTACATGATTCCGTCATCCAGCTATCTCTTCAGCATCTCTGCATCTCCCCATCTCCCCCTTCCTCTCTCCCTGTCAGTTCTGTAGTCTGTGTGAGAGCCGATCTCCTCTCCTCCTCACCCCTCCCCTCCCCTCTCCTCTCCTCTCCTCCCCTCTCCTCCCCTTAAAGAAGCATGTGTTAATTACTTTAATCCTCTCTGTTTTAGGTCCCTGTTCAGTACAGTGTGTGTGTGTGTGTGTGTGTGTGTGTGTGTGTGTGTGTGTGTGTTTTTTCCTAAAATAATGCTAAATACCTTCTTTGCCGGGCCCTGCTGTGCAGACAAGTGACCTCTCTCTGCCAACTTGCATTCATCAGAGGGGAATTTCGGCCCCTCCCACTGTACTCACATCAGAAGGAAAGAAGAGGAAGGTCACATGACAGCACAGCAGGGGTCTGCAAAGAAGGTATTTAGCAAATATGTAATTTCAATATGTAATCTTAGGAAAACACACACACTGTACTGATCAGGGACCTAAAACAGAGAGAATCAAAGTAATTAATACATGTGACTTTACAACCACTTTAACTTCTAAAAATATTTTAGAACCTTACAGCTCAGTACAGTTACACTTCAAAGAATATCCCCCTTAAACTCAACTGCAGCTTCGATGTATATGTGCTGTGTTGTAAAGGAGAATTTATTATCTTATTTGCTTGTATTGCTGTATCATAATGTGTACTCTGCTAGTCCCTTGGTTTAACTTTACTATTTTGACCGAGCGCTTGCCATCACAAAGAGACTTTAAATTGCAATGATTTGATTTAAGGGCTTTTTACTTAATATTTAGCATATTGTAACACTAGCATGTTGGGAACAGTTGTTCATTTATTTATATAAAATTCCGTACTGTGCAGTCATTAATCCAAAATATATCACCCTTCTGTACCACTATTCTTCAAATAAAAATCTAGTAACACTAGTTAACACTTTCGTAATTCTCTACTGATTTTCAACTGTTGCTTTAGACACGTAGCTGTGTGATGCTCAGTTTTGCAGTAGCAGTATGACTTGAATGAAGCAGGTCCCAAAGGGGTTCATTTACTGAAGGCAAATAGGCTGTTCACTTTGCAAGGGAATTTTTTCTTAGCTTATGTGTTTAACCTCTTGCTTACTGGGCACTTGTACCCCCGTTCTGCCTAGGCCAATTTTCAGCTTTCAGTGCTGTCACACTTTGAATGACAATTGCACGGCCATGCAAAACTGTAACCAAACAAAATTGTCATTTTTTTTCACACAAATAGAGCTTTCTTTTGGTGGTATTTAATGACTACTGGGTTTTTTATTTTTTGCTAAAGAAACAAAAAAAGATCGAAAACTTTGAAGAAAAAAACCCATTTCATGGTTTGTTATAAAATTTTGCAAACAGGTAATTTTTCTCCTTCACTAATGTGCGCTGATGGGGCTGCGCTGATGAGGCGGCACTGATGGGCACTGATAGCTAGCACTGACAGGTGACACTGATAGTGAGGCACTGATGGACACTGACATGTGGCAATGATAGGTGGCACTGATATGTGGCACTGGTGGGCACTGATAGGTGGCACTGGTGGGCACTGATTAGCAGCACTGACGGGCACCGAGGCAGGGACCGAGCCGGTTACCGGCTTTCTGCTTCTCTCCTCACACTGATCATGAGGTGATAAAAAGCTGATAACCGGCTTCTGTTTACTTCCGTGATCAGCTGTCATTGGCTGACAGCTGATCATGTGGTAAAGGGCCTGCTGTGATTGGCCCTTTACCCCGCGATCACGGGAGGACATCTCCCGCCACTGGAAGCTCGCACTGTAGCCTTCATTCGGCTATAGCGCAGGTGGAAAGTGGTTTAAATTCATTCACTAAGGTTAAATTCCCTTGCAAATTTTAAGAAGTTGAAAAGGCTCAAGGTTTTTTTAACCTGTGTGCAACAGCCCCCCCCCCAACTCCCCTAAAACTTACCTGAGCCCCAACCCAACCCCATTCCAGCGATGTGCATGAGAGCCTCATCTCTCCCGGGTATCTGTCTCCTCACTGGCTGAGACCGCGGTGTTAGCCATTGGCTTCCGTTACTGTCCATCACAGCTGCTTGCTCTGGGGGCATTTGTCAGGAGGGAGGGGCCAAGAGAGCCGGCGAGGGGACCGAGAAGTTGAGGGTCGGGGATGCTTTGTGCAAAACCACTGCACAAAGCAGGTAAGTATAACATGTTTGTTATTTAAAAAACAAACAAGACTTTAAAATCTATTTAAAATTAATCTGAACACAGAACAGCCTATTTGCCTTTAGAGCCCTTTCACACTGTACCACCTAGGGTGTCAGTGGTAAAGTGGCGCTATTTTTAGCGCTGTTTTACTGGCGCTATTCGACTGCTATCAGGGCGGTTTTAACCCCCCGCTACCGGCCAAAAAGGGGTTAAAACCACCCGCAAAATGTTGCTGCAGCAGCGTTTTGCCGGAGGTATAGCAGCGCTGCTCCATTGATTTCAGTGGGGAGGAGCGGTGAGTTCACCGTTCCTTCACCGGTCCAAAGAAGCTGCTGGCAGGACTTTTTATGATGCCCTGCCAGCGCACTGCTCCAAACTGGCCTTGTAACTGTTAGTTCCCAATGAGATTTGAACTTGCGTGGACATGGGCAATGACCCACTACCAGCACCAAAAATGTATGACAAGCTTGATCATTACAAAGTCTACATCTAAAAACCAGAGACTGGCAAATTTTCAGTCACTAAACACACCTAATTGGCTATAAGTGATCATTTGCTGCTCCAATATAAAGAATTGCCTGTTGGTCTCTGGTCTGGTTGATATTCTGGTGGTTGCTCTCAGGTTAGTCAATCATCTGGGTTGCAGTTCTACATTGGGTTTGTAGCTATAGGTCAAGCATCTGTTAGGCAGTTGCTACCTGCTTGATATCCCTCTGTTATATCATTTGTGGCCCCTTGCCTTCTCATTCTGCCGCCTTTGCTCCTGCCTGATTGTCTGACCTGATGCCTCATATGTGTTTCACTGCTCATGCATTTACATTCTACATAACCTTAGAAACGCAGGTGAGCGCATGTATATTTATTGCTTAGTGGCTAGTCAATTGTCTTTTTTAAAACAACGCCAGACTCATGAGTCTGGTTGACCATTGTAGAGTACAGGTAGATTCAAGGGTGTGATTCTCCAAGTCTGTTTTCTCTGCGCCTGTTGTTGACTTTGACCAACCTGACTTTGGGTGAACTTTGTGTGCTCTGTCAATTGCTATGACCTTTACCTCCAATTCTTGTTCTTCATTTCTTTGATGGTGAACTTCCTAGAACTGAACTTTGGCTTGACCCTGACTTCACTATTGCTTAATCACATGCTCTGTCAGAAACGGTCTGCCTTGACTCGCTACTTGAGCCTGACCATCTTCTATCCTGTTGTATGGCACCATCTGACGTTCTTCTAGCGTGTGAGAGATTTCCATCATGTCTTGACCCGCCAATACAACAGGAAGTGTAAATAAATCTCTCCAAAGTGGGTCGCCCTTCCCACGCAAACTAAATTTTAAAAAACCATTTAGCTGAGATTTCCACTTTTACAGGATCTTCAACCTCTAAATCTTGGTGGATATGATTTCCCAGTTTCCAGTACTTACTGTTTTGTATTTATTAATATTCACAGTTCAAAAGCAAGCAGGCACAATCACGATGATGCAGGTTTTAATGTAAAACTGGGCAAAACAATTTACACAAAATTAGAGGGCATAATTACGACAGAAAATAACCACCAGTGATAGTGGTTTGTCATTATCTTAGTGCTGGCAAGAACCATTTTTATTTTTTTATTTTATTTTTTATTTTAAAGCTGTGCAAAAGGTACAAACTAATCAGCCAGTTTGCTGTGCTGGAGGAAGACTATAGCACCATTGTGTCATTTATGTTTATTATTGTACTTTATTATTATTTTAAATTTTGTTTATCAGATTAAGAGATCAAAGTTTTGTTTTGCCAGTTTGCATTTTTCTTGATTTAGAAACAGTCCTAATACAATATACATGATGCAGATAAGATTCTGCTTTCTGCATCAATTTGTTGACTTGAAGCTATTGATAAGAGTAAATTACACCGTAGTCATACTTTATTACCTATTGATTTCAAAAAGCTTTATTCTTTAATAAAACAAAGCCATGACTTGAACAATATTGCAAAATGTTTTCCGGATTTTTTTTTTGTTTGTACTCCTAGAATCTGTTGCAGTGCTGGGGTTACATTATGATTGTAATAGAGGTGCACCGAAAGGAAAATTTGGTGCTGGTACTGAAACCGAAAATTCAGGATGCACTTGGCTAAAACTGAAATTGAAAATGACCGTTTTTTAAAAATATATATTTTTATATATAATTGTATTATATTCGACTTTTTAATTATTATTACTAATTTAAATGCATTGAAAATGCAGCAAGAACGTATCAATAATGCACCCGTGTTATGTTTTTAATGTGGTTTTTGAGTTGCATTACCTATAAAAAACACACCATAAGCACAGTGAAATCGCAGCAAAACCGTGTGCGTTTTCGGTGCCATTATCAACACCTTTTTCTCTATTTGCAAAATGCCCAAAACACCGTTTTTGATCGATATCTTTTGGCTGTTGAAAATTCAGTGCATCTCTAGATTGTATGTGTTGCATTCCTCCATAGAGTAAGGATGGTATAAAATAAACATAAAGAGTAACTCCACTTTTGTTGAGAAAAAAACATTCCCCTCTGGGTGATCTATGTACATTGCAAGGATTATATCAAACTTTGTTGCAGATTCCTACCTTATTCTGAAGAAATCCCTGTGTGTTTGTCTGTGCCTCTGTTCTGAGTGGGTCTAATGGGAGTGGTTTCGTAATTAACTGTCAGGTGTGGCAGCTGCAGGGCACTAATGAGGGAATCTGCTGGGCCTGCATCCCTTTAGACGGATTCCTATTGAAAGTATCTCTCCATAAATGACATTTTTGTTGCAGGGGATGCCTGAAATCTGACTTGTATCTTAGTGCAGATTTCTGGGAAAATTGGTGAGCCAATCACACAAGCAGGTAATGATGTTTCTGGGGAGTGGCTAGTACACATTCTGTGTACAGAACAACCCCAGGTAGCCATATTGCAATGCATTCTCAGAAAATTACAGCACTGCAGATTGAAAAGGAAAGGTAATTTTTTAATAACATTCAATTACCATATGATTAGTGTCGCAATTATGTGCGCTATATTATTTTTTCTTTATTTACTATTTTTTTCTGTCATGAAAGTGGAATTACCCTTTAATAATAACTTAATACAAAAAGTATAGAACTATTTGATTTTAATAAAAGTGTTGTCACTGTAATTTTAGGTAATCCTTCCCACCCAGAGGAGAAAGTAAGAATCTCATCTAGGTAGGCAGGAAGAGGTATATCCGTATGTGTCACAAAATAACAGTTTGAGTTCTATAGCAGGGTTCCTCAACCAGGGTTCCATGGAACCCTAAGGTTCCTCCAGAGGTTGCTAGGGGTTCTTTGAGCAATTTCCGCCTCTCAGATGGGTTCCCACTGACCCCAATAATTTATAAGCTATCTCTAAGGGGATAATTCTTGCCAATGATCACAAGTCTAAGGAGCATTCTTCCCACCGACCAACATACTAATGTACCATGAGTTGTAAATATAGTAATTTTTAGTAGGGGTTCCATGAGACTGGAACCTTATTTCAAGGGTTCCTCTGTGTTGAAAAGGTTAAGAAAGGCTGTCCTATAGTAACCAGCTAGTAAACTTTTACAGATTTTAACGGACATTTATAGGTTTGATCCTGATTTGTTGTTGTAGTGCAATGCAATGCCCAAGGTTTTCAATATGCTGTTCTCTCATGAGTTCTTCCACTTAGCTCAGTCACCCTATGACCCCTTTCCAACTGGGGCCACTGTGCGTTAACGCTAAAGCAGCGCTCGTTTTAGTGGCGGATTAGCGCTGTTTAAGCTGCGCTTTTTGGCCGCTAGTGGGGCGCTTTTATCCCCCGCTAGTGGCTGAAGGGGTTAAAAACGGCCATGTTGTGGCGTTTCCGAAGCGCTTTACTGGCGCTTCCAAAGCGCTGCCCATTTATTGCAATGGGCAGGGGCGTTTTGGGAGCACTGTATACAGCACTACTAAACCACCCCAAAGATGCTGCTTGTAGGACTTTTTATAACATCCCGCAAGCGCACCGCTCCCGTGTGAAAGCACTCGGGCAGCATGGGAGGCAGTTTTGCTATTTCTAGCTTTAAAACGCCAGAAAACTGCCTCAGTGTGAAAGAGCTCTAACATTCTTTTGCATAGTATTCCTGCCTTTTTACCTCTGATGATTTTACAGAATGTGAAAAGTTTGAAATCAAAATTGTTTGTAGGGTTTAGGCAAAACTGGTATTCCAGGTTATATACCAGTTGCGCACTGTATTGTTTACAATTCTGTGTGCTATTTGAAGCCTATTTAGGTTTGTCTTACCTTTATGGAGGTTAAATAGTGCAGGCCCAGTCTTTGTCATCCCAGTGATGTGAAACTTCTCTGCCACCTGCGACCAGCAACCAAGCACTGATTGGGGGCCTTAAAACTGAGGTCCATGCAGATCAAAAAGTTAGAAATTTAGGAACTGGTTCTGTAAAACTGGAGAAAAGAAATAAGCACAAAAAAGAGCTGTTACCCGTAGAGACCAATCAGATTTTATGTTTAATTTTTTTCATTAAAGGGACATCTCATAATTTACTGTGGACAACCTACTTTTGTGCTCTTTTTTTGACCAGTTTTAGTGAATGATGCCCCCTGCTGCCATTGTAGTGGTCTGTGCATCATAGTCCACAATACACAGCCCCAGAGTGAGTACCCAGTATCCATCATGTGAATGTGCTGACCATCAAGAAGCACGTCTGAGGCTTCTTCTCCCGGTAAGGTGTCCCAGAGGAAAGAAGCACTTCTTATTGGTCAGCTTGGTCACTTGGATGCGCTGACCAATGAGCATTTGCCATTGCAAGCATTATGATGGATACTTACTCCAGGGCTGCCTATTGCAGTGTACATTGTAAAGATGGGGCATCACAAATTCTAGG
The DNA here is from genome assembly GCA_037952925.1 of Lithobates clamitans. Lineage (NCBI taxonomy): Eukaryota > Metazoa > Chordata > Amphibia > Anura > Ranidae > Lithobates > Lithobates clamitans. Next base: position 2,372,635 of record JBBGZY010000603.1, on the reverse strand, counting down.
ATACTTTGGAGTTATTTCACCTTTTAACTTTTCATGAAAAAGTGAAGTTACCCTTTAAAAAAAACGTAAAAGAATGGTGGTATCTCTTGCTTTTTACTTGTAGAGCTTCTCGAATTTTAGGCCCAGGCTATACACAGGGGGTTGACTTTCACTGGGATTCTCCAAGTCCTTGTATCCTGTCATCACTAAGTCTCACCCATTTGTGTAAAGAGTAAAGCCTCGTACACACGATCGGATTTTCAGCAGGGAATTGTGTGATGACAGACTGCCTAAAATCCAACCGTTAGTACGTTCCATCAGACAATTGTTGTCCAACTTTCCACCAACAAATGTTGGATGGCAGGCTAGTAAATTTTCGGCGGACAACGGTCTGTTGTTAGATTTTCGTATCGCATGTACACAAGTCAATCACACAACAGTTCAAAGTACAAACACGCATGTTCGTAATCAATGCTCACCAAACATGACATTAGCAGAAGGTGCCCAAAGGGTGGCGCTCAAGAGCTGAAATTCCATGTAGTACGTCACTACTTTCGTGTTTGTTGGCCGACAATTTTGTGCCGTTAGTATGCAAGACAAGTTGCTGGCACACGCCCTTGGGACAAAAATCTGAAGCTCTGTTGGCCAACAATCGGATCGTGTGTACGAGGCTTTACTGCATTTTTGTTGAGAAAATAACAACCACCTCTGGGTGATCAGTGTACATTGCAGAGATTTTAACAAACTTTGTAGCAGATTCTTACCTTTTTGTTGCTTTGAAGAAATAGTTGTTTGCTTCACCATGTCCTTTGATGGCTGATTCTAAATAGAAGGGCCTGGTTCATTATAATCAGCTGGTACATTGTTCTATCAATAAAAGCTGGAGGGTCCTTTTGGAGTATTTAACCCTCGGGGGTGCCTAAAATTTGACCTGTATTTTAGTGCAGACTATAGGGAAAATCGGTGAGCCAATTACACAAAGAGGAAATTACTGTTTTCCTTTAGGTTGCCATATTGTGTTGAATTGTACAGAAAATTACAGCGGCTGCAGATTGAAAAGGAAAGATAATATTAAATATCATTAAATTACAGCATGGCTTGTGTGGAAATTCTATAGGTTACCCTTTACCTGTCAAATCCCATAAAGGGTTTAATCTCAATTTAAAGGTGAGATATTGTGTACTGTCTGGGCCTAGTGTCTAAAAGGCTTTACAAAGACATAGTGATTTGGAGGCTAATGCAGTAATACGCATTACCTGTACTTTAGCACTAATGTCTTATTAGCCATTTTGTTAGACCAGGACTAGTCCACTTTAAAGCTAAGAACAGGTATCATGTTTTTCAGTTGTAGATAGAGTGGAGAAGGATTATAACCACTTTTGGGGTTTTATTGCTGTTTTATTTTATTGCTGTTTCTGCATAAGTTGAGATTTATCCTTACATCTTTATTATTCACCAAATCCAGAAGACTCATTTTATCGTTTTTAGGTTGACCTTTTTAGGTGGACAACACTAAAAGGAAACCAGAGCAGCATATTCTCTATTACGCTTTTATTGTCCATCATTTAAAGTAGAAGTCTGGCCAAAACTTTTTTGGCCATACTTTTGGAATCACAGGAGTGTACCTAGTTCTGCACTTCTGTATCCCAGATTCAGGCGACAGCGGGCTAAATTGATCTCCGCTCCAGTGAGCGCTGGAGGGGCAGAGCAGAGAGCCGGTGACTGACAGTCACCACTCACTGAAGACATAAAGTGTTACTAAACCCACAACAGTAAAATCAGTCTGTATATGCCGTAAAAGCATGCTTGTTATACTCACTGCGAAACCTAAGGGGTTAAACCTCCGCATTGTGTAAAAAGGCTGTTTGATCCTGTCTTCTATGACCCTTCCCTACTTGCACAGTCCCCAATCCATCTCCACATGCTTAGTTTGGTGTGTATCGCTAGTTTTTTTTTTTGAAGGTGCATTTGATCGGCACAGGACCAATCAGCACTGTCCAGACAGAGGGTCAGGAATCATGCAGCCTCAGAGGACAGTCGGAGGAGAATGAAAACTCCTCCTACAAGCTTTAACCAGTGCTCAGCTGGACACTGATAGAAACTCACAAGACTGCTATATACCGCTGATGAGAAAAGGTATTTAGCAGTTTATATTTATTAAAATAATTGCCTTTACATGTTCTGTACTATGGGAGACCAAATATAGTGAATGCAGTGTCCTGGGTTTAGTAACACTTTAAAGCTGAGCAATCAGCAGTATTTGATCTCTCAGCTCTCAGTGTAGAGCCGGTGGGGGACAGCTGCAGCTTTGGATCGATGCTGCACCCATCTAAGTGAGTTAGTAGGTTTGTTTTTTTGTAAACCTGCACTTCTCTTTTAAGACTCTAAACACAGCTTTATATTCATATTTTAATATACTGCAGGTTTCCTTTTATTGGCCACATTTAGAGGTTCCAGGCCCTCCTTGTTTAACCACTTGCCGACCACCCTATAGCAGTTTTACTGCTACAGGCAGCTGCACTGCGTAATATATACATGATCCTGCACTTCCGGGCACAAGTGCGCACTGCTGGCGGCTCACAACCGCTGTTATTCTACACAACGTGCCCCATGAACCCAATGTCCACGGCACCCGCTGATCGTTCAGTGCATAGGCAGAACAGCAAACGGCCTGTGTAAACAAGGAAGATCACCATTCTGTCAGTGAGGATGGCATGGATCCTGTGTTTCTGCAAAGCAGGGACATGGATCAATGCCTTCCCCTTGTAAAAGCACCTCCCACACTACAGAAAAACACTGGCTAGGCACACACAGTTTTAACCCTTTGATCGCTCCTGATGCGAACCCCTCAAATCATTCTTTGCAGCTATTACCTTTTGTACCACCACCCCCTCCCTTTAGAATGTAAGCTCTACGAGCAGGGCCCTCCTGTACCTTTTGTATTGAACTGTACTGTAATTGTGTTGTCCCCCTTATACATTGTAAAGCGCTGCGTAAACTGTTGGCGCTATATAAATCTCGTATAATAATAATAATAATAATAGTGTAATTTGTATAGTGACAATGCATGTTTTTAGCACTGATCACTGTATTAGTGTCACCGGTCCCCAAAAAAATGTCGATATAAGTCGCTGATCGCTGCCATTACTAGTAGAAAAAAAAACTCCATAAATTTATCCCATAGTTTATAGAAGCTATAACTTTTGTGCAAATATACGCTGATTGGGATTTTTTTTTTACCAAAAATATGTAGCAGAGTACATATTGGCTTAAATTAATGAATAAATTAGATTTTTTTTTATTTTTTTTTTTTGGATATGTTTTGTAGCAAAAAGTAAATATGTATATATTTCTTTTTTTTCAAAATTGTCGTCAGTTTTTTGTTTAAAGCTCAAAAAATAAAAAACGCAAAGGTAATCAAATACCACCAAAAGAAAGCTCTATTTGTGGAAAAAAATGGACACTTTTTTTTGTGTACAGTGTCGCACAACCGTGCAATTGTCAGTTAAAGTAACGCAGTGCCATATAGCAAAAAAAAAAATGGCCTGGTCAGGAAAGGGGGTAAATCTTCTGAAGCTGAATTGATTAAAGTAGTATCTTGCTTTCAAGTAGACAGGGTTATTATTATTATTATTATTATACAGGATTTATATAGCGCCAACAGTTTACGTAGCGTTTTACAACTTGGTTCTCCTTTCGTAAACTAGTGTTGCAAAAAACAACCACTTTATTAATCAAGTACAGAGCAATATAGTGTTTGTATCCAATTTACAAAGTGTTAGCGACAATAACGCCGTATCCAGCTCTGATCACTAAGGCATTGACGGATCGCCTTCACCGACCTCATTTCGAATACACAGCGAAGGCAGCCTGCCTAAAGTTGAGATGCTCAGCCAAAACAAATAGAAAGCTTATAGCTAAGCAAGTCCTTTTTTTTTTTTTTTTTTTTCAATCCCAAAAGGCATGTGATACTTGTTAACTAAAAGTTAACCGCGTGTTACATGTTAATTTTGTCCTTATCCAGTTCTTTACTTACATCTGAATGGGTGCCAGGTTGCACAGATTGGATGTCAAATTAAATGCAAGAAACAGGCCTCAGTCTGCTAGCACGCGTTCCGCTAAAATACTCGATGAGTCTTCCACTAGCCTGACTGCAGACGAGGAAAAAAAAAGCAATTGTTATTTTGGTTGTTAGAATAATTATTAGCATAGTGAAGAGTTGAAAGCAGACTTTCAACTAGAACTATTTCATATAAAAAGACTTAAATACCGAGCCAATAATGCGATGGCGTTTTTTGTTTTTTTTTCTCTCCACCTGTGGCAATAACTTTTAAGTGTTGAAACGGGAACAAGGCACCGCGTAACACTGCAAACTGCTAATGATGTGTTTACTGCATCCAATTTATATTTAAGGTGCAACTTCCACCACTGTGATAGTCTTCCACTGTATCTTAATTTATTTCTTCCTACAACTGTCATAAAAGCTTGCCTGCTTGTGCAGTCCTTTTTCTCCCAGCACTCGGCATTCTGCAAGGATATACATTTGTACAATGCTTGGTAACGCAATATTTTTTTAGTAAGTGAACCCTGGGATGAACGGAGTTAAAAATGAATGCATCTGTCAACGTTTGCTTACTACTTCACAATTTCCTTTATATTGCAGAATTATTTATTTGCTGGTTTATTTATGTATTTCATTATTTATTTGATTATTTAGTAAATTATTTATCTGATGAATTATTAATACTTTTTCATGATGTGCTTTAAATTATTTATCCCTTAATTTTGAGTTTATTGCTTTTAGATGTTGCCTTGCCACTAACTAGTTTTTAGTGATTTTGTTTTTTTTTCCTGTGCTAGCTTATTGAAAATTAACCTGTTTCCTGCCAAAGTCTGCACTGTGCTACCTTCTGGGAAAGGCATAAGGTGGGCAAAATCTGCTGCAGGAATTTGCCTTGAGTGTTTTTCTTAAAGGTAAAATGTTCCTTTGAGATCTATATGTGAAAGCAGGGGCGTTGCTAGGTCTACAAAAGATTTGGGGCTAGAGCCCAAAGCAGCGTAGTAAAGAAAGTCATACGTTTGGGCTGGCATACACATGTATATAATATATGTGTGTGTATATATCCCCAGAGACGCCCCCTAACATTGGGGTCCCCAGAGAGCCTCCCCCTAACATTGGGGTCCCCAGAGAGCCTCCCCCTAACATTGGGGTCCCCAGAGAGCCTCCCCCTAACATCGGGGTCCCCAGAGAGCCTCCCCCTAACATCGGGGTCCCCAGAGAGCCTCCCCCTAACATCGAGGTCCCCAGAGAGCCTCCCCCTAAAATCGGGGTCCCCAGAGAGCCTCCCCCTAAAATCGGGGTCCCCAGAGAGCCTCCCCCTAAAATCGGGGTCCCCAGAGAGCCTCCCCCTAAAATCGGGGTCCCCAGAGAGCCTCCCCCTAAAATCGGGGTCCCCAGAGAGCCTCCCCCTAAAATCGGGGTCCCCAGAGAGCCTCCCCCTAAAATTGGGGTCCCCAGAGAGCCTCCCCCTAAAATTGGGGTCCCCAGAGAACCTCCCCCTAAAATCGGGGTCCCCAGAGAGCCTCCCTCCTAACATTGGGGTCCCCAGAGAGCCTCCCCCTAACATCGAGGTCCCCAGAGAGCCTCCCCCTAACATCGAGGTCCCCAGAGAGCCTCCCCCTAAAATCGGGGTCCCCAGAGAGCCTCCCCCCTAAAATCGGGGTCCCCAGAGAGCCTCCCCCTAAAATCGGGGTCCCCAGAAAGCCTCCCCCTAAAATCGGGGTCCCCAGATAGCCTCCCCCTAAAATCGGGGTCCCCAGATAGCCTCCCCCTAAAATCGGGGTCCCCAGAGAACCTCCCCCTAAAATCGGGGTCCCCAGAGAGCCTCCCCCTAAATCAGGGTCCCCAGAGAGCCCCCCACTTACATCAGGGTCGCCAGAGAGCCTCCCCTCTCTTTGGGGACCCCTGCAGAGACTTGGGCCTATGGGCCCCAAATTCGGGGCCATAGCCCCACAAGCCACCCCCTAACGACGCCACTGTGTGAAAGCAATCCAACTGATGTAAAATAATTGTTAACCACTTCCCATCCGGGCCAATTTTGGCACTTTGCTCCTACGTGTAAAAATCATCATTTTTTTTTCTAGAAAATTACTCGGAACCCCCAAACATTTAATATGTATTTTTTTTATTAGAGACCCTAGGGAATAAAATGGCGGTCGTTGCAACTTTTTATGTCGCACAGTATTTGTGCAGAGATTTTTCAAACGCGTTTTTAAATAAAAAAAATAAAAAAAAACAAAAAAAAAACCAGTAAAATTAGCCCGATTCTTTTGTATAATGTGAAAGATGATGTTACTCTGAGTAAATAGATACCTAACAACATGTCACGCTCTAAAATTGCGCACACTCCTGGAATGCCGCCAAACTTCCATACTTAAAAATCTCCATAGGCGACAATTTCAATTTTTGTACAGGTTACATGTTTAGAGTTACAGAGGAGGTCTTGGGCTAGAATTGTTGCTTTTGCTCTAACGCACGCGGCGATACCTCACATGTGTGATTTGAATGTCGTTTACATATGTGGGCGCGACTTACTTATGCGTCCGCTTCTGTGCGCGAGAATGTGGGGACGGGAAATTTTTTTCATTCTTTATTTTACCTTTTTTTTTTATTTTTACACTTTCTCTTTTCTCACTTTTTCAAAAAAAAAATTTTGGTCACTTTTATTCCCATTACAAGGAATGTAAACATCCCTTGTAATAGGAATAGTGCGCGACAGGTCCTCTTTATGGAGAGCTGTGGGGTCAATAAGACCCCACATCTTTCCTCCAGGCTGGAAAAGCTGAGATAAAAAAATAAACTCTCTCGGCCTTTCCAGCCATGTCCTCGGCTTTGTTTACTTCCGCCGGCCCGGACTTGACGTCATAACGTCGCGCCCTGGCCTCCGAAGGTCATAGATATGACTGGGGACCATCTGGTCACCAGAAATCTTTATGGTAAACTCCTGGCGGTGACGATTCATTCTCCAGTTCAGTGCTCGTATGGGCAAGGGCAGTGGTTAAGTTCCGCTTGTTCACACCCTCCACTGTCACATTTGGCACTTTTTGGGGGGAAGCGGGTATCTGCTTTTGAGAGGTACCCACTCCCACTTCCAGGTAAGATCGTCGCACGGCGATCTATGACATTCCAGCCCATCCTCCCTATCCCCACTGCCTTCTGGGACCTGTGTATGTCCCAGAAGACAGCGGGACCATTCAGAAAGCGCAGCGTGACTCGTGCATGCGCAGTAGGGAACTGGCTGTGAAGCCTTCAGGCTTCACAGCCGGTTTCCCTTACTGAAGCTGATGGACAAATCAGCTTGGGGTGCAGACATTGTGGGATCCCTGGCCAGGTAAGTATCCTTACATTAAAAGTCAGCAGCTACGGTAATTGTAGCTGCTGACTTTTAATTATTTTTTTCAGATGGAGCTCCGCTTTAAGGGGGATATGATCAACATGTATAAATACATAAATGGGCCACGTAGTGAACTTGGTGATGAGTTATTCACTTTAAGGTCATCACAGAGGACAAGGGGGCACTCTTTGGGCTCCATTCATGTCTGATCGTGGGCGGAGTCGCCGCGATTCCGCATGTAATTTAAAACTCTCTGCAAAACGCGGGACGCATTTGCGATGCCATTACTTCTAAATTGCACCCCAATCGCGCAGTGACTGACGCGCGGAAAATCGTGCTGCAATCACAATGTGCGGCGCTTGTCGCGTAAAAAGAACATGAGCTTCGCACGTTGCGATTTGCCGCCATTGCAGCACAGTTTACTGCACTACAATTGCGGCCAAATCGCACTGCGATTGGTGTGCCATTAGAAAGAATGCCTTATGTCTGGAGGAAAAGAGGTTTAACCTCCAAATACAGAAAGGCTTCTTCACAGTAAGAGCTGCAAAAATGTGGACTAGACTCCCTCAAGAGGTGGTTCTGGCCAGCTCAGTAGATTCTTTCCTAAATATACATAATATAACTGGATACTAACATTTATAGGCAATGTTGATCCAGGGAATATCCGATTGCTTCTTCGGGGATCAGGAACAAATTTTTTCCCCTGCTGAAGCCAATTGGATCGTACTTTATTGGGGTTTTGTTTTGCCTTCCTCAGGATCAACGGTGGGTATTGGATAGTGTATATGGAGGTTTTCTATTTGGGTGTGTTGGCTTCCTTTTTTTTTCTCTGTTGGTTGAACTGGATGTACTTGTCTTTTTTAAACCAGATTAACTATGAGGACTACCTAACCCATGTCACTGTGGCAGCACTGTGAGCCTGAGCCATCAAATGTCCGCGATGTTACGTGTTACACTCTAATGTGGGAGTTACTTGAGTGAGATGCCCTCCCATACCTGGGTATTTCTATAAATTTTAACCCAGTGGCTGAACTGGGCATTGTGGAAGTAAAGGGTGGTTGCAGTTAAACCTGAATTTTGACTAAAACTCTGTTATCGTCTGATGTCACTTAGCCAGTCCAGACTCTGGAGCAATCCGGACTTTAATGTCAGAATCAACCCAGATGCCTGACCGGCCGCTGGTTCGAACCTCTCAGCGCACTGCTGAGAGCCTGAGCCAGCCGCTCCCTCCTCTTCCACAGCCTAGCACTCCAGTAGTCGCTAGAAGGGGCAGAGCAGAGAGCCAATGACTGTCAGTCACCGGATCTCTGCTCACTGAAGACCAAGAACTGAGTGATCAGTGGTGTTTGATCGGTCAGTTCTTTGTCTTAGAGGACAGATGCAACTTCAGAACAATGCTGCATCCACCCAGCTGAGTATGATTGTTTGTTTGTTTGTTTGTTTGTTTGTTTTTTGTAATCCTGCACTTCTCTTTTAAAAGAGAAGTATGTTTTTTTTTTTTTTTAAGATTAATACTCGCCTAGATGGATGCAGCATCGGTCTGATGCAGCATCTGTCCTCCGGCGACTGAGAACTGAGTGATCGAACACCACTGATCGCTCAGTTCTCATAGCTCCGTGAGCTGATTGTCAGTCACCACTCTCTGCTCTGCCCCCTCCTCGCTCATTGGAGTGCTGGGCTGTGGAGAGGCCGGGGGCGTCCATCCAAGACTGTCAGTGGCTCGCTCCAGGGATCTGGCGGATCCCAACTCCGTGGTCGTGATGGACTCTCTGACATCTCTGACGTCTGTGACTTCACCCTGCTCTCTGCTTAAAACGGGTCACAGGAGTGCAAAACGAATTGCACTCCTGTGATCCACAGGAGAAGTACAGCCAAACAAGCTTTGTCTGTACTTCTTCTTTAAGTGTGCCCACTGGAAGATTCCTCCTTTATTTATGTTCTGATGACAATGTAATAATGCTATTTTCCATCACTTGCAATCCTCGTGGCAATAATCCCCAGGAAAAATAGAGAGTGAATATATTTTTGCTTTAAATACATTTTAATATGTTGTAATAGTAATATACACAGCGGGTAAAATAAGTATTGAACACGTCACCATTTTTCTAGGTAATAATATTTCTAAGTGCCGGTTCACACTAGACGCGGCACGACTTGCAGGTCGCCTCACCGAGGCGACCTGCACACGACTGCCGGGGCGACTTGCAAAACGACTTCTGTATACAAGTCTATGCAAGTCGCCCCCAAAGTAGTACAGGAACCTTTCTTCTAAGTCGGAGCGACTTGCGTCGCTCCGATTAGAACGGTTCCATTGTACAGAACGGGAGGCGACTTATCAGGCGGCTAGGTCGCCTGACAAGTCGCCCCCGTGTGAACCGAGCCTAAAGGTGCTATTGACATGAAATGTTCACCACATGTCGAGAACAACCCATGCAAACATACAAAGAAACCAAAACTAATAAGTTCAGAAATTAGGTTATGTGTAATAAAAATGGAATGACACAGGGAAAAAGTATTGAACACATGAAGAAAGGGAGGTGCAAAAAGGCAAGGGAAGCCAAGACACCAGCTAAAATCTATCAGTAATTAGAAAGCAATCCTTCCCTTTGTCAGTGCAAATTAATATCAGCTGGTTCACTCTCAACTGATGGCCTATAAAAAGATGTCCCATTAGCAAGGTGTCACACAAGAAACCTCTCATAATGGGTAAAAACAAAGGGCTCTCTCAAGACCTTATTGTTGCAAAACATACTGATGGCATTGGTTACAGAAGGACTTCTAAACTTCTGAATATTCCAGTGAGCACTGTTGGGGCCATAATCTGGAAGTGGAAAGAATATCATTCATTTCAGCATAAACCAGCTACGACCAGGTGCTCTTCACATAATTTCTGTCAGAGTGAACAGAATTATCAGAATAGTTGTCCAAGAACCAAGGACCACTTGTGGAGAGCTTCAGAAAGACATGGAATTAGCAGGTACAGTTGTTTCAGAGAAAACAATAAGTAATACACTCAACCGCCATGGCCTGAATGCACACTCGCCACGCAAGATCATAGCTAGGAAATGGGCAAATGAAACATTTTTAGAATAGATATACTGTAGTTGGGTTTTTTTTTCCACTTTAGACATGTTTCTTAGCCCTAACTAGTTCACCCTTGTAGACTGCAGGTCACCTCCTACCTGGTTATGAAGATTAGGAGAGGGAAGGTGTTCTGTAGTACTAACACATTTCCTGTCTTAGAGTGACAACGCTGCTCCACCATAGATTACTGTCAGTATGCCATTTACTTAAAGAAAATAAAAGAAAACAATGTGTAAAAAAAGAAAACGAATGCAGCCACCGCTATCAGTAGGCTGTAAGTTCCATTTTTGTTCTTTAGATACAGGTAACCACTTGCCAACCGCCTAACTGGGAAAATACATCATTACTTTGATGTTAAATACCCGGGGTTATGGCTGCAGCTACTTGCCATAACCCCGGTATTTTCTTTTTCCTTCTTTTTCCTTTATTATCTGTGGGATCACTTTTAGAAACGGCGGTAGAGGTACCGCCGCTTCCCGAGCTTACATTATCAATTGCTGAGCCCAGGAACCATCCAGCGCCGGCAGTGCTTTGCCACAGAGATAAGAGATGGCAAGATGGCCTCTGCTCATCTCTGTGCCCTTGGAGGACTGGAGCGACGTCATGACGTCACTTCTGGTTCTCAGGCCATGTAAACATGCTTTTTTTTTCTTAAAGCAAAAGATACTTTTTCTTTTTTTTTTTTTCTTAAAGCAAAAGATACTTTTTTCTTTTTTTTTTTTTTTTCTTAAAGCAAAAGATACTTTTTTTTTTTTTTCAATCTTCTGCTTTTAAGGGTAGAGCAGAGATTTGGGGTCTTTTAGGCTCCAGATCTCTCCATAAATAGGACCTGTCATGCTGTTATGTTATCGCAAAGGATGTTTATATGCCTTGCAATAGAAGTGATACAAGTGTAAAAATGTAAATTTTTTTAATAAAATAAAAATATAATTTAAAGCGCCCCTGTCCCCGCATGCTCATGCACAATAGTGAACGCATGCGTAGGTCACGCCCACATATGTAAACGATGTTTGCATCACACATGTGAGGTATCGCCATGAACGTCTGAGTGAGAGCAATAATTCTAGCACTAGACCCCCTCTTTAACCCTAAACTGGTAACCTGTAGACATTTTTAAAGCGTTGCCTATGGTAAGTGTTTTTTTTTTTTTTTATGTTAAGTCTATTTTAAAACAGTAATAAACCGCTGTGTGTATGTGTGTTTTTTTTTTTTTTTGCAACGTGCAAGGTAAAGCCATAAGCACATTTTGTGAAACGTACCTAGGTAAAGCCATAATCTGCATCGCATACTAGCAGATTATGTGAAAACGTACCTATAAAAAAAAGCTCTCCAGCACCATGCTATCACGGGTGAGAGAGCTTCCATAGGATGCATTAAGGTGAAAAAACACTTAGGTTTACAACCCCTTTAAAACTCGGCGTAACATCATCTTTCATATTATACAAAAAATAATTGGGGTAAATAAAACCGTGTGACATAAATTGCAATGATCACCATTTTATTCTCTAGGGTCTCTTTTCTAGCGAAAAATACTGATTTTACTTAAACAGGCTTTTTGACTACATTACTGTACCATTCGTGATCACTGTAAAAAAAACTTTTCAAAAAAGAAACGTGCTGCAAAGTAAAAATGCCACCTAAATCATCACATTATCTAAATTACAGAATCTTGTAGCTTTAAAATGATTGAAAGCAACAGCTATTTGTGCGGGAATGACTTCACAAACAGTATGAGTGTAAATCTACTTCAAAGGTGAAACTGAAACAGAAAGATAATTAAAATGTAACTTGACTTTTCTATACACTTTAAAAATGTGATTTTGTAAGCTAGAACAATGAGATGATCATAGTGTGCATGACCTTGTCCTGTGTCATTATATATGTACAATATCCATTGTACCCAAAGTGTTCATTCTGTTCTGCTAGCCTTGCTGTGTAAATAAAAAGGACTATAGTTATTTACACTTGAGTACAGAATAATTGGATCTATATGAATATTCCATTGTTTGCTGTCAATGTCTATAGAAAATGCTATGGCTAATAAAAAGTAACTGAACAATTCTATTTGACTATAATGGGCACTTTACATCCTGAAAATGCATAACCGGGCATGACAGGTAATGATCACTATTTACAAAGTAGTCCAGCTCATTCCCTTGTCTGATAGAGTCAGATTGAAAAGAAATAAAAAAAAGACAGGATTATGTTGTACATAGTCAGTCAAGGGAATCCACAGAGTTTTTTTTAAAGTGACACTAGAGCTGCACGATTCTGGATAAAATGAGAATCACAATTTTTTTTTTTTTTTTGCTTAGAATAAAGATCACGATTCTCTCACAATTGTCGGTGTAACATCATCTTTCACATTATACAAAAAAATTGGGCTAACTTTACTGTTTTTCAGTTTTTTTTTTTTAATACATTTTTAAATTATTCTCTAGAGTCTCTCCTAAAAAAATATGTACTGTATAAAGCACTTGTTACATGAATCATGGAAATGTCAAATCGCGATTTTATTTTTTTATCGATTACTGTATTTATTGGCATATAACACGCACCTTCAATTTAAAAGGGAAGTATCAGGAAAAAAAACATTTTTTCAAAATAAACCACTTTGAAGAAAAATAATGATCAGTGCCCATCAATGCAGCCTGATCTGTGCCCATCTGCAGCCTCAATGCAGCCTGATCTGTGCCCATCTGCACCCATCTCCCATCAATGCAGCCTGATGCCCATCTGCAGCCTCACCATCTCTCAAGCAGGAAGTCACGAGTCGTCATCTTCTGTTTACTCGGCTCTCAGTCGGCAGTCACCTACACAGTCCCGCCCTTGGCATTGGACCAGCTCCTGTGATTGACAGAACACTGGTCCAATGCTGTTGGCGGAGGCGAGACTGTGTGTGTGACGTTAGAGCTGAGTGAGAGCTGATTATACAGGAGATGACGGCTCAGTGAATTCCGGCGATGCTTGTCCCCCTCCTTCCCCTCCGAGGTACACTATTGGCGTATAACACGTACCCGTGATTTGCTCCCTATTTTCAGGGGGAAAAAGTGTGTGTTATACGCCGATAAATACGGTATTCGTGCAGCTCTAAAGCCTCATACACACAATAGGACTTTATACAACTTTCCTGTGGATTTCTGTACAAAGGGCGTGAACTTGTATTGCATACACACGGCAGGACTTTTTAGGCAAAAAACACGAATGTAGTGACGTTTCAACGTACTGACGACACTTCAAAAGAGGACGTTCAATTCTCCGGCGCCACCCTTTGGTCAACTTCTGTATTGTTGTCTGATCTTTTGCATTGGTTCTGAGCATGCGTGTTTGTACTAAAGTCCGATGGTTTTGTGTACTCACGATCGGATTTGCCGACGTAGGTGTTTTGTTGCCGCCAAGTTTGTCTGTTCGGATAGCCAACATTTGTCCGATGAAAACCGAAAAAGTTTGTCCGATGGAGCGTACACACGGTCGGATCTTGCCTTAAAACAGCTAATTTACATGTTTGTTGTCAAAAAGTCCGATCATGTGCCTTTATTGACACTAAACTCTGGTTTAAATAAGTTAATTTTATTCAAATATGTATCCTTAAAGCGGCATTATACCCAAAACCAAAAATGTAATACTAATTCCTAATCATTAAAAGTTGTGGCTGCATTTTTTTTTTGTAGGCCTTTTTCCCCCTCAGTTTTCACCTGGTGATCTGACCAGTAAACACCTCCTCGTATTAGAGCCCCCACACTGGATGAAGGAGAAACGGGGACACATTTGGATAGCAGCATTTTTAATCTGGGGAAAAGGGAAGGGGGGGTGTTAGATGCACTACCAGATTTAAATACACAGTTATGTCTCTTTTGGGATAAAGGTTTTCCATGAATGAATAAAACCCCTTTCTTACTGGGGCCATCCGAGCGTTAGCGGTAAAGTGCTGCTAGACTTAGCGGTGCTTTTCTGGCCGCTAGTGGCCGAAGAAAGGGTTAAAACCGCCTGTGTTGTGGCGCTTCCGAAGCGTGTTTTTTAGGCGCTCCAGAAGCGCTGCCCATTCCTTCCCATGGGCAGGGGAGGTTTGGGAGCGCTGTATACGGCGCTCTAAAACCACTCTACAGATGCTGCTTGCAGGACTTTTTTTTACCTCCCGCAAGCGCACCGCCCCAGTGTGAAAGCACTCGGGCTTTCACACTGGGGTGACATGGGAGGCAGTTTTCAGGTGCTTTACAGGCGCTATTTTTAGCGCTAAAACGCCTGAAAACTGCCTCAGTGTAAATGTAGCCTAAAAGCTGAATATTGTAAGCACCCTGTCGGTGGTAAGTGGTTTGCCTCAACTCTCTAACTGATACATCTGCAGAACAGCATGGTTTGTTGAAAAAAAACAGACTTCTTGGCGGGATGACCAGGTGATAATAAAAGAAGAAAAGCCTAAAAAAGAAAACAAATACAGCCATTACATCAAAGAATTGATATGCTTTGGGTTTAATACTGCTTTAAAGCGGTAGTAAACTGCTAAAAAAGAAACAAAAAACCTGGAAGACAATGGCAAAATGTGCTAGCATGCATCTCTTCACATTCTGAAATACTTATCTTAGAACGAAGTCCCTGCAGGGGCGCCGGGTCACCGCTGAGGGAGCTGACACTATGCCGCGGCGTTTCTCCCGGGTTCACGGGCTCCGGCACTATGTGTGGCCGGAGCCGTGATAACGCCCTCCGTTCCGGCAAGAAGCTCTGAAGTTCCACCACGATACGGTGGACCTTAAGAGCGCATGCGCCGCTAATGTTGGGCTGCATGCAGGGTGAAGATCTCCTTAAACCCTGCAGGTTAGGAGATATTCATTTTACCTACAGGTAGGCCTTATCATAGGCTTACCTGTAGGTAAAAAACCCCAAGCGGGGCATGCAACCGCTTTAAATCCAAAAAGTACCCTCTATTGCTCTCAGACTCTTCCAAATCTCCAAATTCCTTTTTATTGTGATCAGACTTCCTATTACAGAGCGGGCTGGTGTCATTTTAAAGTGTATTCATAGCCTAAACTGGTTTATTTATAGTGTAGGGGGGTGGATAACCACTTAGCGGCCACCCTGAATGTACTACAGACGAGAGGTACTACCGTACATCGCTGCTGGGTTTAGGGCACGCACATGCCCCCTGCCAGCATCCAATGTGATTGTACACAGCTGGAGCCTAACAGCAAGTCTCCGCCAATGATTCACATTGAGACCTGCTGATCGGCTGTGTACATTCGCAGCCCAGAGCTCTGTGTTGACAATCAACATAGAGCTCTGTATACAGGGAACATCTCTGTGTTTCTCATCCCTGCAAAGCAGGGATGAAAAACTTGGAGATCAATTAGTAAAAGCAGCACACATTACACATAGTTAGGCACATATTTAACCCTTTGATCACCCTAAATGTTAACCACTTCCCAGCCAGTGTCATTAGTACAGTGACAGTGTATAGCATTAGCACTAATCACTGTAATATTGTCACTGGTGATGTCAGTGGCAGTTAGTCAGTTCCCCCCCAGCATCAGTGTGTTTCAGATTGCCGCTGCAGTATCGCAGTCTCATTATAAGTTGTTGATCGACGCCATTGGTAGTATAAAAAAAATAAAAATACAGTATATATCTATCTATATATAAAATATATATATATATATATATATATATATCCATCTCTCTATCTCGCTATCGTAGTTTGTAGGTGCTATAACTTTCACGCAAACCAATCAATTTACGCGTATTGGGAATTTTTCTATCAAAAGCATGTTGCAGAATACATTGGGCAAAATTTATGAAGACATTTGATTTTTTTTTTTAATTATTGGATATGTTTTATAGCAGAAAATGAAAAGGTTATGAAGGGGGGGGGGGGGGGCAAGGGAATGCATCCCGCCGCTAAATAAACTAAAGGCTGGCCACCCAGTGACCCCGCCCCCTTGTGACATCGATCCAGCATGTCCATGCTGTCATAGGATGGCCCCACACCTCAGTTGATTTAGTACCGGGAGGCGACAGAACTGTCAGATGGCAGTCATTGTGATTGACAATGGATCTACTAGGGGTGCGCATCTTCACTGGCCTCACGATTCGATTCGATTACGATTATCAGGTCCACGATTAACGATGCATCACGATTACTGCGCGCGGTTTTCATCCAAAAAATTTAAGTAGTCAGAAGAACTCCATTTTTTAAATTTTATCTGTTCTTAAAAAAAAGACAACACTCCTTGCATGTAGCAAAGTGTAAACAGTGCAGACAACTTAAAGAGGAGCTCCAGACTGCCCCCAAATGACTACAGGAGATGATCAGAGACTGCAGACATGCTACAGGAGATGATCAGAGACTGCGGACATGGCACAGGAGATGATCAGAGACTGCAGACATGCTACAGGAGATGATCAGAGACTGCGGACATGGCACAGGAGATGATCAGAGACTGCGGACATGCTACAGGAGATGGTCACAGACTGGGGACATGGCACAGGAGATGGTCACAGACTGGGGACATGGCACAGGAGATGGTCACAGACTGGGGACATGGCACAGGAGTTGGTCACAGACTGGGGACATGGCACAGGAGATGGTCAGACACTGGGGACATGGCACAGGAGATGGTCAGACACTGGGGACATGGCACAGGAGATGGTCAGACAATGGGGACATGGCACAGGAGATGGTCAGACACTTTGGACATGGCACAGGAGATGGTCAGACACTGGGGACATGGCACAGGAGATGGTCAGACACTTTGGACATGGCACAGGAGATGGTCAGACACTTTGGACATGGCACAGGAGATGGTCAGACACTTTGGACATGGCACAGGAGATGGTCAGACACTTTGGACATGGCACAGGAGATGGTCAGACACTTTGGACATGGCACAGGAGATGGTCAGACACTTTGGACATGGCACAGGAGATGGTCAGACACTTTGGACATGGCACAGGAGATGGTCAGACACTTTGGACATGGCACAGGAGATGGTCAGACACTTTGGACATGGCACAGGAGATGGTCAGACACTTTGGACATGGCACAGGAGATGGTCAGACACTGGGGACATGGCACAGGAGATGGTCAGACACTTTGGACATGGCACAGGAGATGATCAGACACTTTGGACATGGCACAGGAGATGACAATTCTATGATATGGACTTGTGTCACAGCGCCCCCCTCCCCCTCCCCCTCCCCACTTACATGCTGCTCTGCCGGTGGGCGATCTGCCTGCTCACCATCTCCCCCCCGATCTCTTCATTCGTGCGGCCGGTGTTCCCGGTCAGGTCAGGTTCTCAGGTCAGCATCTCCAGCAGTGAATTCTCCCGGGAGAGCACTCCGTGCATAAAGTTGTTTTTAGTGTGTGTATATTCCGGTCATGTGACTCTCAGCCGTGCCTCTCTCCTCTCACGTCTCTCCTGATGTCAGCTCCGCCCGCCTCTCTTCTGACCTGATAGCTCCAGTCAGTGGGCGGAGCTGACACCAGGAGAGACTGAGAGGAGGGAGGCGCGGCTGAGAATCACATGACCGGATTATACACACACTAAAAACAGCTTTATGCACGGAGTGCTCTCCCGGGAGGGGGCGGGGCCAGACATCGATTTTTCGGGTCGCATGCATCGATGCCGCATCGGGGACACCCGATTTGCGATGCATCGATGCAGCGATTAATTTCAGCAGCCCTAGGATCTACATCGGGGGGACATTTTTTAAAATAAATAAATAACTTGTCAAAAACTATGTCTGCCTTTTTATTTACTTTTTGAGCACTTTTTTGGTGAATGAGTATAGTTTACTATGTATGGCCTGGGATCTGGGCACCCCTTGTTAAAGGGTGCTTCTAGATTCTGATAAGCCCCCCACCCGTAGACCCCCCACAACCACTGGCCAGGGTTGTGGGGATGAGGCCCATGTCCTCATCAACATGGGGAGCCCCCCAAAGCACCCCCCCATGTTGAGGTCGCTCGCCCCCCCTTTCCTGAGCTGCCGGGCTACATGCTCGGAGAAGGGTCTGATATGGATCTTGAGGGGCCCTATGCCGTTTTTTTTTTTTTTTTTTACTTTGGCATGGTGTTCCCATTAAATCCATACAAGACTTGACGGTATTGGGGGGGGCATGTTGTTTTTTTTTACCCCACAATTTTTTCCACAATTTTTTTTTTTTATATTCAGCTGTCGGGGTACCTCACTGACCGCTGATGTGCCAGAAATATAACACTCCCATCGGTTGTGCTCTCAACCAAACTGTCAAACCATCCAATGGCTGGTGTCACAACTGATCACATGTGCAGCATCATGGCGGTTGTAGATTAAACCGAGGCAAAGATGGCCGCTTCCTGCGCTGGAAACAATAGGAGGGTTTACTTACACTTTAAGGACAACCATGTTTACTGCCAGTACCTTAACTATCGCATGCCTGGACCACTACTTAAATACCGAATGCGATCTGTTTCTGTGAATGGAGCCCATTATTTTATAGCAAGTTGTTAAATGGGTAAAGTTCCACTTTAAGTTGAGGTAGTCAGAAAAGTTGCTGCTCTCCACTCGGCGTTGTGATAATTGTTCTTTACATTTTCATGCTGAAGCCAAAAAATTCTTTGCTTGTAAACATGTTTTTAATAAGGATGGATCCTATAAAAATAGCACAGCATGTGCTTCACATTATTCTAATCCAACATATGTTGTAAAGAAAGACAACTGAAGTAACATATTTGGCCTAATTGTAATATTTTAATATTCTAATTATGCAAATAATTCCACATTCAATATGGGAAGAAAGAACACTAAACATGCCATATTTAAAAGTGACATACACCCACAATAGTGAGTTAATTGCCTTTAATTTGAGTTTTCTCCTGTCATTCTTTTTTTCATTGTGGATGATGACCATCTGTCCATTTTTAGGAAACTCTCAGGTATAAGCAGTAAGCTACAGTACATTGATAGGCCAGCAGATTAAGGTCTTGGTTCCGCATGTGATTTTCATTTGTGTTACTGCATTGGCTGGAATTGGTCAGGTGCGTTTTGTCAGACGCTTGGAATGAATCTTATGAATGAATCTTAACCTGTTTTAGATACGTACAAGTAAACATCCAGCCTAACAGCAGACCCTAAAAGTTGCCTGCTATTAGTTTTATTAGTCAGAAATGCCTTTTTTTGCCCTCCTTTGATTTATTTTGACCTTTTTTGATATCTCACAATGCAAAAGTAGTATTAACTCAAAAATAAATATTTATTATATTGCAGCTTACTAATCCTTGAATTGTGGCGGCTTCATTCATTTTATTTTTTAGGCTTATTTTCTTTATTTTCACCTGGTCATCCAGCTAGTAATATTCCTGTCTAATGGGCCCATTCATATTATTGTGAATGGGCGTGTGAATTGTACAGGATCATGCTGCGTGTTCCTGTGCAATTCACATGCAGTTCTGTGCAGTGTGATTTTAATCCATTCATTTTGAATGTGCTGAAATTGTATGTACTGCACCAAAAGTAATACTTGCATTATTTTTGGAAACGCACTGCAGCAGGATCGAATTTCCACCATGCGATCCGGTGCAGGCAAAGGCATTATGTTTGTAACCTGCGTTTGAGGTGTCATTAACCACTTGCCACCCCAAGGTACGTACATGGACGTCTTTGGGTTTCAGTGCTTATACCAGTTTGATGCCTGCACCTACAGGCATCATCCCAGTATCATTCTTTTCAGCCGGCAATTCCATTTCATGCAGAAGTGATCCGAGTGACTAATTAGCCACTCGATCACTTCTGCGGGTGGCTGAAGGGGGTTCCCACCCCCCTCCCGCTGCCTCTCCCGGGCTCTCTGGTCCCAACGCGGAGGCCGGGAGTGATGCGGCAGTGGCTGCCCTGTACACAGAGAGGAACTGACGTTGTTCCTCTCTCTTTAGCCCCGGAAGTCAGGAGCGACTAGTAGTTTGTCACTTCTGGTCCCACCCCTTTGTTTACCTGGCCACCAGCGGCCAGGAAAGCAGCCGATCAGACCGATCTGTGTCTGGTCGGCTGCATGGGAGGCCAGAGGAGAGGAACTGTCACGGCCCATGCTGTCACAATGAATGTTGTTCATCCCTTGTGATAGCAATAAAGTTAGCACAAAAAAAAAATGTAAAAAAAAAAAAAATGTATAAAATAAATGAAAATTTTTTTTTAAAGCGCCCCGTCCCACCATGCTTTTGCACAGATGCGAACGCATATGTTACTCCCGCACGCATATGTAAACGGTGATCGCACCACACGTGAGGTATTGTCGGGAATGTCCGAGCAAGGGCAATAATACTAGCACCAGACCTCCTGTGCAACTCTAAACTGATAACCTGTAAAGGCGTTTAAAGCGCCGCCGACGGAAAGTTTTAAGCACCGTAGTTTGCCGCCATTCCACTGGCAGACACAATTTTAAAGCATCTGTTTCTGTTCTGATCCGACACAGCAGGGGATGAGTCCAGGATCCAATGTTGAGATAGAATGAAGGGTGTCCATGTGAAAATGGCCTTAACCACTTCCCACCCAGCCGTCATTTCTCTATAGGCTGGGTGGGAAGTGGTTAAGGACTCTTATAGATCCGTGTGGACGTCATATAACGTCCTCACTGATCATGCCTCGCGCTTACCTGCGGGGCCGTGCTGTGGCACAATCTGTCACTGAAAACAGCCGATGACTGATCACTGTACTGGGCGGCTGCCCGTACCATGTGACCGCTGTAACCATTCACAGCAGGTCACATGATAGTTGTAAACAATGGATGGCTTCCTTTCAAGCCATCCTTTGTGTGCAATTGTGTTGCTAGCTGTGATTGGTCACAGTGATCACATGGTACATACTGGGCCAATCAAAGCCCACCACAAAACAAACCGAATGAATCAACTTCATACAGTAAAATGTTTGCTTATAGCAGTGAAATTCACCATTATTGGCACCTTTTTCTTTATTGTCAAAATGCAGATAAACCTATTTACACCCGATAATTTTCAGCGGCCGCAATTTCAGTATATCTCTATTTAAAAGTGTTAGCTGGAATTTTCGCTTTAATTTGTTTGTTAAGTCCATATAAATCTGCTAGTGCATCTAACACTACCCTCTCCACAGATTGACAATGCTGCTTTCCAAAAGTGTCTCATTTGCTCCGAGCTGAGTGGAGAGACCCCAATGGCCCGTACACACGATCCGAAAATCAGACGAAAAATACCTTTTTAGATGCGATCGTACGATAATCAGATTGTTAGTAGAGAGCTTTCGAGAGCCGATCACGACAATTCAGCCGATATTCGACCGGACAAGCACGAAAATTTTCCTCGTACGATACCAGATCCTACGATTTTCGTTTAGTCAGTACAGTTGTCGTCCGAAAATACAATACCAATACATTACAGCACATGACATCACTGATTTATTTATTTTTTTCCGTGATTTTAATAACCTATTCAATTTCTACTTGCGTCTATGAAGTGAAAAAAGTTGTACGATCTGTTGTATGATTGTTGTAAGACACTTTTGCTGGACAGCTAGGAAGTTAAAAATAACAGACTTACTGGCCAGATCCAAACAACACAAAACAATCTCCTGCGCTCAGGAGCTTAGTCCATATGTAAGTGATGTAGCCAACCCTTTGGATAGAATATGGAAAGTCAAAGGTCTTGCTGCCCTCCTCAGAACAATGGGTGTCCTTAGAGCCGAAACATATAGAAAAACAGGGAGAGTGCACTGACATTGCGCATTACCAAAGATAAAAGTTCTTTAAATAGTAAAAGCAATAGTCATACTCACAAACAAATGTTAAAAAAGGCTTAACGTTGCTCCAAGATTTGGGAACCATGTCTTCTGGACGCGGGTATTAGGATGAACCAGATGGTATCGCAAACGGCTTACGCGTTACAAGGGAGTACCCTTAGAGCCCCAGCGGTCAAAGCATATAACACGATTTAGCTTCTGGTATATTTTGATGGATTGGCATGGTGGGCCGCCCACCTGGATGGGAGTGGAAGGCTCTGGTGGGCGTCCACCCAGACATGTGAATGGCTCTATTTAAAGGGAATCTAGAGAAAGTTAGTCTGCTATCGCTGAGGCTCTGATGAAGAGGGTACTCCCTCGTAAGCCGTTTGCGATACCATCTGGTTCCTCCTAATACCCGGTCCAGAAGACACGTTTCCGAATTCTTGGAGCAATGTTAAGCCATTTTTATTAATGTTTATTTGTGAGTATCCAGGGGCGTAACTACCACCATAGCGACCCATGCGGGTGCTATGGGGCCCGCAGCTGAGTGGGGCCCAGTGAGGATAAGAGCACCGCCGGCACAGTCTCCCAGCCAGGGGAAGAGAGAGGAAAGGAAGAGGCGAGCTGTCCGTATCAGCAGAGAGCTGAATTGCCCGATGTAAGAGCTTTCATTAGAACTTCCAGTGTTCCCAGGGCTCACGTCACATAGCTCCACCTTTTGGCCCGGTGCCTTTGATAGACAGAACGCCGATCCAATGCGGGACATGTGACGTCATCAAAGGCGTCGGGCCAAGAGGTGGGGCTATGTGACGATGAACCCCGGGAAGACAGGAAATTCAAATGAAAGCTATTACAGCGGGCAATCCCGCTCTCTGCTGATCCGGGTGGCTTGCCTCTTCCTCTGCATAGGTGGGGCTGTATGGGGCACAGGCAGACCAGGCTGTATGGGGCACAGGTCACGCTGTATGGGGCACAGGTCACGCTGTATGGGGCACAGGTCACGCTGCATTGACACTAGGGTAACTGTGGTGGGGGGGGTGGCTGTTTGTAGGGGGGCCCCATACAACATTTTGCTATGGGGCCCTACTATTTCTAGTTACGCCCCTGAGTATGACTCTTGCTTTTACTATTTAAATACATTTTATGTTTGGTAATGTGCAAGGTCGGTGCGCCCTCCCTGTTTTCTTTACGGGCCAGATCACCAGGTGAAAATGACGGGGGGGGGGGGAGCCGAAAAAAGAAAATGACCACAGCCATCACATTTAATAACTGGTAAGCTGCAATATATTTTTGTTTTGGAATTTATTACTGCTTTTAAGTTGTTTCATATGAATTGGAGTGAGTTTTTTGTTTTTGCTCGGTAGAAGCCGTTTTGCATAGTGAATACTTGCACACACAAATCTTTAGATGAAGAGCCTTACACACTCCCATCCGTAGAGACCCTTTCAGATTAATTATGACTGGTATACAACTAAACATGTTTGTGTCTTTCTTAGGGAGAAGGTGGACAGGTTGTGCTTTGCAATCAGCAGAGCCCTTTGGGAGGTGTGCAAGCTGGCAAGGTAATGTTTCTAAACAAATAGAAAATAAAATAAAAATAGTGGCGTACATCTGTAAAAGTATAATTTGTTGCTAATGGAGACTTTTTGGGGTGTTCTATAACATCTGTACTGGTAACCCCTGGGAAATTATGTATGATTAGAGATCCCACAATGCTTCAGGAGCTTTATAACGTGTTGGAAGAATAAAGAAAAAAAACTCTTCTACTTTTGTTGCGGTTTATAGCTTGCTTGGTAGCGTGGTGAAAAAATATTTTCTTTACATTTTAGAAACTTGTACTGATGTGTTCTTGATCATTCTCTTTATTTTGGATGGTATGGAGCAGGAGTCAGTGCCAATGGATCTGTGTGCCTGTCCATAGCTCTTGCAAGGGTGCCACCAGCAGATGATCCACTTCCTAACACATTGGCAATGCCTCACCTTAGTTCCTTTCATCAGTCATGCAGCAGAACATTCATAAATCTTCTTCAAAGGTACCTGAAATCTAGCAACTGGCTAACTATTATCGTTTTCTGCAACTAGCAGGGTGGATTTGATATAAATTTTGATTTAAATCACTAGTAAAAAGGCTTGATTTACACCAACTTGATTTAAATCAATTCTTAAAGAGTAACTGTAATCTTTGTCCCGCCAGCGGCTCCTCCTCTGACCCGCTGCTGACTCACCGACAGTCCCATTCACTTTAATGGTACAGCTGGTGATGCGGCAGTGACACAACGAGGTGAGGGGCGTGGCGGCAGCAGGTGAGTGGATGCCCGCTAACAGGCGCTGCCATGATGGATCTGAAATGACAGGTGCTCTTTAAAAGTAAGGACTTATTCTCGCTGGTAGAATCTTTAATATTTGCAAACAAAATGAAGGTTTCCTATTTAAAAAAATAATAAGTTGTCAGGTTAGTAAAATCGCAATATTGGTACAGATTCAATCATACAGTTTGTAGTGTACATAGCTTTGCAAAACAATGGGATAAAGGAATATTCCTGAACTTTGTTTTATCTCATAGTTACTGTGAAATTGTGTGAATGAATCAATGCAGTGCATGTTCTCTCAGCTGGCAGAGCTTGGATTCATTGAATGAATTTACAAAAAATGTAAATCTTGCAGAATATACAGCGTCATGCTACATAACTAAGCTCCATTTCATACTGAATAAACTAAATTATTAACGTATCTTAAATAGAAAACTATCTTTAGATTTTTACTCCAAAAGCATTTTATTAAAATAAATTTGATAAAAATCAAACAAAAATTAGATTTAAATAAAATAAATCATCTATTTTATCCACCCTGGCAACTAGTCACTACTGTCTGCTCTCCATGAGTCCTGTAACAGCTCTATTGTAGTTCGGCTTTAAAGGCTACATTTAGGCTGTATTTAGGATGGAACATGTAGTGTGTTCCAAGTCCTGCCCCCTCTCCCCTGATATCCCCCCTCTCTGTGGCAGCAGGCACTTTTCAGAAACAGTGTGGCTTTTTCTGCCAGTAAATACCATATACAGCCCACTTCCTGTTTCTTGTCTGGTAAAAAGCCTAGGCTTATGACATCATGCACAGCTCTCTTACTCACTCTGGTGGGAGTTTGCCAGGAAGGGAGGGGGGAGCCATAAGAGGGCCAATGAGAGCTGCAGAGCTGGATGTGAGCCTCTGTGTGTCTGTGTAAATCCAGGAAGTGAACAGGCAGCAGCTTCAGCTGCCCACAGTTAAAATGGATGCAGCCAGACTCAGTGGAGGGAGATTTCTGCAGCATATTGTGGCAAGTACAGAATCACAGTATATATAAAATAATATGCAGAGTGGTTGGAGAGAAGCTTCAGAATGGCAAAGATGTTTTTATTACAAATTATGTGAGCAGACTGCAGTTCCTCTTTAACCACTTGCCGACCAGCTCACGCACATTTACTGCGGCAGGTTGGCAGCGCTGCGCGAATCGCCGTACCTGTAATGCAGCTCGCACAGTTGCGCTCTGGTGCGCTCTCGCTCCCAATGCATGCTGCGGGAGCATGCCCGCAGGTTGGTCGAACTCTATGTCTGCCGGCAACCCGCAATCGCCTAGTACAGAGGTAGAACGGGGATCTGCCAGTGTAAACAAGTGAAACCCTGTTCTGACAGGGGACATGTCAGAGATCTACTGTTCCCAGTGATCAGGAACAGTGATCTCTGTCATGTCCCAGGCAGCCCATCCCCCTACAGTTAGAACACACCTAGGGAACACAGTTAACCCCTTGATTGCCCCCTAGTGTTAACCCCTTCCCTGCCAGTGCCAGTGTTACTTTGATCAGTGCATTTTTATAGCACTGATCAATGTAATAATGTCACTGGTCCCCAAAAAGTGTAATTTATGGTCAGATTTTTCCGCCATAATGTCGCAGTCCCGCTAAAAATCGCAGATTGCCGCCATTACTAGTAAAAACAATAAAATAAAACAAAAGTCTCTAAATCTATCCCATAGTTTGTAGACACGATAACTTTTGCGCAAACCAATCAATATATGCTTATTGTGATATTTTTTTACCAAAAATATGTAGAAGAATACATATCGGCCTTAACTGAGAAAAAATTTGCTTTTTTAAAAAAAAAAAAAATTGGGATATTTATTATAACAAAAAGTACAAAATATTGTGTTTTTTTTTTCTTCAAAATTGTCGCTCTTTTTTTGTTTATAGTGCAAAAAATAAAAACCGCATAGATGATCAAATACCACTAAAAAAGCTCTATTTGTGGGAAAAAAAGGACTTCAATTTTGTTTGGGTGCAGCGCCGCATGACTGCGCAGTTGTCAGATATAGCGACGCAGTGCCAAATCACAAAAAATGGCCTGGTCATTCAGCAGCCAAATTTTCCAGGACTGAAGCGGTTAAAGGGGGGTGATTCTTTTCTATACCCACTGTATACATGCTCATACATTTTTTGGTCTTTGTAAGATACTCCGTATGTTTCATATGCTTTATATTTAACAGGTCAAACACTTGATGTTTTGTTACCTTTTATAGAGGCCGCTCGCCTTTGGCCATGCTAGTAGCAATGCTGTCAGAGAGATTTCAAATGAAGCCTCAGTGAAGATTGAATTCTGATTAGACGGTGCCTTCACCCAGTTTATTTAGGATTTATGTTCCCTGCTTATCATTTTGCTGGGCAAATGAATGGTTTAGTGTCCTACACCTGCTTTTTCTGTTACTATTTTGTATGATTTATTGATATACTGTATGTTGTAATGTTTGTGATCTAGATAAAGGCATCAGCAAAGGCTGGGGAGTTATTTAAACTCCTAAAGTTGACGATTGGTAGAAATTATTTTAAAATGTATGCAGGATATAGAAATACGGACTAGTCTTTACAGATATAATGATCTTGTTCAGGCTTTCCTGGGAAAAAACAAGATATTCATGTTTTTTTTAAACTTCTGTAGCTTTTTCTGGAGTATTCTGTTTGGTTCTTCTTTAAAGTGTTACTAAACCGACAACAGTAAAATCAGTCTGTATATGCAATAAAGCATGCTTGTTATACTCAATGTGGAACCTCATTGGTTAATCCTACACATTGTGAAAAAAGGCTGTTTGATCCTGACTTCTCTGATCTTCCTTTTTTTCCACTGTCCCCAATTCATCTGCTGATAGTACAGAACCTTGGGGGCAATCTGCACATGCTCTGTTTGGTGTGTATTGCAAGAGAGTTTTTGTTTTCTTGGGACAGTGCATGTGATCAGCACAGGGCCAATCAGCACTGTCCAGACGGAGGGTCAGGGGTCCTGCAGCCTCATAGGAAAGTCAGAGTAGAAAAAAAACTGCTACAAGCTTTAACTAGTGCTCGGTCGGACACTGATAGAAGTCATAAGACTGCTATATACTGCTGATGAGAAAAGATATTTAGCAGTTTATATTTACTAAAATAATTTTATTTCTGTGTACTGTGGGAGATCAGATATAGTGAATGCATGGTCCTGGGTTTAGTAACACTTTAATTCTAAATTCCTGTCTGCTAAATAACATCTTTAAAAAGTGCTTTGGAATATTTCTGGATTTTTAGTGTTGATAATTCCCTTGCCATTCTAGGCATCATTTCGGCTTGATTTTCTAAAATTGGAGAGTGCAAATTCTGGTGCAGCTCTGCATAGTAACCAAGTTTTTTTTTGTCAAAGGCTCCTTTCACACGGGCTTTCCGATCAGGTCCGCCTGTCAGTTTTCCGATCAGGTCCGCCTGTCAGTTTTCTGATCAGGTCCGCCTGTCAGTTTTCCGATCAGGTCCGCCTGTCAGTTTTCCGATCAGGTCCGCCTGTCAGTTTTCAGGCAGTCAAAGATCAGAGCCTCCATTCACTCCTATGGAGCGATGGATGACAGTGGTGACACCCACTGCTATCCGATCTGATCCTGTCTGTGAAATCCAGATGAATGGAGACCCTATTTTCCCTCTGTCTGGTGGATCGGATGAAAACGGACAGGAGATCTGTTTTAATCTGATCTCCCCATAGAGGAGAGCAGGGCTCTGTCAGGTCTGTCTGAGCACAGTGAGCAGAGACGGACCTATTATCCACCTGCTCAGTGGGGATCATCAGATCGATCCCCCGCTAAGCGAAAGCAAAGTCCGTCGTGCGGACCGCCCTTGTGAAAGCGACCCAAAGCCTTATTGAACAAGCTGAAGTTAGAAGCTGATTGGCTAGCATGCACAGCTGTACCGGATTTTGCATTCTCCAGTTTTAGTAAATCGAACCCCATAGGTCATCAGTGAAAAAAACTTTTCCAGACTAATTGACAATCTCTTCACTGACATTCAGCTTTTCTTCAGAATCTCAGATTTTGTTTTCATTTAGCAATCTGTTAACAGATAGATTAACATGTATTAACAACTCCAAGAGATGTTAGACTTTATGTTCGTATGGTGACTTGCTAACCAAAGCTAGATCCTTGCAGGACGGTCCAGAAATGAGGAGAGGGCTTACTTTGGGAAGGTAAAACCTGCTGTCAGAATACACTAATTGACTGCAGCCACTGCTCAACAAAAGTTCTCCAATTTGTCCGTTGGTTACAGCCACACACTGATCGAAATTTGACCAGTCCCTGCTGAAGCGGCCAAATTTTGATCTGTCTACAACCAGCTTAAGGGTTGTGGAGCATCCTAGGTAGCATAGACACGCTGTTGAGATATACAAACCTAACCTGTGAGTTGGAAGCCTTGCACACTTTTACCTTTCCACCCCTTCCCACACACACCAGACATACTGTTTAGGGTAGCTTGCCACTTGCTTACTGGTTTGTTGGGTAACAATACACAAACGTACAAAGCGCCCTGTCTTGCAGATGCAGTATCTTCAACACATTGACGCATGTAATTAGCAGCCATATGATGCAGTGTTATACAGATTAACAGCAAATTTACAACTGAGCATACAGGCACAGGAAACGCAATGCAATAATCTCTCTAGGATTAGGAATTCTAAGCTTAGTACACAGAAGCCACTTAATATATTTTGTCATTTAATATCCTTAGGCAGGCAGTGCATAGAAATATCTAAAAAGGTAAAAATTCCAAAAATACAAGAGAGAAAAAAAGGCCATACAAAAATATGGCTTATTAGAAGATAAGAGGAGAATAAGGTTCGGTTCACACTGCTGCGCTGTGAATTTGTTCCGTTTTTTGTCCTGTGTGAGGTGCGAATTTACAGCGAATTACCACGATTTTACTGCGAATTTCTGGAGTTGGACATAGCTGCGTTTGATATTCTAGCCAATGGAATCATAATGTAAAAAAAAAAAGGTGTTAACTTCCTGTGTCCTTTCTGGTTTTTGTGGAGAGTATTGTGGTAGAATTTGCACATATGTGAACCATCGATGCGATTCAAGAACGACTTACATTGATGTCTATGGAGACTAAATTCGCAATGCAACGCAGTAAACTCACACAAGACCCTTTTTTCTATCGCATTGCATTCGTAGAGGAATCGCAACGCATGTATGTGAACGACCGTCATTGAAAACAATGACTTTAGGGATGACATGCGAATTTAAAGTGTTTTTGACGCATCACATTCGTTATGAACACACATCAGTGTGAACCGGGCCTTATAGTATTTAAATTTACTGTTTGGGAAGTATTGCTTTATCCTTGTAAAAAGTGCCAACAGAAAAGTTATAAATATAGAGACAGGGGTACCTACGTCCTAACAAATATACATGGAGAAAATTGAATTGAGGCTGTAATGGACTGGTATCATACAAGAGCTTGGGGTACATTATATATTTATAAAAAGTTGAATTTTTATTATGTTACAACAACATGTTAAAACATACATATCTTTAAAAAGGGAGGAGGTATGTAACTCTATATGTTCACAGATGAGGTGACACTGGAGAAGCTGACATTACCAATTCACCATATACCAACTGTGCATTGCATGCTCAACATGTTTCTCAGAAATAGTCACCGCTTCTTCAGGAGTTTTTTTTTACATATAATGTTAAAGAGCGGAAATCACTATCATATTACAAATAAAATAAAAGAGAGAAGATACATTTATCATAATATCAATTAACATTTGAGGTAATTGAATGTGGTAAATACAACATGTGTGGTGGTATCCTCCGTACGCTGTTTTACCCAGGACATAATCATGTGCATGAGTCCAAAAGAAAAGATTCGCCCCGGCGGGTGTGGGGCCCCCCACATTGGGGGGGGGGGGGCACAGCCTGTAATCTGATAGAAGAATTGATAAAAATTATAAACTGAGTTCAAGTATATATTGCTATAGAGCAGACGGGGTTAAATCAGTCTAAAAATGTATATTTATGGTGTGTTTTTTAAAATATAAATTTTTAGACTGATTTAACTGTGGTGGGAGGTCTTGTTTCCTGATGGCCTAGGTGATTCTGTGCAGCAGAACATACAATTTTGTATCTGTACATAGCTCATAATATGTACGATCAGAAGGAATCATTTCTCCTTGCAACTAATATTTTCAATTTTATTAGAAATAAAACCCCCACAATCCTTCTATTGATGGAAATGCGTATTTCAGCAGTCTGTTGCCTCCAATATGAGAATACTTCGGCCTCCTGCATAAGGCCTCATGCACACGAGATGCTGTTAAACTCGTGTTCAGAGGCAGTTGGACACTTTTTTCAACTGCCCCTGAACCCATTCAATGTTATCCTTTCGTTTTTTGGCGTTTTTAGGCAGTTGCGTTTAACCTCGTTTTTCCAGAAGCAAAAAAATGCCCATATCTCGGGGCCAGTTAGTGCTAGGAACCCCAAATTTGGTATGCACAGTGGAATTAGCACTACAACATATCCAAACTTGGGGTTTCTAACACCAAGTGGCCCCAAGATATGGGGCCCCAAAGTCGGCTCACAAAATGTCAAAATGTCATTCTCTGGTGCAGAAAAGTGCTTGATGTTTTGCGACCCAAATTTGGGGCCCCATATCCCGGGGTCACTTGGTGCTAGGAACCCCAAATTTAAAGTGCTAACACAGTTGGACTAACACTATAACATATCCAAATTTAGGGTTCCTAGCACAAAGTGGCCCCAAGATATGGGGCCCCAAAGTCGGGTCACAAAATGTCATTCTCTGCTGCAGAAAAGTGCTTGACATTTTGCGACCTGAGTTTGGGGCCCCATATCTCGGGGCCACTTAGTTCTAGGAACCCCAAATTTAGATATGTTATAGAGCTAGTTCCACTGTGTTAGCACACCGAATTTGGGGTTCCTAGCACTAAGTGGCCCTGAGATACGGGGCCCCAAAGTTGGGTCCCAAAATGTCATTCTCTGCTCTGAAGACGCTTCTAGACGCAAACGCAGCTAAACGCGGCATGCAAACTCGGCAAAACGGGCGTTTCTAAACGCTGGTTTCAGCTTTCAAAAACCTGTGTTCAGCAGAGTTTGCACCAGTGTCTCGTGTGCATGAGGCCTTATTCCTAAGCCAAAAGGTCTGAAGGATCCTCATGAGGACTGATGAGGGGAGATGTCCACCTGTCTCACCACAAAAGCCTACAGGACCCGTCAGGGGGTCGTAACGAGCTAGGTTTTACTTCCATCGATCTCCAGGCCCAAAAGCTGTCTATTTAATTTTTAACTTACGAATATTTGTCTACTACAGAATTAATAAGGACATCTGCCTACTACTAACCACTGAAATGATAAAATAGCTGTGAGATCAGTTTTCTTCTATATTTTGATCAGTATACTGTATATATTATACTTTTTTTATACTCGAAGGGTCTGGTATGGATTTCAGGGGAGGACCCCACGCTGTTTTTATTTTTTATTTTCTCAGTCAAAAACAGATCCTGTTCATTAAAGTTGCATGGAAGTTGGTTCGATGTCGGACGAAAGTTGCAGGGCAAAGTCGGTTTGACAGTCGCACGACTTTCATGTCGCTCCAGTGTGAGCGGGGCCTAAAAATCTGTTCCCGGGGCCTGAGCACTGGCTTCTTTCTCAGGATGATAGGCTTCGCAGCAAGGAGTTCTAGGATTTCATACAGATTTTATTAGCTGCTTGAAGTAGCTGACTGAAATACTGTAATTTTGTTTAAGACTAATATTTTTTAAACAGACAAGTAAGTGAGAGAAGGAAAGAAATAATGA
Organism: Lithobates clamitans; assembly: GCA_037952925.1. Taxonomy (NCBI): domain Eukaryota; kingdom Metazoa; phylum Chordata; class Amphibia; order Anura; family Ranidae; genus Lithobates; species Lithobates clamitans. Next base: position 2,340,329 of record JBBGZY010000603.1, on the reverse strand, counting down.
TGTCCCTTTTAATTAAGTTCCAGTGGGCTTTTTATGACAATTTCATATTCATTTAGCAAATATTTTCACTGATACTTAACAGTTTTCCTAGCAAGTTTTAATATTAATGAAGTGTGTCAGTTGCCGAGTACATAAATGTACTAAAATTCCATGATGAAACGACGTATTTAGCTGTAATAAAAAGAAAAAAAAAAACTATTTCTATTTTTGATGGCTATTTAGTAACACAAGGCTAAATCTGACCACACACACATGTAGTCTTTTAGTGCAGTTTTATGTTTTGACTGCAAGATACTTTCATCTAATATCTCCACACACAGCATTAAAAAAAGTACAGTCTAATAGTGATTGTATAAAAATCATTGTAAGACCCCTTTCATGCTGAGGCGGTTTTCAGGCGTTTTGGCACTAGAACTAGCCTCTAAATAGCGCCTGAAAACCGCCGCCCATTCATTTCAGTGTGACTTTTCACACCCGGGCGGTGCGCTTGCGGGACGTTAGGAAAAGTCCTGCAAGCAGCATCTTTGGGGCAGTTTGGGAGCGTTGTATACACCGCTCCCAAAACGCCCTGCCCATTGGAATGAATGGGCAGCGCTTTGGAAGCGCTGTAACACCGGCATTTTTAACCCCTTCTTTGGGGTTAAAAGCGCCCTGCTAGCAGCCGAAAAACTGCGCAAAAGTGGCATTCTAACAGCGGTAAAGCCCCTCTAAAATGAGCGGCGCTTTACCGCTGACGCGGCAGTGGCTCAGTGTGAAAGGGGTCTAAGTTTATCTTATAGATGTTAATGTTCCAATTGTATGTTTGTATAATCCCACTGACTGCCTTGAGCACAATGCTTAAGGGCCAGTTCACACCAGATGCAGTCCCATGCGCTTTTTTCTGCACTAAAAATGCATGCACAGTGTTTTCCATATATTCCAATGGCTCCAGTTCACACTAAGGCTGGGTTCACACTGCTGCCGTTGCAGACATCGCATGTGATTCGCAGCGCACTGCTGTTCACATCACATGCGATGTCTGTGCTGTGCGATATCAGCCATACAGATAGTATGGCTGATATCGCACCGCATTCGGTCCAAACTCGCACAGGACCCTTTTTTTTGTTCGGACCAAAATCGGATCGCATGGGTGTTCACACCTATGCGATCCGAAAGTGTCCGAATTGTCAGTTCGCATTGCGATATGCGGGCTGAACTGGGGGTGTCATTAACATTGTATGACACTCCCCAGCAGTTCGCATATGGCAGTGTGAACTGCCGTGCGAGTTGGTGCGGTGCGGGAGGAACCCGCAGTAAATTCGCTGCGTTCCCGCACCGCAGCAGTGTGAACCCAGCCTAATGTAGTCAATTCCGGTCAGTTTCTGCACCGAAAAACTGACTGGAACTGATTGCACTGGTGTGAAATAGAGCCATTGGAATACATGGAAAACTCTGTGCATGCATTTTTAGGGCCAGTTCACACCACAAAAATGCACTTATACGTTCCGGATCAGTTTTGCTTACAGTTCACACCACACGCAGTTCCAGTGCATTTTTGATACAATTTGCTAGGTTCCAGTACAGCTCTGTGCAGAAAAAATGCAGCACGCTCTACTTTTTTTTTCTGCACCGGAAACTGACTGCACTGGTGTGAACTAGAGCCATTAGAATACATGGAACACTGCATTCATTTTTAGTGCAGAAAAAAAGCGCATTGGAACTACATCTGGTGTGAACTACCGTGTTTCCCCGAAAATAAGCCTGGGTCTTATATTAGTTTTTGCAACCAAAAGCACAGCAGAGCTTATTTTTGAGGTAGGGCTTGCAATTTAATCCCCAGTGTGAACAGCGTAAAAGTGCTTGCAAACTGCCAGAATCCCGGCCACCACAGCAGAAAATAATACAAAAGGTATGTGTCTCTGCAATCCAACCATGTCACATACCTTCCCACAGCACCGCTCGGAGCTTCCTTGACGTGCCTGATCGGTCTTCCCTGGCACAAGCACTGCAGAGGAAGGGGGGGGGCGAGGTCCCCTGATGACAGCTGGCAGAAGAGGAGAGCAGCTGAGCAGCGCTTCAGTGACCTGTCTGAGCTCACCTACCTGCTCTGAGCCTTGCGGGGGGGGGCGCGAAATCCCCCACTGACAGCTGGGAGAAGGAGAACTCCAGTAGCCCACAACCACCCTAACCTAGGGCTTATTATCGGGGTGGGGCTTATATTGCAACCCTCCTGGCAAATCGGGGTAGATCTTACTTTCGGGGAAACACGGTAGCACTTAGTGCAGGAAAAAGCGCACGGAACTGCATCTGGTGTGAACTAGCACTAAAACTGTTTATGAACACCATGCACCTTACAATTTTCATAAATGCAATTAAAAGGCATTATTATTTTTTTTTTTTGTTTAAATGCTTTCTACATTCTGGCATTTTAGCAGTTTGGCAATGACTGAGGTTTGTGTGACTTCAAGAGAAGAGATACAATATAAATAGATTTACCTGCGTGGCAGTGGTTAACATTTTGAATCTAGAAGAGGCTTTGTTTTACAGATGCACATTTACTAGATGCTGCACCTATGCCAAGGGATTCCTAAAGCACTAAAGATTTTCTAAGGCCCTGTTCACACCTGAGCGATTTTCTGCTTGAAGCTTGTAGCTCTAACACGCTCAACAAGTCAAATCCTATTCATTTCAATGGCCCCTGTTCACACCTGAGCTTTCTATCTCCTGAAGCAAAACATGAGCTGCTTTTTGGCAGATTGGGCCTTGACTTCGATGGGAACGCCTGAAAATGTGTGTTATGAGCTTTTTATGAGTGTTTTGTTGTGCGTTTTTTGCTCAAACAGCAGCTCTCCACCCCTAATTTCCTTACCCTAGTGCTTTCTATTGGTTAAACAAAAACAGGTGCAACTGTAAAATGCTTGTAATACAGTACACTCCTAAAATGCTTGTAGTACAGTACACTCCTAAAATGCTTGTAGTACAGTACACTCCTAAAATGCTTGTAATACAGTACACTCCTAAAATGCTTGTAGTACAGTACACTCCTAAAATGCTTGTAATACAGTACACTCCTAAAATGCTTGTAATACAGTACACTCCTAAAATGCTTGTAGTACAGTACACTCCTAAAATGCTTGTAATACAGTACACTCCTAAAATGCTTGTAGTACAGTACACTCCTAAAATGCTTGTAATACAGTACACTCCTAAAATGCTTGTAGTACAGTACACTCCTAAAATGCTTGTAATACAGTACACTCCTAAAATGCTTGTAATACAGTACACTCCTAAAATGCTTGTAATACAGTACACTCCTAAAATGCTTGTAGTACAGTACACTCCTAAAATGCTTGTAGTACAGTACACTCCTAAAATGCTTGTAGTACAGTACACTCCTAAAATGCTTGTAGTACAGTACACTTCTAAAATGCTTTTAATACTCACTAAAAACACTCAAAACTCTCAAATAAAAATGTCTGAAAGTCGTTATGCTAAGGTGTGAATGCAGCCTTAATAAACAAAAGCTGTTCCCTTTCAGACATTCCAAGGATGGTTGCTAAAGACAGATAGGCTTTTCACTTTTCGAGTTAATTTGCCCTTATGGCCCCTACACACGATCCGAAAATCGGACGAAAAATACCGCGTTAGTACAGAGCTTTCGAGAGCCTATCACGACAGTTCATCCGATATTATCCGATCGGACAAACATGACATTTTTTTTCCATAAAGACATGGCTGAGCGAGTTTGAGGTGGAGGAACTTGACTGGCCTGCACAGAGTCCTGACCTCAACCCGATAGAACACCTTTGGGATGAATTTGAGTGGAGACTGCGAGCCAGGCCTTCCCGCCCAACATCAGTGCCTGACCTCACAAATGCACTTCTGGGAGAATGGTCAAACATCCCCATAGACACACTCCTAAACCTTGTGGACAGCCTTCCCAGAAGAGTTGAAGCTGTTATAGCTGCAAAGGGTGGGCCAACTCAATATTGAACCCTACGGACTAAGACTGGGATGCCATTAAAGTTCATGTGCGTGTAAAGGCAGGTGCCCCAATACTTTTGACAATATAGTGTATGTAAGCTGACAGTCACACATGCTGACTGATGGAAGGGTGGAGGATTATACCAGTCAAGCAGGTTAAAAAACCTGTTTCAGGTTCTGAGATGTGTTTGCGCTACTCCTAAATTTTCAGTTGATTTTTGTTATGCACAGTATAGCCTTCTTCATCTCATTCCACCACGTTTTCCTTAAAATTAGAGGACTATTCCTCTTTGCCATTATTTCATAGAGGTTATATTGCCCCAAACCCTACTCCATTGGAGCCATGGTTTCCATATATTGCACTTATGATGGCCCAAAAACCTGAAACGGCTGTATATAGTCTGGAATAAACCGTTCTATAACATTAGGCTAGATTTTCAATAATCGGTTTTGGATGTGCATCTAGCTGATGGGGAATTAAAGAATGATTTGCATGGCTCTATCCACTGTCCTGAAATGAGGAATAATCACACTTTTTTGGGGATATGTGATGCAATAAGATGTGATCACCTTCTGTCCTAAGAAGGCTTTACTGTGCTATACACTGATTTGGTTGGAGGACTCTTGGATTGCTTTAGTCTCTTCTCACCATAGCCTGTATGGTTCTACAACCCCGTTGATTTTTGTAAATACACTGCACATCACTTATTAGAGCTGCACAATTAATCGTTAACTCGATTTTTCCCCCCCATTGCGATCTTGAAGAGAGTATTTCCCGATTCTTTCTATGCAGAGAATTCTCTCTGCTCTGCCAAGAATCACAACATTCTTTAGCAGTGAAACTTAAGTATAAACATTGTAACAATTTGTCCTTTAGATCAAAGGAATACACTTTGGTTTGAAAATGAGGGAAGTTTAAACACTTAAAGTGGATGTAAACCCATTGATGTCATAATGTAGAGTATAAGATTTCCTATCATTTGAGCCCAGTCTTACCACAAAGAGTTAATCCAGCTCTGAGCAATCCTCTTTTATTGTTCAGTGAGATAAAACTTGACAAACAGAGAAAAACTTTGTCAAATCCTCCCCCTTGCTGTGAGTGACAGGTGATTTACATATCTTGTGCACTAGCCTAAGACATGCATTTTTTTTTTTATTCCCTCCCCCACTCCTTTCTTCAGCAGCTCTGCAAGGATTGGCTGTTCCACACCTCAGCATGATTTGGCATGCTGAAGTCATGTGGTTACTTTCCTGTCTTTTCACTGGATGTTAGAGATCATAGCAGAAGTTCAGTGTTAGAAATACACAGGGGAGTGTAGAGGTGGGCGGGGAGTCTACTGACATTACGAACAAAAAACTCACACCCACAGAATCTGCAGTTTTTCTGGTCTCATAACAGACAGAGGGGAGACATTTGACAGGTAAAGATACATGTAGGAGGCATGTATATCCTTATAGATAACCCTTATGGCAGTAGTTTAGAAAGGATGACATTGGGTTTACATCCACTTTAAACACTAAACCTTTTTCTGGCACTTGGTTTCAAGTTAAAATCTTTTTTTTTTTGCTAGAAAATTACTTAGAACCCCCAAACATTATATATATATAACATTAAAAAGAAACCGCGCTGTACAAATTAAAAATTATTTGGATATGCATATCAGAACATAAAATCCATTGGTAAATAAATGTAAATGACTGTCCAACAAAACAAGAGTTCATCAGGGAATATAACTCTTCATCCATATAATCAGTGACATCACACTCAGTTCACCATTGGAAGTAGTGTATTAGAGATAGGACAGTCCTCCACCTTCAAACAAACTGCCTCTTACCAGCTCCCTTGATCTCTGGTCAGGAGATCAATAGTGCCTTTTGGCTTATAACCCAGCCACAGTCTCAGGTATAGGTGAATACAGATCAGATCAACTCCTCCTGTTGTCTCATACCGCCCATATACAAACTTTTCCAATGGCAAGTCATAAAAGGAGAAAAGAAGCCTCCATAGTGTAAAAACGTATAAATGTTTATTATATAAAAAAAGTATTGCACTCACATGTAACGAATAGATACAGGCAAAAACAGATGAAAACGAGCCGGCCGGCTCTCTCTACAGAACACCCGTAGCTTCCGGGACTGCGTGTGTGTGTTGTGATGGCGTCAGGCCCCTGGACGACGTCAGGTTTGACGAAACGGCGTAGGGAGAGCGGCGTGCTGACGCCATCACAACACACACACGCAGTCCCGGAAGCTACGGGTGTTCTGTAGAGAGAGCCGGCCGGCTCGTTTTCATCTGTTTTTGCCTGTATCTATTCGTTACATGTGAGTGCAATACTTTTTTTATATAATAAACATTTATACGTTTTTACACTATGGAGGCTTCTTTTCTCCTTTTATGACTTGCCATTGGAAAAGTTTGTATATGGGCGGTATGAGACAACAGGAGGAGTTGATCTGATCTGTATTCACCTATACCTGAGACTGTGGCTGGGTTATAAGCCAAAAGGCACTATTGATCTCCTGACCAGAGATCAAGGGAGCTGGTAAGAGGCAGTTTGTTTGAAGGTGGAGGACTGTCCTATCTCTAATACACTACTTCCAATGGTGAACTGAGTGTGATGTCACTGATTATATGGATGAAGAGTTATATTCCCTGATGAACTCTTGTTTTGTTGGACAGTCATTTACATTTATTTACCAATGGATTTTATGTTCTGATATGCATATCCAAATAATTTTTAATTTGTACAGCGCGGTTTCTTTTTAATGTTACATTTCTAGTGTGGGTATCTCGCATTTTTCTAACCGCAGCTCACTAACTCAATCTGGAGTCTATATATTGAATCCAGTTATACTTGTTATGCTATGTTTTTTCCTGACAGCGCTGTATTCTTTTATATTTTATTATATATATATATTTTTTTTTATTAGAGACCCTAGAGAATAAAATGGTTGGTTGTTGCAATATTTTATGTCACACTGTATTTGCGCAGCAGTCGTTCAAATGCAATTTTTTTGGAAAAAATTACACTTTAATGAATTAAAAAAAAAACTAACCAGTGAAGTTAGCCCAATTTTTTCGTATAATGTGAACGATTTTACGCCGCGAGAATCGTGATCTTTATTCTAAGCAAAAAAATTGTGATTCTCGTTTTGACCAGAATCGTGCAGCTCTACCACTCATTACTAAATCTTCTGCAAGTAACTACTGGACATCTGTTTAGCTATGAACAAGTGTGCTATTTAATGAGCAGCATTCCAAAGTAGAAAACAAATGAGCACAACACATAAATATATTCATCTGGAATACGGAAGATATGTTAATTCCACGTTCTGAACCTGTTGTTAACTGTCCGCATATACAGCTGATGACACTTTATATCGCAATATTAGCAGAAATAGTTAATAGAATGCTTCCAGCTTTTTTGAGTTTCTTAAAAAAAAAAATGCAAGAAACATACATTTGGAAGCAAAAGGCATACTTGTAATATCATCAAAGTTTGGATTGTTCTTTCCATATGATTAGAGTTTCTTAAAGCTGAAAAATGTGTTATGCTTCGCAACAAACAGATGCTGCTCTAACAATGCAATACATTATGTACCAAAAATGATCTCTGTTTTAATCATAGATGCTGATTTAATGAGATAAGACTCGCTTACATCAAAAATGGATTTTGGATGTGATTTTATTTTCAGTGTATTTCCTCCACATAATTAATAGAAATATGGTACAAGCAGCCTGGAAAGTGCATTGTCGTACTTTTTTTTTTTTTTTGTTCTAGTGTAGATTTAAGATATACGTGGGTTGTTTACAATAATGATCGCAGCTAATATGACTTGTATGACCCCAGAAAACTAACATTTAAATAAATGATCAAACACGGGGATGTACAATTTTACCTGCTTTTCATTTTCATTGAGCTACGTGTTTATACATGCGTGGGTTTTTTGATTTTTGAATACCCATATTAGCTGCATATAGTAATTGTATTCTTTGTTGAATGCCTCCAGTTCCTCCTCTGTATATCCAGACTTGTCTAGAACTCAATTTGAGTTTGACTTCTCTTTTCTCACCACTCAGCAGTCATTTTCCTTTTTAACCAACTATGTTGGCTACTTTTTTCTTGTATACATTAGCTTCTAACATTAATTGTTTGACGTTTTAACCGCTTCAGCCCCGGAAGCGTTTACCCCCTTCCTGACCTGAGCACTTTTTGCCATTCGGCACTGCATCGCTTTAACTGACAATTGCGCGGTCATGCGACGTTGCACCCAAATAAAACTGACGTTCTTTTTTCCCCACAAATAGAGCTTTCTTTTGGTGGTATTTGATCACCTCTGCGGTTTTTATTTTTTGCGCTATAAACAAAAAAAGAGCGACAATTTAGAAAAAAACGCAATATTTTTTGCTATAATAAATATCCCCACAAAATATTTCCTCAGTTTAGGTCGATATGTATTCTTCTACATTTTTTTGGTAAAAAAAATATATTGATTGGTTTGCGCAAAAGTTATAACGTCTACAAAATAGGGGATAGTTTTATGGCATTTTTATTATTAATTTTTATTTCACTAGTAATGGCGGCAATCTGCGATTTTTATCGGGACTGCGACATTATGGCGGACACATCAAACAATTTTGACACATTTTTGGGACCATTGGCATTTATACAGCGATCAGTGCTATAAAAATGCATTAATTACTGTAAAAATGTCACTGTCAGGGAAGGGGTTAACACTAGGGGGCGATCAAGGGGTTAAGTGTTCCCTAGTTTGTGTTCTAACTGAAGGGGGGAGGGGGCTGTGGAAGGGAGATGACAGATCGCTGTTCATACTCTGTATGAACAGACGATCTGTCTCTTCTCCCCTCAGAGAACCGGAAACTGTGTGTTTACACACACAGATCCCTGTTCTCCATGTGTCAGCAGAGATTGCGGGAGCCTGGCGGTGATCCTGACCGCTGGGCACTCACATCGGCTCCAGGGGTGAGCAGCGGGGGCCTTAGTGCCCCTAGTGGCCACAGAGCGAAGCAACGTAACATAACATCGCTTCGCCCAGCCGTGCCATTCTGCCGCAGTACAACTGCGGCGGCTGGTCGCCAAGTGGTTAAAGAACAGCTATACATTTGGTTTAGGTTGTCATTTAAAGGCATAGTCCATCTAGTCCACCTTTTGTAAAAGTTAATAGATGCACACACATTAATAAAAATGTGCATTCATTAAAGGTCCATTCACACCAGGTATGGTGGGACAGATTTGGGCAGCTATTGTTTTAGACTGCAACCCTGATAGGTGTTCTTTGTCCAATGGATTTGAGCCAAGGCACTATTCCTTAGGGCTGCAACTAAAGATTATTTTCATAATCGATTAGTTGGCCGATTATTGTTTCGATTAATCGCATAAAAACCTCAAAAAAGTTTGGTGTATAATTTAGTTAAATTGACGCTAAAATTGACAGTAAAAATATGTAGCAGCAGAATAGGACACTTCTCAATTTTTGGACAGTGTAATGGTTTTCATTCCGCAATTACATTAATTTTAAAACTGAATATTAAAAGCAAGTAAAATTTTCAAACATACAAAGAATATTTGTACAAATATTCTCGTCCAAAATCGATACCTGTATGGCCAGCATAAGACATTTCATAGCAGCAGCATGCCTTTTTTTTTTTTTTTTAATCACTTGTAATGATGGCGTTAAAAATAAATAAATAAATAAATAAATAGTCCTTTATCGCACAAAAACAGCAGATAATCACTATTAGAAGTACTATAAGAAGCAGTGAAAGTAATATATACAGTATCTCACAAAAGTGAGTACACCTCTCAAATTTTTGTAAATATTTTATTATATCTTTTCCTGTGACAACACTAAAGAAATTACACTTTGCTACAATGTAAAGTAGTGAGTTTAAAGCTTGTATAACAGTGTAAATTTGCTGTCTTCTCAAAATAACTCAACACACAGCCATTAATATCTCAACCGCTGGCAACAAAAGTGAGTACACCCCTAAGTGAAAATGTTCAAATTGGGCCCAATTAGCCATTTTCCCTCCCTGGTGTCTTGTGACTTGTTGGTGTTACAAGGTCTCAGGTGTGAATGTGGAGCAGGTGTGTTAAATTTGGTTTTATCGCTCTCAGTCTCTCATACTGGTCACTGGAAGTTCAACATGGCACAGAACTCAGAGGATCTGAGAAAAAAAAATTGCTCTATACAAAGATGCCCAAGACCCTGAAAATGAGCTGCAGCACAGTGTCCAAGACCATACAGTAGTTTAACAGGACAGGTTCCACTCAGAACAGGCCTTGCCATGGTCGACTAGAAGAAGTTGAGTGCACGTGCTCAGCGTCATATCCAGAGGTTGTCTTTGGGAAATAGACATATGCGTGCTGCCAGCCTTGCTGCAGAGGTTGAAGGGGTGGGGGGGTCAGCCTGTCAGTGCTCAGACCATACGCCGCACGCTGCATCAAATTGGTCTTCATGGCTGTTGTCCCAGAAGGAAGCCTCTTCTAAAGATGATGCACAAGAAAGCCCGCAAACAGTTTACTGAAGACAAGCAGACTAAGGACATGTATTACTGGAACCATGTCATGTGGCCTGATAAGACCAAGATATCTTATTTGGTTCAGATGGTGTCAAGCGTGTGTGGCAGCATCCAGGTGAGGTGGCATCCAGGTGAGGATTACAAAGGCAAGTGTGTCTTGCCTTCAGTCAAGCATGGTGGTGGGAGTGTCATGGTCTGGGGCTGCATGAGTGCTCCTGGCACTGAGGAGCTACATTTCGCTGAGGGAACCATGAATGCCAACATGTACTGTGACATACTGAAGCAGAGCATGATCCCCTCCCTTCGGAGACTGGGCTGCAGGGAGTATTCCAACATGATAACGACCCCAAACACACCTCCAAGACGACCACTGCCCTGCTAAAGAAGCTGAGGGTAAAGGTGATGGATTGGCCAAGCATGTCTCCAAAACTAAATCCTATTGAGCATCCGTGGGGAATCCTTAAACAGAAGGTAGAGGAGTGCAAGGTCTCTAACATGCACCAGCTCAGTGATGTCATCATGGAGGAGTGGAAGAGGACTCCAGTGGCAATCTGTGAAGCTCTGGTGAACTTGGTGAACTCCATGCCCAAGAGGGTTAAGGCAGTGCTGGAAAATAATGATGGCCACGCAAAATATTGACACTTTGGACCCAATTTGAAAATGTTCACTTAGGGGTGTATTCACTTTTGTTGCCAGGGGTTTAGACATTAATGGCTGTGTGTTGAGTTATTTTGAGGGGACAGCAAATTTACACTGTTATACTAGCTGTACACTCACTACTTTACATTGTAGGAAAGTGTAATTTCTTCAGTGTATTTCTTCATGAAAATATATAATAAGATACTGTATTTACAAAAATGTGAGGGGTGTACTCACTTTTGTGAGATACTGTATGTGTGTGTGTGTATATGTGTGTATATATATATATATATATATATATATATATATATATATATATATATTATATCATATACAGTATATCATATACAGTATAGAATAATAAATATAACCAGAAGTAGGATATGCAGGATATTTTAAAACCCAGTTAGTAATTATCACGCAATCCCCTGTCATTCATAATAAAGTGTCCTGTATATGTGCCTTTTTAAAAAATATGCTTTTCTATACTTTATTTTATAGAGGCGCTCAGCGCCCACGTGACTGGCCATTTCCCCCCTCTCCTGATATGACAGCTAGAGCAGGAGGGGCCGAGAGTCCCCCGCTGATGTCAGTCGGGAGGAGGAGAGGAGGACAGAGCTGGCCGGTCACGTGAGCGGCGCTAGGAAATTGGGTATAGAACAGCATATTTTTAATAAGACACATATACATGACACTCAGTATTATGAAAGACAGAGGGGATTGCGTGATTATTACTAAGTTATTTCAGAAGCAGTAGGGGAGGGCGGGCCCTCACACAGAGTTGACAGGCAGGGAGGGGGGTTGAGGAGTACAGAGGAGGACACAGGAGAGCTGCAGATTGCTGCGGATGACGGAGGCACGTAAACTGACCACGGTGTCAGGACTCTGCAGCCATGATAAACCATGGTCAGTTTACAGGGGGGAGGGCAGAGCCAGGCAGGATCAACCAGGTATTTCAGGTGATAGAAGGGGCCAAATTACACAGAACAAGCACTGTGCAGTTGTTCATGCTTTAAAGGAGCAGGATCCTTTTTTTTTTTTAGGGTAACAAACACTTTAACAGGAAGTCTGACATGAAGCGTGGAGGGAGGACTAAATCTTTTATATTAAAGTAGTACTAAAGGTTGAATCTTTTTTGCATGGATATAATCACTTTAAATATAATGCACAATACTGGTAAACTTTTACCTTTAAATGTAATTGTAACTCATTATATTACCTCCAGTCTATCGGCCTCTAGCTTCTATGGGTTCAGATGCTGATCTTCCGTGCACAAAGCCCTTAAACTGATTGTAAATGTTGAATTTTTAAAAAAAATAACAGACATGTCGTACTTACCTGCTCTATAATGGTTTTGGACAGAGCAGCCCCAATGCTCCTCTTCTGGGGTCCCCCACAGGAGTCTCTGGCTCCTACCTTCAAAGTGCCCCCATAGCAAGCCACAAAGTATAGTATAGAGTGCCCCCATAGTAAGGTAAGAACATTTCTGCCTTTAGAATCACTTTAAATGACTTTCTTCTCCTGCCCCGGACTATATGTTCCATAAGGTAATGCTCCTCACACATGCACATTCACAAGTTCTCAGGCACCTACTGACAAGTATGGATGGTGTACTGGCCTGTATGTGTGCCACACTGTTTTTCCTGATATGTAAACAAATAATACATTCTGTATGCAGGCCAACTAATCGACTAACCAACTATGGTTGCCAACTATTTTCATAATCGATTATGCTGATTACTTGTTTCAGCCCTACTATTCATTCTTCCAGGGAGAGCTACACTGCAGGACCACCACAAGTATGGCCCCCCTTAAGAATGAATGGGGCTGCGGTATGTCTGCCCTCAGTAGATATAGTGTGGCCCTTTTTATTTCATACAATTTGGCCAACTGCTTCCTTCCTGAGTGTAACATGCCTACACCGGGACCAGTGGTGGGGGCAGCATGACAGCTAGGGATCTAGAATTTTTTTAATAGAATGGCAGCCCCCATTTTATGTGCATGAACTGCTTTTTCTGCAGCATGCTGAATGTAATGGAACACAGGTCACAGGCTTTGGTGGGGAGAACACTATGACCTCTTTAAGTAGAGTAATGAATTCTATTCATTTTCTGTGTACACTGCACAGACAGACAGAATATCTGCACTAAAAGTTCAACCATTCTTAAACCCTTTTACTGACATATGCTTGAAGGCATTGTATTCTAAATAAATGGTTAACAATATTAAATTTTGTTGGGTAAATATTAAATATTGGGTAGTAATTTTTTATATTTACATATGTAGCCAGCTGGTGGAGCTCTCGGCTTCTTTTCATGTACTTTTTTTCTTCTTACCCTAGCCTTTGAAAAAAGCTTGTATATAGAGCCCAGTAGCTTATACCGAAATTTACAGAGACAAGTGGATGAATCAGAGCAGTGAATCCTCCCGCTCTATCCTAAAGACACTGTAGGTGGTTTTAATCAGAGATGTTCTGAAACAACCCCTGCTGTGCTCTCTTTTTAAGAAATCCAGAATGCCCACCTTGCAGACATCTGAAGAACTATTTGGTGTCAATTGTTACTTACCTGAGAAATAAAGAAAAAAATATACATAGTGGTCATCTGCACAGCCTCCAAACTCTACAGCCAAATCGTAGGCTGTTCTGATGAGCAAGGCGTCAGCATTTCCTGATAATATTTTTCCACCTTTTCTCACCTCCTGTCCATCCCTATTGGCCTAGGACCCAGCATTATAGTTATAGGCCAATTAGAATGTGCAGGGGCAAGACAAAACAGCAAGTTCCAACACTACCATGGCTATTTGTAAATTTTCTAAGCAAAATGACTTGGAATTCAACCATTGTCACGTACCTGGTAGGTTTTGAGCCTGAAGTGCAGAGAGAGACCTCCCCTACAGCTCCCACTCTCGTTTCTCTGGAATGGAGACAGAGGACACAGGAGTGAGGAGTGGTATGGGTGCCTGGCAGGATCAACAGTCACCAGAAATACCTGGAACCAGGAACTGAAGAGGAGACTGGAATGCAGACTGAACCAGGAACCACGACAGGTAAGTAGACAGGAACTGGAGTGCAGGACTGGAACCAGGAACAAGCAGCAGGTAGCAGACTGGATACTGGAGCGCTGGACTGGAACCAGGAACAAGCAGCAGGTAACAGACTGAATACTGGAGCGCTGGACTGGAACCAGGAACAAGCAGCAGGTAACAGACTGGGTACTGGAGTGCTGGACTGGAACCAGGAACAAGCAGCAGGTAGCAGACTGGATACTGGTATCAAGCAAAGGAATGGTCAAACAGGCCGGTGTTCGGTATTGGGCGGACAGCAGAGGTACCAGGGATAACACAGGAGAATGGTCAAGCAAGCCAAGGAGGTCAGGTGCAGGCAGATAGCTGGATAGTCACAACAGGAAGCCAGGTCAGATAACAGAAGGATTCAGATCAGATCAGGTTTGGCACACAGAACGCTGTAGAGCAGACAGCGGGGATTGAGTGTGACAGGCAGGTTTAAATAACCTGCCTGAAGCCAGCGGGAGTGCGCGTGCCTGTGCGTGACAGCACCCGTGAACGCGCGCGCATGCGCGGTAGTGCCCATGGCCGTGTTCCAGTGCGCCTGGAGCGCCGATTACTGGCAGGATCTTCATGACAACCATAATGGTTGAGCCTAAAAGCTGCTACATGCATCTGTAGGCTGCCTCTAGATATACAGGGCTGGACAAGGTAGCAAACACGACTGAAAAAACTTCAAACTAGTAGCTCCGGAGAGGTGGCCCCCAGTAGCTTAACCCCTTGCCTACAGGGCACTTAAACCCTCTACCTGCCCAGGCTAATTTTCAGCTTTCAGCGATGTCAAAATTTGAATGACAATTGCGCAGTCATGCTACACTGTACCCATATGAAATTTTTATAATTTTTTTCACACAAATAGAGCTTTCTTTTGGTGGTATTTAATCACTACTGGGGTTTTTATTTTTTGCTAAACAAACAAAAAAAGACCAAAAATTTTGGAAAAAAACCCAAAACCGTTTTCATAGTTTGTTATAAAATTTTGCAAACAGGTAATTTTTCTCCTTCGTTGATGTGCACAGATAGGCTGCAGTGATGGGCACAGGCTGCACTGATGGGCTGGAGTGATGGGCGCTGATGGGCAGCACTGGTGGCCATTGATAGGTGGCACTGGTGGGCACTGGTAGGTGGAAGTGGTGGACACTGATGGGCAGCACTGATTTTCACTGGTAGGTAGCACTAGTGGGGACTGACAGTTGGCACTGGTGGGCACAGATAAGGCAGCAGTGACTCTAGCTGTTTGGGACCCATGGCCCTCTCACAGAAGCCGGTGATCAGCTTGTTTTTTCTAAAAATATAGCCGATTACCAGCTCTGTTTACGTCGTGTGATCAGCCATCATTGGCTGACAGCTGATCACGTGGTAAGGGCTCATAGACGCGCTGATCACAGAGCACGCCCCGCAGGGGGCGCAGGCAGCTCATGCATGGGAGGACGTACATGGATGCCCTCCCGGCAATTTAGGCCTGTGCTGTAGCCGTACAGCGCGGGGCTATAGCACGGGCATGAAGAGGTTAAACCTTAATAATACAGAAAAGAGCACCAGTCCAAAATCTCATAAGAGTCCAAGATAATTTGAATTTATAAAAAAAAGTCAAAGAAAAGTCAACAGGGACAATACTACTCCCCTTCATCAGGGCTCAACACATGGATTTAGAGAAACCAGTGACTTCACAGATCTATATTAGAACCATGGAGTAACAACCTGACCGCTGTTGCTGAGCTTCCATTGCTGCTCAGCAACTGCTGTCAGAAATTTCCTCCACGAGGAGAGTTCATTACTTGTTCTAATATAGATCTGTGAAGTCACTGGTTTCTCCATCCAAGTCCGTCTACGTTTTATCCTATGCTGAGCTCTGATTAAGGTGGAGTGGTGTTGCACCTGAAACCTGCTGTTTTTATATGACCCTTTTTATCAACCTTTAAAGTGATTATAAAGTTAATAAAAAAAAACAAGCCTCTCAATACTAACCTGTCCTGTGCAATTAAATTGAGCAGCCTGAACCTCCTCTTCTCATATCCACTGCTGGTGCTCCTGGTCCCTCCTCTCTGTCCAGTGCCCCTATGGGAAGCCGCTTACCATGGGGGCACTTATGTGTGCTCGCTCCCGAGCCCCGCTGCTGCATTCATTGACATAGACATCGGGACTCGGCCTCGCTCCCTCGTCACTGGCTTTGATTGAAAGCAGAGGGGGCCGATGGCTCCCAGCAAAGCCAGTGAGACACGGAAGTGAGGGGAGAAGAGTTGCAGACGTGCACAGTGCTGGATTGAATGAGGGCTCAGGTAGGTAAAAGGAAGGAGGGGTGAGGAGCTGAAACTGATGCCTAAACTTTTTTACCTTAATGCAAGGAATTTAATTAAGGTAAAAAATGTTTAGGCTTTAGAACCACTTTAGTTATCTTGGACTCTCTTATCTGATTTTAGTCTAGTTCTCCTTTCTGTATTTTTATAGTTCTAACTAAACACCATCTAGCAGGTCATAGACTACAGATGCCTCCAATAGTATAGTATACAATAGCCTAGGACTTTGGAAGAGGAAGCTGTGCCTGTGCAGTGGCCCCAAATTTTATACCGGGCTTCACTAATCTACACTTCTGACAGCTTCAGCCAACAGCAGCAAGAGAAGGCGAGGATGTCAATGCTACGGGTGGCATTGGCACAGAACAGGAGAATTTTCAGTGTAGACTGGGGTTCCCCTTGTTTAATCATACAGCTGTGACAAGTAGTAGTAGAGTAGATCTTCCGCAATTAACCACTTCGGTCCTGGAAGGATTTACCCCCTTCCTGACCAAGCCCTTTTTTGCAATACAGCACTGCATCGCTTTAACTGACAATTGCACGGACATGCAACGTTGTACCCAAACAAAATTGACACCCTTTTTTTCCCACAAATAGAGCTTTCTTTTGGTGGTATTTGCTCACCTCTGCGATTTTTTTATTTTTTGCGCTATAAACAAAAAAAATACGTGAATTTTGAAAAAAAAAACAATATTTTTTACTTTTTGCTAAAATAAATATCCCCCCCCCCCCCCAAAAAAAAAAAAAAAATATATATATATATATATATGGCACATTTCTTCCACAGTTTAGGCCAATATGTATTCTACATATTTTTGCTAAAAAAATCACAAAAAGCATATATTGATTGGTTTGCGCAAAAGTTATCGCGTCTACAAAATAGGGGATAGGTTTATGGCATTTTTATTAATTTTTTTTTTATTAGTAATAATAAAATTATTAGGAATTAGTGATCTTTAGTGATTAGTGGTTTTTATCGTGACTGTGACATTGCAGCGGACAGACACTTTTGATACTATTTTGGGACCATTGCCATTTATACAGCGATCAGTGCTATAAAAATGCACCAATTATTGTTTAAATGTCACTGGCAGGGAAGGAGTTAAACTCTAGGGGGCAATTAAGGGGTTAACTGTGTTCACTCAGCATGTTCTAACTGTAAGGGGGGATGGGCTTACTAGAACATGGCAGAGATCACTGCTCCCGATCACTGGGAGCAGTAGATCCTTGTCATGTTTCTAGGCAGAACAGGGAAATGCCTTGTTTACATAGGCATCTCCCCATTCTGCCTCTCCATGCCACGATCGCGGGCCACCGGCAGACATCAAGCCCGCGGGATCCGTGTGCATGCTGCCCACTAGCCGCGGATGATGCAGTGACGTATGGGCATGTTGTTTTGCGCACTCGTGCCACTTTGTCGACGTATATTGGCGTGCGCCGGTCGGAAAGTGGTTAATACATTTATTAATCCAGGTGTGGTGTGGTTTATTATTCCAGGCATGGTACATAAGAATACAGGTTTTACGCATTTCGGCATGTTGTCTTAGTCAATGATCTGGCCTGCCAGATGTCAGCACACCTGCCCAGGGATAAGGATGCACTATTGAACTGCACGTAGGGCTCATTCATACCAGTGGCCTTCTATTAGGGCTCATGTACACCAGATGCAGTTGAAAGGGTTTTTTAAAGGCAGCAAGAATGCATATGCAAGAAAAATATTTTTTAATAAGCCTATTTCGCACCATTTTGGTGCTTTCATGTGTTTTTAAAAAAAAGTAACAGCATGACGCATTTTTTTGCACATAATTCTATTGGAATAACAGCACATGAATGCAGCGCAAATACGACTCACTAATAAAAAAAATATATGTATGGATAATGCCAAAAAATGTACTGCAAATGAGTCAAAAATGGCATGTAAATGTGCATGCCGAATTATACACTGAAAGCAGGGATTGTGGTGTAATGAGCCCTAAGCCTTGGTTCACATATGCAGTTTGCTTTTGATTTCTGCAGTGCTTTTTGCTGTGTGTTTTTGCACACGTGATTTTGCCGCGATTTGCGTTTTGCAATTTTTTAATGCTTTTATTTTTTGCCAGTTTGTTGTTGAGCAGATTAAAAATGCAAATCGCAGTAAAATTGTGGCAAAAACGCACTACATGCTTTTCTGCAGCTTCTCCAATAAAGCCTATTGAACCAAAAAAGCAAAAAAAGCACATTTTGTGTTTTAAAAAAAGTCCCTTACCCTTTTGAAAAACGCAGTGGCTGGAAAAATCATAGATGTGGACGTGTCCCTTAGGAAACCAAGGTAAATTAACTGTAGTGCGTTTCTGCAAAAAGCACCAAAAAACGCGTAGGTGTGAACCGAGCCTTAAAGTGATTGTAAACAATCGCCTTGTAAAACAAACATCTCCTCTGTTCTCAGCTGCATAAGAGCTGGGGGAGGAGGAGATCAGCAGCACACTGAGCTTCCCAGTGAATAGCTGTAGGGGGTGGGGTATAAAGACAAGTCTGATCATTGGAGGAGAACATACTGAGTTCCCAGCATGCTCCCAGCGTGTTCTCATGCTTCGTGTGGTCAGTTTTTAATAGGAAAGCAAGGGGACTCGCAGGAACATCAGGGATTGAACATAAAGGAAGCAATACAAAAAGAACCCAATACTTTCTCATACAAGTACATAGTACAGCAGGCACATATCAGGAATACAGTATGAAGTATTGGGGTAACAAACACTTTAACCACTTTAACCCTGGAAGGTTACTTTACCTGTGTTAATTTAACTGACAATTGCGCGGTTGTGCGACACTGTACACAAAATTGTTGTCCTTTTTTTCCCACAAAAGACTTCTTTTGGTGGTATTTGATCACCTCTGTGGTTTTTATTTTTTGTGCTATAAACAAAAAAAGACCAGCTATTTTGAAAAAAAAACAATATTTTTTTACTTTATGCTATAAAACATACCCAATAAAAATGTAAAAAATCAAATGTATTTATCACTTTAGGCCAAAATGTATTCTGCTACTTATTTTTGGTAAAAAAAATCCCAATAAGCATATATTGATTGGTTTATGCGAAAGTTATAGTGTCTGTCTACATATGGGATAGCTTTATGGAATTTTTATTTATTATTATTTTTTTTTTACATTTTATTTATTTATTTTTACTAGTAACGGTGGCAATCAGCGATTTTTAGCGGGATTGCGGCAGACAAATGGGACACCTAACTGAGACTTTTGACACTTTTTGGGGACCAGTGACACCAATACAGTGATCAGTGCTAAAAAAAAATGCACTATCACTGTAATAATAACACTGGCAGGGAAGGGGTTAACCTCAGGGGCGATCAAAGGGTTAAATGTGCTCCTAGGGAGTGCTTTCTAACTGTGGGGGGGGGGGGGGGGGTGATGCTTAGCAGAAACACATCTCCATCATCCCCTCTCGCAGAAGAACAGCGGTCTGTTTTGCTTACATAGGCAGATCGCAGCTCTGCCTCTTCTGAGAACGATCGGTGGGTCCACTGGACCCGCTGATTGGCTCCAGTCCCACTGTGTCCAATCACAGCGGGAGCGGGTCGCCAGTGGCGTGCGCACGCTCCAGGCTTATAGGTACATGATTTTGCTCAGGAGGGCTGCCCTGCCACAGTATATCTGCTTGGGGCGGTTCATAAGTGGTTTAGGTGCACACCATGCATGCACACTGTTGTGGGTTGTGTACGTTTGCTGCAATGCTTGTTTTTTAACATGATCTTCAACTCTGTAACAATGCCTTGAAACACCCAGCGCAAAAATGCAACCTGGCCTTTGCTTCTTTTCAAGACACACCAGCACAGCTAATATAGTCATATTCAGTTTGCATAGTGGAGGCTCTCTGGTTTTTAAAGCTGGCTCCTCGTTCTGAGGGGGGGGGGGGATTTTTTAAATATATTTTTTGCTTGGTGCTGCAGAAATTTGCCAGTTTACTTCACGTTTTAGCCCTTGTTCACACTGACTGTGGGTTTGAAATCGTGCAGCTATATGCAATTTTAAACCCATATTTTAGTGCGACTTCGGGGGACCATTTAAAAGACATCTCTCTGTGCGGCTTCATGCTCGAAATCACCCTCAAAGTCGGCAAAAGTAGTCCAGGAACAAAGTCGGCGTCGCACCGATTTAGAGTAGTGCCATTGCCGGCAATAGGCTGCGATTTGATATCAAATTGCATGTCAAATAGCGCTGATGTGAATGGGGGCTTATACAGAAATCTTTTGATTGGCAAAGAGTGGTCAGTTGCCCTTTGCTATAGTACAGGGATATGCAATTAGCAGACCTACAGCTGTTGCAGAACTACAAATCCCATGAGGCATAGCAAGACTGACAGCCACAACCATGACACGCAGAGGCCAAGGCATGATGAGACTTGCAGTTTTGCAAGAGCTGGAGGTCCACTAATTGCATATCCCTGCTATAGTAGATGGTATAGATACGGTTAGACCTTTTTTAGGAGATTTTTTTTAAATGTTGTATTTACAGTGGGGACGGACAGTATTCAGACCCTCTTAAATGTTCACTCTTTGTTATATTGCAGCCATTTACTAAAATCATTTAAAGCGGAGTTCCACACAAAAATGGAACTTCCGCTTTTCTGAACCCTCCCCCCCTCCGGTGTCACATTTGGCACCTTTCAGGGGGGAGGGGGGTGCAGATACCTGTCAAAGACAGGTATTTGCACCCACTTCCGGCATAGACTCCCATGGGAGTCTATGCCTCTTCCCGTCCCGACCGCGCTGTCTGCTGGGAACACACAGCTCCCAGCAGAGAGCGGGGACCACTAGGGACGCGCAGCGCGACTCGCAGTAGGGAGCCGGGAAGTGAAGCCGCAACGCTTCACTTCCTGATTCCCTCACCTAGGATGGCGGCGGCAGCTGCCGAGAACCGGGTGGGTTCTCGGCGTCCCCTGCCGACATCGCTGGACCCCGGGACAGGTAAGTGGCAATGTATTAAAAGTCAGCAGCTGCAGTATTTGTAGCTGCTGGCTTTTAATATTATTTTTTTTTTGGCGGTGTGGGTGAACCCCCGCTTTAAGTTCATTTTTTTTTTCCTCATTAATGTACACACAGCACCCCATATTGACAGAAAAACACAGAATTGTTGACATTTTTGCAGATTTAATAAAAAAGAAAAAATGAAATATCACATGGTCCTAAGTATTCAGACCCTTTGCTGTGACACTCGGTGCTGTCCATTTCTTCTGATCATCCTTGAGATGGTTCTACACCTTCATTTGAGTCCAGCTGTGTTTGATTATACTGATTGATCTTGATTAGAAAAGCCACACACCTGTCTATATAAGACCTTACAGCTCACAGTGCATGTCAGAGCAAATGAGAATTATGAGGTCAAAGGAACTGCCTGAAGAGCTCAGAGAATTGTGGCCAGGCACAGATCTGGCCAAGGTTACAAAAAATTTTCTGCTGCACTTAAGGCAGGGCTTGACAAATTTGCTTGGAATCTAGGAGCCAGCTAAAAAAGTTAGGAGCCAGGTTTTTTTTTTTTTTTTTTTAAACGACCGACAAAGCTTTATTTTCAATATAAAAATTAACCAATCTTAAATTTACACAGACGACTAGAACTAATGTGACTGCTTTTATTTCCTGCCATGCAGGGACACAAGACCACCATATTCCCGCTAAGGATCCAATCAGGTCCGCCTGAAAAACTGACAGGCGAACCTGATCAGACGGCCCGTGTGAAAGGGGCCAAGCAGGGAGATGACAAATAATAAATTCATTTTAATTAACCACTTCCTTCCCGCAGGACGACTATAATACGTCCTGTCTTTGAAGAGAAATACCGTTGTTATGGTAGCAGATAGCTACCATAACCCCGGTATCTTCTTCAAGAGCCGGCGGTTCTCTTTCAGATAAAAGTGGTCTCTGCAGCAGATTAGCAACGAGATCACTTTTATCGGCGGCAGGAGAGGGCCCCCCCTACCGCCGCTCTCCGGTGCCCTTCACCGCTTACCGTGGCCGTCGGTAATGGCGGAGGCGAGGCGATCCGGATCTGTCCCTGGCCTGACATGGAGACGAGTGAGGGGAAGATGGCCCCCCCCCCCGCCCATCTCCAAGTCATTGCAGGGCGGAAGGGACGTCAAATCGTCACTTCCACCCATAGCTCTTGAAGGGACATTTTATATTTTTTTTTTTCAAATGACAATTCTTTTTTTTAATGCATTTTAGTGTAAATATGAGATGTGAGGTCTTTTTGACCCCAGATGTCATATTTAAGAGGACCTGTCATGCTTTTTTTCTATTACAAGGGATTTTTACATTCCTTGTAATAGGAATAAAAGTGACTTTTTTTTTTTTTTTTAAAGAACAGTGAAAAAATAAAAGTTAAAATAAATAAGAAAAAAAAAAAATTTAAATGTGCCCCATCCCTTGTAATAGAAATAAAAGTGACACAATTTTTATTTTTTTTTAAAAACAGTGTAAAAATAAAAAATAAAAAGTAAAATATATAAGAAAAAATAATAATTTTTTTTAAATGCGCCCCGTCCCGCCGAGCTCGCTTGCAGAAGCGAACGCATATGTGAGTAGCGCCCGCATATGAAAGCAGTGTTCAAACCACACGTGAGGTATCGCCACGATCATTAGAGCGAGAGCAATAATTCTAGTCCTAGACCCCCTCTGTAACTCAAAACATGCAACCTGTAGAATTTTTTAAACGACGCCTATGGAGATTTTAAAGGGTAAAAGTTTGTCGCCATTCCACGAGCGGATGAAATTTTGAAGCGTGACATGTTGGGAATCAATTTACTCGGCGTAACATTATCTTTCACAATATAAAAAAAAATGGGCTAACTTTACTGTTTTCTTATTTTTTAATTAAAAAAGTATTTTTTCCCAAAAAAGTGCGCTTGTAAGTCCGCTGCGCAAATACAGTGTGACAGAAAGTATTGCAATGACCGCCATTTTATTCTCTAGGGTGTTAGAATAAAAAATATATATAATGTTTGGGGGTTCTAAGTAAAGGGAAGGAGATGAGCAGGCAGTGAAAACAGGTAGTGAAAGCTACATTAGCATTGGTGGATGTCTTGTCATACCAACGGCCACCACCAGAGGGCGCCCGATTGCAGAAGGAACCAGGAACCATAGGACTGCAGTAGGCCGCAAAGCCGGGGCCTCAATTACCGACGCGGCCCAGCGCGATCGCGGCGGGAGGGGGGGGTGTCGAACGGACACAGGATACCCCAGCTGTGCGGCCCCAGGCGCCAGGTCGCTAATTCTAGTCGCAAATGCGACCTGGCGCCCGGGGTTTGTCGAGCCCTGACTTAAGGTTCCTAAGAGCACAGTGACCTCCATAATCCTTAAATGGAAGACGTTTGGGATGACCAGAACCCTTACTAGAGCTGGCCGTCCTGCCAAACTGAGCTATCGGGGGAGAAGAGCCTTGGTGAGAGAGGTAAAGAAGAACTCAAAGATCATTGTGGCTAAGCTCCAGAGATGCAGTTGGGAGATGGGAGAAAGTTGTAGAAAGTCAACCATCACTGCAGTCCTCCACCAGTCAGGGCTTTATGGCAGAGTGGCCTGACTGAAACCTCTCCTCAGTGCAAGACACATGAAAGCCCGCATGGAGTTTGCTAAAAAACACCTGAAGGACTCCAAGATGCTGAGAAATAAGATTCTCTGGTCTGATGAGACCAAGATAGAACTTTTTGGCCTTAATTCTAAGCGGTATGTGTGAAGAAAACCGGGCACTGCTCATCACCTGTCCAATACATTCCCAACAGTGAAGCATGGTGGTGGCAGCATCATGCTGTGTGGGTGTTTTTCAGCTGCAGGGACAGGACGACTGGTTGCAATCAAGGGAAAGATGAATGCGGCCAAGAACAGGGATATTCTGGATGAAAACTTTCTTCAGAGTGCTCAGGACCTCAGACTGGGCCAAAGGTTTACCTTCCAACAAGACAATGACCCTAAGCACACAGCTAAAATAATGGAGTGGCTTCACAACAACTCCGTGACTCTTTTTGAATGACCCAGCCAGAGCCCTGACTTGAACCCAATTGAGCATCTCTGGAGAGACCTAAAAATGGCTGTCCACCAACGTTTACCATCCAACCTGACAGAACTGGAGAGGATCTGCAAGGAGGACTGGCAGAGGATCCCCAAATCCAGGTGTGAAAAACTTGTTGCATCTTTCCCAAAAAGACTCATGGCTGTATTAGATCAAAAGGGTGCTTCTACTAAATACTGAGCAAAGGGTCTGAATACTTAGGAGCATGTGATATTTCAGTTTTTCTTTTTTAATAAATCTGCAAAAATGTCAACAATTCTTTGTTTTTCTGTCAATATGGGGTGCTGTGTGTACATTAATGAGGAAAAAAAATGAACTTAAATGATTTTAGCAAATGGCTGCAATATAACAAAGAGTGAAAAATTTAAGGGGGTCTGAATACTTTCCGTCCCCACTGTATGTTATTTTATTATTATTAGTTATGTTATTTATGTATTTATGTTGTATTTGTAACACTGCCAAGTCTTAGTGAAATCCATTGTGCATACGGGGGTGGAATAAAGAGAAAGCACTGTGTGTGAATTCAGTTCTGGGAATTGAATTGTGGGTTGATATTAGAGTTATACAAGATCAACAACACTTAATGTATTTAGCGTAGTCTTCTCCTTAAAGGGATTTCCTTGTCAGTCCCTTGCTGTGCTCAGGCAGGGGGTAGATTTCTGGTCGGTTCTCATGTGTCTCCGCTCTCCCGCTGACATTCACCTTTCTATAAAAATAGACAGAAGTCACGGCACCTGAAGTCCTTCAAGGGTCCATCTCTACCTTTTTATGTGCATTTCTTCACATTTGAATACAGTTAAATAATAATACACTTGAAGCATAAAAAAAAATCTTCATATTGTATTTTTAATTCAGCTGAATACCCAGCAGAGCTAAATGCAGTTTGGATGCACAGGGAAGAATTAATGATTGGAAGATACAGAGTTGGTAAATTATTTATTCTGGCCCTGAGGAAGCTGAAAAGCTGAGTGAAAGACTAATAAATCATTTGTGGTAGTGCTGGTTGTCACTTCCAATTATTTTAGACGGTTTTGTGATAAACTACAGCACCTGCTATATATCCCTACGCTATCCCTTGATGCTTGCAGGGCAGCTTGTTCAGTTGATTATCAAAGGCAACTTTGTCTAAACTTTCCTTGAGCAGCAATGAAAATTACTTTATTTTTTTTCGTGGGCTTGTTCCATTTTCCGTTTGCTATTATTTGTTGTATGTCTGCAAGCCTCCTGACATGAGATCTCAGTCCTGCTGGTGTAAATAGAAGATTCCCTGTCTGCTCTTACGGAGAATTGTCAAGTTATACCCGCTCTCCCGTCTAATTGTATTCTAGGTAACTACATACTGTTTTAACATGGGGAGCATGCTACTTCTGGGTAAACATCAAAAGGTGCTGCCTTTATTGTAATCTGTGTTCAGGCTCATTTACAGACACATTCAGGATATCATCTGCTGCGGCATTATATGCAAATTTCAAGTGAAATGTTAACTAGAGGAAGTTTTTTTTTCTAGGTGATGTGCACAGCTGCCACAGAGGAAAACTAAAAGCAGCAATATTATACTTTTCATAATATACTTTATAGAAATATGTGGCGGATTTAGCATGAGGATTGCGATACCTAAAGCTATGCCTGGGACGGCATGGCCAAAAGGAAATATGGAGCTAAGAAGTTGGCAAGTGGCATCTCCACACTGTGGGGATTAAGACTTGTAAGCCGTCAAGCTTTCCAACGTCCGTCTGAACACAGCTTTGTTCTAACCAAGGGAAAACAGGGCATTTGTCTTCTGCCTACCAGTTTACCAAGAGCTTAGAGTAAAACAAAACCTGTGTTGTGAATTTTTCTGTTTAACCCCTTGCCACCAAATCACATACAGGTACATTGACTGCAAGTGGTTATACCGGGGGGGGGTATGAAAATTTTAGTACCAGACCTCCTGTGTAACTCTATACTGGTAAGCTGTAAAATTGTAAACCATAGTTTGGTGCCATTACACAAACCTGCACAATTTTAACCGCTTTAAGACCAGCTGCCGTCGTTCGTTGGCGGCACAATGGCTCTCCTTCGCGAATCGGCGTAGCTGCAGGCATAGTTGCGGGCACACGCGCTCTCGCTCCCACTGCACACTGCGGGATCATGCCCATGGGTTGGGAGGACTCGATGTCCCCCGGTGGCCCGCGACTGACTTGTACACAGGCAGAACGGGGAAATGCCTATGTAAACAAGGACATTTCCTCGTTCTGACAGGTGACATGACAGGGATCTACAATTTCCAGTGGTCGGGAACAGTTATCTCTGTCATGTCCCTGTAAGCCCATCCCCCCACAGTTAGAAACACTCATAGGGAACACAGTTAACCCCTTGATCGCCCCTTACTATTAACCTCTTCCCTGCCATTGACATTTACACGGTAATCCGTGCCTATTTTTAGCTCTGATCGCTGTATAAATGCCACTGGTCCCAAAAAAGTGTCAAAAGTGTTCAATCTGTCTGCTGCAATGTCACAGTCCTGATAAAAATCTCAGATCACCGCCATTACTAGTAAAAAAATATATAATAATAAAAATGTCATTAATCTATTCCCTATTTTGTAGACACTATAACTTTTGCGCAAACCAATCAATTTACACGTATTATTTTTTTTTTTTACCAAAAATATATAGAAGAATATACATCAGCCTAAACTGAAATTTGTTTAAAAAAAAAACAAATGCGGGATATTTACTATAGCAAAAAGTAAAAAATGATTTTTTTTTTAAATTTTCGCTCTTTTTTTGTTTATAGCGCAAAGTGTGACATAAAGGTATCTAGTCACTGGGTGTAATACCATCTTTTATATTTTACCAATAAACTGAGTATTATATTGTAATTATGTTATGGCATTAACATTTATTAGTGTTTTTTTCCAAAAATTTTGCATTTGAAAGTCCGCTGCGTGTCAGAAAAAGCTTGTTCTTAAAGTGGTAAAGACCACCTTACCCTGCCCTGCAACCTTCTTCTTGCTTCTTCTTCCTTGGCTAGTGCAACCCCGAATGCTGAAGGGAAAACAGCTCAAGTGATGGGAGTCACATTCTAGGCTGAATTGTTCTGTAATAAGGCCAGCAGGATGAAGTACCCCCCAGGAGAGCGTAGTTCATGATGGTTTTTAATGCCCAGTGACATTCAAACCTGAAGAGGACCAGAGCTAGAGGACACACTGATCTTGTCTGCAGTGATCAGTGCCAGGGGAATGTCAGTATTGGAAAGAGGGTTGCATTTTTTTTATCTAAACAGGTCTAAAGCAGTTGAGAAAAAGTCCCAAAAGATGTGGATTGAACATTAAAATGATAGCCAAGAAAAGTTGCTGAGGTCCTTGTTTGGGACTACTGATGAGCCAAGGAAGCTGTCACGTGATAGCAGGCCTCTGGCCCAATGAGCTTTGATTGGGGAATTACATTTCATCAATGGCATTGTCCAAATATTGCCACATAGCCATATTAGGTTAAAGATGTCATTGGCATTCTCATCACTGTTTGGGACCTGTCTTTAGTATCAGAGCAGACCTCACTGCCCACAGTCCTTTGGTATATTGTATTTTATAGTCGCATGACTATACCAAGTTTCACCAAATGGTGGCAGTGAAGGTATAATATGGAATTTACAGAAGTTTGCTTAAACCTGAGGAGCCAGAAGCAAAAAGGATTTTGTATACTATATTTAGTATATATTTATCCAAGTAATGGATCCAGAGTTGCCAGTATATGCATAACTCTCTTTTTTTATTTTTCCCCAGAGACAAGCTATTACTGTATAATGACAACTAATTGGGGTTGTCAGATTTGCCAGGGGATCAAATTTACATATATTTAAGTCTAGGGTAGATCTCAGCTGGAATGAAAAAATGACTTTGTGTGCACAAAATAACAGCAAGCTCATGCAAATGTATATTTGCCTGAATCTGGAGTTTTTATTTAAAGAGACCCTGTCACCAGGCCATGCATTTCAAGAAAAATCTCCTTAATAAAATTATACAGTTTATTGTATTTTAGGCATTTTATTTTCCTATAAGGCCTTGTGTAAAACATCCAAAAGCTCTCGGAAAGTTGCTGGGTGCCACCATCTTGGATGCAAAGTTAGCAGACCTGGCAGACTCAGAGCTGTCACTTAAATGGTAGCTCCTCCCCCAGAAGTTACATTAATGGTTTTATAGGGAGGGGAGGGGTGGAGGAGCTGGGGCAGCACTGAGAGTAATTAGACACTCTTGGGAGAAGAGAGGTCTATGATTGGCAAAGAGGGATAGAATGTATGGGGGAATTGACTCTTCTTCGAGTAGTCAAATTTTCTAGCAAGTTCAAAGACTCATTGCGAGTAAATAAAAAACTATTTCTGGTGATAGGGTCATATGACATTGTTGACTTTTAGTGGGGATATCTGAATGATGCCTGCCGCTACAGGCATCATTCAGATATCTTCTTTTAGAGCCTGCAGCTACAGGCATCATTCAGATATCTTCTTTTAGAGCCGGTGATTCCCTGCACCATAAGAACAATCATAGCGGCTGTTCAGCCGCTTGATCGTTTTTACTGGCAGCGGGAGGGGACATCCCCCTCCCCCTTCCCGCCACCCTACGGTGCTTCTCCTGGCTCGCCCGTACGAGAGGGAGAAGGAATCGGTCCATGCCGGAAGTTGACCGTAGAGAATCCGGCAGGCCAGATGACCCCCAGACGTCTCTATGATCTTTCGGAGGCCGAGGCGGCCTCTGCATTTGAAAAAAATGATGCCGTCTCGGCTGGGAAGACAGGATCGTTTTTTTTTTCAGGCTTTGATGTGGGGACTTAAAGACCCCAGGAAAAGTAAAGGAAATGCAACATGAAGAGCTAAAGAGTGCTGACACTAACCAGTCTGAAACAGATGTGCTTATAGGACAGTAGGAGAAACTTAAAATTCCTAATGGAAAGATCTAATATTTGACAATCCTGAGATATTCTAAGTATACAGGACTCTTAGCGCAGACTTCTGTAAGATTTTGTATTAATAATGAATAAAACTTACATTAAATGAACAGAATTGCAGGAATCAAAGTGTTTTATTTTTAGACAAAATGTCTATACAGGTTGGTTCATTTTGTAATTTCCATACTGCATGTGTAAAATAATGTGCATAACGACCATTTTAGAAACTTTAAATTGGCCATCATACTCCATAATTAAAGTCAAGTTACAAGTGCAATAAATAGTTCATGCTGTGAATATTTATAGTTTTCAATCTTTATGAACTCAACATTTTCTACAGCATCCTGACTTAAAGTAAAAATATAGCCATTTTTTTGTTTTAGAATAGGGAAGGATTAGAACCCTTAGAAGTATCCCTTCTAGGTAGAGTCACCCTATTTGTCCTAGTGACCCTTGACCAGAGATGGAACTGGGTTAAGAAAAATTGGGGGAAAAAAATGTTTTCGGGGGGGATTATGTTATTTTACAATGATAAGTAATATATCTATGACATGGTATTCAAACTATATAATATGAAGACCTTAATGAAAGATTTCTGAAACTTTATGTAAAGTCTTAAATTATTGCAAATTCTCTCAGTTTAATTCCAAATCCTGGAATACAGTTCAAGTAACACTGTACTTCTCAATGCATTTCTCAAACAAGAGAAATATTCATTTCTGCCACTAGGGGGCACTGCAGGGGAAAGGCTCCAGTTTTAGTTTGTTTGTGGTGCCCCATCTTGTACCTCCTACCGTTGGGTAATTGTTGGGATACAGTAGATGATAGTTTCTGACCTTTCAGGCCTTAATTGAGAGGTAAGAGGGTAAGTTTGGCTGACAAATTTAGTTTAGCTTTTCTAACCTTTAAATGATTCCTATTAATGTTCTCCACCATCACAGCATAATGTTTACCTATAGCCTGGTCCGTAATTTTTTTTTTTTTTTTTCCTCCTCTCCGTAAGAGTTTCGAAACATTTCAACATTGCAATTTCCAAATATTGGGAGAATGAATATTCTTTTCCAATTCTACAAGGATGGCAAAACACATCCTTGCATGTCAGAGGTGCTCTAAAGACATTAAAAAATACTTTTATGGAATAAAATGATGAGGGTCAGAATGAAAGTTCAAGTAGCTTTTTTTCTCCAGAGTTCTCATTCAAGAAACGCCATGCTGCTTCCAGATCATCACAAAGTGTTTCTTCACCAGCAGCATCTTCAAGTAAGGAAGTGTTACAAACCACGGGCAAAATACACAAAACCTTCATTTATAGATGAACGTTCACCTGATTTTCAGGTGTAATTTTATTACTTTATTTACTGAAAAAGCTGTACTTTTATTTCAAGCAAAATACTTTTATTCACACTGCATTTCACCTTCCCAGTGTAAGAAAATGACTTTCAAAGTGTACAACTACTCCACACTGATGTTTTTTAATTTATTTTTTTCCAAAATTTCCATTTTGTTCTGTGACAATTCTCTAAGAGAATTTTCCACTTTGTAGAGATTTCTCACTCTACAAAGTTTAACGCAAAATCTTTTTTTCAGCATGTGTGGCATCATGCCTCACTGTGTATGGTGTTTTTTTTTTTTTTTAAGCAAATCTTTTTTCGTGCAGCTATGCAACATTTCTTACATGGATCTTTGCTCACAATTAGCAGTAGCAATGTCAGCCTGACAAGCCTGTTCCCCCAGTTGGGTGTTGGACTGCTTATCAAGAGCTGTTACTGGCAGAATCTCCAGGTAAGAAACTTTGCAATTAATTCAAGATGTCCCTCTTTCTCATATCAGGTGCTCTTTAAAGGAAGTTATGGCCGAGTTTGAAAAAAAATTTTAAATATTTTTTGTACTCGGTTAAATATAGAATATTGTGTATGAATGTATGGTATTCTCTTACCCTGCTAGCAGAATGCTAATCTCCTTTCAGTGTTTTAAATACTCTTCTATGAGAAAACATCTGTATACAGAAATAACTAGCACATGAATCTAATCTAATCTCAATAAATCTATTCACACTGAATGATCTGAAGAGTGACTTAAAATGTTACTAAACCCAGGACCCTGCATTCACTATATCTGTTCTCCCACAGTACACAGAACATGCAAATGTAATATTTTAGTAAATATATATGGCTAAATACCTTTTCTCATCAGCAGTTAGAGCAGTCTTGTGACTTCTATTAGCATCTAGTTAAAGCTTGAAGAAGGAGTTTTCATTATCCTTTGAATGTCCTATAAGGCTGCAGGACCCCTAGCCCTCTGTCTGGTTCTGTGCTGATCGCACGCACCCTCCCAAGAGAAAAAAACTGTCTAGCAATACACACCAAACTGAGCATGTGCAGAGTGACTCCAAGGGCTTATCAAGAGATGGTTAGGGGATAGTGGAAGAAGGGGAGGATCATAGAAGACAGGGTTAAAAAGCTTTTTTACACAATGCAGAGGATTAACCCCTTAGGTTCCACAGTGAGTATAACAAGCATGCTTTACCACATATACAGACTGATTTTACTGTTGTGGGTTTAGTAACACTTTAAGTCCGCCATAGACGGTTCACATCTTGGCTGGTTCAGCAGGGAGCAGCTGAGATTCAAACCATGTATGGGCAGGTTGAATATACCCAAGTTGAACCACAACCAGCATGTCATATATTTAGGATGCAATAGCCGCTAGCAACAATCGCTGTGTTCTGCTGCCTCCAGACCCCCCCCCCCTGCTGGGAGAGGACACTAGCTCCATGGGAGGAAATACCCTATCAACCCAGTGTTGATGGGGGGGGGGGGGGATCCCTCCCGTGGAGCTATAGAGCTATTGAGTTATCCTGGCAGGGACGGCACAACAGGCCCCCCTCCCCCCATCGGGAGCTCACAATTGCTGTGTTGATGGGGGAATTGAGCCATTTTATTTCTTGCAACCCATTTTTGCTGGAAAGATGGCCTGCCCTATCTCCCTTCCTCCAGAAGGCTGCATTTCACTTCCTAAGAGAGCCTGAAGGCAAACAAATAAATATTTATTTTTTTCAATTTCAACAAAATGTATATGGAAAGTTAAAAAAAAAAATGTTTTTTTTTCAGCTTTAAAAAGGTAAAATAAAATGAAGCAGCAACCATTATATTTTCATTATTTTGTGATGGTGCCTGTATAGTTATCTTTGATAGATAATGATTTCACAGTTTTTAAAAAAGTATTTTTGATACCATCATGCTCAGGATTTTCGTTTCTCCGCATAGTAGAAAAAAAAAAGAAAAGAAGCAAACTGCGTTTGTCTGTTTTCATGTTAATTTGAAGAGCTGTGTCTATCATACGCTGAGAACAATCTCATTAATAATAGTGTTGTCTATACTCTAAAATGAGGGATCCCCACTGAGTTTACCTACAGCTTTTCCTCTCACGTCAAGATATTACTTTCACTTAATCAGTAATTTATAAGAAGGTGCCAGTATTTGTTATGCTATGTTATAGTAACTGCTCTGTTTAACCCAAAACCCTACTAAACGAGTTCATGTTTGTAATCCTTAAATACACCAAGAGATCATGTTAGGTTTTTGTTAGAATATCATTTAAATATGTTAAGTAAATACTCTCTCTTTGTTTGCTTGTGCAAACAGTGCATGCTTGTGTTACATACTTTTTTTATTATCATTGTTTATTAATGATTAAGTATTAATTAGGCCTGCTAATCAAACGTAGACTAAGGCAGAAATATATTAGAGCTGGCTTCACACCTTTGCTTTTTGGTATCGTGCTTTATTGCACACATTATAACGCACGTCTTCTGGTGCATTGCAGTATCATTCTTTTAGAAGGGCACTACACTGCACAACAGTAGGTGTTGCCAGAGGTGTAGCTTGAAGCTTGTGGGCCCCGATGCAAGAGTTGACCTGCCCCCCCCCCCACTACCACCCCCACAATACACAGGGCTGAAATCACATTCCTTTACACACAGTCTATCAGCCTTCACAGGGTGTATCTGGCTTTTATGTTGCCGTTCTGATCTGTGAAGTCCCCTGGTCGGAACGGCAGTGTAGTTGCAGTAGGCAAATACACCCTATGCAGATCATGGCTTACTGGCTGTGTTGTAAAGGAATGTGATTTCAGCCCTGCAGAGGAGGAGCAGTATAGAGTGCTGTACTGGGAAAGAAGCTCAGCAGCGGGCATAGCATCCAGGGTGGAGGGGGTGATCAGGGGGCTTTGGGGGGGAACTTAGATCTGGGGGGGCAAAGCCATGTGGCACGCAATCTGGAGCCTGCAGCCCCTCAGGGGCCCTTCAGGAGGTGTTAAGGAATTTGTTTTAGCAATTTCTGAAGGTTTTTCTATCAGTGTTGGCAGGTGTTGAGGGAAGGTCACCTCCTGGAGGTGCATGTTTTTTCCCCAGTTGTCAGGGAAATGGGGTAAGCGGACATCCCCAGGTGGGGGGGGTACAGAGAATCCCAGCTAGTGACTAGAAGATACTGAGCGGTGTCTTACCTCACCAGTGACATCGGTCCCATAGTGGCTACAGGCGGGCACTGTCCTCCTCTTAACTCGCTGAGCTCCGTTACCATTCCATTTTGCCAGCACACAGCACAGACACCTCCCCATCCTGGGCTGTTCTCACCCCATGTTCCTCTCCATTCAGGTAATGGCTCACAACTTCTCCCCAGCCAATGAGAACAGAGGGATGTGGACTGTGGAAGGCAAAGTGGAAGCCCAGTACTGGAGGGTAGCTGCGGAGTCCTAGGGCAGATCGGAGCTGGACTTTGTGGAGGATATGATAATATGACAGGGAGGCTGCAGGGGCCCCTGGAGCTAGGGGCTGGGGTTGCGATTGTGACCCCTGCAACCCCCTATGCTACCCCCATGGGTGTTGCCAGACCTGCAGTGCACCACATTGTACAACAATGGACCAGTTAGGTGTGAAGGGGGCCTAAATAAAACATTTGTAATATTTAAAGTAAACCTATCATCACAGAGTCTCTTCTAGCCAGTAGGGCACCTTTAAAAAAAGCGTTGATATACTTTCCTTTATGGTAGCCTGTGTATTGAAAAAGCCACCATATCTCCGATCCCAAGCAGTTGCAAGTATTCTATATTTTTGGGTGTGTAGGATTCTTGCTGCCCCTCTGGCTGCTGTGGTTCCTTCTGCTGGCTCGTACATCACTACAGGATGTAGCAGTCGGCGAGAGGAACCACAGAAGAGCTGCAAAAGCTGAAATAAAAAACTTAATTTAGCTCAACCATCCCTGCTGTGAGAAAAGGTTATAACACGCTGGATCAATTAAAACAGTATTTATTGATGTCAAAAAAAGGAAAATGCAACATATATAATGGTACCACATTGAACAAACTACACATAATAAAATCTATTCCACTTCACAACTCCATGAATTGTGAACGGAAGTGATGTGTAAATCTACAAAATGCGGGTATTGGAAAAGTAGATAACTTTCCTTGGTAATCCAGCAATGGAAGTAGTAAGGAGAAACAAAAACAAATGATAGGATTGAAAGATAGAGGTCATAGGGTAGCCCTGCGGGAGACCAGCATTAGAGTCAATCAGTGGAGTAGAGCAAAAGGTGCAGTAGTAGCCCCATCCATGGGTAATAAGTATCCACAATTGTGCTGTGATGAAGGGATAATTAGGCTGTAATATCCAAAAGTATGCAGCACAGCAGTAGCCCAATTGAATAGTTCCAAAGTTATATGGTGGTCCAGAGGAGGTAATAGTGTGTTCCCAATGTAAATGATCAGTCCTTGTAGTTACATCAGAGTGGTATCCACCAGAGGCTGTAACCCTGGTAAACCTCCCTCACACCATAAATGGATATAACTCTTCAATGGATGGCACTGATAACTTGTCCATGTGCATTGTATGGAACTATCCGTTGTCAAGGTATGTATGGATACAGGGCTATATGTGAAAGCTCCCCCTATACTTAAACAGTCACAGAAATGTGGAGAAGGAATATACTTATCGGTCACCTTGTTCAGTGACAGAATCCTTCAATCCTTAGGCTTGTTGTCTGGCATGTAATCCCATCTATAGGCATGTATTCTGCATGAATTAAGAGTTGGAGGTGGAAAGGTGTCCGTGCCTGACCAGTTTTGCCGATCACAGCCGGCTGCTTCAGAGGCTAAGTTTTGAATGAACCACAGAAGAGCCACTGTGGGCAATGTAAAGTTATATTCAGGCATCTTGGGTTGCCCATTACCTGGTTCATTAGCATTGAATTCTTGATAGAAGGTTATCTTTATCTAGCTACGTCCTATATTTGCTAGCAGCCAACAGATTTGGCATGAGTTTGTCCTCGTCTACCAAATTCAGATATTTAGCCATACAAGATCATACCTGTTTATGAATGGTAGCTTTGTGGTAATACCTACTCGTGGGTAAGAATAAAATCTAGTTTCTAGAAGCAGTCATATAGTAACTTCATCTTTTTATATGAAAAGTGGGTTTACAAAAGCATATCTTGTTGACTTTAGTATTCAGCCACCTTCCAGCTGTCATTTTTGCAGTTCAGATTTAAAAACGAGACATGGATTCCGACTGGTTGCTTGTTGGCAGAATTTTTGTACATATGCCTAGATATTACTAGATGGTCCTTTTGCTCTAATTTAAGTTTGATCTCATAACAGATATTGACTGGTTCCTTTGAGAGGAACTTCATACCATTGTCATTTTTTTTCTCTTTCCACTTTACCTTGTTTCCTATGTTGTCCCCAATAAACAGACTCAGACATCCACTGAATCCAGAGTTGGCTTGCTGTAATCCACTATTGCATGCTGGGTCCCATGCTGCCATCTTCCTTGTTTATGTCATCATGCTGCATGTGCTCTGTGCTTAGATTGCCCAAAAGCCTCCTGTAATGCATAATGTGAGTATCACTGGAGGCTGCGGGAAGTTGGGGGTTTGCCATACTCTCCTAGGTGGGAAAGACAGAAGTCTGGGCTACAACCCAAAAATAAAGTGTTACTAAACCCACAACAGTAAAAGCAGTCTGTATATGCAGTAAAGCATGCTAGTGATTCTCACTGTAGAACCTAAGGGTTTAATTCTCTGCCTTGCGTAGAAAGGCTGTTTGATCCTGTCTTCTCTGATCCTCCCCTTCTTCCACAGTCCCCAGTCTATCTGCTCATAGTACAGATCCTTGGGGGGACTCTGCACATGCTCAGTGCTAGAGAGTTTTTTTTTTTCTTGGGAGGGTGCATGTGATTGACACAGGGGTTAGTCAGCACTGTCCACACAGAGAGTCAGGGGTCATGCAGCATCATAGGACAATCACTTAAGGTTTCTCCCCCTTCCCCATCCCCAAAAAATGATCTGCAATTGTTAAAAAGAAAGGGAGAAGGGGCAATAATACTGAAAGCAGTAAAAGAGGACAAAAGTCCGCTTTAAGTCATTTACACCAGGTCCCGGAGCTAAATATTGGCAGGCCCTGTGTAAATATTCGCCAGCACACCAGGGATCTTCAGATAAGCCCAAATGGTTCTTTTATTGAAGAGAGATCACTTTCCAAAAGTGCAACGCTTTGGAGCTGCGCAGAGCCCCTTCGTCAGGCATGTGTTCACATGCCTGACGAAGGGGCCCTGCGCGGCTCCGAAACGGTGCACTTTTGGAATATTTTCTCTCTCTCAATAAAATAACTGTTCAGCCGTATTTGAAGATCCCTGGTTTGCTGGGGAATATTTACACAGTGTCGTATAGGCTCCAGTATCCAGCTGGTGGTCGTTGCAGCACCCGTTACCTGTGAGAGCTCATTCCAGGGACGTGTGCGATGGGAATATGGTCACTAAATACCGGCAGGAACTCAACTTAAAACAAATAAAGGATACATAGGAGGAGATTTACAAAAACTGGAGCACTCAGAATCTGGTGCAGCTTTGCATGGCAGCCAATCGGCTTTTAAAGTCAGCTTGTTCAGTTGGAAGCTCATTGGTTTCTGTGCAGCGCGGCAGCGGATTTTGCACCATGCAGTTTTAGTAAATAACCCCCAAAGTTTGTATCTCACATTTTAAAAACCGTACACTAAATTTGTTGATGTGTAATAAATGTTGCATGTTAACAGTATAATGAGGCTGATGAAAGGGTTAAACATCTGATAAATGACAAAAAAAAAAATGGCATCACACAATTTGCATTGATTTTTCTTTTTTTTTTGCAGTCATGCTGTATATCCTGTTATGGATAACAAGGTTTGAGTGCCAAACACACTGCTTTAGTTAACAAAGAATTTAACACAAATGCTTCCTTTGGCAGGAAGACTCAAGGGCTGCCAACTATGAAATTTCAGTAGCCTTAGGCTGCTGTTAAGTTCAATTCCTGCTTGTAAGATCAGGTGGCACAACCGATTATGCTATTTCCCGAGACAAGAATGTTACAAGTTTTATTAGAAGAAAATTAAACTTTCTATAAGAAAAGTGTGACAGGTCTACGCTAGACATTTGGTTAAAGTTTATACCCTGCAGGCATAATAACAGTTGGTTTAATGTACTCCTTTAAGTACTCTGCCTAGTTATTCTATGTTGTTCCTTTGAAGATGCTCACTGTGGATGTCATTTAAAGCAATTTCCTTGTTTTGAAGATTTTTTTTTTTTAAAGGTAAACTCCACATTCATTGATTCATAGACATAATAAAGGTGCCATATGTGGTATATTATTAACATTTCCTCTCTATTGTCAGCTATCATTTTCTGATCTCCCCCCCAAAATAAATTTTTGCTCCCTTTCATGCAACAGTATTTTGTGTACAAGATTTCTTATATCAGAGGTCTGTATAGAACACTATATAGAATGCAAAGTGTATGTCAAGCCTTTTGTAAGATTTGGATAGAGTGGGGAAGGATTAGAACCCCTGTCTATTTTTTACTGTTATCCAGGGCTTACCCTAACTTTCTGTCCTGCTGACCATGGTTTTGCTAGACATTAAATTAAGGGAATGCTGTAAGGGGAACATAGACAAAAATAAAAACCAAGGCCCTCCCCTACTCCACTGAAAAAAGCTTTTGTATTTCTATATAATTTTTATTTCTGTCCAAATTGCTGTTAGGGAGTTCCTTACAGTTCCTCTGTGGTAAAACGTCAGCAGGATAGGAATGGAGGGCAAATCTTTTTAATAGAGCTTCAGATAAATGACCCTTCCTTGTTCTGTCCAAAATTCAGCGAAAAAGTTTTGGCTTGACATACACTTTAAAGCGGAGCTCCACCCAAAAGGGGAAGTTCCGATGTAAGGCCTCCTCCCCTGCTCCTGTTTGTGCAATGGAGCTTTTCAGATAGAGGGGGGGAGCAGGTACCCTATTTTGACAGGTACCCGCTCCCACTTCCGCTCTAACGGCCTGGGAGATCGGAAGCAGAAGTTCTCCTTCCCCCCTCCCTCCCGAAGTCTTCTGGGAGACATGATAGAAGACTGCCGGACCATTCACAGAGCACAGCGTCGCTCGCACATGTGCACTGGACACCCAGCTGTGAAGCCGCAAGCTGTCACAGCTGCCCATAGTAAAGATGCCAGCAATGGCGAGAGAGGACACAGGGAGAAAATAGCTGGGATAAGCACAGCGCTGGATCCTGGGACAGGTGAGTGGCTGCTTATTAAAAGTCAGCAGTTCCAGTTTTTGGATCTGCTGACTTTTAATTTTCACTTAAGAGACTACAGTTCTTCTTTAACCACTTCAGCCTCGGAAGGTTTACCCCCCTGGTCAATGACCAGGCCATTTTTCGCGATACGGCACTGCATTACTTTAACTGACAATTGGGCATGTGTCATGCGTCGCTATACCTAAATAAAATGGATGTCCTTTTACTTTCTCGTGCCTGCGATCGCTCGTGGCCGGCGGTCATCGGCACCCCGCTGTGCAGTGCACGCGCCTGCTATCCTGATCCCGCGAACCGACATATAGCTACAACGGCTTGCGGGATCGTGCCGACCTGCCGCAGTAAAATGACTATGGACGTTGTTAGCAGGTTTTCAGCATGGGAGTTTATAGACTTTGCTAGGTTCCAGTACAGTTTTGTGCAGAAAAAATGCAGCACGCTCTACTTTTTTTTCTGCATGGGAAACTGACTGCACTGGTGTGAACTAGAGCCATTGGAATACATGGAAAACACTGCATGCATTTTTAGTGCAGGAAAAAAGCGCACGGAACTGCATCTTGTGTGAACTAGCACTAAAATCTTGTTCAGGAGCGGGAATTCTGATCACAAAAATGCTGAACGCTGTTAAACGCACGTAAACACGCTTAGCACTTCAACGTTTATTTCAGTGGGCAGAATAAATTGCAATTCTGGCCAATGAAATAAACTCCTAAACTCTGCTAAACTCACCTAAAATGTTTTGAAAAAAATGCAGCATTAGGGTAGTTTATAACGCTGATTATCTCCAGTCAGGATAAACAGCGTTTACAAGAAAGCAGTCTGCATGAGGCCTAAAAGTTTGTTTGAGACCAATATCTGGTTACTTTGACTCCTCCATGCAAGTCCATATGAATCCAATGTGCTAATGCATCAACGCAAATGCACTTTTTTAAAGTTTTGTATAGAGTGAGGAGGAGTTAAATGTTATGTCAGCTTTTTATTTCTGCCTTTGACCTCATTAGGAATATCTTCCTTCACTTTGGTAACAGCATAAAAAATGGTGGTTGGGGAGGGGTTCATTGTTTTCACTGGCACAGAAAGGCGCCAACCGCAATAAAAACATTTTCAAAGGTTCTAAACTTTTCTCCCTCTTTTAAAAAAAGTTTTTTTTGTCTTTGTCTTCATCCCCTGATAAGAAGGGAGGTAAATCGTCCAGGGACTGAGATAGCAGTAAAACCCAACAGAGGTAAAACATTAAAGCGGAGTTCCACCCAAAAATGGAATTTCCGCTGAACGGCTTCCTCCCCTCCTCCGGTGTCACATTTGGCACCTTTCAGAGGGGAGGGGGGAGCAGATACCTTTCTAACACAGGTATTTGCTCCCACTTCCGGGCATAGATCACCACAGGCTCCTCGGTAATCTACTCATTGTTAGCTATGAGTAAGCGCTCCGCAGAGCGTGAAACGCGTTAGCTGATTATCTGTACATTCTATCCATGGTGCTTTGTACATGATTTGTTACTGATTTTACAATAAAGAAATTTCGTTGGATTATATTCTCCTGGTGTGCGGCTGTCCGGACTTTTTTCTTCCCTCACAACATGGATTAGCATTAGCCAGCACCTGGGACTTTTCAACTCTGGAGAGCAACATTCAGGTTATACCTGGTTTGGATACAACCTGGTGCGGGGAAAACGCTTGTGCTGCAAGCGCCGTACATTGTTCATTAAAAAAAATAATAGAAAAATCTGCATTTTTGGTCAATAATTTACACCTCATGTGTGCAAATGCCCATGTCCATTAACATATTGTGAATGCGAAAATAAGTTTGTGCGCAAAATCGCGTGAAAGCATATGTGCAAAAAATGCTTGCAAATACATTAAAAAAAAACTGAAATACTGAAAAAATAGATGCTCAAACAGGAGTATCATGTGCAAGAGGCCTTAGGGAACATCCGCTTGCTCAGCGGGGATCGCTCCGTGGATCCCCGCTGAGCAGGCAGATGACAGGTCCGTCGCTGCACACTGTCAGAGTGCCGCTCTCCCCTATGGGGGATTGGATGATGACGGACCGTAGAGTCTGTCGTCATCCGATCCGAAAACGGATGGAAAAGTAGGTTTTTCCTCCGTTACACTTTTTCGGATCGGAGCGGGTCGGATGTCAGCGGACATGTCACCGCTGACATCCGACGCTCCATAGAGGTCTATGGAGGGTCCGTTCAGGTCCGCCTAAAAAACTGACAGGTGGACCTGAACGGATCGTTCATGTCAAAGAGGCCTTACAGTGTGTTTCTTTTCTATAATTTTTTTTTTTTTTTTTTTTTTGCAATGTGCTTTGAATTTGCTAGAAAATCGGACTGCACCAGCAGATTCAATTCCCCAGCGTACCTTTCTCCCTTCTTTCACATTATAGCCCTCTACTCTTCTTGCAGCATCCAATTACTGTTAGTCCTGGACTAGGATCTCTTCTCAACAGCCTATTAACATGTTATGTAGCACCAGAGGAAAAGGGAAATCCTATAAAGTGTCACTTGAGTGACAGCTCTAAATCTGCTGGGGCTGCTG
This sequence comes from Lithobates clamitans, assembly GCA_037952925.1. Classification (NCBI taxonomy): domain Eukaryota; kingdom Metazoa; phylum Chordata; class Amphibia; order Anura; family Ranidae; genus Lithobates; species Lithobates clamitans. Next base: position 2,298,691 of record JBBGZY010000603.1, on the reverse strand, counting down.
ACACTACATCCAAAATGGTGGCTCCCAGCAGCAGTCTCAGGACTTTTTGGATGTCTACACAAGGGGGGCTTTTACAGGTAATTAACATGCAACATACTTGTCTTACATTTCGACTTATGGCTTCCTCACTTAGGTCCTGGTGACGTCACTCAGCCTTCTGATGAGATTCTGGAAAAGCTGAAGATCTAAAACCTTGTGAGAGTTGGGGTGTAAGGTAGGTAATTTCTTTTCTCTTTTTTCATTGTGTTTTTACGATCAGTGGGTGCTTACAAAGTAGCGGTACTTTGCTTTTTGATTCATTGCCTGATTTAACCGCTTGCCGACTAGTGCACAACGTCGGCACGATGGCACAGCTGCGCAAATGGGCGTATGTCCCCTTTAAGAAGTAGCATTGTGGGCGCGCGCGCCCCTGCTGCGTGCTCTGTGCCCTCGGGACCCACGGACTCAATGTCAGCCGGTGTCCCGTGATTGTGTCACGGAGCTGCAGAACGGGGAGATGTAAACAAGGCATTTCCCCGTTCTGCCTAGTGACATCTGCCTGTCATTAGGAGCAGTGATTGCTGTCATGTCCTAGGTAACCCCCCCACAGTTAGAATCACTCCCTAGGACACACTTAACCCCTTGATCGCCACTTAGTGTTTCACCCCTTCCCTACCAGGGTCATTTATACAGTAATCAGTGCATTTTTCTAGCACTGATCGCTGTATAAATGACAATGGTCCCAAAATAGTGTCAGAAGTGTCCGATGTGTCCGCCATAACGTCGCAGTCACAATAAAAATCGCAGATTACCGCCATTACTAATAAAAAAAAAATAATAATAAAAATGCCAAAAATCTATCCCCTATTTTGTAGACGCTATAACTTTTGAGCAAACCAATCAATATACACTTATTGCGATTTTTTTTTTTTTTTTTTTTTACCACAAATATGTAGAAGAATACATATCGGCCTAAACTAAAGAAAAAAAATTGTTTTTTTTTATATTATTTATTTATATATTTATTATAGCAAAAAGTAAAAAATATTGCTTCTATTTCAAAATTTCGATTTTTTTTTTTTTTGTTTATAGCGCAAAAAAAAAAAAACACAGAGGTGATCAAATACCACCAAAAGAAAGCTCTATTTGTGGGGAAAAAAAGGACGTCAATTTTGTTTGGGAGCCACGTCGCACGACCGTGCAATTGTCAGTTAAAGCGATGCAGTGCCGTATCACAAAAAGTGCTCTGGTCAGGAAGGGGGTAGATTCTTCCGGGGCTGAAGTGGTTAAACTTGTATAGATTTATTAATAAATCTGCACCAGATAACATGAAGGAATAAAGCTCCAATTTTTCATCTCTGACTTTCTAGGGTCAGCTTACCGTGCACTTTTCCCCTGTGACATAGTTATAGATTTATTAGGTTTTTGTGTTCATATTTATTTGGAGAATACCACCTATTTGTCTTTCTGGTAACCAGTGGTCGCTGCTGCCTTGTTGTGAATAGAAGGAAAAGGTATACTGTTTTTACTTCCACAGTAATTGGGATTTTAACAGTTTTGTGAATCCATGTAACAGTCTTCAGTTGACATTTGTAGAACTAATTTAAATGGACTGAAAAGAAAAGCATGTTCACAAGTAGAAGGCGCTTAAGTAATTTTTCTTTCATCCTTTCAGTAAATGTGTGTACTGCCATTAATATTATATGCTCTATGCTCTTGTTGGAGTAATGTAAAACTCCAGGTTTACACACTGTGAACAATGTCATTTTGTGTGGGATGCATAAACATTTCAGAGTGGTAGCAAAGCCTATCATTTCACTGGTTGTTAGGCTTTACTATGAAATTAAAAGGATAGCAGTTGCTTAGTTTAAAGTATAACTGTGGCCAGGCCATGCTAGATTCTCATAATTAAGTGCATTTAAAAAGAAGTACATAAATGTTAAGGGCTCATTTACACTTTAGGAGTATGATAAAATCCTGCAGTTGAGCTGCGCTTTTATACCTCCCCTCGACTGCTCCCCCTTTTGCTAGAGAGCCAGTGACTGGGGGTGTACACATGCCTTGGCCCCAATGCTTTGCAACCACATCCCTTGTCTTCAAGTTAATGGGGCTACGCTGCAATGGCCCCGCAACTGCGCACATTGCTCCCAGTTGCAGCATGGTTGTCTGGAATTTAGGGGGTTAAAGCAGGTGATAAGGACACCGCCTCCTCGCTGCTTGTCTAATACTCACTGAAGAATGATCTGAATGTGGTTTGCACTGCAGAGAGCAAATCGGGTATAAACAAGGCCTAAAAGAAGCTCTTACTGACCTTTGTGGCTGCTGGCACTCTGTGCATCCAGAAAGTATTCACAGTGCTTCACTTTTTCTACATTTTGTTATGTTACAGTCTTATTCCAAAATGGGTTACATTCATTATGTTCCTCCAAAATTCCACAAACAATTCCCAATAATAACGAGAAAGAAGTTTGTTTGAAATCTTTGCAAATTTATTAAAAATAAAAAAATCCCATGTACATAAGTATTCACAGCCTTTACTCAATACTTTGTTGAATCACCTTTGGCACCAATCACAGCCTCAAGTCTTTTTGGGTATGATGCTACAAGCTTGGCACACCTATTTTTGGGCAGTTTCTCCCATTCTTCTTTGCAGGACCTCTCAAGCTCCATCAGGGTAGATGGGGAGCGTCGGTGCACAGCCATTTTCATCTCTCCAGAGATGTTCAATTGGGTTCAAGTCTGGGCCATGGCTGGGCCACTCAAGGATAGTCACATAGTTGTTCGGTAGACAGTCTATTGTTATCTTGTCTGTTTGCTTAGGGTCATTGTCATGTTGGAAAAAAAACCCTTGCTCCAGTCTGAGGTCCAGAGGGTTCCAGAGCAGCTTTTCGTCAAGGAGGTCTCATGTACATTGCTGCATTCATCTTTCCCTCGATCCTGACTAGTCTTCCAGTTCCTGCTGCTGAAAAACATCCCCACAGAATAATGCTGCCACCACCATGCTTCGCTGTAGAGAAAAACAAGATGTTACCCCAGCTCCACTGCCATTATAAGAGTCCACGAACTGTGATTCGGTGCTCTAGCCTGGGCGTTCAGGCCCCACAAGTGCAATTCTCGAATCAAGAAGGCTGGCAACTCGGATGCTCTTGAATAAAAGTACTTTATTTGTTACATGGGTACAGGATATATCTGACGCATTTCAGCTATGAAGCCTTCATCAAAGCATGCTTCACTGTAGGGATGGTATTGATCAGGTGATGACGGTGCCTGGTTTCCTCTAGACATGGCGCTTCCCATTCAGGCCAAAGAGTTCAACTTTTGTTTCATCAGACCAGAGAATTTTGTTTCTCATGGTCTGAGAGTCCTTCAGGTGTCCTTTGGCAAATGCCAGGCAGGCTGTCATGTGCCTTTTACTGACGAGTGGCTTCCCTCTGGCCACTCTACCATAAGGGCCGGATTGGTGGAGTGCTGCAGAGATGGTTGTTCTTCTGGAAGATTCTCCTCTCTCCACAGAGAAACACTGGAGCTCTGTCAGACTGACCATCGGGTTCTTGGTCACTTCCCTGACTAAGTCCCTTCTCCCCCCGATCGCTCAGTTTGGCCGGGCGGCCCGCTCTAGGAAGAGTCCTGGTGGTTCCAAACTTCTACCTTTTTATGGATGATGGAGGTCACTGTGCTCTTTGGGACCTTCAATGCTGCATACATTTATCTGTACCTTTCCCTAAATCTGTGCCTCGATCCAATCCTGTCTCGGAGGTCTACAGACAATTCCTTGGACTTCATGGGTTGGTTTGTGCTCTGACATGCACTGGTAACTTTGGGACCCTTTATAGGCAGGTGTGTGCCTTTCCAAATAATGTCCAATCAACTGAATTTACCACAGGTGGACTCCAATCAAGTTATAGAAACATCAGTGGAAACAGGACGCATCTGTGCTCAATTTTGAGTTCATGGCAAAGGCTGTGAATACTTAGTCAGGTCCATAAATAATGGGACATTGACTCAATTCTGATCTTTTTGGCTCTATACACCAACACAATGGATTTGAAATGAAACAAACAAGACGTGCTTTAACTGCAGACTTTCAGCTTTAATTTGAGGGTATTTACATCCAAATCAGGTGAACGGTGTAGGAATTACAACAGTTTCTATATGTGCCTCCCACTTTTTAAGGGACCAAAAGTAATGGGACAGATTAACAATCATACATCAAACTTTCACTTTTTAATACTTGGTTGCAAATCCTTTGCAATCAATTACAGCCTGAAGTCTGGAACGCATGGACATCACCAGACGCTGGGTTTCATCCCTGGTGATGCTCTGCCAGGCCTCTACTGCAACTGTCTTCAGTTCCTGCTTGTTCTTGGGGCATTTTCCCTTCAGTTTTGTCTTTAGCAAGTGAAATGCATGCTCAATAGGATTCAGGTCAGGTGATTGACTTGACCATTGCATAACATTCCTCTTCTTTCCCTTAAACTCTTTGGTTGCTTTCGCAGTATGCTTCGGGTCATTGTTCATCTGCACTGTGAAGCGCCGTCCAATGAGTTCTGAAGCATTTTGCTGAATATGTGCAGATAATATTGCCCGAAACACTTCAGAATTCATCCTGCTGCTTTTGTCAGCAGTCACATCATCAATAAATACAAGAGAACCAGTTCCATTGGCAGCCATACATGCACACGCCATGACACTACCACCACCATGCTTCACTGTTGAGGTGGTATGCTTTGGATCGTGAGTAGTTCCTTTCCTTCTCCATACTCTTCTCTTCCCATCACTCAAGGATAAGTTGATCTTGGTCTCATCTGTCCATAGGATGTTGTTCCAGAACTAAGAAGGCTTTTTTAGATGTTGTTTGGCAAACTCTAATCTGGCCTTCCTGTTTTTGAGGCTCACCAATGGTTTACATCTTGTGGTGAACCCTCTGTATTCACTCTGGTGAAGTCTTCTCTTGATTGTTGACTTTGACACACATACACCTACCTCCTGGAGAGTGTTCTTGATTTGGCCAACTGTTGTGAAGGGTTTTTTCTTCACCAGGGAAAGAATTCTTCGGTCATCCACCACAGTTGTTTTCCGTAGTCTTCCGGGTCTTTTGGTGTTGCTGAGCTCACCAATGCGTTCTTTCTTTTTAAAAATGTTCCAAACAGTTGATTTGGCCACACCTAATGTTTTTGCTATCTCTCTGATGGGTTTGTTTTGTTTTTTTCAGCCTAATGATGGCTTGCTTCACTGATAGTGACAGCTCTTTGGATCTCATATTGAGAGTTGACAGCAACAGATAACAAATGTAAATAGCACACTTGAAATGAACTCTGACCTTTTATCTGCTCCTTGTAAATGAGATAATGAGGGAATAACACACACCTGGCCATGGAACAGCTGACCAGCCAATTGTCCCATTACTTTTGGTCCTTTAAAAAGTGGGAGGCACATATACAAACTGTTGTAATTCCTACACCATTCACCTGATTTGAATGTAAATACCCTCAAATTAAAGCTGAAAGTCTGCAGTTAAAGCACATTGTGTTCTTTTCATTTCAAATCCATTGTGGTGGTGTATAGAGCCAAAAAGATTAGAATTGTGTCGATGTCCCAATATTTATGACTGTATGTAAATACAATTTTTTTTTTTTAATTATAAATTTGCAAAGATTTCAAGTAAACTTTCACATTATCATTTTGGGTTATTGTTTGTAGAATTTTGGGAAAAATTATGAATTTAATCAATTTTGGAATAAGGCTGTAACATACAAAATGTGGAAAAAGTGAAGTGCTGTGAATACTTTCCAGATGCACTGTATCCTCAAATGCTGAAGTGAAAACTTTAATTCAGCTCCTTCCTGACAACTAAGATTTGGCGGCCTGACAGTCTTCTAATGTAACGAGGGGAGAAAGTAGAGTGCTGAGGCTTGACTTGAAAGACAATGAATAACTCGGCAGTAGCTGTAACTAAAGAAGTCAAAAGGGCTCACTTTAAAGCCGTTTTAATGCTTTATGGCAATATGTAAACATCTGGATTGTCCATTGCCTGTCTACAGTTCTACGTTAAACATTTTTCGTTGGAACCCTTTTATACAAAAGGACACCAGGTTTGTGGGGTAGCACTAAAATTAAACAATAACACACAAACAATGAGAGTGCCTCTGTTGAATTCCAACAAATACAAAGTTTAATGGGACAAAAAAAATAATGAAAATGTGAGTGATAATAATTTGCAACTGATGATGAAATTTATGACAAAACGAGTTGGGCGGAGCCGGAAGCCGTGACATCACCACATATGCGCTCAGTGCTGAGGATTCAGGGTATTGTAGTTTGAAAAGCCATTTCACATGTCATATTGATGTGAGTGTTTTTTTTACTGTTTTTAAATAAAAGAAACCAGCTGGATTTACACTATTGGGAGCTACTTCATATGCCTTGTGCTATGATGCTTGCTGGAGATGGAGAGGTAACTTTGGTATCGGCTGGGAAATTCTGTGCAGTGTTCCATTAAGATTCTCATAAGCTCAGTCTGACTTCTCACATGAGTGTCACATTTTTTTTTTTTTTTTGGTAAGCCTCTGTGTATGTTGGTGGAGAACACATGGTGTTGCACACTTATTGAACAGCAAGTGAAGAAGATCATAGTGCACTTAAATCACTATTACTACTTACATTACTATTTGTGATTTATTGTGGACTGTATGTCACTCTTGCTTTTGGACTTTGTGTTCTAATTTATCACTCATTTAAGTGCTGCATTTATATGTGTATATATAAGTTATAACTAAAAACTTTAACAGAAAGACACACATGGTGCTAAACAAACATACTGCACAGTGGCTTAGAGATTGGCACTTCTGCCTTGCAGCACTAGAGTCCTTGGTTCATATTCTGGTCAGGGCACTATTTCCATGGAGTTTGCATGTTCTCCCTGTGCTTGTGTTGGTTTCCTCTGGGTAGACTGGTAAAAGACAATGTTCAAGGACATGCTGGCATATTTTTTAGCTTCTGTCCAAATTGGCCATAGTATGTGTATGTATACATTTTATATAGGGACCAGGGACTTATGTGAATGTACAACATGTAAATCGCTGCATAATTTAGATAGAACTGTATAAATACATGTAATAAATAAATACATAAAACAAAACGTGATTCCCTGGTGACGCAGGAGAGCCAAAATCACAGTGAAATATGAACAAAATGCTGAGGCATATGACAAGATCACTCATTCAAGGTCCATCATCTGGAAGCTCGACACCAGGGGTCTATTGTGCCACAGGGAAGATTGACTCATTACACAAAATTAATTTAGAATCCTCTTCAGAAATATAATTTGAAATACATTTAGCTGGAGTGGAAGGCTCTGAATATCAAAAAAAAACAAAAAAAAAACAGTTTGAGAACTTGGAGACTCTTTCAATTTGCAAATACCTTAGCAGACACCTATAACTGGTCAAAAAAGAAACGTAAATGGCTTGCTGTCATATACAAGAGGTCTGTAGCTGTAGAAAATGCTGGGTGCTAGGTAAAACTGTAAAAGACATGTAGCTCTGTGCATATGGCTTCATGTAAGGCCGTTTAAAAAAAAATAAAAAATCAAGAAAGGAACATTCCAATATTTTGTAGGCCATTTTAATAAAGTAAGTACAAAATGCAGTAGCCATTGCAATCAATCAGAATCCATCCAAGATAAAATGGCGGCGGATATTGTTTCTTAACCACTTGTTGACTGCAATATGTATATATACGCTGTGGTCTGCAAGTGGTTCACTGGGATTATAGCTGAAGGTATCGGCCTTATTCCCGGTACCGTTTTTTCAGCAGGCGGCCGGCTTTCTCATGAAAGCAGTCAGAGTGACTCATAAACCGCTGGAACAGTTTTCCGAGCGGGGGGTGTGTCAGTTCGCCAGAAAAAAGATCCAACGGTGGAGTCGACTGCTCCCAAACACTCTTTGCACACTCTTTGATCAACTCTATGGCCTTAGAGGGCTGGAGTGACGTCAAGACATCTGGTCTAGGCTTGAAGAAAAAAAATATATATATATACATTTTTTTTTATAAAGCGAAAAACCTTTGCTTTTAAAGGTAAAGAAGAGATTTGGGGTCTTTTGACCCCATATCTCTCCATAAAGAGGACTTGTCATCCTTATTTCTATTACAAAGGATATTTACATTCCTTGTAATAGGAATAAAAGTGATCAAAAAAGAAAAAATAATAATCAAAGGGACAGTGTAAAAATAAAAAGTAAAATAAATAATAATAATAAAAAATTTAAAGCGCCCTTATTCCTCTATGCTTGTGTGCATAAGCAAACACATATGTAAGTAGCGCTCGCATATGTAAACGATATTCAAACCACACGTGAGGTATCGCCGCAAACTTTAGAATGAGAGCAATAATTCTAGGGCTAACCTTCCTCTGTAACTTTAAACAGGTAACCTGTAACTTGTAAAGATGTTTAAAGTGTCACCCATGGAGATTTTTAGGTATTGTAGTTTGTCGCCATGCGTGCACAGCTTTAAAGCATTACATGTTAGGTATCTATTTACTTGGCGTAACATCATCTTTCACATTATATAAATAATTGGGATAACTATTGCATTTTAAAAAAATTTCTTAAAGTATATATTTTCCCCAAAAATGCGTTTGCAAAACTGCTGTGCCAATACCATGTGACATAAAAAATTGCAACGATCGCCATTTTATTCCCTAAAGCCACTGCTAAAAAAATAAAAAAAAATAAAAAAATTAATAATTCTTGGGGGTTATAAGTAATTTTCAAGCTAAAAATACTGAATTAAACTTGTTAACAAAAAGTGCCTGGTCGGCAAGTGTTAATAGACTACAGTAAATAATGTGAATGCCCCCACGCTGTGGTGTATTAGTGTTGTGGTTAATAGTTGGACTGCTGCTAGTTGAAAAGGTGTATGTGCCTTTAAAAATTATAATATATACTGTATGTGCTCAATGCAATGACATAAAAAATGTAAACAAAACTTCCTACAATACCAACAATAAGCTCATATACATGAAAGTTTCAAAGTAGTGAAAAAAAATTTCATAAAGTGCTGTAATTCTTCAGTGCCATTGTTTCTTTAAAAGTGAAATCCGTGCAATAAAATAGGTGGTAAAAGTGCTGTGCTCGCCTTCCTCTCGTGCCCTCACTAACCAGCTTTCCATAAAAGTATCGCCTGTAAAAAAAAAAAAAATCTTATGTTTAATCATACTTCCCCCCAAACATTTATCGCCCTGTTTTCTCAGCATCTTGACACTTTATAAAGGGAGACCTTTATCTACTGGCTCCCCAATCCCTCTTTTGGATCCCTTAAAATCTCATACCCTCAAATACTTCCCCCTAAGTAAAGGTACTTGGATAGAACCAAGGCCAACTTTAAAATACACTCTTACACCGCCTGGATATTACCTATCACATTAAAAAAGCCCACGTTGACCGAATCCTGAAGTAAAACTTGTGCGGAGAAAAAGACCACCTGAGCACATATATTGGCACCAGACGTCCCACGTGGGCCCTTCAGTATTATACCATTTTGATTTTTTTTCCATCCTGCTATGGAATTTGCTTAACCTGCTGATAGGGCTTAACATAAGGTCTATTTGTGTGTATACATTTTTCTTTCACTGTGCAAGAAATAGACTTTGAAGCTCCTGGTCTATATTGACACTCGGTAATCAATCTGATGAGGACTAGCTATTACTGTTAAGCATTGTCTTGTTATAACAAAACACTTGTAGAACTTTATACTACTATTAAGCTATATTTGTACCTGTATTTTCTCAAATAAGGCTCAATAGGCAAATCCTTGACTCTTCGCGTTTCCACCAGTTAAACGTGATCAAAAGAGGAGAATAGGACATTCATAGCATGATACCGTTTAAAAAGCTTTTTTATTAAAGTAAAGCAGTTTACGCTCACATGGTACATCTTTGTTAAAACGCATGTAAAACAACCGTGCAATCCGTGGTTTGCATCCCAAATCCAGGATGTGACGTCACTGGAAGTCTCCATCAACGAATGCACTTCGCTCCACTTCGGAAGCGACATCTGAGGTTGGAGTTTTCTGGTGCAGTAAGATAGCTCCACAACTGGGAGTGATGTGAGGGGAGTTCCGGTCATAGGCTATATAATGGCTGCATGTACTGACACTAGAGGCCCCTGAGAATGCGCTTTGATGTGAAATGTGTTGGGCGGAGCCGCATGGCTTTGTGATGAGTATGCATTCTATCTGCTGGGTGGAAGGTGCTTCACATATTTTAGTGTCTGTTGGAGTTTTGGTGAAGGAAGTCACTCAAACTGTGCAATATACTTTTACACTTTATTGTTTTATGATTATATATATCACATATGTACTTTTTGGTGGAATTTGATTTGTATTATTTAATTTCACACTCTGAGTATAACTTTGTAGCGCTGCAATTTACAGTTCTTATGTTAATCAGAATCCATGTTGTTCTAGTGTGGGTTAATTAAGTGAATTCTGGTTGGTTACTACAATCGCTGCTCATTTCTACTAGTGGTTTGCTTCTAGCACTCCGTATCAATAAACCAGATAATATTCCCCAGTCTCTAGTACATAAATTCAAAAGTGTTAAAATAAATTATGGGTTACAGAGAGGGGGTCAGAGAAATTAAGACATAAAAAAAAAAAAAAAAAAAGTCGAACAGAGCAGAAAACTACAGTGTAATACTTATAAGTAAATGCTCGTTGTATATGTGTATTGATGACTGCATCCATTGTAAAGGATTTGTATCCTCCAATGCAAAAGTCCAAATAGAAGGATTCATGATATGTTTTTTCTTTTCTTTTTTAATCCTGATATTTTTATATTCAGTGAATCTCTAAATCTTGGACAGAAATACATGTGTAGTATATAAAGGCGAAAATAAAATGACTCGTTACTGAAACAATTAAAATTATGCTTTATTAAGATAAATTGCAAGTGCAATCTTGTGCACAATAATTGTGGAGACACTGCAGATGTGAAACAAACATAAATTCTATATTGTTTCAGCATCGTTTGGCACATAGTTATAGTTTTTGACTTGTTTAGTTTTTAGATGCCTAAATGGCTTCTTCATGCCTTAATACCATTGGACAGCTGTAGTGCTACCGAACACAGCAAATGAAGTGGACTTACCGTACAGCCATTTCTAGTAGTGAGCAGCAAAGAAGCATGCTTAATACCGCTTTTAAATTAAATAGTAATTTAATTGTTGATAAGAAGCTTTACAATTCATTTTATGGTTGAATTGTAGATTGTTTAAACAGCATTTCTTTGCCTATTAAGCTAATTCAATGTATGCCATGCTTATTTAAACTTTGTACAGCAAAGAACATTTTTATTTTTTTTGTATTAATTAGTTGACACTGTTTGACCCGAATAATGAATATCGGAGAGTGAAAAAGTGAATAGGAAACAAATATTTTGACGATAAGAATAATAATACGTACTCACCATAGATATTAAACAACTGGCATTAGGCGTTGTGTGTGATGTCCCTGGGTAGGTTCTGATACCCCTTGTGCTGGAAAATGTTAGGATTTACTGATGTTGCTATGACATGTAATGATGGTAGCGTTTTGTACTGTTTTAACAGTTTGGAAAAAAACTTGAGGCTAAAAAACACATTGTTATCAATATTGTTGCTCCACTCTTTCCCTATTAATATAATCTTGGTATTTGCATAGGTCTGTACACAGATTACAAGAATTTGCTTATTCTAGGCTATATAAGGGACTCCAGCAGGTTATGTAAAGATGTGGTATAACACTGAAGGGTAACCTTGCTTTGCAGAGCAATGTTACAGGTTTACTTCAAGTCTTAAATTTACGCAAACATAATTTTAGTACCTGTCTAAAGGAAATCTGTCACTTTGCCTCTCCCCCTTTCACCAATACTCAGTGCACTCCCCTGCCATTGTGTCGCACCATTGGTAGCTTTGGTTCACTGAGATATGGATGGGGAGCATGTAATCTCCTCCCAGGATGCAGTGGTAAAGCCTGAGCCAAGTGCAATATTATTATTATTTCTACATTACATTCTTATATTATACTTTGCACTATTTATATAGCGCCAACAGTTTACGCAGCGCTTTACAATGTAGAGGGGGGACAGCACAATTACAGTACAGTTCAATACAGAAGGGACAGGAGGGCCCTGCTTGTAGAGCTTACATTCTAAAGTAAGGGGGTGGTGGTACAAAAGGTAATAGATGCAGGGAATGATGTGATGGGGGGTCAATATCACCTGACACCTGATACCATCCAATACAGAGCTTACACAGGGTTAAGAAACAGCATTCCAATGGAAATGTAGGAATACAAAGTTATGGGAAGCGTCAATGGCTTGGGATAGTAAGTGAGCTATTAAGAGAATCTGTCTCTTTGCCCTGAGTTGGCAAAGAGACAGCCTCATTATTTATAGGTCACTTCTGACCTGTCTAAAGTTGGCCATAAACTGGCCGATTTTTCTTAAAGTGAATTTTCACCCTTAGAAGTTTTCTCCACTCCGCCCGTATCTTTTTTTTGTTTGTTTATTATTTTTATTATCAATTTTTTTTTTTTAATGAAAATTCCTGTCTATCCCTTTATGCACATCACTCGCCTAGGCAAATGACGTGCACTATGCTCGCTGTGCCTCTTGGTATATGCATGTCATATTCCAGGAGGCATAGTCCTTCATGGACAAAGGAGAAGGGAGGTGGACCTAACATGTGTCGGCCCACCAGCTACACCCAGGAGATCCAGCAGCCTTATAATGAAGTCACACAAGAATCTGGTGGTGTGGAGAGAGGCGGACTCTGTCGGAAAACGCTAGATCTGCTGGGTGGGTGAGTACCTGAAATGTGTGCAGCGTCTGCAAAAAGAAACTAAGAAGCAGAGGGGGAAGATCTGCTTTAATATTGAACAAAATTTTGCAAGTGCAGAAGAGTTCTAGTCTAAAAGATATACATACTGTTCACAACACAAATTACCAGTGACTATTAACCCCCCCCCCCTAAAATTGTGTCTTATAAAACAATATTTTAATATCAAACTTTTTTGTGTGCCATAATGCCAATTTCTCACTTAAAGCGTAACGCCACTTTTATTGAGAAAAAACATTCCCCTCTGGGTAATCTATGTACATTGCAAGGATTACAACAGTTGCAGATTCCTACCTTTTGTTATTTTGAAGAAATCTATGTGTGTTTGTCTGTGCCTCTGTGAAGAGTGGGTCTATTGGGAGTTGTTTCATAATTATCAGTCAGCTGTGGCAGCTGCAGGGCACTAATGAGGAAATCTGCTGGGCCTGCATCCCTTTAGACGTGTTCCTATTGGAAATATTGCACCAAATGTCTGAAATCTGACTTGCATCTTAGGCAGACTTCTGTGAAAATTGGTGAGCCAATCACACAAGCAGGAAATGATGTTTCTGGGGAGTGGTCAGTACACATTCTGTGTACAGAACAACTCCATGTAGCCATATTGCTTTGCATTGATAAAAAATTATAGCAGCTGCAGATTGAAAAGGAAAGATCTTTTTTAATAAAATTTAATCACAATATGACTTCTATCGCAATTTTACACGCTATATTATTTTTTCTTTGCTATTTTTTTCCCCACAAAAGTGGAGTTACCCTTTGGATAAAATGCTACTTTTTTCTTTCAAAGTATAACTAAAGACCATTTGGATGAGGTGGTGAGAGGCTAGAACCACGGTCAGGTTTTTATTGTTGTTTGTGTCCCAGTTATGAAGATTCTCTCTAATCATTGTTATCACCAGGGAATGAAAGTCAGGTTAAATCCAAAATTATAAAATACCACTGGAACAAGATTAGAAGGAAAATCCTCACAATTATTTCCCATGACAGCTGTTCCTGGGGATTTCTGTCACATTGGAACAAAATCCTCTCACTTCCTCTTTAGTCTAAAGGACAGGAAGTGAAGGGAAATCACTTGATGAAACACAGATGGCAAAAAAGAAAAGAAAAAAAGTTTTAACCCTCCCCTACTCTATCCAGTAGGGGACTTTACAGTACTTTAATATAATTGTGCAACCTGCAATGATTTTACTCACATACAGTTGCCTTTTTGACTCTTGTTTGTGATTATGTAGTGTGACTTTGGATGTGGTTAGCATTTTCTATGGAGCCAAATCACATTGAAATTGCATCAAAGTAATGAACCAAAGAACTCGCAGAAGTTTACCCTCGAAATACGTTGGCTTGTGTCTGCGCCACGTGATGTCAGATAGTTCGCTGGAGCTATTGGTCGCACATCTAGCTGAAAATGACTTGCCTTTTGAATCTATGAACTTATCACTGAGCATCGCTTGCGAGTATAATTACTAGTAAAATTACTTTATTTATTCATTAAATGGTACATTTGGTAGTGCAAGAGGTTGGTACACCCTTCTTGCTTCTTACATAATATGTGGGACCCAAAAGGCCAAAAAGGCCAGTGTTAGTGTGCCCAAATGTTGTCATTGTCATCCCATGCAGTATCAACATGGCCGTATGTTTTCACCGAGGCCACATGTAAGGTCACAATGTAGTCATTATGATTCTATTAGTGAAGACCAAATTGCACCAAATTCACTCCACCAGCAATTATTTGGAATAGAAGTTTATATTTTTCTTATATTCCCTTTGCCAAGTAGAGCACTGATAACAGTCTTTAGTAAATATGAACAACGGCTTGGCTGATAGCAGTGGCCACAAGGCAGGGCTTCCACTTAGATCAGATTACCTCATATGTTTGCCTATAATATATGTAAAGCCAAAAGGTTTTTTTAATATATAGAAGTGTCCAAACCCCTGTCTAGTTTTAATTTTGCTGTCTTTGCTCCCACTGGCGAGAGTGTCCTTATCTATTTATCCTGGGGGCCAGTATCGCTGGCACAAGAAGTGATAGGAAATGTTAAATTTTACAAAGAGCTGCTATTTAGGCCCCTTTCACACTTATAAGACTTGTCCCACGATTTTGTACTGCAAAATCGTATGACAAGTCATTCTCCATGATTTTCAATGACTACCATTCATATTGGCACGACTTTAAGTTGTGCCGACTTGAAAGTAGTCCCTACACTACTTTGGTCCAACTTCTATGCGAGTTGTACTCCATAGACCTCAATGTTAAACCCTGAAGTAGCATGCAAATCATGCCTGAATAATATAGACACGACTTCAGTACGACTTTGTAAGCACAAGCCTGGCTCGCTGATCGGGAAAGGAAAACTTTTTTTTCCTTTAGCGATGAGCCACAGGCAGTGCTGACAGCTGTCTGGTATGAATCCTGAGGGGGAAGCAGCGCCAAGTTTTAAATGAAAAAATTGGCATGGGTTCCCCCCCCCCCCCCGGGGGCATAGCAGGCCCTTAGGTCTGGTATGGATCTAAGGGGAACCCCCTACGCCGAAAAATCCTTATCCGAGCATGCAGCCCGGCTGGTCAGGAATGGGGACGAGCGAGAGCCCCCCCTCCTGGACCGTACCAGGCCGCATGCCCTCAACATTGGGGGGTGGGTGCTTTGGGGCATGGGGGGCACCCTGCTGGGCCCCCCCACCCCAAAGCACCTTGTCCCCATGTTGATGAGGACAAGGGCCTCTTCCCGACAACCCTGGCCGTTGGTTGTCGGGGTCTGAGGGCAGGGGGGTTATCGGATCCCGGCCCCCCACCCTATGTGAATGAGTATGGGGTACATCATACCCCTACCCATTCACCTAGGGAAAAAGTGTCAATAAAAAACACAGTACACAGGTTTTTAAAGTAATTTATTAGGCAGCTCCGGGGTCCTCTTACGATTTCGGGGGTCTTCTTCCGACTTCGGGGGTCTTCTTCCAACTTCGGGGGTCCTCTTCCGACTTCGGGGGTCTCTCCGGCGTCTCCTCCCGGTGTCCTGATCTTCTGCCGGCTCCTCCGCTATCTTCTGCAGCTCAATTGCTAGCGGTGGCCCGGACTTCTGCCTTCTGCCTTCTTCTTTTCTTCCAGTGTTGACACGACGCTCTCTCCAACTGCAATGGTCTCTGAGCTCTCCGCAATGGACTTATATAGGCGGTGACCCCGCCCCCTTATGAGGTCACTGTCCCGAGGCCATGACCATGCCCCCTAAAACTTCACAGTCCCAGCATACCCAGGGACTGTGACGGCATAAGAGGGCGGGGTCACCGCCTATATAAGTCCGTTGCGGAGAGCTCAGAGACCATTGCAGCTGAAGAGAGCGTTGTGTCAACATTGGAGCTGCCTAATAAATTACTTTAAAAACCTGTGTAGTGTGTTTTTTTATTGACACTTTTTTCCCTAGGTGAATGGGTAGGGGTACGATGTACCCCATACTCATTCACAGAGGGTGGGGGGCCGGGATCTGGGGGCTCCCGGATTCCGATAAGCCCCCCGCTAGCAGACCCGACAACCAATTGCCAGGGTTGTCGGGAAGAGGCCCTTGTCCTCATCAACATGGGGACAAGGTGCTTTGGGGTGGGGGGGCATGTTGAGGGCATGCGGCCTGGTACGGTCCAGGAGGGGGGGTGGCGCTCGCTCGTCCCCACCCCCATTCCTGAACGGCTGGGCTGCATGATAGGATAAGGGTCTGGTATGGATTTTGGGGGGACCCCCACACCGATTTTTCGGCGTAGGGGGTTCCCCTTACAATCCATACCAGACCTAAGGGCCTGGTATGCCCCTGGGGGGGAACCCACGCCAGTTTTTTTATTTAAAACTTGGCGTGGAGTTCCCCCTTATGATTCATACCAACTACTGTATGTTTTCATTTGTTAATGCCAAAAATGTGGCAAAGTCGTACAAAGCAGTACTGCTCCCAAATTGCGGGAAAATCGCGCAACTTTGAAGTCGTATAAGTGTGAAAGGGGCCTTAGTGTTTTTTTTTTGTTTTTTTTTTAATACAAGGTTTGCTTTGGACCCCTTTCTCACTAGCAGACTGATCAGGTCCAAGTGTCATTTTTTCAGGCGGACCCGATGGAACTGCCCGGTCTCCTCTATGGAGCGGCAGGTATCAAGGGAAATGTGTCTGTTGACATCTGACCCGATCCTGTCTGCGAAATGGATCAGATTTTAGTTGGGTGTAAATGGACAGGTGGGGATCAGAGGACAGGTTCCCCCGCTGAGCAGGTGTGGACTCCAATGTAGCCCTCTCCATGTGGATTGGCCCTAATGAAAGAAAGAGACAGAACATCCCACATGCAGATTAAACACAATGAAGAAAAAACCCCCAAAAAAACTTTGCTTGTCTGTAAATTGATTAAATGAAATTAACCCCCAGCTTGGGCATTTCTAAAAATACATTCAAATGCTATCAAACCTTTTTATGTTTCAGAGACTTTAATAATTTTACACATGAGCAAATAAATCTTATGGTATATGTTTATTTATATTCCATAGAGATACAGCTTAAAGTAGGCTATATGATAGTAGCTGTCTGAAAAGCTGTAAGGAAGCCCATATTATCATACAGTCAGATTACTCCTTTTAATTTTACTTTGAAAATTGTACTAGTATGCAGATACTGCTGAATTTTAATATTAAAAAAAAGACGATGAGCAGTATGTAGGTTTATTTATTAATAATCCTAAAGAAAGTACTGCCTTTAAGTAGCTTGCAAGTTTGCCAATGGCTTCTCATAAATAAGAGACCTATGGATTTTATTCTGTAAACAGTTGGTGCCTCATGGTTCCATGGAGCTGATGCATCAGAACAGTGAAAATAAATCTTGCTTTGATGATGATCGACTAACATAACCTGAAGAAATATGACTGTACCTCAGGTGAGATGCTGCTAATTTCACTATAGCCCTGGGTGATAATAGCTTTACCATATGTAGAAAGTTTCCGGTAATGTGCAACAGCACAAGAATCTGAGATATTGTTGAAATATATGTAATTTTGTGATTATATCCATTGAAGCAAAAAAAGTATACACATTTATATCATGTATTCCGTTACTTTATTCTGCCATGTTTTATTCTCCAGTCATCAGGAGTAAAAACTATATTACCTATTTAACTTTGTGAATTTCACATCTGATAATCAAATCCTAGTAAGGGTCTTGCATTACGGTCATATCACATAAACACTGTCTGTAAATAATATTTCCATGCCTGCTTTTCGGAGTTGTTAGCAGCACAACCTGGTCCATGGATGTGTAGATTGTGTTCTGGAGCTGCCATGTTTGGCCTCAGATCGCAAGGGCAGCACTTACTTTCTGGTTTGGTCTTTGTGTTGTTCCTCTGAAGTCTCCTGAGACTTTGGACACAGGGATTTTCACTCACTCTTCAAAGCAATGTACATTTTGCTGGCGAATGTAGTATTTTCATGCAAGGTCTACTTTTTTAAATTTTGGTACCTTTTTACATTTAGTCGAGTCGTCCTTCACCGGTAGGGTTGTTGTTCTTTCCGAACAAAGTACTGTCCTCTCTTCTTTTCTTCTGATAACATTGCACTGAACTGATGACATTTGTTTTGCTTACCTGCTGTTTATCTATTACGGGTACTTATATAGC
The DNA here is from genome assembly GCA_037952925.1 of Lithobates clamitans. Lineage (NCBI taxonomy): Eukaryota > Metazoa > Chordata > Amphibia > Anura > Ranidae > Lithobates > Lithobates clamitans. Next base: position 2,280,208 of record JBBGZY010000603.1, on the reverse strand, counting down.
GTTGTCAAATTATGCAGAGCTTTACATATATGTTAAACAGTCCCTGCCCTCAAGGAGCATACAATCTAAAGTTGCTAACTCACATTTATACCTACAAATATTAGGTCAAAATTAGACAGCAACCAATTAACCTGGAGCACCCGGAGGAAACCCATGCAGGCACAGGGGAAACATGCAAACTCCAGGCAGGTAGTGCTGTGGTTGGGATTCAAGCCGGTGCCCCTTGTCTGAAAAAAATGCGCCTTTACATACACTTAAACAAATGTAGAATCTGCTATCTACTCTATTACTCTAGTCTCTTTTGTATCAGGAACAGACACGATAAAGACCATTGCCAAATTTGTATACTGAACTGCACGTACAAGGGCAGACAGGCAGGTAAGTAACTTTATGCAGAAGAGACAAACCATGTTTCTTTTGCATTAAAGCAGTAGTAAACTGCAAAAAAATGAAAAAACAAAAAAATCTTCTCCCTGCAAATTAATGTTGTAATGTTACAAACAAAAGGAGCTGCGCTGACCATAAACTTAAAACTGCAAAATATGTTAAAAAATGTATGCAAAGTTATTAGTCCATAATTATCATCTAATCCTTTGTGAAGAAAAAAGGTGAAAAGTGTGTATCACTTTAAAGTCTCCTTGTGACAATGATCTTAATAGTGACTCGCATTACAACAAGAAGTGCACCTCCACCACATAAAAAACACGGTTACCAGATGGCAAGAATTTGGTGCTTGTGGCTATTACCCAGCCATAGTCTTTATCCAAATGGGGTCAGCCCTGTATTCAGTGAACAAAATCACCAGGATGACCCAAAAAGAAAGAGCTCGCCATAATGTAGAAAACAACTACACCTTTATTTTTATAAATGATATTGCACATACAATTAGGAGCAAATATAAGAGCATTTGTAAAAAAAAAAAAAAAAAAAGCCAGCCAGCTTTCATGAACCACCCATCCTTCCGGGATCTTAAGAACGCGATGACATGGTGCCCCAGGATGATGTCAGATTGTGAGGAAACGCGTCGGGAGAAAGGACGGACTGACATCACCGCGCTGTCGATCTCTTTCTTTTTGGGTCATCCTGGTGATTTTGAATACGGAGCTGACCCCATTTGGATCTTATGAAAGGCTGAGATCATCCGCTCCGCTTTACTTCATGTGGAATGAGTCCCATTTTGAGAGCTGGCATCTGATTCCCCTTATAGGATAAAGGCCTTGGCTGGGTAATAGTCACAAGCTCCAAATGCTTGCCATCTGGTAAGCATGTTTTTTTATGTGGTGGAGGCGCACTTCTTGTTGTGGTGTGAGTCACTATTAACATCATTGTCACAAGGAGACTTTAAAGTGATACACACTTTTCACCTTTTTTCTTCACAAAGGATTAGATAATAATTATGGACTAATAACTTTACATTGTGTGCTCATAATTTTTTTTATATATTTAGCATTTTTGAGTTTATGGTCAGCACAGCTCATTTTGTTTGTATTGTTATGTCACTGTGTGTATCTCACAGTAGAGCTGCTGCTTGTACTAAATAGTTATTTCTAGTGGTGTAATTTTTTCCATTTGTATTGGATTGCATTTGTGTAAATTTTCTGTCCCCTCAAAATAACTGAACACGCAGCCATTAATGTCTAAACCGCTGGCAACAAAAGTGAGTACACCCCTAAGTGAAAATGTCCAAATTGGGTCACAGTTAGCCATTTTCCCTCCCCAGTGTCATGTGACTCATTAGTGTTACAAGGTCTCAGGTGTGAATGGGGAGCAGGTGTTTTAAATTTGGTGTTTAACACTTTCACCTCTCAGACTGGTCACTGAAAGTTCAACATGGCACCTCATAGCAAAGAACTCTCTGAGGATATGAAAAAAAATATTGCTCTACATAAAGATGGCCTAGGCTATAGGAAGATTGCCAAGACCTTGAAACTGAGCTGCAGCACGGTGGCCAAGACCATACAGCGGTTTAACAGGACAGGTTCCACTTGGAACAGGCCTTACCATGGTCGACCAAAGAAGTTGAGTGCACGTGCTCAGCGTCATATCCAGAGGTTGTCTTTGGGAAATAGACATATGAGTGCTGCCAGCATTGCTGCAGAGGTTGAAGGGGTGGGGAGTCAACCTGTCAGTGCTCAAACCAAACACTGCACACTGCATCAAATTGGTCTGCATGGCTGTTGTCCCAGAAGGAAGCCTCTTCTAAAGATGTTGCAAAAAAAGCCCGCAAACAGTTTGCTGAAGGCAAGCAGACTAAGGACATGGATTACTGGAACCATGTCCTGTGGTCTGATGAGACCAAGATAAACTTATTTGGTTCAGATGGAGTCAAGCGTGTGTGGCTGCAACCAGTCAAGGATGGTGGTGAGAATGTCATAGTCTGGGGCTGCATGAGTGCTGCCGGCACTGGGGAGCTACAATTTAATGAGGAACCATGAATGCCAACATGTACTGTGACATACTGATGCAGAGCATGATTCCTTCCCTTTGGAGACTGGACCGCAGTGCAGTATTCCAACATAAGACCACTGCCTTGTTAAAGAAGCTGAGGATAAAGGTGATGGACTGGCCAAGCATGTCTCCAGAACTAAACCCTATTGAGAATCTGTGGGGCATTCTCAAATGGAAGTTGGAGGAGCGCAAGGTCTCTAACATGCACCAGCTCCGTGATGTCATCATGGTGGAGTGGAAGAGGACTCCAGTGGCAACCTGTGAAGCTCTGGTGAACTCCATGCCCAAGAGTGTTAAGGCAGTGCTGGAAAATAATGGTGGCTACACAAATATTATTGACACTTTGGGTCCAATTGGGACATTTTCACTTAGGGGTGTACTCACTTTTGTTGCCAGCGGTTTAGACATTATTGGCCGTGTGTTGAGTTATTTTGAGAGGACAGTAAATTTACACTGTTAGGGTCGGTTCACACTGGGGCGACTTGGGATCCGACTTGTACGCCCTCAAGTCGCCCCAAGTCGCTTTGCATTTAGATTATCATGGTAGGCAATGGGAGCGTCTTAATTGACACTACTGAAGTCGCTCCGACTTCAGAAAAGGTTCCTGTACTACTTCTATCCGACTTGTAGGCGACTTGTACCCATTCAACTCAATGTAAGGCGACTTGTACCCATTCAACTCAATGTAAGTCGCCTGCAAGTCGGATCTCTCTGTAAAGTCAAGCGACTTTGCAGAGAAAACCCCTCCCTCCCCCCCTCCCTCCCAGAAAGGTGATTGGCCACAGGCGAAGTCGCCTGTCATGGAGGCGACTTCAAGTCGCCTCGTAATTTGCCGAAGTCGCGCTGAAGTCGCGCTAAAGTCGCGCTGAAGCCGCGTTGAAGTCGCGGTACAAAGTCGCGCTAAAGTCGTGTTGCCCATGTGTGAACCGACCCTTATGCAAGCTGTACACTCACTACTTTACATTGTAGCAAAGTGTCATTTCTTCAGTGTTATCACATGAAAAGATATAATAAAATTTTTTTTAGGAGATACTGTATCTCCTAAATCATTTAGGAGATATTTACTGTACCTACAGATGAGCCTTATTATAGTCTTACCTATAGGTATGAATAAAAAAAAAAAACGCCTTTACTACTACTTGAAAATTCCTGCTGTTCTCTCATCTTTAGGGTCGGTTCACACTGGGGCGACTTGGGATCCGACTTGTACGCCCTCAAGTCGCCCCAAGTCGCCCCAAGTCGCTTTGCATTTAGATTATCATGGTAGGCAATGGGAGCGTCTTAATTGACACTACTGAAGTCGCTCCGACTTCAGAAAAGGTTCCTGTACTACTTCTATCCGACTTGTAGGCGACTTGTACCCATTCAACTCAATGTAAGTCGCCTGCAAGTCGGATCTCTCTGTAAAGTCAAGCGACTTTGCAGAGAAAACCCCTCCCTCCCTCCCTCCCTCCCAGAAAGGTGATTGGCCACAGGCGAAGTCGCCTGTCATGGAGGCGACTTCAAGTCGCCTCGTAATTTGCTGAAGTTGCGCTGAAGCCGCGTTGAAGTCGCGGTACAAAGTCGCGCTAAAGTCGTGTTGCCCATGTGTGAACCGACCCTTAAAGTGGAGGTCCGCCAATTTTTTTTTTTTTAAAGTCAGCCACTACAAATACTGCAACTGCTGACTTTTAAAATAAGGACACTTACCTGTCCAGGGCGCCCGCGATGTCGGCACCCAAGGCCGAACTGTCCCTCGATCCTCGGATGCTGCCGCCGCCATCTTCGGTAAGGGAATCAGGAAATGAAGCCTTGCAGGTTCACTTCCTGGTTCCCTACTGCACATGCGCGAGTCGCAATGCGCAATCCGAATGGTCCCTGCTGTCTCTGGGACCCGTGTGTCTCCCAGCAGACAGCTGGGGGGACGGGAAGTGGCGTAGACCTCCGGCGGGGGTCTATGCCCGGAAGTGGGTGCAAATACCTGTATCATACAGGTATCTGCACCCCTCCCCCCTGAAATGTACCAAATGTGTCAACGGAGGGGGGAGGGGGAGTTCCGAAAAGCGGAAGTTCCATTTTTGTGTGGAACTCCGCTTAAAGTTCCACTTTAAGTGTCATAGAAGTTGCATATTCCTGCTAGCAACAATGAATATATGCAAAAATGTGTTCTAAATTCTAACTTTTGGCAACTATGTGTACTAGCCCTTATCAATTTTTTAGCCTATGGTGGATCTGAAAAAATCAATCTTGCATTATTTCCTTCCTTGGTATTAATATATGTGTTTTTATAATGTTGTTTTGTGAAAAAACAGTCATCGCTGTATACAAGTTTCCAGCAACGAATATATTTTTGCCATGCATCAGAACAATTTTCATGCCTCACTCAATTTCTAATGTAAATTAGTAGGAACATTGGTTATCCATTTGAGAAATTGAGTTGGTTTAAAAATAAAAATGCACTTATGGTGTGTGGTGCTTTGTGTATTACCCAGGGAGTGTTTTTCTGTTTATCTGTCACTTGCATTAGAAGAAGCAGTCACTGGCTGCAGGTGACATTAAATATTAAAGGTTAACCTCAATTCCTTTACTGACCAAACATACAGCAGAAAGTTCTTCTGGATGCATGCCCTGCTAGTAGTGTTCACAGATGGGAAGCGCTATCGTAAGTTGTCTCACTGGTGTTCATGTGTGTGGGTGGGTGTCTTAAAGCCTTACATTGTTATTCCTTCATAAAAAAAAAAAAAAGAATTTCAATTTTAAGATGCCACATTAATGTCGCCAAACCCCTCGCCAAAAGCAAAAGGAAACACATTTAAATATTAATCTATATCAGTGTCACAGTACTCATGATTGGTCAATGTGTTGTTTCATATTCAGACGTTAGCTTTGGGTATTGTGGGGGACTACATGCCCTTAGTATTTTTTTTTTGTACAGTTACAGGAAAAAAAAAAAGTCTGGTGCAATAGATGTCAGTTTACTGTAGTGTAAGAACGGTGAAAGCAGAAATCTGGTTGATTGATTGAGATGGTTTACTGCTTTTTGAATAAATTGGTATATATAAATTATTTTCTATGGCTTATAGCTGGTTGTCAGTAGAATTGTTGCTAAGCAAATTATTTGTATGTGTGTGTGTGTGTGTATATGTGTGTGTGTATGTATGTGTATGTATGTATATATATATATATATATATATATATATATATATATATATATATATATATATATATATATATATATACATATATATATATATAAATATAATATATATACACAGTGGGGACGGAAGGTATTCAGACCCCCTTAAATGTTTCACTCTTTGTTATATTGCAGCCATTTGCTAAAATCATTTAAGTTCATTTTTTTTCCTCATTAATGTACACACAGCACCCCATATTGACAGAAAAACACAGAATTGTTGACATTTTTGCAGATTTATTAAAAAAGAAAAACTGAAATATCACATGGTCCTACGTATTCAGACCCTTTGCTCAGTATTTAGTAGAAGCACCCTTTTGATCTAATACAGCCATGAGTCTTTTTGGGAAAGATGCAACAAGTTTTTCACACCTGGATTTGGGGATCCTCTGCCATTCCTCCTTGCAGATCCTCTCCAGTTCTGTCAGGTTGGATGGTAAACGTTGGTGGACAGCCATTTTTAGGTCTCTCCAGAGATGCTCAATTGGGTTTAAGTCAGGGCTCTGGCTGGGCCATTCATGAACAGTCACAGAGTTGTTGTGAAGCCACTCTTTCGTTATTTTAGCTGTGTGCTTAGGGTCATTGTCTTGTTGGAAGGTAGACCTTCGGCCCAGTCTGAGGTCCTGAGCACAGTACTTGGCCGCATTCATCTTTCCCTCAATTGCGACCAGTTGTCCTGTCCCTGCTGCTGAAAAACTCCCGCACAGCATGATGCTGCCACCACCATGCTTCACTGTTGGGACTGTAGTGGACAGGTGATGAGCAGTGCCTGGTTTTCTCCACACACACTGCTTAGAATTATGGCCAAAAAATTTTATCTTGGTCTCATCAGACCAGAGAATCTTATTTTTCACCATCTTGGAGTCCTAAAGGTGTTTTTTTTTGCAAACTCTATGCGGGCTTTCATGTGTCTTGCACTGAGGAGATGCTTCCGTCGGGCCAGTCTCCCTTAAAGCCCCGACTGGTGGAGGGCTGCAGTAATGGTTGACTTTTTACAACTTTCTCCCATCTCCCGACTGCATCTCTGGAGCTCAGCTACAGTGATCTTTGGGTTCTTCTTTACCTCTCTCACTAAGGCTCTTCTCCCCCGATAGCTCAGTTTGGCCGGACGGCCAGCTCTAGGAAGGGTTATGGTCGTCCCAAACGTCTTCCATTTAAGGATTATGGAGGCCACTGTGCTCTTAGGAACCTTTAGTGCAGCAGAATTTTTTTGTAACCTTGGCCAGATCTGTGCCTTGCCACAATTCTGTCTCTGAGCTCTTCAGGCAGTTCCTTTGACCTCCTGATTCTCATTTGCTCTGACATGCACTGTGAGCTGTAAGGTCTTATATAGACAGGTGTGTGGCTTTCCCAATCAAGTCCAATCAGTATAATCAAACACAGCTGAACTCAAATGAAGGTGTAGAACCATCTCAAGGATGATCAGAAGAAATGGACAATACCTGAGTTAAATATATGAGTGTCACAGCAAAGGGTCTGAATACTTAGGACCATCTGATATTTCAGTTTTTCTTTTTTAATAAATCTGCAAAAATGTCAACAATTCTGTGTTTTTCTGTCAATATGGGGTGCTGTGTGAACTTAAATGATTTTGCGCATTGCTTTACAACATGAGGGCAGACAGTACAGTTACAATTCAATACAGGAGGAATCAGAGGGCCCTGCTAGTTAGAGCTTACAATCTAGAAGGGAGGGTCAAGGGATTCAAAAGGTAATAACTGTGCGGGATGAGCTGATGGTGACATATATCATTTATAAATATATATATAGTTGTGCTCATAAGTTTACATACCCTGACAGAATTTATGATTTTTTTGGCCATTTTTCAGAGAATATGAATGATAACACTAAAACTTTTCTTTCACTCGTGGTTAGTATTTGGCTGAAGCCATTTATTATCACTCAACTGTGTTTACTCTTTTTAAATCATAATGGCAACAGAAACTTCCCAAATGACCATGATTAAAAGTTTACATACCATAGTCCTTAAAGGAGAAGTATGGGATGGGTTAAATAACAAATACATATTACATTAATCACATATCGGCTAATCATTTTTTCCTACCTCTTTTTAGTTTTTACAGCATGTGCACATGAACTTTCCTTCAGCTGGCAAAAATGGTCCATTTTCTGTTGAAAAAGTTCTCAGGGGGTGTATACAACTTCACCAACACACCCCCTGCCCCTGTCCCCCCTCCCCTGAGAGACGTGGCTGTGCTGTCAACGAGCACGTTGGTCACATGGCTCTGTCTACATAGTAATAGGATCTCACACAGGAAACAGAAGCTGATTGCGTGGCCAGATAGTAAACAATGTGCCTCTATTCTACTGCTGAGAATATGAGATAAAAGTTTTACTGGCTTGTCAGGATCTTCAGGGCTCCCTCCTTCCCCCCTCCTTCTCCCTTCCTTCTCCCTCCCTTCCGCCCTCCTTCTCCCCCTCTTGCCCCCTCTCCCCCCTCCTTCCTCTGTTCTCTGCCATACTGAATCCTGCAGACTCTGATACTGACCTTCCATCCTCTTCCCCGTTGCCCCTGCTCACTGTGATACTGACCTTCCATCCTCTGCCCCGCTGCCCCCTGCACACTGTGATACTGACCTTCCATCCTCTGCCCCGCTGTCCCCTGCACACTGTGATACTGACCTTCCATCCTCTGCCCCGCTGCCCCCTGCACACTGTCCTATAAATAAATGGCCTCTGTACAGTCCTCTACAAACTGCTGACCCTATCACCTTCCCTGCTAACCTATGTTACCCTGACATTTTTTGCTGCATACCAACAGCAGACAGAAAGTGTTAACAAATATATTATATTAAAATAATAATAAAAAAAGCACCCCTGTCCACATTATAATGCACATGTGTACCCCCTCCTCTAATGAACATGTGCAGCCTAGGGCACACGTGTATGTAAACATAAATTCTGCTACACATGGTTGGGTATGTATGAAACTTAAGAACTTCACACAAACAAGAACTATACATACATACATTCCTTGCAAACATACTGCATTCTAATCCATGCATTGGTCGTGTATGGACATACACTCCGATTGTAGATCAGTGCAGGTCAGTGAAGCTGACCACCTGTCATTGATTTGAACAGGCTGCCTGCACATGGTTGCAGCAAACACATGTAAATCCCATGTGGGTGAAGACAGCCCTTCACATGGGTGTACTTAAAGTGGAGGGCCATCCTAAAATAGAAAATAGTATGAAAAATCTTAAAAAAAATAAAAAAAAACATTTGAAAAAAAAAAAAAATTAAACTTACCTGAACCCTTGTTGCTACTCAGTCTTCCTAATCTGCCTCTTCCTATTCCGCGGCATGTTCTGCTCCTAGCTGAGCGACCCCGTTACCTTCTGGGAACTGTGTGTGTTCATAGAAAACCACGGGGCCATTCACAGATCGCTGTGCCGCTTGTGTGTGCGCAGTAGGAAACTGACAGTGAAGTCGCAAGGCTCCACTGCCTGTTTCCCTTACTTAGGATGGCGGTGCCGGGACCCGAGACCCGAGGGACGGGTTGGCCTCGGGCGGCCGACATCGCGGGCACCCAGGACATGTAAGTCTACTTATTTAAAGTCAGCAGCTACAGTGTTTGTAGCTGCTGACTTTTAAAAAAAATTATAGTGGCCGGAATCCTGCTTTAAGCTTACACTCGTGTAAGCCCTGGTTCACATTGACATGTCAAATCGCGTATCAAATTGCCGGCAATGGCAGCGTCCGAATTGGTGCCGCATTTGCAGCACCGCACTGATTCCCAAAGTAGTTTCTGTACTACTTTTGGCGATTTCAGGGTGCGATTGCCTGTGACATCTGTGCAGAAGCCCGCACAGATGTCTCTGAAATTGCCCCCAAAGTGACATGTGCAGGGCTTTTTTTCAGGGGGAATGTGGAGGAATGCAGTTCCGGCACCTCCGGCACTAAATTTATGTAATGGCAAGGGGTGCTGGGGATGTACTGGAGGGTCTATTGATGATTACCTCTGGGGGATCTATAGTCTGTAGCAAATACGCTGGTGGGGTTCTATATTTGCGCGGGGGTCTATTGTTGCTGGTGAAGGATCTATTGTTACGGGGAGAGGGTTTTATATTCCTGGGAGTCCATTGTTGCTGACAGGAATCTACTGTTGAGAGAGATATCTATTGTTGCTAGCTGCTGGAGGGTCTATTGATGCTGGCTGCTGGGAAATCTGTTGTTGCTGGTGGGGGTCTGTTGTTGCTGGGGTGGATTTTTGCTTCAGGGGGGCATTGTTGTGTGAGGGAACTATTGTTGCTGGCTGCAGGGGATCTATTTTGCTGCTAACAAATTCTATACAAATTACTTAGCGCCACAGAATGATACTTGGTTCTGTATTCTCTAAAAGGGGCAGTACTGGAAGGTGGGTAGGGGGTGAAACCCAAGGGATGGTGCTCGGAGGTGGGTAGGGGGCGGAGACAAGGGGTGACTTAGAAGGGGGGAGTTCCTGCACCTATTCTCTGAGAAAAAAGCCTTGGACATGTGGGAATGAAATTGTGCGAGGTCAGTGTGAGCAGTCAGTGTGATGAAGAATCGGGGGTATCCCCGTGAAACGCGTTGATGTCATTCCCTCTCTTCTGAACGTCTGACACTCCGTTCACCTTCCACCATCGTCTGAGATCCTCAGCACAAGCGACTTTGGGCATGTATGTGCGGGACATCGACACTTTGGGTCACCACATCCAGCGGCAATCCATAAGCCTATCGTCTCTGACGTGGTTAAAGAATTGCTCCCCATTCAGCCTGGGTGATGGGACTCCTGATACAGCATATGCAGTGACAAGCTCAATAGGAAATGGTAGGAAAATTAGGTGATCCCTCGCTCAGCTGTACTGATATCCAAATACAATGAGAATATGAATTTACAGCGCTAGCAAACACAATAATAATGAGAAGAAAAATATTCATTAATGACAAAAAAGCGAAAGTCCATATGAAGTGACTGATGTGCTCCAATTCAACAAAAGTGAAAAGTGCTCCAGAGTTTTCAAGGTGTACCACAACACCCCCTCCTGTGTCCCCACTCACCAAATAAAATGGACCCTCAGCTTTTCAGTCTAGGGGTCACTTCAGGCTCAATGGTGGTGGCCAGGAATGGCAGCTTGCATCAGATCATCAAGTAGATTTCCCTTGTTAAGGATACTCAGCCAGGATAACAGGTACCCAAAAAAATGGAAGGAAGGGACTAATAGTTAAGTACCACTTGGTAAGGATTTTATTGTGCATAAAAGTGGATACTTACAAGAAGTAGAATAAAACCAGGCATAAAAAACATGGAGCTGAGAGTACAAAAACGCCGTTCACGGCGTGCGTTGCACGATACCGGAAGTGACGTCAATAGGAACCGGAAAATACGTCAAAAGGATCCAAGGTCCTCAATTCCCGTGTTCGTAATGACCCAAAGAAAGGGAAAAGGCTTGCATAGGTAAAACCAGACTGATACAGTATCGCTTACATGAGTGTAAGGTAAATCAAGCATGGATAGTAAGCTGGCCGACTACGATACGATGCAAAGTAGGAAGTGTTAGTCCGGGGATCTCCACCACTTAGCTATTATGTTCTGACAGGGGGACGCGTCTTCTGTCGGATCGGCTCCAATACACACGGGCCAAATTTAATAGAAACCGGTCGATGTTGCCCAATATTCGGCTTGTGTGTACAACCCTTTAATATACAAAAAGGGATTTTAAGGTAGCTGTACTAACAGGCGTAACAAAAATTTTTTTTAAATGAAAATATAACTCAACTGAAGGGTGTTTTTATATATTTGCTTGGCATTCTGTAGTGCACGTGTGCAGGTTTCGGCGTTCTGTAGTGCACGTGTGCAGGTTTCAGCGTTCTGTAGTGCACGTGTGCAGGTTTCTGCATTCACTGGCTTCTAAATTCTACCTTCGTTTTTTCCACATTTGCTGTAAAGTTAAGACCATTTATTAGTAGTCTGTTGGCAGGGAAAGGGTGTGATGTTTACAGATTCCTCCTAGCATTGTTTTAACCACACTTAAAATAACTTTCTCGAGCGAGTGTAAAGGATAAAAACGAACACTTATTTCCAGATGAACATCCGTGCGCTATTACACATAAATATTGCAATTATACCATCATCTCTGAATTGTTACTTAATGTGGATCTTGTCCGAACGGAAATGCAAATGAAAGTTAACATTAATGTTTAACATATTATAAGTCTATGCAGAGAAACAATAAAGTGCCAGAGATATAATATTTCTGTTTAGTAAGTGGCAGTAACCATGGTAAGAATAACAGGCAGTGGGTGGGTATAAGGCAGCGAATTCCCTAAAATTCTAATGCTAATTATAAGCACTAGGACAATTACCTCCCACATACTTAACTGTTATTCTGTATTTTTTTTTTTATTTTCAATCCTGCGGAGTTCTTCAAACACTACATATGGCCTTTGTTTAACACTTGATACTCTTCAGTGTTATTCCTCACAAGCGCGTAGGAAAAGGAAGTAATACGAAATGAATGCAGCCTGCTCATTTTCTCACTTGTCACCGAGCCAAATGCTAGAATCAAAGCTGGTTTCGGATAATTCGGGTATGCATGCAAGTGCGTTATCAATAAAATAACATGTGGACAGTATAGGATGTAAGCGAGGGACCTCCAGTACAAAAGGGACCAATACAAGGAAGGATTTTAAGTCAGACACAATAAATTTATAGTGTTGCACTCCAGTAAAACCTGTACTGAGGAAATAAGGGGGTTGCCAATATGCTAGCGTCTGGTTGTTATGCTCAACCAGTTCACTATTGGAATATTTGATCCGCATTAAGTGGATCATCAACTCTGATCTAAAGACATAATGAACCTTCCTACCTGCACTTTGTGTTTTTCACCTGCAAAAAATGTGCAATGATTATGTAGTTTTTATGGTGTCATTTGTCGCTCTGTATGCACAATCTATAGTAGAATAAATCTACATATTCCTTTGTCAGAAGTTTGTGTTCAAACATGAGGCATGCGGCATGGCACTGCACAGGTTAATGCATGACCTCTGTAGTCTGTGAACTGACACTTCTGGGGAAGACCCTGCTGTCATGGTGCATACATTGAGCCATGCCAGAAAGGCAGAGGGTGATTAGGGAAGTAAACAAGTCGCTGAGGAGCTGGTGTAGTAAGCAGGGGGTTTGGGTTCCTGGAGTACTGGGCCGACTTCTCAGTCGGTCACCAGTACTATAGAAGGGACGGACTGCACCTAAAAGAGGAGGCTGCAGATGTGCTGGGAGTAAAGATGGCCAAAAAGTTAGAGGGGTTTTTAAACTAGGTGACGGGGCAGGGTCCAGAGGTAGAGATAGTCAGCGTGGAACATAGTCTAGAGGGTAGTATTGGGGGCATTAGTGGTAGGTTGACAAAAGCACATGAACACAAGGTAAATATAGTAACATGTCCCAGTTGCAATCTCGGAACACCCAATAAGAGGATAGTATGCAACCAATCTAAACTACGTGGCATGTTCACCAATTCCAGGAGCCTGGTGACCTAGAGATACTGTTGTATGAGGAGGATTTGGATTTTGTGGGAATTTCTGAGACTTGGTTCAACAGCTCTCATGATTGGCTGGCAACCATTCGAGGGTATACCCTTTATTGCAGGGATAGAGAGGGTAGAAAAAGGGGGGGGGGTGTGCCTGTATATCAAGAATAATGTAAGTGAATGTGAGCGATGATCACTAAGGCAGCTAGGGAGGAAGTGGAATAGGAACAGGTAGAGCTCCAAAGGGATGAGGCTGTGGGGGAAATAATACTGGGAGTATGCTATAGGCCCCCCTAACCTAAGGAAGGAGGGGGAGGCGGACCTCCCATCACATTTTGGATTAGCAGCAAGGATGGGAAGTGTTATCATAATGGAGGATTTTAATTATCCGGACATAGACTGGACGGAGGGAACCACACATTCGTCTAAGGCTCGCCAGTTCCTAAATGTTTTGCAGGACAATTTCAGGGGTCAGATGGTAGACGCAGCAACTAGAAATAAAGTGTTACTAGATCTACTGATTACTAACAATACGGACCTAATCACGGATGTGGAAATATGGGGAAATTTAGGAAACTGCGATCACAGGTCAATTGGCTTCAGTATAAATCCCACAATAGGAAACATAAGGGAAATACAAAGACACTGAATTTCAAAAGAGCCAACTTGCCTAAACTACGAACCTTGCTAGAAGATATAAATTGGGATAAAATCTTAGGAACAAAGAACACGGAGGAGAGATGGGTTTGATTTAGGAACATATTAAATAAGGGCATTAGCCAGTGCATCCCACTGGGTAATAAATTTAAAAGAGCGAACAAAAGTCCTGGATGACTTAACGCCAATGTAAAAATACATATAAAAAGCAAAAGAGAAGGCCTTCAAAAAATACTAGGTTGAGGGATCATCATCAGCATTCAGACTTTATAAAGAATGCAACAAGAAATGTAAGGGTGCAATTAGGGCGGCTAAGATAGAACACGAAATACAAATAGCGGAGGAGAGCAAAAAAAAACCCCAAGAAATTCTTTAAGTATGTAAAAAGTGAAAAAGTATGGACAGACCATATGGGCCCCATAAAGAATGAGGAAGGACATCTAGTTACAAAGGATGGGGAGATGGCGAAGATATTGTCTTCACGAGGGAATCGGGGGGCTTCAGTAACCAAAACTGCAGTATTCATCCTTGTGACACATCACAGGAAACACGCTCATGGCTAACGGAGGACAGAATTAGAATTAGACTTTGGAAACGTAACATTAATAAATCACCGGGACCGGATGGCTTGCACCCGAGGGTACTTGGGGAACTCAGTCAAGTAATTGCAAGACCATTGTTTCTAATTTTTACTGACTGGTATGGTACCAGCGGATTAGCGAAAAGCCAATGTAGTACCAATATTTAAAAAGGGCCCAAAATACATCCCTGGAAATTACAGATCAGTTAGCCTAACATCAATAGTATGCAAGCTCTTGGAGGGGATGTTAAGGGAATATATACCATATTTTAGTAATGAAAACGGTATCATTAGCAGTAATCAGCATGGATTCATGTAGAACCATTCTAGCCAAACCAATCTATTAACCTTCTATCAGGAGGTGAGTTGACATCTAGATAAAGGAAGGCCCGTAGACGTGGTGTATCTGGGTTTTGCAAAAGCATTTGGCACAGTTCCCCATAATCGTTTACTGTACAAAATAAGGTCCGTTGGCATGGACCATAGGGTGAGTACATGGATTGAAAACTGGAAAAAATATTTGGCTGCAAGCACCGATCAAAGCAAAATTTTCCAGTAGGACCATTCTTGAAATGTCGATGGATAGATTGACTTTTAATGAATGGGAATAGCCATACATGGATCCATATAAGACCAGGTTCACATCCTGTTTGTTAGATCTAGAAATCCTAATGGCCCTTACACACTATCCTTCCTGATGAAATGATCAGACCCCTCAACAATAGATTTTTTCATGCTACATGCTCATCTATCAGATATTGCATGTCAGGTAAGCTTTTATCAGAGCAGTGTGTAGAGTGCCAGCTTGTCTCTGCTTATTAAGCCTAAACAATAGGAATCATAACCTCAAAGGTTTGCACTCATTTGATGCAATTGTTTTCATTGTATAGACAAGGAGATTTACACACTGTTGCAACAGAATATCTATGGGCCTGCCAGTCACCCTTAGGCTGCTTTCACACTGAGGCGCTTTACAGGTGCTATAGGAACCAGGATTTGCCGATGGGTGCGTGGAGCCCAGAAAACATGACAGGGGCTCGTGCAGGAGGGACCCACAGTCATCAGGGTGTGTGTAAACTTGGATTTCAATGGGAGTGCTGTCAATTTAGACAACTGCTAGCAGGCTTTCAACAAGTTTCAAGTAGTGCTGAATATTACTGAAGCCTGTTTGCAGCCTGTTAACAGTGACAGTCAGCACTTTCATTAAGATCTGTAATGAACCTCCCTAAACTGAAGCTGAATAGTACATTAAAGTGGTTGTAAAGGCAGAAGGTTTTTTATCTTAATGCTTTCTTTGCATTAAGATAAAAAGCCTTCTGTGTGCAGCAGCCCCCCTAATAATTACCTAAGCCCCATCTAGAGCAAGCGATATTACACGAGAGACTGGACTGTCCGGGACTCTCCCTCCTCAGCTGAGAAAGTCAGTGAGCCAATGAGGAGAGAAAGGAGGCAGGGCTGGACCACGGCTCAGTGTCTGAATGAACACAGGGAGCTGCGGCTTTGGTGCCCCCATAGCAAGCTGCTTGCTGTGGGGGCACTCAACAGGAGGGAGGAGCCAGGAGCACTGAAGAGGGACCCGAGATGAGGAGGATCCGGGCTGCTCTGTGCAAAACCACTGCACAGAGCAGGTAAGTATAACATGTTTATTATTTTTTAACGAAAAAAAAAAGACTTTAGTATCACTTTACAGGTTTCAATAAAGCTGCTTGAAGTTTGCTGAAAGCTTTGTAAATGCTCTGTAAAATCTTGCTGTACATGTTGTTCTAATACAAGCCAATGCCTATATGTCCTTAAAGAACTGTGGCGGATGAAAAATTGTTATTCGATATGCCAATCTTCCACCAAATATATCAGAAGACACAGTATATAGAGACCATAACACCTGTTTCTTCTTACTTCTATTCGCAAAAGATTGCAACAAGTTTTCCATTCTTATTGCAACCAAAAGTATTGGTACCCCCAAAGAACCCCATAAAGCAAAAACAAAAATGTCTACTCTACAAACTACAATGTAAAGGATGGCGAATGCCATGTATTGTGTCAGTTGCAACCTTTTTCACATGAAATTGGGATTCTTTGGGGAAAAAGTGAAGTGGACTTGGCCTTGACTGTATCTGACCTAACTTTTTGATCTCCTTCAAACAAATTAATTTAACATTATTCTTCAAACGCCTTATTTTCTTGTGCTTTTAGCTCATACTTCATTTTCTATTTTTATCATCTACAAAAGCACGCGTTGAAACCAAAACGTTCATTAATTAGTACATGTTCCTTAAATAATGAAGCGTAATACCTTTAGTCTTTACATTCCAAGAAAGACTTTGGCTGGTATAAAAAAAAAAAACCTGTAATCTGGCTTTATGGATTTCCGTAACTTATAATTTAAGATCAGTTATTAGGTGTGTTTCTGCATTTTATATATTGTTCCCAGATGCTGCAGTATTAGTTTTTATCACTGCATATTTTATGAAATGTCAGCCTTCTGTTGACTGTTCACGCAGCATTGTTAGTGATCAAAGCCGCAACATAAAGGGGAAGAATCTAAACAGTTGGCTTATCTTTGTCCTTCACCGTGACACAAATAAAATTGCTTCAGCAATAAAAGACGAGAAATCCTGTGACAAAAGCCCTGTGCCGCACTTCTCGAAAAAGTAAGATTGTTTGTTTGTCTCTCCGATCAGCTGAAGAGCCACAGATTTGTGGGGAAATATACAAAAGATGAGCAGTTAAGGCCGCGGAAAAGAGATTATTTTCTTGGCTATTTGCCATCCTATGAATGTGAAATGATCAAGAAGAAGGCAAGTTTGTGGAAGTAGCTGTCGTCTATTTATACTAACAAAATAAACTGTGTATATAGAAATAAATATTGAAATACCATGATTACCTGATGTCGCGGAACATCTTTTTTATAAATACTTTTTTTATCGTGTTTGTGAAGTGCTGTTGAAACCATTGCAGTATTTTGCAGAAGCTCTTGCTATCTCTGGTTTGTTACATGGCCCAGTGGATGGGTGTGTGTGATGCTTCCTGTGGGATTCAAGTGGTTGGAAAGGGGCAGCTCAGGGTGGTCGAGTCTTCCTGTGGGATACATGTGGTTGGAAAGGGGCAGCTCAGGGTGGTCAAGTCTTCCTGTGGGATGCAAGTGGTTGGAAAGGGGCAGCTCAGGGTGCTCGAGTCTTCCTATGGGATGCAAGTGGTTGGAAAGGGGCAGCTCAGGGTGGTCGGGTCTTCCTGTGGGATTCAAGTGGTTGGAAAGGGGCAGCTCCGGGTGGTCGAGTCTTCCTGTGGGATGCAAGTGGTTGGAAAGGGGCAGCTCAGGGTGGTCGAGTCTTCCTGTGGGATGCAAGTGGTTGGAAAGGGGCAGCTCAGGGTGGTCGAGTCTTCCTGTGGGATGCAAGTGGTTGGAAAGGGGCAGCTCAGGGTGGTCGAGTCTTCCTGTGGGATGCAAGTGGTTGGAAAGGGGCAGCTCGGGTGGTCAACTGATTTAATTCTATACAAATGCAACATCAGCTGAGTGTTTAGGAATTAATATGGATTTTGGGGCCTAGAATCTCATTCCTGTGATTTTATTACACCTGAATGAAAAGTAGCTTTTATTTATAAATGTTTTCCATTATATCCATTTATTTAGGTATCTTGTTTCTGTGAAGATTCTTCTAAGGATCTTCCACCACTCACCATAGTGTAAAACATAATCATTTTTTAAAGCCCTCCTGGAGTTCTGCTTTCTTTCTATTTTTTTTTTTGCCTAAGGCTAGGTTCACATCTATGCGGTTGATGTGGTTTTATGGCGTGTTTTGCACACCATAAAACCACATCGGGTCTGGTATGGATTTTGAGGGAAGATCCCATGCAAAAAAAATAAAATAAATAAAAATGGCGTGGGGTCCCCCCAACATCCTTATCCGAGCATGCAGCCCGGCATACCAGAAAGCGGGGGATGAGCGAGCGCCCCCCCCCTTCTGAATCATTCCAAACCACATGCCCTCAACATGAAGGGGAGTGCTTTGGGTGGCCCCCCCACCAAAGCACCTTGTTTCCTATGTTGATGGGGACAAGGGCCTCTTCCCCAAACCCTGGACAGTGGTTGTAGGGGTCTGTGGGCGGGGGCTTATCGGAATCTGAAAACCCCCTTTAACAAGGCGGCCCCCCAATTCTGCTCCCACCATGTGAATGAGTATGGGGTACATAGTATCCCTACTCATTCACAAGAAAAAAAGGTGTAGTGTAAAAAATGACAGTAGGCAGTTTTTTGACAATTATATTATTAAAAAACAAAAACGGTGCTACCCGAATTAAATCCATCATTGGTCACAAAAAGCCACCGCTGGCACCCGGAACAATAAAAAAAAAATTGTCAGCTCCCACTGTCTGACAGTGCCTTAATAACTAAGGGGGGGGGTCACCCGTTTACATCACCCGGTTACATCACCAGGTGAGTTATTTAAGAACTGTCAGACGGTGGGAGTGAGGATCCCTTGTCATTTTTTTTTCTTATTTTCTCTTTTCCGGCAATTCTTTATTACATTCATCCCGCTGACAGCTGATGACTAAAAACCGGCTATTCATAGTTTGTTATGGAGAAAAAAAAAAAGCAAAACGCTAAAAAATGCAACACTTGCGTTTTTGGAGCGGGGCCATTGAAGTCAAGTACATGCAATACGCAATCTGCTGCGGTGAAAAAAAGTCCCTGAACCTTTACAAAAATACAACGACTGAAAAAAAGCATAGATGTGAATATGTTCTATAGGAAACCATGTTAAATGGGCTGTAGTGAGTTTCTGCAAACTGAAAAATGCACTAAAAATGCCTGGTTCACACCTATGCGTTTTTTAGTATTTTTCCATTTACATTCCATTTTTTTTGTGTAATCTCTTTTTAACCACTTCAGCCCCGGAAGGATTTACCCCCTTAATGCCAGGCAATTTTTTTGCGATACGGCACTGCGTTACTTCAACCGACAATTGCGCGGATGTGTGATGCTGTACCCAAATAAAGTTGATGTCCTTTTTTTCCCATAAATAGAGCTTTCTTTTGGTGGTATTTGATCACCTCTGCAGTTCTTATTTTTTGCGCTACAAAAAAATAATATATAATACATATCCAATAAAAAAATGTAAAAAAAAAAAAAACATTTTCATCAGTTTAGGCCAATGTGTATTCTTCTACATATTTTTGGTAAAAAAATCCCGAAAAGTGTATATTGATTGGTTTTCACAAAAGTTATAGTGTCTACAAAATAGGGGAAAGATTTTGAGACTTTTTTTTTAAATTGTTTTTACTAGTAATGGCAGTGATCAGCGATTTTTAGCGGAATTGCAGCAGACAAATCTGACCCTAAGTGACACTTTTGGTGACCATTGACACCAATCCAGTGCCAACCAATGCACTGATCACTGTATAAATGGCACTGCCCGGGAAGGGGTTAACACTAGAGGTGATAAAAGGGTTAAGTGTTCCCTAGAGAGGTGCTTTCTAACTGTCAGGGGGACAGACTGACTGGGAGTAGAGAGAGTTTGCTGTTGCTGATCACTAGGAACAGTTGATCTCTTGCTACTTCCCGTCAGAACAGGGATTCGCCTTGTTTACATAGGCAGATGCCCGTTCTGCCTCTGTGAGGAGCGATCGCGGGTGGTTGTCAGACATTGGTGCCGCCGGGCACGTGCATATGCTCCCGAGCTGCTTGCGCCCTATATATTACTCAAAACGACGTACATGTACGTTGTTTTGTGCAATAGCGCTGCCATACTGCAGTATTTTTGCGGTGGGCGGTCTCAAAGTGATTAAAGAGCTTTGCTTTGTGCACTGGTCCAAATCATTTAGTGGAGGGGGGATTATGGTGAGGGGTTGTTTTTCAGGTGTTGAGCTTGGCCCCTTAGTTCCAGTGAAGGGAACTCTTAAAGCGTCAGCATACCAAGATATTTTGAACAATTTCATGCTCCCAACTTTGTGGAAACAGTTTGGGGATGGCCCTTTCCTGTTCCAACATGACTGCGCACCAATGCACAAACAAGGTCTGTAAAGACATGGATGTGCGAGTTTGGGGTATAGGAGATAAAGTTGTGGAGAAGTTTTGTGCATTTGTATTCAGCCCCCCTGAATCAATACTTTGTAGAACCACCTTTCGCTGCAATTACAGATGCAAGCCTTTTTGGTTATGTCTCTACCAGCTTTGCACATCTAGAGAGTGACATTTGTGCCTATTCTTCTTTGCAAAATAGCTCAAGCTCTGTCAGATTGGATGGAAAGTGTCTGTAAACAGCAATTTTTTCAAATCTTGCCACAGATTCTCAATTGGATTTAGATTTGGACTTTGACTGGGCCATTCTAACACATGGATATGCTTTGATCTAAACCATTCCATTATAGCTCTGGCTGAATGTTTAGCGTTGTTGTCCTGCTGGAAGGTGACCTCCGCCCCAGTTTTAAGTCTTTTGCAGACTCTAAAGGTTTTCATCTATGGCCCTGTATTTGTCTCCATCCATCTTCCCATCAACTCTGACCAGCTTCCCTGTCTCTGCTGAAGAAAAGCATGCCCACAACATGATGCTGCCACCACCATGTTTCACGGTGGGGATGGTGTTTTCAAAGTGATGTGCAGTGATAGTTTTTTTTTACCACACAGCGTTTTGCTTTTAGACCAAAAAGTTCAATTTTGGTCTCATCTGACTAGAGCGCCTTCATCCACATGTTTGCAGTGTCCCCCACATGGCTTCTCACAAACTGCAAATGGGACTTTTTATGGCTTTCTTTCAATAATGGCTTTCTTCTTGCCACTCTTCCATAAAGGCCAGATTTGTGGAGTGCAAGACTAATAGTTTCTCCCACCTGAGCTGTGGATCTCTGCAGGGTTACCATGGGCCTCTTGGCTGCTTCTCTGATTATTGCTCTCCTTGCCTGGCCTGTCAGTTTAGGCGGACAGCCATGTCTTGGTAGGTTTGCAGTTGTGCCATACTCTTTCCGTTTTCGGATGATGGATTGAACAGTGCACTGTGAGATGTTCAAAGTTTTTTTTAAATTATAACCTAACCCTGCTTTAAACTTCTCCACAGCTTTATCCCTCACCTGTCTGGTGTGTTCCTTGGCCTTCCTGATGCTGTTTGTTCACTAAGGTTCTGTAACAAACCTCCGAGGGCTTCACAGAACAGCTGTATTTATACTGAGATTAAATTACACACAAGTGGACTTTATTTAGTAATTAGGTGACTTCTGAAGGCAATTCGTTCCACTAGATTTTAGTTAGGGGTATCAGAGCAAGGGGGCTGAATACATGCCACACTTTTCATATATTTTTTTTGTAAAACATTTGGAAAATCATTTATTTATTTCCCTTCTATTTCACAATTATGTGCCACTTTGTGTTTGTCGATCACATAAAATCCCAATAGAATACATTTACATTTTTGGTTGTAACATGACAAAATGTGGAAAATGTCAAGGGGTATGAATACTTTTTCAAGGTGCTGTACAATTCACAGAGAATATTGCCTTATACATGCCGCCTACCATCCAGCTATTGGCATCTAATATTCTGGGATATACCTGAAACGACTATCATAGAATATGCCACACATAATTCAGATGAATGACGGTTGTAATTATAACTGTAACCTGCTTTACAGATGACCTCTGCTCCTTCAGAAAGAAATCAAAATGATCATCTCCAATTATGACAAGCTTATGTTAGAGCCAAACCGTATTATCATTCATGCATCATCAATAATATTGATATCAACACAATATGGCACCCTACTCATGGGCATAACAAGATCCCCATGGGAATACAGGGGATTACATGGACTGGAACACACAAGATTCATAGGCAACCCACCTTCTTATGTCTCTCCTTTTCTTTCTAATGTAGACTTAAATTATATAATGAATAATATTGATTAGTCTCTTCTGTTTTCTATGTTCTATTTTGTGACATTCTAATGACCAGCTTTGCACTCATATTCAATTTTCCCAGGTCAGCTATCCAAAACAGTATCTGAATCCCTGTTGTCCTAAAAAGGTCATTGGCCTAGCGGCCATTATTGCTGAAAGTGTTGGAGTATTGCTCCGCAAATGATACATTTCCTTCTTTTCTGTGGAGGAACTGGAACTAAGTTTTGTTTGCAAATGATTCATATCTAATTGCTGGTGGAATTGGAAATTAGAGTTCAATGGATTCCAGCATGGTGTTTGTCCTTCAAGCATCAACAGATGTCCCACCACCATCATTTTCAGTAAAACAACCCAAAGACGGTTTTGCAGACTCCAGGGTTAAAGTTGATTCTGTTTTCTTTATTTATAATGTTCAGTACTAAAAAATACACATTTTAAAAAATATTTTCAGTCAACATAATGCTAAATATGTATATGAATATTTAATATTTACTATTTGCAGCTAGCAGGAGAAGTTACAAGTAAGTCTGGATAGCAGCTTAAAGCAGGGTACTACACACATACAGTTTTTTTTTTCTTTCAACAGCGGGTTAAAGAAAAAAAACCTGACAGGTCCCAGTATCAACACAGGTGATGTTGTTGCAGGGATCTCTCCCGCTGAGACATTGGGGTTGATTTACTAAAACTGGAGAGTGCGAAATCTGGTGCAGCCATGCATGGTAGCTAATCAGCTTCTAACTTCAGCTTGTTCAGTTCAACTTTGACAATAAAACCTGGACGCTGATTGGTTTCTATGCAGAGCTGCACCAGATTTAGCACTCTCCAGTTTTAGTAAATCAACCCCACTGTGTTCTGACAGGGGGAATCCCCACCCGCCAGAATACACTGATCAGCGCTTGCAGCCATTGGCTGTGAGCGCTGATCAAATGCTTCTTTTCCAGTATACCTGTTTGACAGAAACCGGATGTTAGACCGACCTCTGTTTAACAGATAGCTGTAAACACGGACTGAACTTTGGCTGTACTGGTTGATTTTAAGCCCATGTGTACTGGCTTTAGGCCTGATTCACACTTATGCTGGTTGCAGTTTGCATATTGCAGGTGCGTTTTGCGCTTTTCAATGCATGCTTTTCATCCATTGAAGTCTATGGAACCAAAAACCAGAAAAAAGGCCCTGGCCCTTTCCATAAAATGCACTGATGTGAACTACATCCATAAGAAATGGACTGTAGCGTGTTTCTGCAAAACTGAAAATGTGCTAAACAATGCATAGGTGTGAACCAGGCTTAAGGCTGGCCATACACTATACAATTTTCTTCAACTTTCCTTTAGATTTACCAAAACCATATAATATGAGGTCAAACCTAAACACTTTTTAAATTTGTTTGCAATCAGGCAGGCCCTTGCACTACATAGTTGAAGGTAAGTCTAAAGGAAATTGATTAAGAAAATTGTGTAGTGTATGGTGAGCCTAAAGCCACGTACACACGAGCTGACTTTTCGACGGACTAGGTCCGACAGTCTTTCCGACGGACTTTGCAGCGTAGGTCCACCGGACGTTCAAACGAACGGACTTGGACACACACGATCACACCAAAGTCCGACGGATTCGTACATGATGACGTACGACCGGATTAAAATAAGTAAGTTAATAGCCAGTAGCCAATAGCTGCCCTAGCATTGGTTTTAGTCCGTCGGACTAGCATACAGACGAGCGGAAAGATTTGAAACATGTTTTATTTCTAGGTCCTTCGGACTTTTGGGGAAAAAAAGTCCGCTGGAGCCCACACACGATCAAGTCTGCCGGAAAGTCCGCTCGTGTGTATGCGGCATTAGTCTCACAAGAAGAGGTGCATCCCTTCCAACATACACCCCTTTCCTAAAGTGTAATCAAAGCAAAACTTTTTTAGTTTTGGATTGAGTGGGATTAGAACACCTGTCAGGCTTTTATTGCTACCTCTGCCCCTGTTAGGGAGATTCAGGCTTTTATTGCTACCTCTGCCCCTGTTAGGGAGATTCAGGCTTTTATTGCTACCTCTGCCCCTGTTAGGGAGATTCAGGCTTTTATTGCTACCTCTGCCCCTGTTAGGGAGATTCAGGCTTTTATTGCTACCTCTGCCCCTGTTAGGGAGTGATCACTGACTCTGTTCATACATCAAAGGAAGGAGGAGGACATGGAGAGGGACAGCAGAACAAAGGGGGACACGGAGGAAAACTGGAGGGGGACAGCAGCAGAAAGGAGGGGGACAGCAGCAGAAAGGAGGGGGACAGCAGCAGAACGAAGGGGGACAGCAGCAGAAAGGAGGGGGATAGCAGCAGAACGGCAGGGGACACAGAGGAAGAAAGGAGGGAGACAGCAGAACAGAGGGGGACAGCAGCAGAACGGCGGGGGACACAGAGGAAGAAAGGAGGGAGTCAGCAGCAGAACGGCGGGGGACACGGAGGAAGAAAGGAGGGAGACAGAAGAACGGAGGGGGACAGCAGAAGAACGGAGGGGGACAGCAGCAGAAAGGAGGGGGACAGCAGCAGAAAGGAGGGGGACAGCAACAGAATGGCGGGGGGCACGGAGGAAGAAAGGGGGGAGACAGCAGAACAGCGGGGGACACAGAGGAAGAAAGGAGGGAGACAGCAGAACGGAGGGGGACAGCAGCAGAAAGGAGGATGACAGCAACAGAACGGCGGGGGGCACGGAGGAAGAAAGGAGGGAGACAGCAGAACGGAGGGGGACAGCAGCAGAAAGGAGGGGGACAGCAGCAGAAAGAGGGGGACAGCAGCAGAAAGGAGGATGACAGCAACAGAACGGCGGGGGGCACGGAGGAAGAAAGGAGGGAGACAGCAGAACGGCGGGGGACACAGAGGAAGAAAGGAGGGAGACAGCAGAACGGAGGGGGACAGCAGCAGAAAGGGGGGGCAGCAGCAGAAAGAGGGGGACAGCAGCAGAAAGGAGGATGACAGCAACAGAACGGCGGGGGGCACGGAGGAAGAAAGGAGGGAGACAGCAGAACGGAGGGGGACAGCAGCAGAAAGGAGGGGGACAGCAGCAGAACGGCAGTGGACACGGAGGAAGAAAGGAGGGAGACAGCAGAACGGAGGGGGACAGCAGCAGAACGGAGGGGGACAGCAGCCCATTGATGGTGCGAAATTCAAATGAAAATTCTTAGTTACTATTTTCGAAAGAAAATTCTTTCGGGAATTCGACCCATGTATGGCCTGCATAAGTGGTACAAATAAGGGAGAACTGGAAGAACATTTTGCAATTAATTAGGTTAATTGTCATCAGGTCAGTAACATGATTGGGTATAAAAAGAGCATAGAGAATCAGAGTGCCTCAGAAGTAAAGATGGGCAGAAGTTCTCCAACCTGAAAAGATGCGTCTAAAAAATGTTGAACAATTTCAGATCAATGTTCCTCAATGTAAATTTGCAAAGATTTAAATACATCAGCATCAGTACTGTACATAATATCAGCAAAAGATTGTGAGGATCTGTATATATCTCTGTGAGCAAGGGACATGGCCGAAACACAATATTGGATGCCTGTGATCTTTGGGCCCTCAGGCTGCACTGCATTAAAAACAGGCAGGGTTCTGTGATGGACATCACTGCATGGTATTAGGAATACTTCCAAAAATCACTGTCTGTGAACACAGTACAACTTGCCATCCAAAAATGCAAATTAAAGCTCTATTATACAAAGAAGGATCCTAAAGAGGAGCGGGACCTTCTGGTTTGTTATCAGCACTCAGTTCAAAAGCCTGCATCTCTGATGGTACGGGGGTACATTAGTACATCTGGAATGGGCAGCTTGCACATCTGGAAAGGCACCATTCATACTGAAAGATATATCCAGGTTTTAGAACAGCCTATGCTCAGGCAAAAATGGGACAACATTCCTCCCCCGAAACTCCAGCAACTGGCCTCCTCAGTTCCCAGACGTTTGCAGAGTGTTACACTCTGGTAAACATGGCCCTGTCCCAATTTTTTTTGGAATTGGGGTTGCACTTTGCCAACTTTTTGTTGTTTTGACATTTCTGAGATGTGTTGCTGCCATCAATTTCAAAATGACCTTATTTTTTTCTTAAAATGGTACATTTTCTCAGTTTAAAGATTTGATATGTTTTATGTGTTCTATTGAGAATAAAATAAGAGTTTTATGAGATTTGCAAACCATTGAATTCTGTTTCTAGGTAGATTTTTCACAGTGCCCCAACTTTTTTGGAATTGGGGTTGTACATGGGAGGATTCAGCCTGCCCATCTTCAGGTACTTTGGGCATCACTGGTGCAAAAGGCACATAGACTGATTGTTGCTTGTGGTTACATCATGACTGCCTCTAGTCAGAAACACACAACATGCTGTTACTATGATTAGAGCTCTGTCTTTACATTTTTAAATGAAGTTTATGTTCTAGCAATAATGCCTTTGCCTTGCAGTCTATAGTAGAATGTTAAAAAAAAAAGAAAAGTACACGTAGGGATTAAATAATATTAGCAGAGCCCTAGACACCACATAAAACACTCCCCTGTGGATCATTCCTATGATCTGTGCCCACCAAAGGAATGTAATGCCTATTATTATACTGTTATTAATTCTTATATATCACACTTGAAGCACAATGAATCAGTCTGCTAGGCTAGCACAAGATCACAAACCTTTTATATCCTCATAGGAAAGAAATAGTACCAGAATAAAAATCTTGAATGATTTTGATCAGCTGTTGTGTATGCCCAGCACAGCAGTTGGTTCAATCAATTTTATGCTTTGGGATGTTTTTATTAAAACGAGCTGCTGCTTTCTGTAAATCACAGAGAAAGATGTGATCAGTACGAAGGGCTTCATTTCTCAGCCCATAACTTATTTGTGGTACCCTGTAAAGTTAGGGAACAAAGTTTTTTTTTTTTTTTTTTTTTTTTTTTTTTGTACGTAATGTTGTGTTGATGTTATGGTTTATTATGTTTTTTTTGTAGCTTGTTCGCTATATATTGTGTAGTTTGCTTTATATTGTAGATGCTTTTTATGTACATTTTAAAAAATACTTAGGAATACATAAAGTATACAAAAAAACCTAAGGGCCTTAGTTATAAAGCAGTACCATGGCCATACCACTGCTTAAAAAATGAATAAAATAGTATTGCCAAATATACAAAGCAGCATTACACCCTGCTTGCTTCAGGGCTTCTGTTTTAGAGTTATGCTGAGAGAAATTTGTGGGACACCGAAAGCTTTGCACTGCTGCCTGCATATTTTAAAAAAAACATAGCCTGCAGAATCCAACAGATAGCAATGTCCAATCCCTCCCCATAAGTAGGCCCCTAAGAATTCTTAGGGGCTCATTTAACCACTTGCCCACTAGGCACTAAAACCCCCTTCCTAACCAGCCCAATATTCAGCTTTCAGTGCTCTCACATTATGAATGACATTTACTCAGTCATGCAACACTGTAGCTATATGATTTTTTTGTCCTTTTTTTCATAAAAAATAGAGCTTTCTTGTGGTGGTATTTAATCACCACTGGGGTTTTTTTTGCGCTATAATTTTGTAAAAAAAAAAAAAAAAGCCTTTTTCTTAGTTTCTGTTATAAAATTTTGCAAATGAGTAATTTTTCTTCATCAAATGGCCAAAATTGATACTGCTACATATCTTTGGTAAAAATAACCCAAATCAGTGTATATTATTTGGTCTTTGTGAAAGTTATAGAGTCTACAAGCTATGGTGCCAATCATTGAAAATTGATCACACCTGATGTACTGATGGCCTATCTCATTTCTTGAGGCACTAACAAGCTAGGAAAGTACAAATACCCCCCAAATGACCCATTTTTGGAATGTAGGCATTCCAAGGTATCTAGTAAGAGGCATGGTGAGTTTTTTCACGTGTTAATTTTTTCCCACAATTCTTTGCAAAATGAAGATTAATTAATTTATTTGTTTCCACAAAATTGTCATATTAACAGGGTATTTCTCTCACGTGGCATATGCAGACTTACATCTACACCCCAAAACACATTCTGCTACTCCTCCTGAGTATGGCAATACCACATGTGTGAGGCCCCTTTCACACTGGGGCGGGAGGTGCTTTACCGTCGTTTTAGCGGCGGTGTTCGGCCACTAGCGGGGCGGTTTTACCCCACACTAGCAGCCGAGAAAGGGTTAAAAACCGCCGCAAAGCGCCTCTGCAGAGGCGCTTTGCCGGCGGTATAGCCGTGCTGCCCCATCCATACACCGCTCCTTCATTGCTCCCCAAATGCTGCTAGCAGGACTTTTTTCCCCGTCCTGCTAGCACACCGCTCCAGTGTGAAAGCCCCCGGGATTTCACACTGGAGACACAGCAGCGGCTGTTTCGGGTCAGTTTGCAGGCGCTATTTTTAGTGCAATAGTGCCTGCAAACCGCCCCAGTGTGAAAGGGGTCTAAGACTTTTACACAGCCTTGCCACATACGGAGGCCCAACATGCATGGAGCACCGTCAGGCATTCTAGGGACATAAATTACACATATAATTTCCTGACAACCTATCACAGTTTTGAAGGCCCTGGAGCAGCAGGACAATGGAATTACCCACAAAATGACCCCATTTTGGAAAGAAAACATTCCAACATATATTCTATGAGGCATAATGAGTCTTTTGAACATGTCATTTCTTCCCACAAGTTTTTGTAAAATGTAGACAGAAAATGGAAACATGCGCTTATGATCCACTAATAGGGTGGCACTGATGAGCACTTGCTGATGGGAACTGTATTTTCACTAATGGGCACTGATGGGGCACTGTAGAGCAAAGATGGGCACTGATGGGGCAATGTATGGCACAGATATGCACTGATGGGGCACTGTAGAGAACTTCTGGGTGCTGATGTGGCATTGCTGGAGCACTGTAGAGAACTGAGGGGGCAGAGGTGTGCACTGATGTGGCACTGATGGGGCACAGATGTGGCACTGTTGGGGCACAGATGTGGCACTGCTGGGCACTTGCAATATATGAAAAAAACCTCAAGCAGCCTCACACTGCAGCTTCTCCCTCCTTTGCTCACACTATCGGGATGAGGAGAGAACTGGATATTATGCCGGTTTGTTGACAGTGATCGCTCCATCATTGGATGAAGTGATCTGTGGTAAATGGCCACTTGTATTGGCCCTTTACCCCGATCTGTGACACGCCGAGTCCCGAGAACCTGGCGAGCACGGACACTCCCATGTGCGCGCCCCAGGGGATGTGCAGGGAGCATGATTCTGGGAGGACATCATTGTACGCCCTGCCTGAATTATCCGACCACGCTGTAGCCGTCATTTGGCTATGGCCCAACTGGCAAGTGGTTAAAAGCAGCTATCAAGCCTCACTGCTTTAAAGAAAACTAACTTTAAAGCTAACTAACAAAAAAGTTTTAGCTAAAGTTCTACGTTAAAGCGGTTGTAAAGGCAGAAGGTTTTTTATCTTAATGCATTCAATGCATTAAGATGAAAAACCTTCTTGTGTAGCAGCCTCCCCAATACTCACCTGAGCCCGATCTTCTTCCAGCAATGTGCACGAGTGCCTCGGCCATCCAGTTTCCAATACTGCTGCATTCTGATTCATATAAAACTGTATGCAGTACCGATCTGTTTGAAGCGTTTTTATACGCCCATGCGCAAGAGTCCTAATCTATTTACAGATCTGTATGAATCAATTCCTTCAGATGTGTGACAATATACAGCAACAGTACAATTGTTTTCCCGAAAAAACTTTTACCAATAGAAAGCACTCAATAAAGCAAAATTAAAGTCGAGCTTTCAAAAACCACAAGCAGACAGGCTCTTTACTGCAGAAGAGACATGCATTGTCTCTTCTGCAGTAAAAGAAACTTACCTACCTTCCCATAGTCTACTTTGGAATGTACAGTGAACTGCACAAGCTCAGCTCAATTTACGTTTCGGCACATTGCCCATTTGTCGGGATTACTGCACTCCTGTGTCAGCAAATGAAGACAGCTGCAG
This sequence comes from Lithobates clamitans, assembly GCA_037952925.1. Lineage (NCBI taxonomy): Eukaryota > Metazoa > Chordata > Amphibia > Anura > Ranidae > Lithobates > Lithobates clamitans. The sequence goes on along the minus strand of JBBGZY010000603.1, from coordinate 2,249,985 downwards.
CATTGCACTCAGAAGAAGCCAAGTACAAGAAGTCAACGCCTGGTGGGGATGTCGGAACATTGAGGTATATGTAAGTATTGAGGCGTTTAGATCTGCTTTAAGTCACAGAGTAACTTTGATGCCCTCAGTCTACTGCAGGCAGGAGGAAGCGTTTTGTCAGTCTCTCATCAACAGTGATCAAACTGCAACTTTGTTGCAAGACATTTGCGAACACAGCCAAGAACTGCACAGGAGTCAGTAGTTTAAATGATTGTGTCAGCTATGAGCAAACATCTTTGTCCAGAAGATAGATACTAAACCTTGAGAATGCCTGAAGAAAGATCTTTTCACTCTTCTGGAGAAAAGCAGATGAAGGCATTGCCAGGGGGAGTACTGTAATTTCTGTGAAAGGTAATACATACAGTAAAACCTTGGTCTGGGAGCGTTTTGCAAGACTAGCAAAAAATTTTCATAAATTTTGACTTGATATACAAGCGATGTATAAAAGAGAAGAGAGGTGCCTCTAGGTGTAGCAATATGGTTACATTTAATGAAGGTACAACATTTAGCAACTCACATCCTCCCAACTCATCATCCTCAGCACCTCCATCGAAGTCATCCCTTCCACGCTGCGCTCCAAGAGGTCTTCAAGCTTTGCTTTCAGATCGCTCTATTGCAGGGTAGTCCTCCCGGTCACAGATTGACAGCAATGAGAGCCGGCGGTCAGGAGAATGGTCTATATGGACAGCTTTACCCCAGATGCCTGCATACTAGATGTGCCAGTTTTAATCATCAACCATGTGAGTTGCTAAGGCCTCTTTCACACGGGGGATCCATATGTCCGTTTTTCATCCTTCCATATTCGGATGAAAAACAGACATACATGTATCCCTATGGAGCGTTGGATGTCAGCGGTGACATGTCCGCTGACATCCGACCTGCTCCGATCCGAAAAGTGTAACGGAGGAAAACCCTACTTTTCCATCCGTTTTCGGATCGGGTGACGACGGACACTACGGTCCGTCATCATCCGATCCCCCATAGGGGAGAGCGGCGCTCTGACAGGTCCATCGCTGCACAGTGTGCAGCGATGGACCTGTCATCTTCCTGCTCAGCGGGGATCGGCGGAGCGATCCCCGCTGAGCAAGTGGGTGTTCACGGGGCGGATCATCACTGATCTGCCCCGTGTGAAAGAGCCCTAAATGTTGTACCTTCATTAAATGTATCCATATTGCTACACTTAAAGGTGCCTCTCTTCTCTTTTATACTCTGTAGCTTCTGCTGGATTTTGCTTCTAGTCCCCTTGTGGAGACTGCCATTTGTAAACGGACATTTTATGGTTACACAACATCGCATTGCTATGAACTTTTTATATGGACTATAAACTGAAAGACCTATGAATAAATGGTTGTGGAACGAATTACGGTATCTGAGTTTCCATAATTTCTTATGGGGAAACTCGCTTTGATATACGAATTATGCTTGCAATCCAAGGTTTTACTGTACATGAAAGGGGTATATCTTTAAATTACTTAGCCAGCATGCTGTTAAAATGAAAAATGTTATCTGATGCTGGGTCCACTGTAAATAAGTTTGACTTCTCTTTTATCATTATAAACCTATTCATCACACACATTATTAATGCAGCACAGTTTATTATAACCAATATAAATACTATTGGCTGAGCTTTTATATTTAGGTGCAGGTACTCTGTGCCTTGGTCTTATTACAGGCGGTAATAGCAACTCCGAACAATCGCATTTTCTCCACGATCAGTCAGCCCCATGCTGTAAGTACACTTTGGGGTAGTCTGCAGATATACAGTTAATCCCCCCTTTTGACAACGATCAGACATTGATCATGTATGACTTTGGGTAGCGTAACTAGCCCCCCCCAGACAACACCTGGTCCAAAGTATAGTGCGACTAGAGACTGGTACAAACGTTTTCCTCTTTCTGCATGTGAAAGGTCATTAGGGATTACATGGCATAGTTTCCCATTGTAAACTGCAGATTAGAGATCATTGTATTCCTGGATTGGTACTTAAAGCATTGACATTGTTTTTTAATCTGATAATGTATGGCTTTAAATTCATGCTCTTCAGTTGCGGGCGACAAATCTAAAGCAGTGTTTCTTGGATTTATGAGGATAAATCCTGTTTGGCAATCTCGTAGATCCTCCTGAGAATAGTTAAACAGTGATTAATCATTGTTTCTTCACTGAGTGTGCAGAAAAGAATGGGGAAGACGCATTTCACACCTCTGAAGCAATTAATCCCCATGATCTTAGCCAGGCTTGTCTTGTAGATAAGTCAGGATACAAAACTGTACCTAATTTATCAATGTATGCATGCCATAAAGTATAAAACACACTATTTATTTCATATCATTTATAGTCAAATGTAAAAAAAAGTGACTTTTCCGTATCCAAGAGTGTTTCTTCCATTACCTTCATATAAACTAAGTACCAGAGATTACAATGGGATTGCTGTTTATTGTGCACATCTGGTGCAGTCACTATGCATTTTCTCATTCACTTGCTGGCATTTTTAGTGATTGTGGCATAAATCATTTTGCTAATCAGAAACATAAGTGACGGGAAGTCATCTCCTTTTTTTGAACAATGGGAAAAAACATATGGCTTCTTAGACAGGACTTGGCTGTTACGCTATTTATGTGGCATTATATTCTGTATTTAGAATTTCATATTAATTGCAATGGTTTGATTGAAGGCACACAATGCCCAAGGTTTATGTTCAAAGTATTTGTTTTATGCCTGGTATATGGCACACTTTGAGCTTAACTTTTATGGTCCACCTGCTTGCAAAAATAAAGTTGTAACGTTACGCGATAGGATTCATGAGCAGACTACTTTAAGCAAGATGGCTACAAAGACTTACTGTTATAATTGGCAGTTTGGATTGACAGGCTCAGAGAGAATTTGACTGAATCCCATAAAAGTATGTAAATATTTTACATGGATTACCTTATTCTGGCTTAAGAGGTGCAGAAGTTGAATTTTGAGGTAACATGGTGGTCATTAAAGCTGTAAACCTGATTTAAAGAGAAAGAAATTATATTGTGGCAGCTGCAGACCAATTTAAGTGACTGGTAAAAATGAATGGTTTTAACATACTTTTTAATTTTAACTATGTTTTAAAATATGACACTAAGATGTCTATTTGCTTGAAGCAGAAGTATTATTCAATACCCTTTTAGACTTTCAAGAGAATGAATGGCTTTCTGGTCAGAGCCATGGCAGATATAGATTCGGCATCCAACATCTTAAACATCCAATATCTTAAAGCGTATGTTAACCCAAAAAAAAAAAAAAAAGAAGATGGTTCCTGCTCCTTTAAAGCATGTTAAATAACACAGTGCTTGTACTGTGTCATTTGGACCCCCTGTAACACTGATCCTACCAGTTTCTCCCCTCTTTAAACTGACCACGGTAATCATGGCTGCTGAGCCCTGACACCGTGGTCAGTTTGCATGCCTCCGTCATCCGCAGCCCTGCGCTCTCTCCTTTCTGCTCTTGTGTCCTCCTCCCCCCTTCCCTCCCTGCCTGTCGGCTCCTGCGTCAGGCCCCCCCGTCTGTTGCTGCTTTATTAACATGTTTTACTTTATATAATCTGCTCTCTTCTAAGGATATGTCCCCCTGTGTGTGTGTTGTATAAAAAAAAAGCTGTATATGCATTATCTGTGAGCACTGATCAGCGGTCACGTGATGCGCTGCATCTCTCCGGCTCTCTCCTCCTCCCCTCCAGACTGACGTCAGCGGGGAAATCTCGGCCCCTCCCACTGCATCTGTTGGACGGGTAGAGGAGAGATGCGGCGCATCACGTGACCGCTGATCAGCGCTCACACATATGGTATGTATGTGTATATATATATATATATATATATATATATATATATAAAATCTTTTTTTTTTATACAACACACACACAGGGGGACATATCTTTAGAAGACCGAGCGGATTATATAAAGTAGGAAATGTGGGTTAACAAACCCTTTAACTATTTGCTCCCTTTTTGGCCTGGCAAATATACAACTTTAGGTGTTACCTTAAGGAGTTTGATTAGCTTACCTAGTTATCTTGGGGCTATAGATATAATCGTATCTATGTTGTGAAGAATAGGATAGGGGAAGATTTCAGTAGTTTAGGAAATGAAAATTGGGCAAGGCTAATGCCACTTGGTCTAAAAAATTGCTGTGTGTTGTCAGTGCACATCAGGTACGAAGTACATTTCTGGCAGTATGTTCCCAGTCTTTAAAGGGATAAAACATGGAGAAATAGGCATGTATTGCAGAGATGCACTGCATATTGTATTATTGTGCCCTGACATATGATTTAAAGCATCAGATTGGACCTTCATAATCACAGAGGATTTAAAAGCAAGAGCAGGGTGCAGATGTCATGACTGCATCCCTACCTTACCATCATGCAGACTGTTACCTAACTCATAGCTTCATATTGTCTTCGGACAGCCAACAGTAACCTGCAATGAACACACAAAAAACTGGGTTTGGCTACTAGGATGTTGAAAATGGTGATGTCTGGGTTGCACTTCAAGTTGAATGCAGTGATTGCTGCCCAAATAGTTTCTTGGCCTTTTGGCTAAAATCGAGTGTAGCATCTGCTCTTATCAGTTTTTAGGAATAGAATGCCGATCTCATTTTCCAATTGGGGACCTCAGTTAGGAATTCCTGATGTAATCAGGTGGGTATGGTGGGAGGCCTGTTTTCCTCCTGGGTTGAATAGTACTTGGTTTACCAGGCTTACCCCGGTTGAGGGCAGAGCTCTTCTTAAGTACTTATATCTTTCTGGTAGGAACGGGGCTGAATTTGTCTGGTCAGGGGCTGGGAGGTGCAAGGAGCTTCTGGGGATGGGCAGTTACCCCCCATTAGTAGTTGTCATTTTTTTTTTTGCCTTTCTTGCACACGATTCTTGGGCAGGCCCTTTGGCCAGCTCAGAACATTTTTTTAAACCAGCCAAAAGGCCTGCCTTGTGTAATGCACATGGCACTATTAATTATTTTCAAATATTTCTCACATTTTTTTTTTTCCTCACAGTGATGAAGGGTGTAGGATATCGGGGCCCTGATGTTTGGGGGAGGATTTTTTTTACCTCAAATGACCATATAGTGCGTTCATGGCTGTGTATTAATATATATTGCAATTTCTCTTAAGATTACCTCAATATGACACACTAACCTATGCTGCCACATGTGGGATAGTCCATGGTCCCAGTAATTTTGATTTGCTTGTATATACAAGTTATGATCATGTTAATTCCAGGAGACGTAGCAAAGTAAACAATCTAAATTGGGAGGGGAGTCATTTTGTGTCTTAGCCACCCCCCCCCCCCCCATATTGCACAAATTTGACATTACAGTACTAAGACTTGCTCAGCAATGACATGCTAAGGACTTGGGTGTTACACATGTCTATCAGTGATACAGTCATGTATGAAGTGACCCCCCCCCCCAACATACACACACTCTCTTTTGATTTCTGAAAGTACATTGGAGGTATTTATAAGATCAGTTTAAAGATAGTAGATTTTTAAAGGAAATAATAAACAGCTACAGTATCTCACAAAAATGAGTACACCCCTCACATTTTTGTAAATATTTTATTATATCTTTTTTTGTGACAACACTGAAGAAATGAGACTTTGCTACAATGTAAAGTGGTGAGTGTACAGCTTGTATAACAGTGTATATTTGCCGTCCCCTCAAAATAACTCAACGCACAGCCATTAATTTCTAAACGACTGGCAACAAAAGTGAGTACACCCTTAAGTGAAAATGTCCAAATTGGGCCCAAATAGCTATTTTCACATTTTGTCATGTGACTCGTGTTACAAGGCTTCAGGTGTGAATAGGGAGCAGGTGTGTTAAATTTGGTGTTATCGCTCTCACTTTCTCATACTGGTCACTGTAAGTTCAACATGGCACCTCATGGCAAAGTACTCTCTGATGATCTGAAAAAAAGAATTGTTGCTCTACATAAAGATGGCTTAGGCTATTAGAAGATTGCCAAGACCCTGAAACTGAGCTGCAGCATGTTGGCCAAGACCATACAGTGGTTTAACAGTAGAGGTTCCACTCAGAACAGGCCTCACCAGGGTCGACCCAAGAAGTTGAGTGCTGGTGCTCAGTGTCATATGCAGAGGTTGTCCTTGGGAAATAGATGTATAAGTGCTGCCAGCATTGTTGCAGAGGTCGAAGGGTGAGGGTCAGCCTGTCAGTGCTCAGGCCATACGCTGCACACGGCATCAAATTGGTCTGCATGGCTGTCGTCCCAGAAGGAAGCCTTTTCTAAAGATGATGCACAAGAAAGCCTGCAAAGTTTGCTGAAGACAAGTAGACTAAGGACATGGATTACAGGATCCATGTCCTGTGGTCTGATGAGACCAAGATAAACTTATTTGGTTCAGATGGTGTCAAGTGTGTGTGGCTGCAACCAGGTGAGGAGTACAAAGACAAGTGTGTCTTGCCTACAGTCAAGCATGGTGGTGGGAATGTCATGGTCTGGGGCTGCATGAGTGCTTTCGGCACTGGGGAGCTACAGTTCAATGAGGAACCATGAATGCCAACATGTACTGTGACATACTGAAGCAGAGCATGATTCCTTCGATTCAGAGACTGGACCGCAGGGCAGTATTTCAACATAATAACCCCAAACACACCTCCAAGACAACCACTGCCTTGTTAAAGAAGCTGAGGGTAAAGGTGATGGACTGGCCAAGAATGTCTCCAGACCTAAACCCTATTGAGCATCTGTGGGGCATTCTCAAATGGAAGGTGGAGGAGCGCAAGGTCTGTAACATCCACCAGCTCCGTGATGTCCTCATGAAGGAGTGGAAGAGGACTCCAGTGGAAACCTGTGAAGCTCTGGTAAACTCCATGCCCAAAAGGGTTAAGGCAGTGCTGGAAAATAATGGTAAAAGAGGTAGTTGGGAAAAATTGGCGCTGCCCTACTAGCAGTACTTAATTAATTGGGGATGTGTAATCAATTGTGAAACAAGCATTAACTTAGTGAGATATATAAAAATAAGAGACTATCTCCTAAAACCATATGTGAGAATAAATAGTAATCTATAACAGAGCTGCCATATGTGTGGAAATCAAAAAATAATAAAGAAAAAAGGAGAAAGCACCGAACATAAATAAAACTATGTATATAATCCTTATATAGTTTAAAAAATATATAGATAGGTGCCGTGTATGAGTAGAATATATAAATATATGTGAAAAAGTTGTGTAAAAGTTTGTGTGGGCATTAATATCCCCAGAGATCTAAAGTTTTGTGACAGTGTAGCGCCCCCTAGGGGCTAGCAGTATTAATAATGAAAAATACTAAATAACAGTTTTAAGTGCCAGTACCACCATATATATGACCTCTATATGACCTCTTATTTTAAACCAGTCAGTGACCTGACCTATGTGCTGATATATGGTAAATCACAGTAAAGCTCATATGATGTATACAGGGTTATAACAGTCAGCAATGTACGTATATAGGCAGTTGATAGTAATAATCAATAATGAATTTAAAAAAGCCCAAGAGTCTCCAGGAAAAAATAGAAGTATGGAGCAAAATCCGGTGAATATGCAATTCATGGATGCCAGGAGCAGTAAACAGTGACTTCCGTGCTCTTTATAACTGGTGACTTGAGGTGCTTCCCCCCCCGTGCTCCCCCACTCACCAGAAATAATCACCCCCACAGGGGTACCGAGCGATGGAGTGGGTGTCTTGGGGTGGTTAATTTCAACCAGAGTAGGCTGCCGTTCCTCTGCTCCGTGAGATCCCTTGAGTAATTCGCAGTTCCTACCAGGCGTTCCAGGACTAGGCTCCTTCACTATTTCCCACCATCAACCTTGGAATGTCTTCTTTCCAAAAAGGGGTCATTTGTGGGGTATTTGTACTTTCCTGGCTTGTTAGGGTCTCAAGAAATGAGATAGGCCGTCAGTACTTCAGGTGTGATCAATTTTCAATGATTGGCACCATAGCTTGTAGACTCTATAACTTTCACAAAGACCAAATAATATACACTGATTTGGGTTATTTTTACCAAAGATATGTAGCAGTATCAATTTTGGCCATTTGATGAAGAAAAATTACTCATTTGCAAAATTTTATAACAGAAACTAAGAAAAAAGGCTTTTTTTTTTTTTTTTTTTTACAAAATTATAGCGCAAAAAAAAAAAAAATAACCCCAGTGGTGATTAAATACCACCACAAGAAAGCTCTATTTTTTATGAAAAAAAAGAACAAAAAAAAATCATAAAATTGATCACACCTGAAGTACTGACGGCCAACTTCATTTCTTGAGACCCTAACAAGCCAGGAAAGTACAAATACCCCACAAATGACCCCTTTTTGGAAAGAAGACATTCCAAGGTTGATGGTGGGAAATAGTGAAGGAGCCTAGTCCTGGAACGCCTGGTAGGAACTGCGAATTACTCAAGGGATCTCACGGAGCAGAGGAACAGCAGCCTAATCTGGTTGAAATTAACCACCCCAAGACACCCACTCCATCGCTCGGTACCCCTGTGGGGGTGATTATTTCTGGTGAGTGGGGGAGCACGGGGGGGGGGGGAGAGCACCTCAAGTCACCAGTTATAAAGAGCACGGAAGTCACTGTTTACTGCTCCTGGCATCCATGAATTGCATATTCACCAGACTTTGCTCCATACTTCTATTTTTTCCTGGAGACTCTTGGGCTTTTTAAAATTCATTATTGATTATTACTATCAACTGCCTATATACGTACATTGCTGACTGTTATAACCCTGTATACATCATATGAGCTTTACTGTGATTTACCATATATCAGCACATAGGTCAGGTCACTGACCGGTTTAAAATAAGAGGTCATATAGAGGTCATATATATGGTGGTACTGGCACTTAAAACTGTTATTTAGTATTTTTCATCATTAATACTGCTAGCCCCTAGGGGGCGCTACACTGTCACAAAACATTAGATTTCTGGGGATATTAATGCCCACACAAACTTTTACACAACTTTTTCACATATATTTATATATTCTACTCATACACGGCACCTATCTATATATTTTTTTAAACTATATAAGGATTATATACATAGTTTTATTTATGTTCGGTGCTTTCTCCTTTTTTCTTTATTATTTTTTTCACACATATGACAGCTCTATTATAGATTACTATTTATTCTCACATATGGTATTAGGAGATAGTCTCTTATTTTTATATATCTCACTAAGTTAATGCTTGTTTCACAATTGATTACACATCCCCAATTAATTAAGTACTGCTAGTAGGGCAGCGCCAATTTTTCCCAACTACCTCTCTTACCTTTCAATTAGCCCCCTTTTAGGGAACTAATCAGGGAAAGGCAGCAGCCCTTTCACGGTCCTAAGCGCGGATTCTTTGACCTATTTTTATGGAAAATAATGGTGGCTACACAAATATTGACACTTTGGGTCCAATTTGGACATTTTCATTCAGGGGTGTACTCACTTTTGTTGCAAGCGGTTTAGACATTAGTGGTTGTGTGTTGAGGGAACAGCACATTTACACAATGTTATACAAGCTGTACACTCACTACTTTACATTGTAGCAAAGTGTCATTTCTTCAGTGTTGTCACATGAAAAGATATAATAAAATATTTACATAAATGCGAGGGGTGTACTCACTTTTGTGAGATACTATATATACATTTTTGACAAAACTATAAATATGCAAATGCACTTTGCCTCAAGAAGTCTGAATAGTGTTTCTGCAGCAGACTAACACCTGCAATTAACATGAAAAGTGCTTATATATATGCTAAATATCACATATGCTTTGCTAGTATCTGAAAAATAATTATCTCTCCACTCATATATGACCATGTACCTCTCATAGTTTATTCTGTGCTCTATTAATAGCCATAAAATGTGCAATAAATGTCCAAATATGAGAGAAATTACTGTGAAAATGTCTCAAGGCTAGCATTTCCCTAATATTTTCTGCATTATATAGGCTGTCTTCTTAAATAGTTTATTAATTTGAAACGATTGCTATAATATTTTGGCTTGGACATTACAAATGTGAGCTGTACTAGAACCCTGGGTTACCTGATAAATGAAAAGACAATGCAAGAAGAAATAATGACTTACAAATACGTAATATTCAAAGGTTACCTTTCATGCGATTAGTGCGTTCATAACAATAGAAAATGATTCACTGCCATAAGTTACTCCAGCTAGTACATTACTGTTTTGCATTAAAGAAGCCTGTGTTAAATAAATCTAGCCATACTTACGAAATGATTAATGTCTGATCTGACCATTATCGATTGGTCAATATGTTCACGTATGTGCCAGCAGAAGATAACCCTGGGCCGATAAATGGCCAAAAACAGTGGGTTTGGCAGGAACCAGCTGACTTTTGGCCCATGTGTACAGCTCCCTGTTTAAAAGAAGCCAGTCTTATGACCTGCTTCTGCTGAACAAGTGTGCTGGAAAACCAGCATCTGATTGGCATCTGATCAGTGCTAGCAGCCAACCAATGACTGCGAGCATTGACCGGTGTGTTCGGGGTGGGGGGGGGTCCCCTATCAGAACACAGTAGCACAACAGGGGAGATCTTTATATGAACATCACTTGTGTTAGTACAGCGATCTGTCAGTTTTTTTCCATTCAGCCCACTAGGTTAAATGAAATAAAAACTGCCTGTGTGTACCAGGCCTTAGAAATTGACTGGCTTTAAAGCAGAATTCCACCCAAAAGTGGAACTTCCACTTTAAGGCCACCTCCTCGGCTCCCCTTTGTGAAACTGAGCTTTTGGGGAGGAGGGGGGGGGAGCAGTTACCCAATTTTGCTCCCACTTCCGTTCCGGTCGCCGTAGGAGAACCTTTTTTTTTTTTTTTTATACATGATGATTAGGCATGCTATTTAAAAAAAAAAATCCATGAAACTGGACTTGGGGTTTATAATATTAAGTTATGGGTATCACTTTCATTCCTAACTTCATGCAATGTTCTGGAATCCCAAATGTGCAGGTCTGTACTCAACTTAGAAATATTTTTTTATACAGTTGAGTTGCAACTGATGCCCAGCCAACATCTGAAGTATAATAGTGAAAAAAAGTCAGTGCTATTCAAGTGAAATAAATACCCGCATGCAATAAGTTTTATTTACAATACACAAATACGTTATATATAAAGGTTATTGCAGCACTGCAATTACATTTATATATAACATCTAAAGTGAGTGGCCACCTTAAGCTCTATTCATATCTATGAATTTTTATTTGTTGGTGGTGAATTTTAGGTGTGTAGTGCATTTTATTTGTACTTTGCGTGCATTACCTATGCATTTTCACACAATACCATTTGATTCCTATGTGATGAGCTTTTTGGTAGAAGCTAAATCTTCAGGAATCAGCACTGGAACCATCTCATTGCGGAGAGTATCTGAGCCTGATTTTTTGACCCAAGGGTTTTTCTTTCCTTTGGACAAGCTTAGTCTTTCTGCCCCCACATTCGAATCTTACAGTACATGAGCGTACCAACCCTCATTTTTTTCTGTGAGAGTCACGGGTTAAATATTTTTCAAGGCTGCCACCTGGCCTTCTGTTCGCACTTTTGCTACACTTTACTAGGTAGATGTACGGGCCACCTCTGATGCCAGTTTGGTTGTTGGATGTTTCTTAAAGTTCTGTGAGCTTTGTTGAACCCCTTTTGTTACCCTACTGGTTATGTGAGTATGTATACATGTGTTTCTGTGTTGGACTTTTGGATATCCTATAGCTCCAGAATATCATCCTGTGTCCTGTAATGTACGATTATGAAAATAGGATTTTTGTCCTCACTGTAAAATCCTTTTATTGCAGTAAATTACATTACACAGGTCTCTCCTCTTTGTGGCTTATATCCACTCCTACTATTGATTGCTGACAAAACTGAGGCATGCTTGGAGTTGGAGGGGTTATACTGGACAGTTCTTTCAGCTTTGATTGCCAGTGTCCAAATCTCCTAAAGGGGCAGTGAAACCCATGTTTGAGAATACCATCCTATGCCCTTTTATTAAATTCCAAGAAAAGTATTTTACAGATGAGAAAAAAAATCCTCCATGCTAGATCTTAAAAGAGTTAAAATTAGGATCTGTGCCTTTCAGCTATCACAAGGTAAGCTTTCCATTTTTTGATTTGTTGATGAATCTTACGGGCAGCAGGAATTCAGTTCAAGTTGGGAGTACTCAAGGAGACCTTGGTGTTAAAGTATTTGTGATTGAACACCATCAAAGTTGAACACTATGTTCCCCATCTGTAAGCAGCAGTCCAGAAAGCTGTATTCTGCACGCTCAATCCCATTAGCTGCAACTGCAAAAGATTACCAATCAGTAAGGCAGGGCCGGACAGTTTGTTTGTGGCAGATAAGCAGACTATGAAAGATACAAGCATGCTGTCCTGTATCTCTGAACAGCAAGACTAGGGACGCAAACTTGGCCACTCAAGCACCGATCTGCTTCCATGCTTTTGGTGGTTGGTTTCCAGCAAGGAAGAAGGGGGACTGGCAGGATCATCAGGTTCTTCTGATGAACAGAGTTTATAAAACTGTAGAATATTGTTTGCATTCTATCTTTAATGTGTTTTAAATGAAGAATAATTCCAGGTATAGATATACATTACTGCCCAATCTCTCTACCTCTTCCAATCAGAAAACACTTTGCATTCATTCAGAAAATGCAAAGCATTTTATGGGTACCCCCGCTGAGTGGCTGACCTCCTGTTTTAGGGCAGGCGCTATGCGTGGGACATGAAAGCAATTGGAGATTACTGAAGTACCAGTGTCTACATTGATTTCCAGCTACCAGGGGCATTGGTCAGGTATGCATAGTTACATTGGTCCAAGCTGCACCAATGTAACTATGCATAAAATATCCAGTATCCATAGCTGGAAATCTTTACCATCCACCCACATCAGTCCAGCACTATCACACCCACCAAAATGCAACCATTGAGCAATCACCGATGATACTTATGCACATGTGCACTGGATTTATACAGCTCTCCCAGTAGTAGGCTCGAAGCATATAAAGAACTGTGTATGTGCCACCGGGAGGGGGGGGGGGGTACACACAGAAACAAAAATGCAAGCATACAGGTAAAGGAGTATTTTGTAAGGAGAAACAAAAACTATAAGGGTTTTTTTGCTTTCCTGTTGATTAGCATTTTTAAAATTACAATAATTTTTTGGTTGAAGTGGCTGTTGGGGTTTAAAAGTGTCCATATGGTTAAGAATATGTAAAAACTTGAATATCCATCCCCGGTTCACATACTCACTTAAAAATGCTATGTTCTCCTGTCTTATGCTGCTAGCCCCGTTGGCTGTATTTTAGTATTGTGAGTCTATTATCATAATGATACTAATATTTGGGTTTCATTATCCAAGTGATATTTGTTATTCCGAATCTGTTCTTAACATTTATGTAACTTCGGATGAGCAGGATTAGTCGCCATCCATAAACACAGTGAAATTTAAAGAGCAGCCTGACGTTCTTAAAATGCCACACTAGCAGTCCTTATGGCCAATTTGAATGTGGCCTTTTTGCTGCGTGTTTGCATTCATTTGTGTTTGGTATATACAAGATGAATGTGACGTACGGCAGAGTAAGATTAGCTCATCAATGCATGCTATTGGGATGAGGGAAAAAAAAAAAAAAAACCTGCCTAGAAAAGAGACAAATTAACGGAGGTTGAAATCTATGTCTCACTGATTACAATTATGCACATTGCTTGCAGTTCAGACAAGGGTTTGCAGGCGCATTTGCCTTCCTTCCCCTGCAAACATCTGTGAGCACGGTGCTGCAGGGGCTCTTATGCAAGCAGCACTGTACATTCATTCTACAGATCTGCCTACATGATCAAAATAAATAGACAAGGCTTGTCTGCACATAATATTCTGATATCCATTTGAAAATAAAGTCTGGAAATTACATTCTGCTTTTGCCAGATGCTTTTATGGTCTTTGTCAGCAATATTGGCTAATATTTTAGTCACTTTTTTGCTCTTTTTTTTTTAAATACATTAGTCTGCTGTCACTGAGACTATGGGCCCTGGGGTTCATACACAAAGTGTCAAAGATTTAAATGGGGACTATAACCTATACTAAGCAAAATAAGTGCCATTATACTGTGCGATAGGGAGTAAGAAACACAACCACAAATCTCAATAAATACAGTATATACACTTTTTATTATAGTTTTGTATTGATTAAAACATAAATCACTTTCTGTCTGCATACAGCTGACATACATACTTTTATCTGCCTTGATATTGACTTTCTAAAATGTGCTCAACAGCAGGAGAGGAAAGGTCAATACTTTGGTCCAATCAAAGGTGTAGCGCTTAGTGCTCTCAGTCTAACACAGGGAATATGCTTACAGGGAGAAGGATTTGAGGCATGTTCAGGGTGTGTTGCTACTGTTTGATTGTTCCATAACACTGAGATGCGATGCGACTGAGATGCGTTCTGGACCTGGCTGTTTTATTTATCTGCACTGGTCTACTACAGTTTCAGAACATGTATTGTGTTGCCTTGTCTAGATCTTAAAGTAGAACTATAGGCAAAAGTTTTTTTTATTTTGGGAAGAGTAATGGAGGAGATTTATTTTTGCCATATTTGTCCCATTGAGGAGATTTACCTTTATGTCCGGTCCCATAGCCAAACAGGAAGTGAGGAAATCCCTGCAAATTAAGGGAATTCATTGGTGATCTTCAGGTCACCAGAACTAGTGTCCCCATTGATTCACTTGATTCACACTTGAAATGGAGACTAGGGACACGCCGGAACCCCTGCTGCAAGCCGCGGCCACAGCTAGTGTGAACCTGGCCTCAATGATAATGGACAGGACAGATGGAGAGGGTTACTCTCCCTAATGGGGGCACAGACAGCAATAGAAACTGACTGGTGTTCTAATCCTTCTCCACTCTATCCAAAACTAAAAAAAAGTTTTACCTATAGTTATACTTTAAGACTGGATGATCAGAAATACAAACCATTGGCAGATATAACAGTTCACATACTGAATATGTTTTTAACTGTACAGTTTGCCTTTAGCATGGGTTTCGGCTTAAAAAAAAAAAAAAAAAAAAAATTTAATGAGGGCAGGATGGATACAGCCATTGCTGGCCTCCACTTTTAAACATTCTAGTTGTCTGTCATGTTGACCTTATTGCATTTATACTGTGAATCATTGACCAGGAACAACCATGATACTAGACCTTTTGCCTTTTCCTACTCTGCTGATCTGTATTATTCAGTAACTTACAAAGTATTTAAGCTAGCTCGTTAGCCAAGCAAGCCTAATTTCCTTATATTACCTTGTGAAATTTAAGCAGAATGCATTAAAGGGCACAAAATAAATTTTCACCTGCCATTACCATTGGCTAGATTTAAATTCTGTTCAGTAGTATAGTGAGTAAAGCCAGCCTTACATGGTACGAATCTCAGCCGGCTCAGCAGGGACCAGCCAAGATTCGAACCATCTATGGCCAGGCTTATTGTATCCAAGTCGATCCATCGGTCGACTTGGGTATGGCCAGCATGTCTAATTTATACATGCGATTATTACAGGCAGCTATAGCCACTAGCAATAATCACTGTTCTTCCGGCAGTGATCGGCTACCTGCGCCACCCCCCTGAGAGAACACAATAGCTCCACGAGAGGGATTCAGTCATTGTTGATGGGGGAATTAAGCTATTTTCTTTCCTGCAACCTATGGTTGCAGGAAATAAAATCACCTCTTCTTTTTTTATCTTTTCAGTTGTTGATCTTTTCTGTTACCGGCTTGCTTTCTGCCCTTCAAAGTAATGATCATCGACCATTGCCTTCTGTACAATTCTGCCTGCACACTGTCTACATCTATAGCTACAGCTAATAGATTCGGCCTCTGCTTATCAATCTAATACTTTGGTTTGGTCAGCTGTTCCCAGTGAGAAAAACAAATTTCCTATCACCTCTGAGGGATCACTGGAAAAGACCAGGCTCTCCTAAAAAAGATATTTCCATAGTAGCCTGTGCCTACATGCTTGATAGAGGGGGTTTCCACACCCGCGACAGCTTCAGTATGCTGATGTTCACAAAACCTTTCCCATTTTGCTTTGCTCTCTCCTTAAAAATCTAAAACTGTGGTCTGATTGGATAAGCATGATATATTATGATGATTGTGCACCTATTTAGGCGTTTTTCCTGTCTGTAGCAGAATATATTACGTTCCAACTGCATGTGAATATCTAATGGTTAGCATGTGCTTCAGTTATTAAAGGTAGAACTACACTTTTGCAAAATACACACATTAGATGGAATAGATCATGTAAAAAAAAACAAAACATTTAAAATGCATAATATGAATTTTTTTGTCATTTGCTATTTTGATCTAACTGTGAATTTTACTCCAGTCGGCCGTACTTAGTGGTCCCATATGCAGGTCAACAGAAGATACCTTTTTACAGTTTGCAGAACATGTCAGTTACTTCCTTGTGGACAGTAACATGTTCCACTGCCTAATGTCTGCATCTATGCAGCCAGGACTCTGGCAATCACTGAAAATGTGGTTTTCTTGTTTTCGGTCCATAAACCGTCATGCTACTACCTGCTTGTGTTTTTTCTTTTCCATTTTCAGCATGTAGTAATTTAATTGGTGTATGGAAACCTTAGAGGCACTGTTACCTTACCTATACAGGCAAAGTCCGCAGTACTCCCCCACCACTCCTTCTGTGGCCAACACTGTGAAATACCTGGTGCTTCCATGTCCGGGGGGGGGGGGGGGAGTGCTTGGCCTCCTTTCATGATGCTATAGGCACTGTACACACCATTACTGCCCTGTTAAGTAAATATGCGCTACGTGCCGAGTGCAGGGTTGAGAGCTGTACTACGTACCGAGTGCAGGATTGAGAGGTGCGCTACATACCGAGTGCAGGATTGAGAGGTGCGCTAAGTACAGTGTGTAGAGTTGAGAGGTGCGCTACGTACCGAGTACAGGGTTGAGAGGTGTGCTACGTACCGAGTGCAGGGTTGGGGGTGTGCTAAATACCGAGTGCAGGGTCGAGGGGTGTGCTACATACCGAGTTCAGGGCTGAGGAATGTGCTGTGTGCTCCCAAGTTCTCCCCCAGTATAGAACTCACCCCCTTCTTCCCCATTCCAGTACAAAGCTCTCTTTCCTCTGAAAGAGTAGGGCTGCTGCAAAAGAGCAGCTACAACTTGCTTACCCCCGCCAGCAGCCTGCATTGATTAGAAGGTGCTTCTGCTGTGTAGCCCCAGGATCTTCTTCTCCTCCCACCCCCCCTCCTCGCAAGGCACCTTTTTATGTGGCCGCGCAGTGTGCATCAGGTTAGCGGCTTTTCCTGCCCGAGCTGAGCCGAGCAGACCCATCCCCTCCCTTGCCCTCTCCGGCAGCCTGCATTGATTAGAAGGTGCTTCTGCTGTGTAGCCGGCAGGATCTTCTTCTTCTCCCACCCCCCACCCCCTCCTCGCAAGGCACCTTTATGTGGCCGCGCAGTGTGCATCAGGTCAGCGGCTTTTCCTGCCCGAGTTGAGCCGAGCAGACTCACCCCCCCCTGCCCTCTCCGAAACACCAGTCTTCAGCTTATTTGTTAGCCCTTAATGTTGAGGGCTGCTCTATAAAACTGTAAGGTTTTATCGCCATATTCTTAGTCCGAGAGGGTGATCATCTTTCAACGAGAAGTCTACACTCAAAAGTAATACAGAAATTACCTGTTTAACAGGTACTGTTCCCCACTTCTCGGAAGTTTTGCCCCCTCCTCCTCCCTCTGCCTTCGGACCAATTAGAAAGCCCAGCGGGATTCGCGCATGCGCAGTAGGGAACTGGCTGTGAAGCCGAAAAAGGCTTCACGGCAAGATTCCCTTACCAGAAATGGTGGTGTCTGTAACCGACAGCTGATCCGAAGATCGGCTGGGGTGCCGACATAGCGGGCTCCCTGGACAGGTAAGTGTCCATATATTAAAAGTCAGCAGCTGCAGTATTTGTAGCTGCTGAGTTTTAATTTTTCGTGGGGGAGCAGGACCTCCTCTTTAAATACAAAGCCAAGGTGTGCTCATCTACATGTTCATTTTCTTTTTATGTACATATCAACAGAGTAAGAAAAACATGTGGTACCCATTGCTCCATTAACTTGATGGCCGATGTGACCGAACGGACGCGACCCCAGCCCGAGCCGGCCGGCCCACCTGCCTCCCCACCTGAGCCAAGCTGACCCCCCCCTGCCCGAGCCAAGCCGGAACACTCACCCTCAGCTTATTTCCACTTGTATGTAGGCCATGCACAGACAGTCTAATAGCACCTTCAGAAGAAAGCCAGCAATTTCTCTAATTCTTTGTGTACAGGTTTACTTTAAAGGCCCATTAAACATAAAGATAATTTCTAGTTTAAAAGAGTTCACCTTTCTGAACATGTTACATGTTACACCCATGTTTAGCGTGTAACATGTAATATATTCAGCATCTGCCTGCTCTTCTCCTGTGTGCTTATCTCCCTCCCCCGTCACAAATTTTATCTGATGTGTCGGGAAAGTGACTCATGCTGATAACCGAGAAATGAAGCACCAGAGAGAAACAACACTCAGAGCTTCAGAGATAGACTAGTAAACAATACAGATATATGTTCTCGGGTTCGGATTTCATCACTGGGGTTTACAACTACTTTAACCACTGCGGCAGGTTGGCTCGGCTGTGCGAATCTCCGCCATTGTACGTCAGGCACATGCACGACGATCTGTGGGCACGTGTGCCCATTCACTAGCGGGGGAGCCAAGCAGCGGGTCCGCCAGACTCAATGTCCGCCGGCCGCCCGCTATCACTCCACAGAGAGGCAGATCTGCCAGTGTAAACAAAGCAGATCCCCGTTCTGTCAGGGCAGTAGAGTGAGATTGTCTGTTCCTAGTAATTAGGAACAGCAATCTCTCTCTCTACTATCTGTCAATCCACTCCACCCACAGTTAGAAAGCTCCTCCCTAGGGAACATAAAACCCTTTGATCGCCCCTCATGTTAACCCCTTCCCTGGCAGTGTCATTTATATAGTAATCAGTGCATTTTTATAGCACTGTTTGCTGTATAAATGTCACTGGTTCCAAAAAAGTATCAAAGGTGTCCGTTCTGTCCGCTGCAATGTCGCAGTCCCGCTAAAAATTGCAGATCATCGCCATTACTAGTAAAAAAAAAAAAATTTAATTAATAATGCCTTAAATCTATCTCCCATTTTGTAGACGCGATAACTTTTGCGCAAACCAATCAATATATGCTAATTGGGATTTTTTTTTTACCAGAAATATGTAGAATAATACATAATGGCGTAAACTGAGGAAGAAATTTGTCTATTTTTTATTTTTTAGGGGGTTTTTTTATAGCAAAAAGTAAAAAAAATTTTTTTTTTCAAAATTGTTGCTCTTTTTTTGTTTATAGCGCAAAAAATAAACGCAGAGGTGATCAAATGCCACAAAATGAAAGCTCTATTTGTGGGGAAAAAAGGACATCAATTTAATTTGGGTACAACGTTGCACGACCGCGTGATTGTCAGTTAAAGCGACGCAGTGCCGTATCGCAAAAAATGGCCTGGTCAGGAAGTGGGTAAATCCTTTTCTGGGCTGAAGTGGTTAAAGCACGGATTTATGAATTCAAAATGAATCTTGCTCCTATACTATAACAGAGGATAAGCACCAATGCTTCATGGGCTGTTCCAAATCCAATGGTGTCACGTTGGAGTTTTATTACTTAGGCCGGTCATACATGGAGCGAATTTCTTTCCTGCAACCATAGGTTGCAGAAAAGAAATTGGCTAGATTCCCCCATCAACACAGACAGTGTTAATGCGGGAATTCCTCACTGGGAGAAGACGGTGATTATCGCTAGCAGCTATAGCAGCCACTAGCAATAATCGCAAGAAAATCTGGCAAGCCAGTTGTATCGAAGTTGATCAATCGGTCAATTTGGTACATGCAGCCTGCCCATTAATGTTTCGAATCTCGGCCGGTTCCTGCTGGACTGGCCGAAGTTCGAACTGTGTATAGCCGGCCTTAGTGATACAGCTACATAGGACAGCATCCCTCTTCTCATAAATTCTAACAATTTTCTGTTGGACAATTCATGCTTTTTAGCAGTGCTTATGTCAGAAGAAAACCGGATGGTGGGTCAGGGGATACAGAGTTTACTGAAGATTGTTTCCTGTAATGCAAACAAGGTTTGGAGAGATACATTTTTGCCGTTTTGGCTACATTATTGTGTTTAGTTCAGATTTTCCTGTGCTCTGTGCATCTGCTGTACTGAAACCTCAAACAGTGTTATCAACCCTGTCCAGTTCACCTACAGAACACCTCCACTCATGGTTTGAAGATAAGGAGATAGGGTAGAATTCTGAAATCCTAGCACACTTCCTATCCTAGGTTGACAATGCTGCTACCTAAAGTGTGAAAGGCTTGAGCAGAGCAATGGAAGTGCAAATAATTAATTCACTAATCCTTAAAAAATTGTTTTGTGTATTATAAACATAAACATCAAAATAACATAGGAATATCCAAAGTATGCCACAAAAAGTGTCTCAGTGTTATCCCAACAGTTGTACAAAGTCCACTAATAAAGTGAAAAAAAAAATCCCACCTAAATATCAACCAGTCCTTCACTGCACGCTTATTAATGCATTAGATCAATGTGCTCCATATATCCTCTGGGCATGTTACATAGTTACATAGTAGGTGAGGTTGAAAAAAGACACAAGTCCATCAAGTCCAACCATGTACTGGCATAAACATAGAGTCACTGTGTTGCAAATGTTTCAGTGCCATATTCCTCCTTCAGATTGCAACTCACCAGAACTCCTGTGATTGACTTTCCAACTAAGTAAGGTCAAAGCTCACTTTAATTATAAACCAAGGATCTCTTGTCCCAAGCCACCATTCCAGCAACCACTTTCTCCACTTCAATCTCCTCCTCCAGGCCACTCAGATCAATGTAGGGAGGTCACAAACAAACATCTCATTGCACATCATCTTTATTAAATAAACATGTCCCCCATACATATTCCCTGTATGAATAGCACTCACATTTTTCTGTGCCCATTACCCGGCACACAGTATGTCCAGCGGCTTGTGTATAGTGAAGCGCTTCTGTTTCGAATGGGGAAACCAGCGTGCATTTCAACTGCAGGAAGTGACGTCACCGGATATGACGTCGCCACCCAAGATCCCGGCTCAATGCGTTTCACCCACAGGGGGATGTCTTCAGGAAGCTAAAAGGGGCCATAGCTGCTACTACACCATAGATACAGTACATTGAGTGAGCGTTGCTACGCAAGAAAGTGTGTTGTTGGTAGGATCACCAGGTGAAAAAAAAAAAAAAAATGACAATAGAAATATGAAGGCAGCCAACACATCCAAGGATTCAGATGCCGCAAAATAAAACATTTTTGTCCCTAGGTTTCATTATACATTCTAATGCATCAGCATTTTGCCTCTTTTGCATCACTTAGTGGATTACTTGGTACAGTTTGGCTCCAGGGTTTCTCTGTGCAAGCTCTGGAATTTGTATTTTTGTCACCTCCTCTGCTGATGGCATTTACCTTACTGCTGTGTTATATGGGGCCAGAATAATGTTTATATAAACCGAATGATCTGCTACACTTCTATTTGATAGGCATACACTGCCTTTAGTAATTTTGCTGTACACACAAAGGTTTGGATGGTTCACTTGCAGTACTCTGCTCCATTTAGACTTTTTGTTTTTGCGTTGATTGTTTAAAATATTTGCCTATTTACATATTTATGGCTCATGTTCTTGAAATCCCTCAAAGACGGGCTGTTAATTTATTTGCACTGTGCAGTGTAAATGGTAGTGCTATATATACATTTTATATTTATGGATGGAAGAATGTTGCTAAGGGGTGCTTTGAAACCACCTTTTTAGCTCTAAATAGCTATTGTGTACATATGGTAAGGTACTGCTGCTTAACAATTAGTAACTGCTTTGATGAAACTAAATTACATTTTTAAGTTCCCATCAGGAAGTCGCACCACATATCTGTATTAATGTATTCAAGGCTCGAGAAGGAAAGTTAATTTTCCAGCTTAAATATTTAATTCAAGCTTAAAATTTAGTCTGTAATTAGAGCTCCCAAATGGCAGGAACATGGAGTATTTGTCCATTTTAATTAGATTGTTGTTTACCTATTAATTATATATCATATCTTGTCATATAGTTTTGATGGTAACAGATGGTGCTAGGAGTTAGTAAGGGTTTGAACAAAATAAGATTCCACATGATTTATTAAGTTGCACTTTATTAGTGAGTGGTCTGCTTTAGTTAATTCTCTAGGAAAAGAACTTAGCTAAATTTTTACTAATTTTTATATGATTATTCCTTTGTGGAATGAACATCTCTGCATCATTTTTCACCGGAAAGGAAAATATTGCAGTTTCATTTCTCTCTGGTAAAAGTAACACTCCTTTACTGTCATGCTGTATAATTTGATTTCCTTAAGATATATAGTGCCTGCTCTGAAAAACCTAATAAGAAAGAAGTTAATGTTCTACCACATTGGCTGTCATTACTTGCGTTTTTTTTTTTTTTTGTGTTTTAATGCTAACAGCAGGGGCATGCACACAAATAGTGATCAAGCACCTAGGGGCACAGGTAAAAATCTGGAGGAAAGGTGTTGCCTACTGAATCCAATCAGATTTAAGCAGTTATTATTTTGGTGTTGGCTAAAACGTTTATTGGTTTCTATGTGCCCCATGGGATGATTCTTTCTCATATTTTAGGTGTCACAGCTCATTAATAGCCGTATTGCTGCACACTTTCCAGAACTATATATAATCAGTAGATTTAATTGGGAGTTTAAAGTGCACAATCACAGTCGCTTGCTCTGACAAGTCTCAGAGCTTCCTGATGATGGCCCATTGATAGGCTGAAACGCGTCGAGGCTTGATCGCGTCATTGCGACAAACTTCCACCCACAATTAAATTCCGGGAATCGAGCAGAACCACGGCTAACGGTCTATCCTCTTATGTGGGCCGATTTTCCCTAAAAATCACCTGCTATTTACACAGGGTGCCAGGCTACAGGCACCCATTCGTGTGAGTTTAACTATATTGTTTTTAATGTTTTAAATAAATCTTTTAAAGGGTATTGCGCAATGAGGTCCTTTTCTTCATATCTACTTGCATGAGGCTTATCCTCTTCAGGAATCGTCAGTACAAGGATATCTCCAGGGGTCTCCCCACATACCTTTTTGACCATACTAGAGATAGTTGGTGCATACAGAGGGGTGAGTTTACATCCATGTGACCTTGTCTGAGCACCAAGCAGCAGGGATTTGTTACCCCTGGGCACGAGCACTGTTCATCACAAATTGGGACTGTTATAATTGAGGTCGCAGCAATATTATGCAATATTATGAAATCTGTTTATTAATTTTAAATCTTGTATACTATACCTTTTAGCGCAGTGTATTGTTTTTCACTTTCTCCCCCCCAGTGTTGGTGTTCAGAGTATTGCAGAAATCAAAATAGATTCAAATTCTAATACATAATGAATACATAAGTGGATTGAATTAATTTATACAAAAAAGTCTGCACTACATATAAACAATAAACTAAATAAATAGCTGTGGTCGCCAAAAGCAAGCAGTGCTTCGAAAAATAAAAAATAAAATGATGACTGCACTCTACTTATTAAGTATACCAAAATAAATATATCATACAATACAAAAAATGCAACGTGTCAAATACTGTGCAAAACTGAATGCAATATAAATACATATGATTCATAAAGTGTCCAGTGTACACAAAAGTCATTGCTTTAAGAAGGTGTCCCATGTGTTCAAATTGATATATTAAATAAAGTGTCCTGTGCATTCAAATTCACATATTTCATAAACAGTCCCATATAGGAAGAATTTTATGTGCAAAACTAAGTTCAAATAAC
The DNA here is from genome assembly GCA_037952925.1 of Lithobates clamitans. Classification (NCBI taxonomy): domain Eukaryota; kingdom Metazoa; phylum Chordata; class Amphibia; order Anura; family Ranidae; genus Lithobates; species Lithobates clamitans. The sequence goes on along the minus strand of JBBGZY010000603.1, from coordinate 2,226,029 downwards.
GAAAGTTGCCAGTGCTTCAAGCAGTGTACTCTTTTCTATTTTTCAGCATCCATACTGTGTCTTACTCCACCATCCACACTAACTACTCACCATAGAGCAATTAACATAAAGCTTTATCTGAAAAATCATATGTCCTACGCAACTCTTTTCCAGCCACAAAGGGGTTAAAACAATCCACTTTCCACTGCTAGACCCACCATCCTCCTTACTCAAGACCATAAATAGGAAACAAAAGGCGCTACATTGTGTATTGAAAGCTGCTAAAAACCACAATGCACTTACATGAAGAAGTGTCTATCTGACACTTAGGATAACATCGCATACAGATCACTTTTTTTTCTCTTTTTGTTTTGCAGAAGGACTTTAGAGCATCTCGTACATGTTCAGTCTGGACTCCATTGGCTGAAAATATATGGAATAGTGAAAGACATTGTCATCTGGTTTCGAGATTCAGAAGTAAGTGCATAAGACTGCGTAAATATGTGTCACCGGCGCAAAAAAAACTGTACATCAATCAGTGTTATTATCAGAATTGCTGCATTCAAAAAAACCCTTCTTTAAGAATGGGGAATGTGAAAAATTTAGTGCATGTGAAAAATTTAGTGCATGTGAATGCGCTATTCTTATCTCTACACCACTTAAGTGGTGTAGAGATAAGAATAGCGCATTCACATGCACTAAAGTGCATAAGACTGAATATTTTCTAGATTCTTGATATGTTGAGAGAGACAAATATTATAGCATTTTTTTAGTTTATTTTTGCACTAAACAGAAAAGAACCAATGGCAATTGCTTATCATGAAAATATTACGTCACTTCCTGGTGGGAGGATGAAGCATGAAACCCTAGGTTGTGGGTGATGGATTTCTGCTTTGTAGCTACTGAAGTTTTTAAACACTGATGGATTACTCTATCTAGAAGTAGCACTGAAATAGTACTTTTGGATAGAGTTTGTCTTTAGAATATCACATGCAAATATAACTGTCAAGGGGTCACAAACGATAGAATGGAAACAGATGCCAGATGCCCCACCAACTACTTGGTGTTCATACGACATTTATAAACTACCTAGACTTCAAGTGGTTTAAACAAGGTCACAGCTGTAAGCTTGGTGCTCTTTTTTGAGCTGCCAGTCAGCTTTTCAGCCACCACCAGCAGTGGTTCCTGGACTCTGCTGTTCCTCCATGAGTTTGGGAACATGAAAATTCTCTTCAAGATTCCATGTGGGAGGAAGTTGAGGAACATCAATCCTGATCCTCTCTGCAAAGAATGAAGTGTCACACATTTTGATTAGGTTCATTCATTCCTGGCTACAGTATCCAGTGAAGAAGCTAATCAAGCATAGTGTCTACTTAAGTAGCTACAGGGAAGACATTGGGGGTCTTGTTAGCCACCTTTTGATAGCAATAACGTTAAATAAAAAAAAAGTAATACAAAATAAAATGTTCATAAAATAAATCAAAAAGATTAAAAAATTTAAGCTGCATCCTTGTCGTCCCGCACATACGTGCAAATTTAAAAGCAAGCGTAGGGTGCTCACCTGCATGTAAATAGCAATAGTGCCACACGTGAGGTATCTCCATGTGCAATGAAGTGAGAGTAATAATTCCAGGGCCATAACTCACAGTAAAGGCAGCCCATAGATTAGTCTTTCTTTTTTTTTGTGTAGCCATCGGGTTGAACGACAAAAATATGACCTGATTCCCCCATCCACGCACTAGAATTATTGTATTCTGACAGTGGGCCATCAGAGTACAGTGATCCATGCAGCTGATTATAGCCGGTGGCACTGATCAATTGGAAAAACCCTAGAGGGTGGTTGTACAGAAAGCGATTGAAAGATCGACATCTGTACAACCACTGTTCCCATACATGAGTCCTTGCTGGAGCCATGTTTCAATGATTTCTGCTGGATATCTATCCATGTATGCCTGCCTAACTCTAAATTGATAACCTGTAATAACCTGTAAAAATGTATAAAGCGTCACCTATGGACAAATCGTTTTTTTTAAACTTGACAAGCGCATGCAATTTGGGGGCTTGTGTCTATTTACTTGACACAACCCTATGTTTTATAAAAAAAAATAAGTATTATGTTGTGTTTCTGTGCAAACTGAATTTAGTTTATTTTTTCCTGAAAATGTGTTTTATAAACAGTTGTGCAAATATTGTATAACAAACAAATTGCAACTCTAACCAGTTTATTAAGTCTCTGCTTTTAGAAAATATGTAATTGTTTGGGGGTTCTATGTAATGTTCTAGTGAAAATGCAGATTTAAATGTGTAAGAAAAAATAAAAAAATTGCCCTGGACCAAGTGGGCAAAGTAGGGCAAAGTAGGGCAACGTAGCACTAAAGCCTTAGACCCCTTTCACACTGGAGGCGTGTTTCAGGCGCTTTAGGGCTAAAAATAGCGCCTGTAAAGCGCCTAAAAAAAGCCTCAGCTGCAATCCTAGTGTGAAAGTCCAAGTGCTTTCAAACTGGGGCGCTGTGCTGGCAGGACATCAAAAAAAGTCCTGCAAGCAGCTTCTTTGCAGCGTTGTAGGAGCGGTAAATACACCGCTCCTAAAGCACCCCTGCCCATTGAAATCAGCAGCGGTTTTAACCCTCTTTCAGCTGCTAGTGGGGGTTAAAAGCGCCCCACTAGTGGCCGAAAAGCGCCGCAAAAAATTACCGCCGACACCCGGGTGCTGGCAGTGTGAAAGTGCCCTAAAGCTGGCTATAGATAGATCGAAGCAGGGACCGGACAATTTTCAATCATTCTGGGGCTTCCCCCTGTTTTACAGAAATCAATTGTCAGATCGACTTCTGTGAAACAGACAAATTGTAAAACGTAGTCGATCATTGGCTGCAGCTGCTGATCAGCGTATTCTGATAGCTCAGGGACCCACTATCAGAATTCAGTGTCCCACTGGGGGATGATTCCTTCATCCACCTTGATTGTGTGTATAATGAGATTTAAACCTACTGGTTGAACAAAAGAAAAAACAGCCATCTTTGGCCAGCTAAAGCATTATTGGAAGTCCTTGTCTTTCCCAGGTTCCAGTGAAGGCTGAGTTATGGTCTATTATTTTGATGTTGGGGACTTGAAAGTTAAATGGACTTTGCATTTTCATTCAAGGTTTGCTTTAAAGTTGCATTGCATTTATCCTTTAAATAGACAGTCCAGCCAAAGCTGACATATTCTAGGTAGATGCTGGGAAGGAAATCAAGCAGCTTTTCTTGTCTTTTAGGGACTCTATTTTGAGATCTTTTTTCATTTTTTCTAATACTTTATTCACCACAAGGCATTATTACATAGATCTCAGTAGTGAAAAAGACAACATATACAACCAGAGGTACAACAGGAAGACCCTGTTGTAAGAAGATCTTAGGCCCCTTTCACACGAGGCGGACTCCGCTTCCACGGAGTCCGCCTCTGTCCGCCGGCTCAGCGGAAGTTGATCTCCGCTGAGCCGGCGGATGACAGGTCGCTCTCTGCTCACTGAGCGGGGAGGAGCTTGTCAGGTGCCGCTGCTGCCTATGGAGGGATCGGATGAAAATGGACAGCGTGTCCGTTTTCATCAGATCTCACCCGATCCGATCCACCAGTGGCGGACCTGGACATAGGGCCATCTGTCTGCTTTTAGCGGATCGGACCGGGTCGGATGTCAGCGGACATGTCTCCGCTGACGTCCGACGCTTCATAGGCTAACATGGAGCGCCCGTTCAGGTCCGCCGTCAAAGCTGACAGGCGGACCTGAACGGTCCGATCGTGTAAAAGGGGCCTTACAGTTCAGTATAAGTCTTGACCAGGTTAATTAAAGTACATGTATAATGTCTAGCATTAGAAGAAAATCAATCCACACATCTATAGGAACCTCATCTATTTTGAGGTCTTTGTGATTCAGTCTAGGTCTACATACTGGTTGTAGCCATTATAAGGGGTTTTGACTCGCCCTGTTTTTTTATGTCTTTTAATTTTTATGTAAAGGTATCCAGTTTTTGTACGGTCTCTTTAACTGTTTTTGTCCCATTTTTGCTAGGTAATAAGTTGGCAGGATAGTTGCAGTGTTAGTTCAACTGACTGGTTTATAAATTAGCTGTAAATTACCGGACTCCTTTATTATTCCACTAATTGCTTTTCTAAGACCGCGCAGCTAATAAAATGTATAAATGCACCGAGAATCAGCTGCTGCTGAATTTATCATAGGTAATATCTCAAGTTCAGGAAAATAAAGAGCAGAAATAGACACAATTGGGTCAGCGAAATGTTCTTTATTACTGTATTCCTGGAAACTGATTGACAGTTGAGAAGATGTTTTTCTGTCTCATCTGTGTAAAACAGTATGGAACAATATTTTAATGCTATTAATGGCAACATACATTATCATTTTTTTTCTTTGTCTTCTTTAATCAAGTGGTTTGCTGAAAAATTTCTTGTAAGCTTTTCTCTTTTTAATAATTAGATTACCTTTTTAAATGAATATACTAGACCTGCTTGAAAATCAAAATGGTGTTGAAATGCACAAAGATGTTAGATGACAGTCTAAAGTCTATGGGGCACCTTCAGACAGTCCTGTATGACTGTCCAATGAAGAGTAAGACATCGTACAGGCTTGAGAATCTTGTCCAATCACTTTTGTTTGCATTGCTATTGGGATTGCAGCCTGTAACTCTTATCCTCCATTGCCGAAACAGGAAGTTCTTTGTGCCAATGGAAATCGAGAATCGATTGATGTGGCAAGAAAGTTGGATTGTACTTACCGTATATACTCGAGTATAAGTTTAATTTTTCAGCACATTTTTTTGTGCTGAAAGTGCCCCCCTCGACTTATACTCGAGTCAAGCACTTTTCTGCAGCAAAAAATTTCATTTTCCGAACCGGTATCTCGGGACCACTTAGTGCTAGGAACCCCAAATTTGGTGTGCAAACCCAGTGGAACTGGTACCACAACATATCCAAAACTGGGGTTCCTAGCACTAAGTGGTCCCGAGATACCGGGCCCCAAAATCGGTTCGGAAAATGTCATTCTCTGCTGCAGAAAAGTGCTTGACATTTTCTGAACTGATTTTTGGGGCCCTGTATCTCGGGGCCACTTGGGGCTAGAAACCCCAGCTTTGGAAATTTAATGGTGCTAGTTCCACTGGGTTTGCACTAAGTGGCCCCGAGATACGGGGCCCCAAATTCGGTCAACTGTGTCCATCTGCAGCAATGTCATTTCGGGACCCTTTGGGTTCAGAGACCCCAAATTTTGGCTGCAGCTAGGGGGCATCTAGGAACCCTTACCTACTGAGTTTGAAGTTCAGGGGACCTATGGCTGCAAATGGGCACAGTGAGGCATGCAAATGGGCACAGTGATGCTGCAAATGGGCATTGTTGACCCTCTTTTCCACTTACAGTAGCTGTGCATTTCTCACCCTCGTCTTATACTCGGGTCAGTAAGTTTTTCCCATTTTTTAGTGGTAAATTAGGGCCTCGACTTATACTCGGAATGACTTGTACTCGAGTTTATACGGTACATGTCTTTCTGCTTTGTGTTGACTTTGGCAAGGTCTAGTGTCTGATTTGGGGTATTCAGAACCTGTTAACCACTTCCCTTCTTGAGCATTTTTTTGCTCAAATTTTAACATCTGTATTTTTGGCTATAAATCTACTTAAAACCGCCAGAACATTATATATTTTCTGAATGCAGAGGCACTGTAGAATAAAAAAAAAAGGTAGTTAAAATATTTTATGTTGCATGATATTTGTGCAACTGTTTATTAAATCTATATTTTTGGAAAAAAAACACAAAATTTAATTTCATTGCACATAAATGCAATTTACCTCCTCGTTTTTTTTGTACACCATTAAAGGAGGTGTCTTTTCAGCGGATACAAAATATATCAGGCCCCACTATGTGCGCCACCAAAAGGGCAAAAAATTACGATACCCAAATTTATTATTAGGTGGAGGGTTATATGCCTTTACATTGCTTTTCGTTTCGTTCGAGTAGGGGTCTTCAAACTTTTCACTGCAAGGACCACATTCTATATTTTACATAAAAAAATTCCTTTTTTTAAATAATTAAATACATTTTAAATAAGCACACTCCAAGAAATTACCTTACATCAGAGCCCTTCTTCACATCAGAGTACCCCCTACCCCTTACATGCCAAGATCCTTCTCAGATTTCCCCTATGCATCAGAGTCCCCATCAGAAGCAAAGAACAACTGATCTTCAATCTGTGCACTGAAATAAATATGCCACTTACCCTATCTGCAGGCTGGATAAAATATTGAATGTTGCAGCTAAAATCGAGACTCATCAGACCAGGCAACGTTTTTCCAATCCTCTGTTGTCCAAGTTTGGTGCGCTTGTGCAAATTGTAGCCTCAGTTTTTTATTCTTAGCTGACAGGAATGGTACTCTGAGTTTTCTTCTGCTGCTGTAGCCCATCTGCTTCAAGGTTTGATGTGTTGTGCGTTCAGAGATGGTATTCTGCATACCTTGGTTGTAACGAGTGGTTGTTTGAGTTACTGTTGCCTTTCTATCATCTTAAACCATTCTCCTCTACTCCTCTGACATATATATATATATATATATATATATATATATATATATATATATATATATATATATGTATATGTGTGTGTGTATATATGTATATGTATATATATATATATATATATATATATATACACTACCGTTCAAAAGTTTGGGGTCACCCAAACAATTTTGTGTTTTCCATGAAAAGTCACACTTATTCACCACCATACGTTGTGAAATGAATAGAAAATAGAGTCAAGACATTGACAAGGTTAGAAATAATGATTTGTATTTGAAATAACATTGTTTTTACATCAAACTTTGCTTTCTTCAAAGAATCCTCCTTTTGCAGCAATTACAGCATTGCACACCTTTGGCATCCGTCCACAACACTTTTTTCCAGTCTTCCTCTGTCCAATGTCTGTGTTCTTTTGCCCATCTTAATCTTTTTCTTTTATTGGCCAGTCTCAGTTATGGCTTTTTCTTTGCCACTCTGCCCTGAAGCCCAAAATCCCGCAGCCGCCTCTTCACTGTAGATGTTGACACTGGTGTTTTGCGGGTACTATTTAATGAAGATGCCAGTTGGGGACCTGTGAGGCGTCTGTTTCTCAAACTAGAGACTCTAATGTGCTTATCTTCTTGCTTAGTTGTGCAACGCGGCCTCCCACTTCTTTTTCTACTCTGGTTAGAGCCTGTTTGTGCTGTCCTCTGAAGGGAGTAGTACACACCGTTGTAGGAAATCTTCAATTTCTTTGCAATTTCTCGCATGGAATAGCCTTCATTTCTAAGAACAAGAATAGACTGTCGAGTTTCAGATGAAAGTTCTCTTTTTCTGGCCATTTTGAGCGTTTAATTGACCCCACAAATGTGATGCTCCAGAAACTCAATCTGCTCACAGGAAGGTCAGTTTTGTAGCTTCTGGAAGGAGCTAGACTGTTTTTAGATGTGTGAACATGATTGCACAAGGGTTTGCTAATCATCAATTAGCCTTCTGAGCCAATGAGCAAACACATTGTACCATTAGAACACTGGAGTGATAGTTGCTGGAAATGGGCCTCTATACACCTATGTAGATATTGCACCAAAAACTAGACATTTGCAGTTAGAATAGTCATTTACCACATTAGCAATGTATAGAGTATATTTGTTTACAGTTAGGACTAGTTTTAAGTTAGCTTCATTTAAAAGTACAGTGCTTTTCCTTCAAAAATAAGGACATTTCAATGTGACCCCAAACTTTTGAACGGTAGTGTATATATATATATATATATATATATATATATATATATATATATATATATATATATAATATTTTATTTGTTTAACGTTTTGTTTTGTTTTGTTTTTTTTTATTTAACATTATTGCTATCACAAGGGGGCTTAGAACCCATTGGTCAGGTGACAGGTACTTTTTGTGGAAATATCAGGGGACTATTAGACTCCTAATGTCTACCCTGCCTTCAGCTCCAGCCAATTGAGCACATCACTCTGCTTGATCTGCTGTGCATCTGGCATTTGAGCTAATATTCTGACAACTCTGAAGCCAGAAATGCTTGGAGCTGAGCTCATCTGACTTCACATACAGAAGAGGCATTTGGGGAACGGATGTGCCCCGATCTTCTTCTGCTCTCTATTCTGAAGTCACTAGTTGTGGTCTCAGGGTTCTGGGAGAACCTGTTGAACTATACTTTTGGCTGCTACTGGAGCTTTGAACTTGTTTTAAACCCACAGATTCTGGTCGTACAATGTCTTTAATATAGCCCTTATAAGGGCCCACCTAAGTCACAAAAAATATGCTTAATACAGACTAACAGTTTTATCTGATTATAATAATCTACATGAGTCTGAAATATTATCAGGTATTAACTGAAAAAAATATACATTTGCAATGAACTCAATGTTGGTTAATAAAAAAAAATGCATGGGACAAGGTAAACCAATCCTTGCTTTATGTGAATAGTAGGCTATTTCAATAGACAAAGCTGTGACACTTCTAGACAGTGTTAATGCTTTTCCATTTTCTCCCACCTCTATACTTTCCTATTAGGTCATTACTATAATGGGCTGCCTCAATAGCAAATGGGAATGTGAGGAAGGAGGGGGTGGGCATGGGAGTGGATGGGCATCTTCTGCAATATTAGGAAGTACTGAAGCGTATTAGAATGGCCCTGCATTTAGGTGAAGCAGAAGGTACTAAAAAGCTGCCGTGTGTAGGTGCCACTGGATAACTTCGCCTCATACATGGCTGCCCTTCTTGTTTTCTCCTGTGTTGATGGGCTTTTGTTAATTTCAGACAGGTTTTGCAATTCCATATAAGTCTAGGGAAATACAAAAACTGCAGGTAACAAGGAGATCAGATGGACAGGTCAGTGGACTCTGAATGATTTCAGAAGCATCTCAGACTGTTAAAATGAAGACATCGACACAAGCTCAAAGCCTGGCAACACAGGTCCCAAAACTGCCTTTGAAGCATGGATAGAAAACTGTTTCTCTGTAGTTCAGCCTTATACTTACATGGTTACTAAATAACTAGTAGGGTTGAATAAAGACACCAGTCCATCCAGTTCAACCGGAGTGTGAGTGTGTGTGTATGTCACTACCATTTTCCATATCCCTATATATTGGGTTCATTAAGCACTCCCCACTGACACCACCAACTGTGGAAGGGAGTTCCACATCCTTACCACTCTAACAGTATAGAACCCCATATGCAGTTTAAGATTGAACCGCTTCTCATCCAACTTCATTGTGTGGCCACATGTCTTCTTAAGAGACCTAAGATTTAATAGTTTCCTCCCAATGCTAGCATTCCACTACAGTGTAAACAGTACACAATGATCGTAACCCTATAGCTTTACTGTAAACAGAAACTTTTCCTATATGCAACGTTGGCTCAGTCACAGTAACAGGCCAGCTTTTACCATAGCAATAGTTACATCAACTTACAGGTCACCTGTGTGCTGACTCTCAAAATATGATTGGTGTCACCTTTGCTAGGAGACAGATCAGTCCAATACCCCAGTAAATTCCCAAGACTATCCATTAAAAGCAGTTATGCTAGGGGAAAGGAAAAGTGGAGGTATCGTCTACTGTAAACAGTTCGATAAAATGTAGTTTCTAATCAGCCAAAGAAAAGGATCTGATCTCTTGTTGCATTTGGAAACATAATGCATGAGCTTTTTTTAAGGTGGACATTTCAGTATTTGTTATATGCTGGAATGTTTCTTTAGATCTGGTGGATATTTCAGTATTTGTTATTTGCTGGAAGGTTTTTTTTTTTTTTTTTTTTTTTTCTTCCTCTAGCTGTGCACACTATCCATGACCATTATGAGAGGGTCCCACTCTCTGTTGGGTTTTTACTTCAGTTTATATTTTGGGGAATGCAACAGAAGTCCAAGGTAGTCGGAGGTAGGTGGGAACAGATCCAGGGACTGTAGCAAGGAGATTTCACTGCTTGAGTCTAAAGAGATATACAAAGCTGGTGGCTGAGAACTGGCTCTCCCTGTAACTGCGGTATCACTTTTAAGTGGATTGGCCCTTTCTATTTAATAGGCAATGTGGAGACATAAGAAAAGGGTATTGTAGGAAAACAGTAACATTTTGCAAATCACTGCTGGGATTTGCTATTTGTAAAACATAAATCATATTTAGCAAAATCATTCAAATAATTGGACAGTAGTAAAGTGTTAATGCCACTTGCAAAATGTCTGTGGCCAATTCTGGGAGAACAAAAGTATAACTCCTCCCGCCTTGGCACGGGACACAGGACCTCAGCTGAATACGTTTGTGGAACTAACTTTCAGACGGTATAAATAAAGTGAAACAATCTGCGCTACATGGTATCCTAAAACTAAATCGGTGACCTGTATACTAAAACATACATGAATCTAAATAATATTGATTAATAATAATAGTAATAAATATTAAATCTAAAAATATGAAATAGCTGCTGTACACCTATCAGTGATTCACTACACCCAACAAATAGAAAATTGCATATATAAATGGTGCAGTGTTATTCTCATATAATCCGCTCCACTGTGCATACAATGTATCACACCAAATGAATCTGTAACTTGATAAAACAAAAATTGAAAAGTACAATAAAATAAACATATAATCAAAGTCTTTATAATGTGTATTAATCCACTGTTGTGCTCCTCAACAATCTTCTCATATAAAGCAAGCGTTTCCACCACCAGGTGAATTGTGCTCCCACCTCACTCCTATTAATCACAGGCTTTTCTTACAACTCCAGCCAATCCCCCAGGGATGGATATCTCCTCTCTTATCCTTGGATATGGTTTTCCTCTCTCAAAAGATTTTCACATGGACCACATGTAATAGAAGGCCAACTGCACAGTGCTCTCTGTATAAATCATTTATTAAAATACCCTGTAAAAGTGCACTTGTAGGAAGTTAAATAAAAAAACAGCATTTCCTAATATCTCACTCGTGAGCTCACCACACCACTCAGGCTCTCTGTGATTACGTAACGGTTCGGGCTGGGCTCCTCCCTCCAATACGCGTGTCGCCAATAGGATAGCTTCTTCAGTAGGAGCCTAAATTTGATGTTTTACATTTTTAATTGGGTATGTTTTATAGCAGAAAGTGAAAAATATTTTTCAAAATTGTTAGTCTTTTTTTGTATATAGCGCAAAAAAAAAAACCCTGCAAAGGTGATCAAATACCACCAAAACAAAGCTCTATTTATGAGAAAAAAAGGACATACATTTTATTTGAGTACAGTGTCGCACGACCATGCACCTGTCGGTTAAACTAACGCAGTGCCGTATTGCAAATAATGACCTAGTCATGAAGGGGGGTAAACCTTCTGTCGCTGAAGTGGTTAATGTTTTATTTAATAGGCCAAAAGAGAACAAATAAGAGAAGGTAATTGTTAATGTTTGCATACACTTTAAGCTGCATTGTTTGGCAGCCAGGTATTTTGAACAAATGCTAATTTAAGGGAGTAGGATGTTAATGGTGCTTGTTGTTTCATATGGGTCCACTTTAATGCTTAAAGCTGAACTCTAGGCAGAAATGTAAAAGCATTTTGTAAATGAGATGTCTTACCCTCGCTTCTTATAGCCACCAGTTAAGTTAATGCCCCTCTATTTTCTATGAGCGTAATTATCTCACCACTTCATTCAGACTCCCAGTCTGTCCTGCTCATCAATGGCTGCAAAAGTTAATTGACCTCCACTGGTCTCCCATTCCATCCCACCCATCAAAGACTGCAAAATCTGATTCACAGCTTGGAGACTCCTGTTCTCTGCCACCCATTAGTATCTGAAAACAGAATGACAGCCGGGCGAATCCTGGTTGTTTCACTCATCAATGACTGGAAAATGTTATTGATAGCCGGGAGATTCCTGATCTATCGCATCCATCAATGACTCCCAAAGCTGATTGACAGCCAGGAGATTCCTGATCTATCGCATCCATTAATGACTCCCACAGCTGATTGACAGCCAGGAGATTCCTGATCTGTCCCATCAATTATTAATGACTCCCAAAGCTAATTGACAGCCAGGAGATTCCTGATCTGTTCCATCCATCAATGACTCCCAAAGCTGATTGACAGCCAGGAGATTCCTGATCCATCCCTTCCATCAATGACTCCCAAAGCTGATTGACAGCCAGGGGATTCCTGATCTGTCCCATCAATTAATGACTCCCAAAGCTAATTGACAGCCAGGAGATTCCTGATCTATCCCACACATCCATGCCTGCCTTTAATAGATTGGCAAGTTATGCAAATGTAAAAAGATGTGGGGTTGGAGTCCGCTTGATCCCTGCTTTTAGAAAGCAGGCATCTCTGCACTTTTCAAAATTATGAAGTTTTCACATCACAGATATTTCAGTAGATGATTTCTTAAAATATGGGTGAGTCAAAAAAAAAACACTTTCTTTTGACGAAGAGGAAGGGAAGTATTGGGGAAGTTTAAAAGCATCCTGGTTTTCAGCTTTAACAAGTCTTTGTTGCTCCTGGGGATATGGCTTTTATTAGCATATGTCAGCCAATGGAACTTCACGTATTAACATTTTAGATACCTTCTATCTATAAGAATTAAACAAAATACCCAAATTGGTTGGGCAATGACACATGCCTTTATTGTGTTCCAAGCTGTATAGCAGTGCATTCAGGGTTACCAACTTCAGTCATTTTGCAGTTTAGAGTCCCTTTAACGATTAAAACACGTGTTATTTTTGTTGTATAAATTTCCATTTCTTCGTTGTTCTTCCTATTTCATCTTTGTGCACTTATGGAAGCAATCCCAGGTGGGTAACAAAAGATATTTGTGCGTAGACACACAGATCCCATAGTAAGCATTTATCTGCTTATTTCATTGAATAATGTGCCAAATCTACTCTTAGCAGTATCACTAAATGAATCAGACGGCGTTATATTATTGGATAAAGAAACACGGTTTACATAATGCATATTATTCACTAAAGCTGTTACTTTTTTTTGCATTTCATAGGGCTGTTTTTTCCCCTTGCACAATAAACTAATGTTTTCCTGAATGTGATGCTAAAAAACTAATAAAGATGCAGTGATAATTGAAATTTGTAAAAGTGTTTCCTACTTGTTAGTCAACTGAAGCTCACAATGCAGGTTCTGTCATAATAGTTTATTTTATAATATTTCAATTTCAGCCTTATTATGCGTATGTTGCTGACAATATTTGGTTAATGATCGTTAATGATACTGAATTATTGTGCTTTTGATCCGATTAGAACACTGACACAAGATAGCTACACTGTGTGGATGCCAGAAAAATGTCTCATTTAAATCTAATAGTCTAATGCACAAGTTGGGTCAGCTACACAAAGTGTATGTCTGCAAAAAAAAAAAAAACTGTCCCTGCAATAGTCAAATGTTATACTGCCAAAATGTAATTACAATTTGAAGTTGGGCTTTCAACAAATTGTATTGCGTATTTGTATATGTTTTATTTATTTATGTTCGGAGATTTGTAGATATTTTTATTAGTCAGGTAAATATGTACATTATTTTGTCAGATGGGACCATGGGTTGATTTATAATTTTTTTTTGTGGCTATCTATAAAGAAGGACTTCACAAGAACCACGCCAACCCCTCCAACAAGTTCTCTTTTTAACCCCTCTTACCTGTAATGAAATGTCTTCAGTTCATTTACTCACCTGCCCAGTGAATCCAGCATTGTTTTGCTTCGATCCACTGTTCAGGTGTTACCGCTCGGGTCCTGCGGTGCCATCTCTGGTCCTCCGCGACTGTGAGCTGGCTGCCTCTTCTGCATTCAGGCGCTGGTTTATCTTCTGGAGGGGCGAAGAGTGCAGGAAAACAAATTAAGGGAGAAAAAGTCTGCTGTAAATGCTTTACAAAAAAAAAAAAAACTTGTTTGCAGAACTCAATTCATAGTGTTCAAATTTACACACAGCTGAATTGGTGACTCAACTTTCCTCCCGTTTTCTAACGGCTCTGTTTATAGAGGAGTGTGTTGTGTTTCAGTTAAAGGCAGATAGTCAGAAAGTAAACAGCTTCTGCTGTGCTCAAATTCTGTTTTGTACTATCAGTGGCAAGAGAGCACCCTGTATTAAATGCTTATTTGTTAAAAAATAAAATAAATATATATATTATATAGGGCTGAAACAACTAATCGATTAATCGACAACTAATCGATTATGAAAATAGTTGTCAACTATTTTCATAATCGATTAATCGGCCAGCCGATTAGTTGGCCTGCATACAGAAGACAATATTTGTTTACATATCAGGAAATACAGCTCAGTACACTGTCCATACATGTCAGTAAGTGCCTGAGAACTTGTGAATGTGTGAGGAGCAATGCCTCATGGAACGTGTAGTCCTGGGCAGGAAGTGAGTGGCTGTAAAGGCAGAAGTTTTTTACCTTGTTATAGGGGCACACTATACTATAATTTGTAGCTTGCTATTGGGGCACTCTGAAGGCAGGAGGAGCCAGAAGCATCGGTGAGGAACCCCAGAAGAGAAGAATCTGGGCTGCTCTGTGCAAAACCATTACACAGAGCAGGTAAGTATAACATGTTTGTTGTTTTAAAAAAAATACTTTAAAGACTGTGCAGGGAAGATCAGCATCTGAACCCAGAGAAGGTGAAGGCTGATAGACTGGAGGTAATAGAAGGCATTACTATTACATTTAAAGTAAACTTTTACATGGAGGCAAGCCACATTACGTGGAAACAGGGCATATTACATGCAGGCAGGGAACATGGGAACAGGGCACATTACAAGGAGGCAGGGGACATTACAGGGGGCAGGGATCATTACATGCGCCCCGTTGTGAAAGGGGTCCAAATAAAAAATGTGATCTCCTAGTCTATTTACCAGATTCAACCTCCAATATTATATTCGGTCTGTTATTCTCAGAGTGGATTAGAGATTTTTCTCCCTAAACATATAGTTGGTTATTTATATTTACGACTGCATAGAGATTTTTTAAAAATACATTTTTTTTAAACTTTACATATTAAATTATACACCACACTTTTTTTAAGGTTATTATCTGATTAATCGATTAATCGAAACAATAATCGGCCAACTAATCGATTATAAAAATAATCGTTAGTTGCAGCCCTAATATTATATTATTTATATATATATATATATATATATATATATATATATATATATATATATATATATATATATATATATACACACACTATATTATCAAAAGTCTTGGTGCGCCTGCCTTTAACCAGTTGCCGACCAGCCGCCGCCGGCACGTTGGCTCCCCTGCGCGAATCATCGTAGCTGTAAGGCAGCCGCTTTAAGGGGTATAGGGGGCGTGCGCGCAACGCTGCATCACTTAGGAGCCAATGCGCGTACTCGGCGGCCGCTATGTCCGCCAGGCACCCGTGATCGCTCACAAAAGAGCCAGAACTGGAATCTATTTGTGTAAACACACAAATCCCGGTTCTGTCAGGGGTAGAGACAGATCGTGTGTTCTTAGTATTTAGGAACATCGATCGACCTCCTCCCCTAGTTTGTCCCCCCCCCAGTTAGAACACATACTGAGGTAACACATTTAAGCCCTTGATCGCCCCCTAGTGTTAACCCCTTCCCTGCCAGTAACATTTACACAGTAATCAGTGCATTTTATAGCACTGATCGCTGTATAAATGTCAATGGTTCCAAAAAAGTGTCTGATCTGTCCGCCGCAATGTCGCAGTCCCGCTAAAAATTGCAGATCGCCGCCATTACTAGTTAAAAAAAGAAAAATTAATAAAAATGCCATAAATATGTAGAAGAATACATATCAGCCTAAACTGATGAAGACATTTTATTTATTTTTCTTTGGGATATTTATTATAGCAAACCGTACAAAATATTGTTTTTTTTTTTTTCAAAATTGACGCTTTTTTTTGTTTATAGCACAAAAAATAAAAACCACAGAGGTGATCAAATGCCACCAAAAGAAAGCTCTATTTGTGGGAAAAAAAGGACATACATTTTTTTTGGGTACCACATCGCACTCTTGTGCAATTGT